>CATQJL010000001.1:51508328-52124832 GCA_958299035.1 Cylicocyclus nassatus
TTTGGATTGGCACAACCAGGGCTCGGCACGAGTCGGTCTCTAGGGTTTCTGAAAACGAAGTCTCCCCTGACGTCCGAAGCTTTACGAAGTCCCTTTTGACCTACTTACTTAGGAGAAAATGAAAAGAAAAAAGATTCACTAGTCTGAAAGAAAAAACGTGAGATAAAATTGAAAATTCAAATTGGAGCCGAGTACTACGCATGACAAGAGTTTGGCATTGAGGCGCGATATTTAACAAGCAATTTCAAGAAAATGAGGCGAAAAACAAAGGAAAGGCAATGATATGAAAATGTCTGCATGCTCAAGGATAGATTTTTGACCGGGGAATCCGTCCATGATAGAAAAATCCAAAACTTATGTGAAGTGACAGAAATATATGCTCCAGACGATCTCAGATCGTCTGGTGACCGCCTGGAGACGGACTAAATTTGTAGTACTACTACACATAAGTTTTCAGATCTTTTTGCATAATTCGTTTGCAAATAATTTTCTATGTATGCAATTCAATTTTGGTGGCATATGATTCTGTGTACGCTATAGACAAGCAATTTGTTTATTTTAGCCTTGCTTTTAAGCGCGCACACTTTTCGCCATACACGATAGAGCATGTCAGTGTGATAACCTGTCCGAAATGCTTGTGTTCGACTAAATGGCGCTTATTCTTGGTGCTTGACCCCGACTCGTCAAAAACGATATCTCCTTTGCTTTTCGATCCAAAAACGAAGTCCACCGTGCTTCCAGATTCTGTGCCGGACCCCAGAATCGTATTTTGCATGGATTCATGGCGCAACCCATCAGTTTCGCAGAGGTTTCATGGGTCCTCGCGCGAAACTGATGGGTTGCGCCATGAACCCATGCGAAATACGATCGTGGGGGTCTGTTTTCGAGGGGAATATCTCAGCCGTTAGAGCACTACCTGAGCTGCCGGTTGGGCAGTGGTGTTGGGCCCCCAAAATTACTATCCACGTGAGATCCCCATAAGTCCAGATTTACCTGGACGCCGCCTTTAAAGGCAGTGGTTCGGCAGAACAGAATGGACCCCTGTATGATTTTGGCAGTTTCAGGTAGTATACCCTCCATGTACGCCATGGCCCCAACCACACTCCCCCCCCCCCTCCAAATCATGCGCTAAGTCCTGTTGAGGAGCTTCAAAACTCCACCAACCCCGCCCACTTGCATTGAGTGGGCGGGGCTAGTGGAGTTCTGAAGCGCTTTTTTAAAGAACTTAGCGCCTGAATTGGATGGTGGGATTGGGGCTACGATGTACTTGGAGGGTATACCTGAAACTACGAAAATCTGGACAGGGGTCCATTCTGCTGATCCATTGCCTTTAATGCCACATTCTTCAATTTGTTTCAGTTTTACCTATATGCACTTCTCCATAACCCATATCACAGCCAAGAACTCAATAATCACGTCTCAAACAACTTTTATAAGGTACATCCGTTCTTTCGCTCTATGTCTTAGGATTTGGAGTCTTCAAAGAAAATACACCTTTGTAACTATATGATCGTCTCCACGATTCGTGTAGAGGTGTATTGCAGACTTTGCCTGATAACACAGGTAACTTGCTAAACTCCACGTCACAGCATTGTTTTTTGTACTCTCTCGCTATCAAAAACCGCCACGCTTTGAGTTGGCAAAACCCCGCCTCTACACGAATCGTGGAGCCGATGATAACTTCTTGCATATCGTCCCCTCCATAGCTCGTGCTACCCTTGGTCTGCGTCTCAGACCTGCCACTTGTGGCTAAAATGTTGGCAACGTTGCAACAACATGTTTGCAACATGCCCCAACATGTTGGCAGAACATTTTGGGTACGCCAACATGTTGCTGCATGTTGTCAACGTGTTGCTGCCAACGTTACCAATGTGTTAGTCACACGTGGCACGTCCACGACGCCACAAGGGTAGCACGAGCTGAGGAGGGGACGATATTCTTGTAAAACAGGTGTACTTTTGAGAACCACAAACCACCAGTTTGCGCTCGATTATCAATTGGTTATTGTTGTTGTAATAATCCGTTTCTTCATTTGATTTGGTATTCATAATCTACAAATTTGATTTTATCCAATAAGCGTCTTGCGAGGCACTTTTCGGACATACATTCCCGTATTGGAGCGCCTGTAAACAGACATGACGCTAAATTTTTTTTGGAGATCTGTTAGGTAATGCTTCGTCAGTCAGCACGATTGCCGATTTTATATCTTAGAGATAAGCGACCAACTTCCTCAGATCATGGCCGTGACCTTTTGGAATATGTTAGGCCCCGGGCAGACTTCACGCGATCTGATCGTCGCGACTGAGTCGCGAGGAGACAACTGTTACAACATCATTCCATGCCGATCAACTTGCGTTCGGTTGTGATACTTTTCCAGCCCGAAATTTTTGAAGGTGAAATGAAAATGAATGGAAATCTTGGCGATTAGATCGCGACGATTAAGTCGCGTGAAGTCTGACCGGGGCCTTATACATCAAAATGCTTGCCTTGAAGGCTGATCTCGAAACTACCTTCGTTAGCTGCAGAACCCTTTCCCGAGTAAAATTAGTGCTTATGAAAGCGCTAACGCAAAAATATTTGCGCCGACCGATATCAATCGGGCATCCATTGTGCGATAATCGACAGTGCGTACATCAGACCATTCAAGACCTTTTTATATCTATCGAAATTACTCGTGCTCTTGTGCAAATACGTCAAATGAGGTAAAATACTGTTTTTCCGAAACATCGTTTACAGACAACGAATACGGTTTTAAGATCAGCGTTTCAAGGCGAATGTAATGACATATGTCACATATAGAAAGGCTACGGCCACCAATCCTCTCCCCGTTGAACAAGTGTCATTTCCATGCTGATATCGTCTTTTTCCGTGTTATTGCCGGGTGCACATTACACTGAAACTGAAATATACGACCGCTAAACACGTGATGGTAGACCACAGGTCAAAGGAATGCGCACATTCAGTTTTTGCCGACTGGATCAACAATCTCATAGGTACTCAAGTCGATCGGTTCTGAGCAGCAGCTTCCTTGTCTTACAATCTCGTTCCCATTTTCTTCGAAACAAGCATATGTACAATTTATCAAGGATGTAGATAGCCGGCGGTGCCAGAACATATGGTGTTTTGGATCCAAAGGAGTTTTCTAACTTCTTTCAGCAACTGCATCTTCACTTCCGGCTGCGTTCACAGGTCTTGTTGTTATTATCCCAGTTGCTGTGAATACCGCAGCTCTCAATTTTTAAGTCTGAACAATCGTTGGATGCATTCAGAGGGTTGCAGGGCTTTCTTGGGTCGAAGCAAATGTTGTGGACGTTGCCTAAAATTTTTTGGCAGAAACTATGGTGCGCGAAAAATGTTTGCGACAAAATATTCAATGTAGTGCCACAAACAGTGAGAATTTTATCTGAATGCAATGTCAGAGAATGCCGTAAGCATACTTTATAAAAAGCACTATCAAGGTGGCAAATGGGTCTTCAGTTAGAAAAGTAAGAAGTGCCAAAAACTGCTCGTTACAGAAAAAACGCATGCTGATGCGAACGGCTAAATAGTCAAAATTTTTGTTTTGAACTCTCCCAAAGATTGATACTCAGCGGTCATAATGTCAAGGAATAGCTCTATTTTGCTGCAAACACTTTACCCGAAAGAAGCGATAATCAAAGCGATACGTGCTGAAATTTGTGAACCTTTACCCGCGTGCAAACAAAACCAAGAAAATCAACTCAAGCTTGATCTCTCATTGCGTCGGTTTTCGCATAGCGCTTGGAAATACACGCGCAAACAATTCTGGCGCACCCTCTAGGTACCAGCACAAAGCAAAAAGAAGGTTCTGCGATGGTGTAAAATCCACTTTCCAAACATTTAGTCAAGTTATGTTTGGCTTTCGAACTCGCTCAATCTTGTAGCTGATTTTCAATTTGATCGCTAGAAGCAAAAAGCCTGTCCAAGCCTATGTCACTTCATTTGCTGAAAAGGGACCTGATGGAAGTTCAACAAAACTTCACCAACAACCATTGCGTGCATCGGGGTAAATTTTCAAAGCCAAGAATGCTCTCATCACAGATGAAGACGATCCGTTTGAAAGTTCTCTGAAAAATCATATTGGGAAATTTTTCGTCTATAATGAAGACCAAAATTTTATTTCATTTTTTGCCAGGTAACTAAAAAAATTGCTTCATTCTTCATGTGCACCGTCTTGTATAGCTTTACCACTACCCCTTGTGTTTCGGGTACCTTCGATGTTCTGCGATTACCTCATGATCGCACGATACGTCTGCATTCGCTCTCAGCTGTCCTTTTTATTCGAGGAACAAATAAAGAGGACAAGACACGCTCTTCCTCTAAAAACGGAAGCTCACTATAGCTAGCAGCAGACATGTACATAGTGACTGTTTTTTCTCTCAACTTTTCTTTTCACGAATCCGCAAACATTAGTACATATTGAAGTCACGGAAGCATACCTTTAATGATCGCACACTCCTATATAGATTACAAACTTCAACTAAACGACCGTTTTGAAAAGTTCTGACGCTTTTTCCCATTTAACACATTTTTGCTAACTCTAAGGGTAAAGCTGAGACTGGGTTCAGGAAACAAATAAGAATCTGGAGCTTGTATTTAGCATAAG
The DNA here is from genome assembly GCA_958299035.1 of Cylicocyclus nassatus. Lineage (NCBI taxonomy): Eukaryota > Metazoa > Nematoda > Chromadorea > Rhabditida > Strongylidae > Cylicocyclus > Cylicocyclus nassatus. The sequence continues at coordinate 51,512,953 of CATQJL010000001.1, forward strand.
TGATCAAGTATGCAAAAGCATAAAGTTTTCCTTGGAGAGATATTCGTATCTGAAGAGAGATTAGCGATGGCAGAACAGTCTCAGGAAAGACCTACTTTCTTTTCCAAACAGAGTCTGTATTTTCTTCTTTATGTGTGGTTAATTCAATATAGTAGCTATTGCAGAAACTTGATAATTGCAAAAAAAATTTTGGCTTTGGCACTATCGTGGATATATACAAGGTAGGTTATAGAAAAAAAAGTTCTCTTCCACCCCCTCTCCTTACTCCCTCCCAAAAAATCCGTGCTGATATAGTACATGGCCGCAAAAGAATAAGATTTACAAAGTAGCAAGTACTGGACTAACAATTTATAGCTAACCAACCTTTGCCCCAAAAGCACAATTATAGATGATCTTTATAATTTTCTGCGAACTGCGGCAGTATGAAATTGATCTGTCTTTGGTCTCCATTATCTTTTTTGCGTGGCTTGTATACTTTTTTTGCGATAAGATGACACGGTTATTCCGTCAAGGGCATTCGGTGTCGCCCGTAGTGATTGATGGGATATAGACATGGTTCTTTGACAACAGACAGACGAGCCATATACTACTGTGTCGTCAGTGGTGTAAACCTTCGTAGACAAAAACTAACGCTGAAATTTATGTAATGTTACATATCAGCACTAATCTCGTCTAAGTTTAAAGGGGATAAATAAAGCGAAGCGTAATTATTAATCGTAATTTTGTATTGTAACAAGATTTCTTCGTTTTCTTCGTACACTAAAAATTTGCTCTGTTCTTTCTCCATGATCTCACAATATCCCTTGTTCTGTTATCTTCTTTTCCCAAAAACAAGTTGACAAGCAAACTATGACTGTTTTGGTGAATAACAGGAAAATTCATTGCCTTTAATGCTAAGAAAAACTCTAATTCAGTCTCATTATTCAAGAGCAGCCGCAACATCAGCACCTTGATAGTAACAGCATCAATATCATTGCTGTTTTTTGTTTGAGGAAAAAGACTGGAGGAGGTGCTGGAGGTCCTCCAGTCTCCAGTCCTTTTCCTCAAACAAAAAATAGCAGTTAGAGAAATAAATCCCTCTATTTTCGTTGCTTAAGAGACGAAAAAATTTTATCTAGACTTTGAGCAGTGCCTTCAACACATACAGATCTGACTATAAATCCAATTTAGTTTCCGGAGTGCATAAATTATTTTTAACAAATGTAACTATGATTGATGTGGTAATTTCCACAAAGTGGCCGTCTATTCAGATTACATAAAAACTATTGTTTGCAAATTGATTCCGTAAGTCCATCATTCACTTTAATTTACAGACATATGCCTAGATTTTGGGCTCAAATTTTGGAAGTTTTTTGAGGTGTCTCAAAATAAAACAAGTTGTGAAATTTTTCAATTTTGGAGTACTTTATCACGGAGCCTTCCCCTTGATTCTCTTGCGCTCTCATTTGTATTGTGCTTCATTTCGGCTTCTATTTCGGAAATGGACCTTGACAAAGTCATAGCCTCAGCGGCTTGTATGGAGCACGCGATCGGTAGCATTGCTGGAATCCCCTGTAATCTGTTTATCTTTACACCTCGAGGTTTCTTCTCCAACCGTTCGCTTTATCGCAAATTCCTGCTGGTGCATCATATCGATAAGCAGCATTGAGCCACTGTTGTCCTTTTGCTGTTGGTCTTTCAAAGCGCTATGCCCGATATTGTACTTTTGTACTTGGTTCAACTCGACAATCCCTCTACAGCATGTATACATGTCAATACCTTTCTCAATGCTAACATGATCAATTTAGTATTTTGGATTGAAGTCAAGAAATCCTAGCTCAGATTATCATTCTTTTCCGGCTATCGTTTCACTAACATCTGACAGATGTTTTTTAAAAGACCACTCAAAAATATCAATTTTTGTAACTCTTTTTTGAAAAGAAAGAGAACTAGCTTATTGTCATCCTTGATCGCTTTGTTCATTGGACTGACCTCCTATACCAGAGCATGCACTTGTTGCCCCCATTGCGCGTGAACTTTGGCTCTGCATCACGGATGGAGACTAAGGAGAAAAAGGGTAGGGGGAGGGGGGGGGGGGAAGGGTATCGCATTGATGTATATTATCACAAATGCTGCTTTTAGAAGTGGCATCAGAGAATCTTGAATTCTTAACACCCTGCTCTTTGCTGAGTAGTCTCGAATTTTTTGTTGATTGCGGATTTAAATTTATTTGAACATTTTCTGGTATGTTTGTTGCAGTTTCACTTATTTGCTGTTCAGATTGTTAATTAGAATTTTTCTACAAGTCTCTATTATTTGGCCACACAATTTTTTGTGATTAACATAATTAAGATCGGATAAAAACTATCATGACATATTCTCTTCAGACTGGCTAGTATAAAATGAAGTTTTGCAGCTAGTAGAAATAATCTGAATAAAAAATAGCCTAATCTAAAGTATCCAGTTGTCTACCATTGGGTAATATTGATAATGAAGCACTTATTTATTTTAAAGCAATCATAAATATTGTATTCTTCGTTAACATTTTTCATGAGTTTATATATCAATAATATATTCGACGTACCAGACCATGAAATAAATATCAGGTCGTCCCGAAAGTTTTGTCCGTTTCTTTCATCGCTCACTAAAACTCACAGGACACCGACCATGAACGATTTAGGTACCATTTGACTCGGATTTTTATCCTCTTTCTTAAAGCTATATTTGCCCTCTGGTCTACTCTGCTTTTGCAATGTTATACCATGGCTTTTTGAGCAGCTCTGCAGTAACGACAAATCTTTCCTGAATTTAAAAAATTTTTATCCTGATGTTTTCAAAGAGCACTGGTGACTTTTACGTAGAGCACATTTTTGGCTACATTGTAACCATTTTTAATTACATGAGCCACGTTTATCAAGTCCGCTATAACTACTCATTCAATAAAAACCGCGGCTTTTTGATTACGTTTACCACGTAGAAGTACCAAAAATTCCAAAAAGCTGCTTTTCGAAGCAAAAAAAAACTTGGTTATGTTGCATAAATAACGATAAATAAGAATCATGTTCCAATTTGCACAAGCTTCAGAAGCTTTAGTGTATTTGCTGCAGTTGCGTGTTTCATGATTTTAATAAAAATCGAGACCTCCGAAGAAATGATTTTTTGTTGCTAAAATCAGCAGATTAGGAAAATCTAAAAACATCGCCTTGTAGTCCGAGAATTGCTCTATTTAATCCATACTTAAGCCTTTCCTGAGCTTTCGAATGAAATTTTTTAAATTAGCCTAACTTCAAGCACATCAAATTGACGGGTGAAGAATTTTGGCAATTATCAAAAAAAGCTTACAAGATTGTGGTCTGAGAATACATCCACAAGAAAGAGAAGGAAAAGCTGCATCGAATGCATGTTGAAACTCATTCAAATCTTTATTCTGCATGGTTTTATAGTGGTTTGAAAAAACAGACAAAACTTTCGGGACAACCTAATATTACATCAATGTGACATGTTTTAGTGAGAAATAATCCTAATTTTCTTTTTATTGCGGACCCAAACTTAATATGTTTCGTCTGGGCGATCTGTAAATAAATCTCAAAATATTTTGTTTAAATAGCCTGTCATCTTAATCCTTGCCTACTGTCTCCTCACATCGATCGGTAAATATTTATAATCAGTTAAGTGACATTATTTGCCCTCACATAAAGCCAAAACGCAAACAGAGTCTTCTTCGCAGCATCGTTGTCCTCTTGTTCGACCTTCACACTTCCAATTACAAGAGTTTTTCGACACTCGTTCGAACTCATCGTCTCTACCTGAACTAGCTTTCCACCGTAGCATCGCTTTCCTCGTCGAAAAGCCGCATTTCCATTAGAAACATATGTTTGGGATTGCTGTAATTGTCTATGGGGTCGTTATCTTAAGCACCTCTGCATCTGCGGGAATTTTCCAGAAAATGAACCTCAGGCCACACGAAACCTGATATCATTGGCTTTTTTCTCAATGAACATTCTCTCTCGCTCTTAACATTTGGTTCTTCTGCTTTCTAGTCCCAATTTCGATTCAATAGGTGCTCAACTTTTATTGAGATTAAACTCTTTGCCCTCCTATTTCAATTGAGATAACAGTCTTTACTTTGATTTTCAGAACTTTTTACCGCCTTGTCAGTAAAACATCTCTGTTGACGTTCAATATTAGAAAATCTTCAGCGATATTGTGAGCAAAGTGTGTGACCACAAAGAGCTTGATATAATTGTATATCGAGGCTACATTTTCACTGCAATACTTCTCTATGAAGACACTCAAGTCAGCTCATTCTTAGAGTTTCTTGCATTAGCCCACAATAAAAAACGGCTTGCATCTCCGCTCGGTTTTTTCTGCTCTCGTAGCTGTTCACAGAAGTAGGATAAGTGACTCTAGACTGAAGTGGGTGTCCTTTCACAATAATTCACTCATCTTGATTGGCATCACTTTTAGCTCTGGTTAGATCATCGCGGTTCATTTTTCATGATCTAAACTAAAATCAATTCGTTTCAATACTAGCAAGTAAAAAATAAAAAGATGTGCGGAGCAGCTGATAGTATGTAAAAAATGTCTACAAAAAATGCGTCAGTCATCCCAGGAGATAAAATGCACATCCGTGGATTTTATTTTCTGGTACGCATTTTTATGCAAAAGACCGATAGGTTCAGTGTTAGTCGAAGAGTTTTCAATTAGCGTTTAAAGCAGTGATTGTCGATTATATAATAAAAGATCTTTGTTGAGTGCTTAAGATTAATGAGTCCATTTTTTTGTTTCCAGCATAATCACTGATAATATGCTTGAACAGCTGCTGCTCGAACTCTGTGGATTCATAAAAGCTATTCATAGCGCTTGCTGACGCCACAATCGAAACGGTGCGAATATGGAAAAATGCGAATATGCGCATGCATCCTCCTAAATTTCTTATATCCTCTGCTTACCACTAGGGCTCTTCATATTCCTCATTCCTCATTTGGACTACTCTCAGTCAACATCCAAAACCCAATAGTTTCACACTTTCACAGCTTTCTTGGGAACTACTGGTGATGGGTCGCCAAAAAAGTACTACCTTTCTAGTCCCTAGGCCCGAAACCGGTTGTGTGAAATCAAAATATTCATTTCAGTATCTAAATCCTATCATTCTACTCTACGGAGTCATGTACATCAAGATAAAACCACGCAATCATTTTCTGCTCCTGCTGGTTTCGTCAATGGTACTTATGTGCTTACATAAATCTATCCTCTTGACTTGCCTTCTCGCCTCTCTGCTAATACATTACAAACGAGCTATCGTACAGATGTTTTTAGTTTACTTTTTGTTTGCACCAAAAACGCCTTCTGTCAGATGCCAAAAGTTGTCATCGTTGGCGCAGGACTTGTTGGAGCGTTAAATGCCTGCTATTTCGCACAACGTGGTTGGGATGTTGAAGTTTACGAATATCGACGAGGTAAATCTGAGGAACATGGTGAAGCGGTGCGAATTTGAATTAAATACAGATATCCGAACAATGGAGCACGTAGCAGGACGTAGTATCAACCTGGCACTATCGTACAGGGGAAAGTCTGCTTTAGAGGCCGTTGGTCTCAAAGATTATATCGTTGAGCAAGGTATGTGCTATGTTAGTAAAATTCCATCGTCTTCAAAATTCTTCGAAATTCTTGTGCTGGGAAGATGATTTGTCTGCTATATTATATTCAAAAACCTATTACAAATCCACGAGGGAAAAATTCCTCTTTCTTCCACTGGAATGAAAATCAAATGAAAATGCCCCTCTTTGTTTTTAAATAGTCCGTGTATGATGTTGTAAAAAGTCTTTTTGTAACAACATTCCAGGTGGATTTAGATGAGAGCTTCGGTCAAGCATCTTTTTTACTTCAAAGTAAATAAGAGGGAACATGGGAGTAGAAGCAAAACCGATACTTCCTCTACTTTTTCTTTATTTTGGTACTTTCATAACACAATTATTCCTGCCTTTTTCGCTGGGATTGTAGAAAAGTCCAAACAAATTTGCTCAAACAAGCAAAAAAAACAAAAGCACAGTAATTCCCCTTTTCAGGCGTCGAGATGCATGCCAGGCTTGTACACAACAAAGATGGCAAAACTTACAGTCGGCAGCCATATGGACAGCCCGGTGAAGTAGGTATTATTTATTTTTTTCAACTGTATTTGAGACAAAACACTGCTGATTCTACTTTATGCAGCATATCGTTTCGATCAATCGCAGACATTTGAATGAAGTGATGATCACACAAGCAGAGCAATGCAGCAAAGTTAAGTAAGTAGCTGATATCTGCTGTTTACAAGTTAAATTTATTCTAATTTTTCGCTTACTCATGGTGTACCACAATTTAAAAAAATAGACAAGGAAACCATGAATACGTAGAAACTAGCCAGTCTCAATCGCAAGGAGCTGAACATCATAGAAAAATAGAAAAATTACTCAATATTTTTTATTGCAAAAGAACTGAATACAGGCGCTCTTTCCAGTTATGGTCCCGTTATCGGAAAAATGCATGATTCTTTTCAGAATGTACCACATAAATCCGAGATGTATACTCAACGTCGTGTTTTGGCTGGAATAGTAAATTTCAGAGGAAGTGATGCTTACGCATTTGCAGTTTCTTCTATGAGCATAAACGAGCGCAAAACTTAAATGGCACACAAAAAATCTATTAAAATAAATTTTCTCAGATCTTGACTATCTTTTAGCTTTTTTTGATAACGCTCAAAGAGTTTGTTGTAGCTGTAAACAGACAGCAAATAAAGAGCTCATCAAAGTAAGAAAGTATCGAGCGATATAAACGGACCTTTTCGAGCCTTTTTCTCTCTGAGATTCCAAGGTATATATTCAAGTTCTGTGTAAACAGCAACTGAGTTGTATGAGAAAAATGATAACAAGGCGCTCTTGCCTTAGACACAAAAAAGGATAGAGATCTCAAGATTGCTTCGTCCACAAAAATGTTTAGTTGCAGCGGGCATAAAATGACCGCTGCAACTAAACTTCGGACGTCCATTTCTCAATTCGTAATTTCGTAGTCTCCCCCAAGCATAAGTAAAATCCCCATCACATATACAATAGCTTTGTTTTTGAGGGGAGCGTTGCTTTGCCTTTGAAATTTGGCTAAAAAAGTGAGGGTGTGCTAAGAGTTTCATGACATTTAGATGAAGCCAAAAAACTCTCTCGCACATGCTGAGTAGAGCAAGAAGAATAGCTTTCTGGTAATGTGCGGTTGATCGGAAAAAGCGCCCTATCGAATGTTAATTGTGAATATTTGTTCGCTTTAGTCAAGCTTATAAGATGTAATATTAGATTTATCCATAAGGCTAAGATCTCTACATTGTAGCCAAATAAGCTGCTCGTTGATAAGAGGTTGAAAGACTCCAACCAAAAATCATAGAGGATCATCTGGGAATTTGCTTGCACTGTATCGAATGAGCATATAAGCGTAATCCTTTAATCTTGCAGAACAATGCGAGAAAAATTGAACTATCAAAAATCGATTTGTAAAGTATCTCATGGCACGCTTCACCAATCGGATTGAAAGCCTTGCTTTCATCATAGCGATAAAATTAAAGACCGAATATTTATGCAAACCTTGAGATTAGGATCTCCATCAAGTGGAATTATCAAGCATACCTGAATTTATTAGTGTAGAAATGAAACTGCGTTCCTTTGTTCATAGGACCGACTCAATCAACATCCCTTAATTGGTTCTCAAGATAGATGTTTATGTCATGCTCCTTCAATAAATAAGATAGGGCACGGATTTACATCGTAAATGCTGAGAGGTTCTTATCTAAAGACAGCCGAAAATCCTCCTGCTGCTATTTTTTGTGTGCAAACCTCAAAAAACCATAAATTTTTCTGAATGTTGTTTACTTGGACTCTTTGCTGGCTGTTCCGTGGCTCGAGAAGTTGACAAAGCTTGCAATGATCTCATAACTGAGTCAATACAACAGAAAGTTTTTTTTTCACATTTGCTTGCAGATTCTTCTTCGAGCACAAAGTGCGATCAGTGGATCTGGATAAAAAGGAGCTAATTGTCACATTGTAAGTTGCACCATTGCCTTACATAGCAATTGAATTTGAACTGAGACATAAGTCATCGAAGTCATTTTCACCCGCTTTCTGGAAAGTCAATCATTTTTGGTTCGTTGATCACTCTAAGCTGTTCAAATCGTGAAATAGAACTCAGAAGATCTTAGCCCTACAACGTTGTCACTGATAATCACAAGTGAAATCAACGGTAATTATAAAAACTTCTTACAAAACGAATACGAAGCTTTATGTGGAAGTCACAATTAAAAAAAGAAACTTCGACACTAGCATTGTTTGCAGTGAATTTTTTTTTGTTTCAGTACCGGAGGTTCAAAAATACCACGCTTCGGAAGTCCGCAGAGGTAATGACCATTTTTCATTTTTGTCGATACGCTCAGACTTGCAATGAAAGCACAAGCTAATATATCTTCATTCAGCACAAAAGAATCAGATATACATGTAAAGGGAGATCTCGTTATTGCCTGCGATGGTGCTTATTCATCTGTGAGGAGAAGTCTGGCAACTCAACCAAGGTCAGATCATGAAAAGCATTTGGAACTGAAATTGATGCAGTGAATGTTTACTAGAGTTATACTGGGTATAGATTCTTCTCTTGATTGTTTCAAAAACAATCTAAAATGTCAAAAAACCAACGTAGGGATAACAACTACGATGTTTTTCATAAAAGAAGGGTCACGAGAATCTCTATAACTAATCCATGTAAAAAAGCTCTTCGCATAGAAACAAATTTTGACTGCCATGAATTCTACCAGCAGTAACAAAACGGCAAATTTCTGTTTCTACATCATAGCTGAAATACAGTGGAGGGTCGAGAAAGGATCCCCTTCTACTAGGATGGGTCACAAAAGTTTTGAAAGTTATATGCATGAGTTGTGCAAGCGTCTTGTTTTTGCTTTTGAAAATAAAATAAGTTTGGTTTTATGGAACACTAATTAGCTTTGGAGAAAAACTCTTTGAGCGCGTGACTGCCTCAACACTCCCCTTTTTCCAAAAGTTTTGAGGTTAAAAGCTCTAAATTAAAGCTGGAAGCGCTCCAATATTTTTCAAAGGGGTGCCTCCCCCGCCCTAGGCGAATTTTCGACCGCCACTGCGGGTCGTAGCATGTTTATTGTCCTTGTCTACTTTGCGATTATAAACCTTAGAAAATTCGTTTAGGTTTGATTATTCACAAGAGTACATAGGACATGGATACATAGAACTGAATATTCTACCGAAAAATGGAGAGGTATGGCGCAACTCTACTATATATTGTTGACACTAAAGTTTGAGAATCTTTCTATACTAGAATTTTTTGCAGTTTGCTTTGGAGCCCAATGTATTCCACCTGTGGCCAAGAGGAAATTTTACGTTGATTGCCTTGGCTAATCGTGACAAAACTTTTACAGGTACACGAAATCGTAAATCTCTCTTCGTGATCCTTTCTGCATCCCTCTGTTTCTCATCACACCTAGAGAAAGAAAGACTATGAGCTAAATTTAGTGACGATATTCGCTCCATTTGAGGACTTCGCAAGCAAAATGTCCACACCAAACGACGTGGAGTCATTCTTCCGAGAAAATTTCCCTGATGCGTATGAGCTGCTTGGAAGGTATTTGCAAGATAGCGTCTTTATCTGAAATTCGGTATAGAAGTAATGTATCATTTGGAAAATTCGACTGTTGTTGGCTGAGCAGGGAAAGGGTGCGGTCTCCTAAAAACATGTACAGATTCTTTTGAGAAGAACAAGAACTAACATTTTTTAGTTTTCACTCAGGAGCTTAATTGAACTGTTTCCATGATGATTATTACTACTGCTGCACTTTCTGATTCTCGAAGCTTTCTCTTTCAGGTCTCATCTTCTGGATACATTCCATCGCGTACGGCCTCAACCACTTGTCTCCATAAAGGTAGGATCTATCTTGAGTAGGTGTAATGTGGTCTACATCACATTCTTATACGTCAGAACTGACAAGGGAACCGTGTCGAGTCGAAGTGGCCTTTCCAGATGAGACCCATACTGCTTTGAAGAGCATTAAGCGGTGATGCCAAATCTGCCTTCCAAATCTGCCAAGCGCCTTTGGACACCGAGTTATGGGCGTTTTCAAGGTCAAAAAATTGAACGCAAAATTGGAAAAAATCACCCAAATTTACTCAAATGGTCCAGTGTCAAGTATCAGAGCCGTTTATGCAATGGATACATTTTGTCTAATATGCTAACACTTAACATTGCTTTATCTGAGCACTAAAAAGATTTTAACAATCGATTTTACCCAAATTCTGCATTCATTTTTCGTTTAAAAAAATGGTCATAACTCGGCGGCCAGAGGCGCTGGCAGATTTGGAAGGCAGATATGGAATCACCGCTTAATGCTCTCCAAAGCAGTATGGGATTCATCTGGTAAGGCCACTTCGACTAATGACGCTTCCCTTGTGAGAAGAAAGTGAGAGTTCCACGATAACAGTCAAGAGTGCTTATATCTTTTTTTCGACAGTTTTCTCTGAGTAGTTATGTGCTCGCGTTCAGCCAGATGTATGAAAACTGTCTCTGCACTTCTTAATTCTTCTAAGCTGTGCCAAAAAATAGTGACGTGAGAAAACTCGGTCAATCACCGCGAATTGCCTACATCTTTACAGAGTATGTAGTCCCCCCAAATACGCCATGTAACAGTTAGAGGATTATCAATTTCCTGTAAGAGTTTGTCTCTTCGTCATTACCGCTTTCCACAGGCGTACCTCAAAAAAAATTTTTTTGAGGTAAAAATACAGCTACATCATTTATGCACAGTGAGCGCTCTAAATGAGATTGCTGTAGGATATCTGACAAAGAATAAGCGGCTTATATTCAGTTTCGCATATACATTCCAGAAGTTTTCTGGTTGTTGAAGCCATACCAATACAGGCCTCGGCACGAGCTGACACCAGGGAAATTTCAAAACGAGGTCCCCCTTGATCCTGAAAATTTCGTGTGAAGTCCCGTTTGACCCTAAACCTTGAACCTTGGAAAACCTTCAAGAAACGAAACGTCGATCAAAAAAATATTGCAGTTTTTGTGTCTTTTCGTCCAAAAACGATATACAGCTAGACCCGGTGCCAGCTGTGCCGAGCCCTGTGCCAATTCTTCCTCTTGCTTGTATGTTAAAGAAAAACATTGTGAGGCCTGCATGCCTTGATTTGAACTCCTGCAACGTCTTTGAAAAAAAAATTTTTTTTACGCATTATCAAATTGTTCCTTTGACTTACCACAGTAATGTTTCAGTGCCGACCTCATCATTTCGGCGATTTCGTCTTGCTTACTGGTGACGCTGCACATGCCATGGTACCATTTTATGGTCAAGGAATGAACTGTGTAGGTTTGACGCCTTTATTTATATCAATACCACTTGACAGGTCAGAAATAAGTCATTCGCAGGGTTTCGAGGACTGCTTGGTGCTAAAAGAAGCACTCGACGCTTGCAACGATGACATTCGTAAGTTCATTCGGATAATTTTTGCAGAGCCAGTTTTTTGTTTGTAATTAGAGAATGATAAATGTGGGATAGTTGAGACTTTGAATCTAACAACAGAATAACGAAAAGCGGACTTTGCCTTAGTATCTCCCGCAAACAAGCTTCAGTGTTCAGTAAAGAACTCAAAGAATTGAAAGTATCAAACTGAATCTAATCTCAGTTTTCACCAAAACCTTAGTTTTCAGCAAAATCGCTTGCTTACTACTCGGACAAGCGAGTAAAAGATGCTCACACAATCAATGATCTCGCAATGTACAACTACGAAGAGGTCGGCAAAGATCTTTTGTAAACGAAATTCTGCTTCAAAAATTTACAAGTTATTTTAGCTGAAAGATCTCGTCAATCATCGCTCCTACAAGCTCCGAAAAAAGATTGATCTTTTCCTAAATCGATTCTTTGCGGATAAATGGATGCCTCTATACTCGATGGTTACCTTTTCACGGATGCCTTACCACAAAATCGTTGAAGAGAGGAAAAGGCAAGACAAGGTTAGCTCTTGTCAATTTTTAAGTCAATAGTATAACTAATATTAGGTTATTCATAAGTCTGGCAACAGAAAAATATGCAAATCCCTCCAATGTGTTCAAAAAAATATCAATGCATACAACATAGTTTTGTTGAAGATAAGTGAATATATATTCAACAATCAATCTGAAACAATCAAAAATTCAAGTTGATTGCTTTCAATTACCGGCTTACGCTTCGTCAACGATTTTTGCTCTAACAATAAGAAGCACTGGAAAACGCGTGATCTTCTTTTTGCAAACCATATAACAGACATGCATTTGCTATGATTTTTACGAGTTTATAAAATTTTTTGGGCAGGATTTCTGTACTTCCAACTGTTGAAGATTGCTTTACAATGCTATCCACTTCAGGTGCTTTCAATATTTCGACGAGGCCTCGCCATAACGACAGCTGCAGTCCTAGTGGGTCTATACTGCGCACGAAAGAAAGGAGTGCTCTAATCATTTTTCTTTTAGAATAAAGAAATTCAAATGCTAGAGGAGATATCTCACTATGTTTTCTAGTAAAAGCAGATGATCACGGTCATAGAATTTTGATGAATTTCTCATAGCTGTTATGGCTGCACAAATACTGTTGTCAGCTTCCAGCATCAATACAGCAGAAACTACTCTAAAATCTCACAGATAGGGCTCTCACAAGGGAACGATCCCAACTTAAGGTGGCGAATTGGAATGAACCGCATACCATTAGATGCGGCTTGATGAGCTGATTCCATATCTGTCTTCATATCTGCGACACCGTTATGTGCAAAAAGTTATGAGCGCTTGAAAATGTGAAGTTATCGGTGTTTTAATGCATAATATGCTTTAAAATCCAACTTGAAGTGCACGACTAGCATGATATTGAGTGTACTTATTCCAGGGAATGCTCAGGTTCTAAAGAAACACAGATAAGTGTTTTTGAACAACTAGTTTTCGAGGTATGGCGCTGTACATTTGCCAAATTTGGACTTACCATTGATCATAGCTTTTACCAAAGAACTTTAGATGCTTTTTAGCTGTTCAAAAACACTTCTCTGTGTTTCTTTAGAATCTGAGCATTCCCTGGAATAAGTACACTCAATATCATGCTAGTCGTGCACTTCCAAGTTGGAATTCAAAGCATATTATGCATTAAAACCCCTATAACTTTACATTTTCAACCGCTCACAACATTTTGCAGATAACGGTGTCGCAGATATGGAAGACAGATTTGGAATCAGCTCATCAAGACGCATCTAATGGTATGCGGTTCATTCCAATTCGCTACCTTAAGTTGGGATCGTTCCGTTGTCAGACAAGTCCGTCTGAGAGCCCTATCTGTGACTAGTCCTGACTTATCTGACAGAAGAGCAGTCATTATGGAAAAAAAGGACTCACCAGGGCAGACTTACCTCAAAAAAGGGCCTCATCTGTAAGATTTATGGGTATATTATTTTCTGGTGGCCAAGAATAAATTGACAATGTTTCCAAATTAGGTAGATACGTAATTAGGTATAGCATAAATATGTGATAAGATCTATACGTGGACCTACTAATAAAAAGAGATCAGAAGAGGACAAGCAAGGTTAAAGTGTTTGATTGGATCTTCTTACTTTGGAAAATCTTCATAAGCCAAATTAGCAATTATCCATAAGGGTTATAAGCAAGGTCAAGCATGGGGTGCGGCACACCACACCTGGGGGTCGTATTGAGGAGTCAAAAGGGGAGGGGGTCATAGTTGGGTAATCTGATAATAGTGATAACATAATATTCGTATCCTATCCATAATCAGCATGTCAAATAACCCCTGTAGACAAAGTGTGAGCGAATTCTGAAGATTCAAGATGCTAGGCTACCTAAGTGAAATGGTCAAATTCCAACATGGTTAACTTTGTTTCAAAGGTGAATTGGCTATCCGTTTTTGCACTCAAGACAAAGCACTACTCCTTCTTTGTCCACTTTAGGAATCCTGCTTCAGAAGACCTCCAAACTGTGGAATTAGAAGCCAACAAAGATCTCATTTTTTCCATTTTTCGCTTTTGATGGCTGTGCTTTCACCAACTATTACTTAGAGCAAAGAAAACGAATCAAGCTTAAAACATTCCTATGGAATCTACGAGGTTTAGGCTATCGATTCATATAAATACTGTTCGCTAAAAATGTTTTTTTATATAGTTAATGGGGTGTGGCACACCCCCTTAAAAGCTGTGGCTGCCAGTTTGGAGGTCTTTTGAAGCGGGATTTCTGAAGTGGACAAAGAAGGAGTAGTGCTTTGTCTTTAGTGCAAAAATGGGTAGCTAATTCACCTTTGAAACAAAGTTAACCATGTTGGAATTTGACCATTTCACTTAGGTAGCCTAGCATCTTGAATCTTCAGAATTCGCTCACACTTTGTCTACAGGGGTTATTTGACATGCTAATTATACATATAGGATACGAATATCATGTTATAACTATTATCAGATTACCCAACTAAGACCCCCTCCCTTTTTGACTCCTCAATACGACCCCTCAGTTGTGGCGTGCCGCACCCCACGCTTGACCCTGGTTATAAGTGAGTGATGAGTGGTAGGTAGTAAGTGGTATAGTTGATTTTAATGAAAATTCAATTTGTTACAACCCTGGCCAAGATGAAAGATGAAGAGGACAACGAAAATTAAATTGAGGCTTTAGTATAAATTTAAAATAGGGCAGAAATTCTGACATTTGTCTGTTCTGCGCGACACCGAAAGTAGTTCATACAGGGCTCCTAAACTGCAGAGTCGTTTGCACCAGCGGTCGCGCGACCGCTGGTGCAAACGACTCTGCAATTTAGGAGCCCTGTATGTGTTTGATGGGAACTTTGCTTTAATCCCTTTGAAATACAGTGCATTACATGTAAATTTCCGTAAATTATATCCTTGCTACTGTTGCTATTTCTTTAATATTCTTTATGATGCGAGCGATTATGGCGTTTTGACTAGAAACAACTCAGACAGTCGAAGGGATACCTCCGAAGAGCAAATGGCGGAGGTCCGCCACTTCGTGCAATCCCATTTCACCGTTTTGTGCTCCGGGGCCCTCCAAATCTGGAGCACCCCGCACCGTAACGTCACAAGAAGGTGAATGGGACCCTTCCCCGAGTCTCACAAATCTCTGCTCCGGGGGTGCGCCAGATTTGGAGGAGCCCCGGAGCACTAAAACGTGTGAAATAGGAGGGCTCCGGAGCACGAGTGGCAGACCCCCACTGGGCAGAGCCCCGACCCTCCCATTTCCGCTCCGGAGGTATCCCTTCGACTGTCTGAAAAGTAGCAGAAAGCTACGACGTGCTCCACGCAGCGACAAATATGATCGAGATAGTGAGCTTCTAGTTCTTTTTTCCTACTTGTGCGAAAAAATCGAACATATTCGATTTATCCACTAATGAAAGTACAGTCGAGTAGATTCAGCGGTAAATATAGTGTGCTTGCACAGAAGGCGAAATGAGGTGAAATTTGCGCGTGAACAAGTAGCCACGCCAGTACTGCGGGAATCGTGCGCGCGCAACTGGCCGGCGTCACAGTCAAAGCTATTTCTTCACGCGCATATTTTACCGCTTCTCACCTTCTGTGCAAGCACACTATATTTACCGCTGAATCTACTCGAGTGTATCTGTGTGAACATACGAACAGCGTTCTTCAACTATATTAAGAAGGCACATTTGTTAACCTATGCAAGACAGCAAAGAGAAGCGTCATGTGTTATTCGTGTTCTCACTTGTCCGACTGAACCTCACCTGTCCTCTAAAAACCTTCATTTTTCTACCCCAGAACCTTTCCTTTGTTTCCCTCCACCTGATATCTTTGCTGAGAAATCAGCTTCTAGATCTCTCAATGTGTTGTTGCTCAAATGTAAATCATGAGACTTCTTGTTTTTCAAGAGAAAGAGCTGATTACTATCATTTTCCGTCAAGCGGAGCGTTACTAGCCCTAACGCAGAAATCTGATGACCACGTCTTGAGCGAGAACAAGTACTGGTGATCGTCATTCAGTTAAGTACGATGGCCCAGCAGACTCAGTGAATGAAGGCACCCCTCCTCCTTAGGAATAGGCCATACTATTCCCCTGTGATACCTGCGGGCCCCGCAATAACGCATATTGCGAAAACGCAATGTATACTGAAATTCGCAAAGCGCTCCGTAGTACGGTAAATTGGAAGTCGTAGAATCACGGGAATTGCAGGAATTACAGGAATCGCAGGAATCACCTCTGGAATATTATGGCCGCAGAATGTTTCACAAAATTCTTAGAATTATTCAGTCTAATGAGTTATAAGATTGCACAACAACCTTCTTACCAGAAGGTTATTTCTATTCTGACTTTGTACATTTCAATGGCCTGAATTATTGGAACTGCTTCTGCTGAGTGGAAACTCCTTGAGTAATGACATGATATATACCAATAAAAGAACAAGTGTTAGCATGACCGATTTAAATATCAGAAGAGAATGGACGAAGGAAGGTATGAAGGTATACGATGCTGAACACGAGTATTCAAATTCATACTCCGCATTTTGGCACAATTACCTCTAGGTCTTTGCAATACGAGCGTGCATAACCCTGAATTTTTTCGACTTCCAGTACTTACCGTGTCAATCTTAATTTTCACAATTTTCACACTTGCTTCCCAATTGTGTAATGCAGCAGACCGCACGTTCCGTCACATGAATGTCACTTTAAGGTCGCAGAAAAACAAAAATGTAAGTGTAGTTTCCACCCACATTGTTTTTCACTTAAATGCATACCAAGATGTGAAGTTCTCCACATCTTGGCATGCATTTGAGCAACACCATCATATAGAAAGTTTTTCAATAATTCAAACCAGCTGCCTCTTTTCCATGCAGACTTATCGAAAGAACCAGAACATTTACAGAAACTTTACTTTACAAGATGACCAGGTAGAAAGTATAAATTTACACCTATGGGGAAAATAATTCAACATTATTCATCAACATTATTCACCAGGAACTATATCACTATGCTATACTATATCAAATCCCTGCCGTGTCACTACAATTAACCTCTACAAGTTCGAATTATGTCGGGAGTTGATCTTCAAGAATAATCATACTATGGTCATCAGACAGGCACCAACATCGATCATCGCACACGCCACTTCCTTTCCACCATATCCTTCTCAATGAACTCCAATACCCCCGCTATCATTTCACTGCTCTGAAAAAGTTGTTTTCATAATTCTAGAGATAAAACCGCACAAGAAACCTTAGCTGTGCCACCAATATCTGGAGTGTGAATTCGTTTCTCTACCAAAGTGCGATATAAAGCATCAGAGATGAGGTTGGCGTAATCGTCTAGACCAAGATACCTAAAATCTGTCTAACATAATTGAAAAATCCTTCAAAAGATAAGAACATCTTCTACAATGTCTGTTTTGACTGTGCTACGGCTGCGCCATCTCTTTGCTAGTACAGAATATTATTATACTGTCGGAAGCTTGAGGCCTTTGAAAGGCTACAAAAAGTCAAGCGCTTGCTGAGACATCGAGTGTATATGCTAAAAAGCATAGACCATAAGACCAGAAGATTACCTTAACATGTCTGCGGAGGCTCTAATGAATGCAGTGGGATTTGCCAAATCCTTGCCAGCCAACGATGTGCCCGTGTTTCTCGTTCCCTGAGATTCCAAGAGTGATAAGAACATGAATTATGAAAACGAAGGTGAGTCAAAAATAAGCAAACACGACGAATTATGGGGTCATTGTGTCAAATAAAATGCAAAAATCATGACAATATAACAAGCTACGAACTTACGGTTTCAAAGACAGCGTATTCATCGCCAATGTTCATGCCGGAGACTAGTCCAGGTCCTCCAACGAGACCGCATGCTATGTTAGAAATAATGTTGCCATAAAGATTTGGCATCAGCATTATATCAAACTGTTGGGGTCGGGAAACCTAAAATACACTTTTGAAGAAGAGTTGGTATTTCTCACAGCAGAGCAAACCACTCATTGAAAAGACACACTGAAGTTAGGAAAAAAACGTGAGCAACCGCACTATGCCATGAGCACAAGAGTGAACAACTGAGCTGATAACAGAAAGCCTGAACCCTACCTGAACGACTTATTAGGCAGCAACAAATTTATAAAACTAAAATGGTAGTTTCAAAGCCGTAAGAAAATTGGCTGGGAAAGCGTTCGATGCTAGTGATGGAGCAGCGATCTAGACCTGCTATACTGACCACTTCTGGTTGCCAGCTTTTCACCACTCTTGACCACTTCGAGCAATTCCAGTTTGACTACTACCACTATTACCAGTTGATCTTCCTTGTTTACCGAGTGTTTACCAAATTAGAAATTGAAATTTCAATTACCGTCTACGGGCATTTCGCCAAGAATCTTTCTGCGATGATTTGTCATCAGTGACTTTTTGTGGCCCTCCTTGCTGACAGAGGTTAGCGAAACCTGTTTCTTCATCAAAAAACTTGCCTGCCTTGCAGTGTTGACACAAAATGTTACGGTCTTATTCGGCGAACTCCCGTGTAACTTTACCATATTTTGCATTTGATAGAAGTATTCTAGCTGCACAAGTCTGTTTGCATTTCAGAAAGGTAACCTTCAAACAGAATTCTGTTTCGTGAGATGAAAGTACCCGGAGAAGCCTATTAGGCTGACAACATTCAGATTCACGTCACTCTTAGGCCCGTATGCACGTACATCCTCGCGGGGAGGGGAGGGGATCTGAGAGGGGAAGCGCTATATCTCGCTGCTCTAGATATCTTTCTCCCTTCTTCTCTATCTTGCTTATAAGGATTCTCATACCCTTATACCTGCGCATGGATGCCAGATTACTGCTATACAAGATCAAATATTCACTATTTCTTCCGATCCCCTGGGGATCCCCAGAGGATCACCTCACATTTTCAAAGTCATTTATCTTCAAATCAATGAAGACGCTGCAAAATTGTACTGAAGATGTACTACGATACTGCTGAGCATGTTTTCGACAAAAGAAATGGAACATGAAGATTTTGATTTTTCGATAATCCCTGGCTCGCGAGCAGCGGTTCATCGAAGATTTTGACATCTTGATACTCATTTCTACCTTAAACATGTTCAGCAGTGCTGTAGTGTATCCTCAGCACAATTTTAGAGCATTTTTATCAAGTTTTCAGAAAGATAAATAACTTTGAAAACGTGAGGTGATCCCCTGGGGATCCCCAGGGGACCAGACGAAATAGTGAATATCTAATCTTGTGGTAGTAATCTGGCATCCG
The DNA here is from genome assembly GCA_958299035.1 of Cylicocyclus nassatus. Taxonomy (NCBI): domain Eukaryota; kingdom Metazoa; phylum Nematoda; class Chromadorea; order Rhabditida; family Strongylidae; genus Cylicocyclus; species Cylicocyclus nassatus. Next base: position 51,532,229 of record CATQJL010000001.1, read on the forward strand.
TTATGCCACGTATCAGTGTATGAGAACCTTCAAAAGCAAGACAGAAAAAGAAGAAGAAAGATACATGGACTAGCGAGATATGACGCTTCCCCTCTCAGATCCCCTCCCCTCCCCGCGGGGATGTACGTGCATACGGGCCTTGATGTAACCAATTCAAATCAAGTCCAAGTTCAAAAACCATTTTGCTTAGACCTCTACCTCCTAACCATGATGGATGCGGTTTCCTTCAAAGTGAATGGTTATTCCTTCCCTAATAGTTACAACTCTACAAAACACACTATATGCTATGGTACTGACTAAACCGGACTTTCAACGCGGTTGAAAAACTACAATTCCAAAGGTAGGAGTTCCCGTGAGAAAAACCAATCTTGAACGCTTGTAGGATACTGAAGTTATCATCTGACGTTAGATTCCATAATAGAGATCCGCAAAGCCAGCTAATGCCAGCGCGTTCAATACTTCAAACCGCTTTTGGTTCCAGCAGCCACCCACTTTAACAGGTTCACACTCCTGCGAGTGAAGACCAATGTATAATCCAGTACAGCGCAACTGCGCTTACCATGTCGGTAAAGAGATAAATAACAAAGGAAAAAACCCATTTTCGCTTCAACAAAGCGTGTACATATTAGGATAGGAATGGAGAAAAAAACTAACCACAAAGGAATAGAATGACTGAACTACAAAACAGAAACTAACCAGTTGCATTGATGCGTTGTCGACAATCATAGAGTCAAACTTGATCTCGGGAAATTCTTTCTCACCAATCTCTTTGCACACCTGTGAAACTTATGCGCTTTTTCAGTAGCTGGTGAAAAAAATTCAAATTACGTGGAGGAAGAGCCCATCCCCAAGCTTCTGGATATTTGCTTTGTGTACAGCTGTAACCTTCTTGCGGTTGTACGTCTTTGCGTAATGGAAAGCAAATCGAGAAATCCGCTCGATCTTCTTACGAGTGACAATCTAGATTCATACATAAAAAACACTTAAAACATTGACAGGGTGTTCACACTCACCTTCAGACTTTCAACTATGCCGGGAGTGGTCTCATGCTCCAACCCCGAATACTCTCCTTCAGTATTTTCTCGAATTATTATCATGTTGATGTTCTATACAACAGATGCAGAGAGAAAAGGCAAAGAAAAGATTAGAGTAACTTACCTGATGTCTGCTCGGTACGGAAGGTATGCTGCAGCAATGCAATACATTGGCAAAAAGGTCCAGCTCGCGTCGAAGTTCCACATTACGCGACTTGAAGGTAGGATCATCGAATTTTGTCTCGATGTTACCCTGGAAAAATGGTAGTAAGAAGAAAGCCATGGACATATCAAGACGGTACAAGAGTTACCTTGAGAGCAACACCATTACGTTTGATAGCGATGATAGCTTGTTTAAGGTCATCCTCGGAGTCCGGTTTGGATGACAGCTGCACTGTTTCAAAATCGACGGGCACCTGAAAAGGGAAACACATCACGCAACGAGTCATCAAATTTCTTTTAGGATAAGTAGCGTTCAAAATATTTTACTCATGAGATACCTGTCCAAATCTGAAGATTTTCTCGACATGCTCTAGCATTTCAGGTCCGATACCATCACCAGGAAGTACGGTCACATTGTGACGGCCACCATAGCGGTTCAATTTCGTCTGTAATCACATCAGATTACAATAGTGCTCTAAAACGTGCTATTATATACGAAAATGTCTTGTTGTTAGCTATGTGTACCTGAAATGCTGATAACGAAAAATGATGATGGCAGAGGACTACGGCTTTCTTATTCGCAAAGCTGGACAAAAGCACGAACTGGCCTATGCACCTCAGCATTCAAAGAGATCGTCTGCATGCAGGCAGATCTGCACTTTCATCTCATAAAGTTTTACAAGTACCGTAGCTCTACAAAAGGTACTACAGTTCCAAAGACCGTCTCATAATTTGACGAAGTGGGAAATAGGAAAGCTTTCTCAATAACACTAAAGATCCAGCTGCATTCAGAAACCGCCAGCCAACGAACGAAGCGCTCCACAAAGTATGTGCAAAACGAATAATCAATTTGAAAGGGAGCTCAAAAACGAAATGTTGTTGTCATATAATGTAATGTGATGCCTCAATGATTTAATTGCACGCGAGGCCAATTGTCTGCGTGCATTTAGCTAGTTTGGCAAAAAAAGTATGAAACGACCCGTACTCCCGTACTCCATCATGCCATAGATTGTGGAAGGGCATTCAAAAAAAACTCCCAGGACGATGGCGATACGATGGGAGATAGCGTACAGTTTATATGCGTATAGTGTATAGTGTATTAATGTTCGAAAAAATGACATATCGGAGTGAAAAAACATACTGCACAGCCATTCATCACAGGCGATCGGAACTGAACCATTTCAGGCGATACTACAGTTGCGATTTTGGCATTTTGACATAAAATCGTGCGCACGGCCTGGCAGAGTTGAAGCTTAGCTGCCATGGTCCTAAGCTTTTGTACCTGAAAATCAATAACAATACGTAAACAGCTGCGGAAACTGGGAAGTAACGAGCTACAGAAGCTATGAAGCCCTCAAAAATGGTCGTTCTAATACGTGCTTTCCTTTTCAGTAAGTGCACAACAGAAGTTACTGCCATATCTTTTGATTATTCTGCTAGCGAGAAATCAACCTATATCTTCTCATTCAAGACTATAACACAAAATCCATTCTTTTCCTCCTTTCTAAGAAAAAGGAAAACGGGAGAGATCGATGAGAGCAAACAGCGCTTCCATAAAGCGCCGCGCACATTTGCATCGGGCCAGATATTGCGATTGAACGACTCTCTCGAAACGGCTCGATGAGTTGACTACATTGATGATTACTCACCTGAACCAATAAAAAGAACGCATTTTATCGGTTTAATAGGCTACAGTAGTCGACATCGCTAATGGTTGCTGTGTGTAACTGCACTGCAGAAGCGCTTCGTTCACGGTTCCTTTCGAAGGCATCGTCCACCCAAATTAACACATTGACGACAACGTGACCCACATGGTTGGTCATGCAATGACTGCCACTTGGGACAATGTGACCCACATGGTGGGTCACGGCTTGAATCTTGTTAAAATGACTGTTATCTTGGAATACAATCGTTTCAGAAGTTCTTTTACGCTCTGACCTTAGAAGATACTTTTGCGTTTCTCACCCGCTTCACAGAATTACTGTAGATATACTGTAGTTGTCGATCTGCACAATTTTAGCCGAAAATTTTTGACTTGTTCGTGAAAGGCATTGTCCCACGCTGCAGACAACTAAAATTGCACGTTGTCGTCAACGTGTTAAGGGATCAGATTTTTGACATTTCTATCTACTCTGAAGCCCGACTTTGATTTTTTATCAGGACCACCCATGAGGGGTGGGCCCAGTGTGGGGCGTCTACCTTCTGGAGTGGTTCTCTCGCTTCGGAATTCATCTTTTGCAGCGAGACTTGGGCGGGCTTAGTTGCGGGCCTCTCTATTAAATGACATCAAATTTCATCTTCACTTTTGGTGGACGGTGTGTTCATCTAGATACATCAAAAACAGATGGCACGGAATGTGTTGTTTAGTTGTGAATAAGTTTGGAAGAAGCAGGGGGAGGGAGTACTGCCTTAGGATCGGTCGGGCTGCAGCAGAGACTGACTAAAGCTTGCTGAGGGTTGACGTGCACAGACTTCCCTGTCAGTAGTCAGTTTTTCAACCTTCTCGAGAATGCTGAAGTATGTATAACGGATGGTGTTTGGCCGATCATTGTTCGTTTGCTGAGAACGAAATCTTAACACCGTATATGCAGTATACTTTGGATCGAATCGAATAATTATTCGAATATTCGAATAAGTTATTCGAGTAAAATTTGATCGAAGTTCGATTATTCGAAAATTTTAAAACCTCAGATATATTCGATATTCGCTTATTCGAAATTTGTCAATTTGGAATTTAGTCGATTATTCACCTATTCGAACCTTTGATTTTCTAATATATTCGTACACTCAAATTTCTTTCAGTAGTTAATCGATCATTCGACATCTTCGTGCAATCGAATAACTACATGACATCGTCACATTTTTGATTGCTATATCAGCAAATATCGTTCGTCGTTCTAGTTCTCCACTACACGGAGTTCTTCATTGTGCTAATAGGATCAAAATTTGTTTGAATATTCGACGAAGTCGATGCAAAGTATTCGTTTACTCGAATTTCCATTCGATCATTCGAAATTTTTTTCTTTGTAAATATTCGACATTTATGCTGGGGTTCAATGGGTTCGTATTTTTTATAACACGGTTGGATTAATTGTTTTATTCTCAAGCCGTACTCTCTGGCAAAACTTCACCCGACATGTTTTATTCTTGAAGATATTCGAAATTTCATTATTCGATATTTTTGATTTTCGAATATATTCGATTATTCAAGAAAAAACTCGAATATTTCGAAATATAATATGCAGGGCAACGTGATCGCGAACATCTGAATAGAAGAAGCTGATCTACAGTAGAATCTGATGCCATACAACCTGCCATTTCCTCTCATCTCAATGGTAATTCAACATTAACTAGGGCACAAGTTTGTCTTTGTTTAAGCACAGGTGCATCTTTTTCGTGTGGACTACTCAAGATTTCTGGTCATGATGTAAACGGAACACGCTATCTTGATTGTTTCAATAAGCCTTGAAGTATTAGGTTGTCCGGAAATTAATGTCCGTTTTGAATATCAACCGCAACAAGTCATACACTTTTCATTCCTGAATAGCTTTCAAGGTACCATTCGATAGAGCAAAGCACACTATCCACATAAGACATATATGTACGCTATTGCTGTATTTTTTCCTCTGTTAGGAAACGAAAAAACGAAAATTTTCATACTTTTGCAAAAGTGATGCTGTGTCGTCCCCACATAAGTAGATGTATACTACAAATCTGTAGAAGTAAAAACGTGGATTTTCAGCTTTTTACAAGCTTTAGCTCTCGAAAAATTTGAATTTTAGTTTGGACCACCTGACTAATGAAAGCTATATTCGATATTTCTCGAGAACTAAAGCTTGTAGAGAGCTGAAAATTTACGTTTGTACTTCTACAGATTTGTAGTACACATCTACTTATGTGGGGACGACACAGCATCACTTTGGCAAAAGCATGAACATTTTCGTTTTTTCAATTTCTAACAGAGGAAAAAATACTGCGATAGCGTACATATATGTCTTATGTGGATAGTGTTTACGTGAGCAAGTTAGAATTTTTGCAGGATTCTTATGGACTGAGTTATGATTTTTCTCGATTTTTCGGGTAGTTGAATCTTTTTAGTTTTTGGCTCGAGACTCGAGGTGGATCAGAGCTGTTGCTAAAGCAAGACTGCCGTTGTAGAGCTTGCTTTGCTCTATCGAATGGTACCTTGAATGCTATTCAGGAATGAAGAGTGTATGTGTTGATGTTTTGAATTTCAACCACTTGTTGTGGTTGAAATTCAAAACGGAAATTAATTTCCGGACAACCTAATAAATGTTATCGGTGGACTCGCTAAAATCAAACACATTAAAGTGAACTCAGCTTTCTGTTTACAAAGAGGCTTTGCATTGCTGATGAAAATCTTCCGAATGGGAGGAAAAGTTTGCCGTTTACTCAAATACAATCTTAGCCCAAAACAAACGATGGAGTGTTTATCTCCACCGAAAAACTGAAGCTCAAAGGTGGATTGAACTCAGTACCGCGAAAAAGGTATGTGGTTAGAAGGCATACTTTGCATAATTTTTCGATTTTGATAAATGCAATGTCTGGTGCAAGACTTTATCACACAGCTATAGGCAAAAGTCTACCCAGATGTACAGAAAGTCCCTCAATTCTACAACTTTGCGCGAGACACTTCAATTTTCCAGTTTAAAATACTTGTTAAAGGCAGCGTCCGGGCAATATCCTCCCACACAGATTAGCACATAGTAAAGCGGCCCCATGAGTATCCGATCTGCGTTTGTCCGATCCTTTGAAGTGGCTTTTAAAAGGAGATACGGGTAATTGCAGCTCCTCCTCAGTGGCGAGCCGGGGAATAAGCAATCCGAAACTCGTCCGCGCCCTTAAAACAGGGTCCCCAAGAATTGGGTTGGACAATTTGAATTTTGTAACTGTAACCTGGGCCACGGAGAGGCCCTAGAACGACAAAAATATGAGAGGCGAAATTTTGCCCTGACGCTGCCTTTAAGAATTTCTCCTTATCGTCTTTTGCGAAATGACAAACGCTCTAGTAAGTGCATATAAAGTTCCTAAAAATTTATCTTTATGCACTAATTTTCGAACATATTTGGACATACAGTTTCGTATTAGAGCAAGAAGTTTACAAGGCAAATTTGGAGTAAGAACAAATTGACGAAGGAGGACACAATGAACACTCGAGCAGTTGTATGTAAGTATGGCACGAATGCTCACATGTCGTCAACCACATACTTTTTCATGGACTTGTCACAGCTGAACTGACGGAGCTTTTTTGACTGTGATGGATCGTCCTCATCTTTTTTCAGGTGCAGTGACACCACCACTGTGCATTTTACCACAATCAACTTTTGTCTGAGGACTTCGAAAGAAACCAAAGTTCCTGTGCTAAACTCCACTTGCCGATAAGTTGGCTTGAACTTGACCTACTGAAGGCTTTCCATTTTGAGCAAGTGTCCTTCCAAGTTTTTCATGTCATTTCTGGGCTTTTCATATCAACGATTCAGGAATAGTGGGTTTTGGTATGTACCAGTGAAGTGGGGTGGACGAAGTTGTGTGGAATATTTCTTTACACTAAAGTAGGGGTTAGTTGAGAGCGATCGAGGCCTCTCGGTGTCAACTGGAGAGGAACCTCTACTAATACATCCAGAGTCTCCTTATATACGAAGAAAGGCGGAGCTGTACAGAGTTCAAAGTACAATATACACAGTTGGTACTTGAAAGGAGATGTCGCCGATTAACTACACTCCTGGCGCATGGGTACACTCACTCTTGAGTGATTAGGTACTCAAGAGTGAGTAGGTCACAATTCAGCGTAAGGGGATCCCATAGGCTATTTGAAATGTATTAAAATCCATCAGTGGTTGATGGTACAGAAATCATTAGCAGGGTATTATAACAAGCTTGGGTGGCACTCCCCTTGAAGGCACCGTCCACCCTAAGTTAGGAGTTGAGCTTTTGGCAGCTTATGATAGTAGGCCCTCTATCAAGCCAATACGCGGCGCAAAATGTCGCTTCGAAAGCGAGAAAATCCCTTTGGAATAGCGAAGATGCATGAGGACTCCAAGTCGGCACCGCCCCTTCCAGTAATGCCCGCCCATCCGTGCGCGCCCATCCAATCACCGTTTCAAAAGCCGGCCTGCGGGTTTTCCGGAACGAAGATTGTCGGGGTTTTCGCGGATTCTCGACTTCATATTCGGAATCAGGGACATGAGAAGGCCGCGGAAAGATCAAAACATGGAAGCCGAGAATCTGGGTGGACGGTGTCTTTGAGACATGGACACCAAAAGAAGACACCTTCGGATAGCAGTAATCAAGTTGGCTGAGCATGATTGAGCATCATATTCATGATCAACATCCATCTAGACACCTGTACAGCAGGAATTCCAGCAAAATCGAAATTGTCCCCTATTCCGACCTTCTATGAGTCTCGGCATGTTTCTATAATTTTGAAACTTTCTTGTTAAGCGGTACGATTTATTCGGCTGATATCTCGGAGTCAACGCCTTATTTGGAGCCTGCATGCAAAAGTTCCGAGTTTCACTCCCGAGTGTTTCTACTATTGTACTGTAAGTAGTGTCTATATCGTGATATGAAACACCAGCAGCTGTGAATTAAATTGTTATGAGGTTGGAATATTAAAACTACCGAAATCCTGACTATGATAATGAGAATCCTCTTGATAAAGTTTAAGCTCATTTGGCTATTCTTGTTCCCCGAAAGAAAAATTTCTACGACCGGTAAACGCATTGAAAATTGAATTACATCGAGGATATTGTGCGACTCATATGCAGTAGCACATTTGTAACATCTGCGGATTAATCTAGAATTTTTTAAATGTGTGAACCACTTTTTTCATGATTTTTCCGCTTACGGACCTTTTCTTGAAATCGAAGCAAAACCATAGATTATATATTGGTTACTTGATGACTATATAATTCGATTTGATGGGTTTGCGATTTTACTGTCTGAACTATTCAGCTGTAGCATCTAATTATGCTATCATTTTCAACTAAAATGACCATCTGGAAACGTGATCATCATAGCGCCTAACAAGCTACACGGAAGATCTAGACTGTGCAACAGTGGATGTTTACCGAAATTTATTTGGCTGGTCAAGAATTAGAATATTTGCGGAAACGTTTGCGCACACTTAGAATGGAACTCCAGCACTCCGTTGCGCATCTGCTGAAGATTAGGATGGATTAAATAAGAAATTTCCAAGTCTATTTTCCATTTTCACTTGTTTATCAAATAAACGGTTACAGCTCACGCCGGTCTGTCCTCGATTTCATCGTTGTAGATACATCATCACTTCAGTCTTTTATTTTAAGAATTTGTGGCTGATTGATGATGGATTGTTTACCGAAGCCAACACACAGTGAGCGTTTGATGATTCCTAGAAATTTAGAATTTGGAAACTTTCGCGTAGGCCCTAGGTTACAATCAATCAGTTGTATGCTACAGGAGTTAAGTACTTCGCTAAGCCATTTTGTGAGCAAAGCATGCGTTTGCTTATACGATACATGCGGAGGTTATACATTGCTTTTTCCTCTTTTCTTAACCTAAAAAAGGCATTGGTATGTCTACACAGTGCTAGTCATAGCTATGAAGCCACCCTAAACATCGCGGTAGTTTGCCCTGTCTTAAATAAAATTGTCAGGAAAGCTAGTATCTTATGTGTAAGACGCTGTATCACTATCCAAAACGCTCTCAATATCATTGGTTTTGTCCAGAGAAAAATGGAAAAATTTGAAAACACGAATTCTAAAGGCTGGCCAGAGCTACAATACCACCCGTAATTTGTGAAAAAAAAAATGGCGGCGGCACTTAACCCACGCGGCGCCGCCGCAGTTAGGAGACAAACGCCGCGTCGCGCGACAAAAGTCGGCGGAAAAGCGGCATTTGCCGCCTAACTTTGCCGCGCAACGCCTAACTTTTTTATAGAAAAGACCTTATCTTGGTTCAAATTTTATGAATTCTATATATAAGAGTACCATTCAACTCAGTTCGGCGAGGCGCATCTTCCAGTATACAGATGTGCCTAGTTGTGGGATATAAGTTTTTTTCCTGGAATTTTAGTGTAAATGGATCATTCAGTGTACTAATTCCAGAGGCTACATACACATTCTGTTGGGCACTGCAGAAATAGGGCAGGTATAGTTTAAGAGCTCATTCTGTATGGAAATGTGTGAAACTGTGCTTTTCTCGGCGAAGTATGACGGGTCCCAAAATGCAGGAAGACAAAGGGAAATGGTTGGAAATCGCATGAGAAGCATATATCGCGGAATGCCGCGCGTGCTATGCAATGTACAATACCACTCACAGAACGGGAATTTCGCGAAATTCTAGAAATTTCGCGATTCCGGAATATCGCAAATTATGCAGCGCCATAACTTCCTTCGGAATGAATATATTCTAAACACGAAAGCAGCATTGTGTTCAGCTCGTCAAGGCAAATCTTTTGACATACGTCATGTCATCTATATCTTGTTTCCAGTGTTCTCAAACTGTTCTGAGGAGGTCCCTTTGCAAGTATGTAACGCAGCGCCTATCCAACATAAAAGCTTCCAGTAAGCACCATTCGATAGTGCTCTTCTTGTACATTATAGTGCGCTAGAAAGCTGCCGCAGACTTCTTTTCGAAAGAGAAAAAAGCGTTGGTAAATTCTGAAAAAAGCACTCGTTTCCAGATTCTACTCGCCGTAACTTTCTTTGGAGTGGATATTTTCTGAATGAATCCAAAAAAAGCATTGTGCTCTGCTCATCAAGGCAAATCTTTCGGTATGCAATATGTCTTTGATATCTCGATTTCAGTATTCTCAAAACTTTCTGCGGGCGTCTCTTCGCAAAGGTGTGAAGCAGCGCGTATTGCCCCCAGTAGATTCAGAAAAAAATTTTCGATAGTACTTCTTCTGTAAATTATGGGGCGTTAAAACTTAGCCGCATACTTCTTTCCAAAGGAGTTAGAGGGGCTGGTGAATTCTGGAAAAATCATGTCGTTTTAATTCTGTAACGTAACTCTAAATTATGAAGCTCTCTTGCTAAGCAGATGTGATTTTCGTAATCAGCAGGTCGGATAACCCTTATGAGCAAATTTTCCGAGATGTTCGGGTTATTTCATTTTTTCTCGTTTTACGCTCTGGAAGCCCGCTGATGGATTTTGGTCAAAATGTTCATGCTCTTAAACTGTAAGGAAACTTCGCTTATAGAGGTTTTCGAACACGCTCTTTACGAAAATCAAGGTCTTTGAGGATTACAGGCTCTTTTTGGTGAGATACGGTGAGGTGACTGTAACTGCATCACGAAAGTGCATAAATTTGCCCGCACTTCTCGCGTATCTGTCAGCAACCTTGCCTGTGCTACCGAATGGTGCAAGACTCAGGCTCCAGTCTATAAAAGTCGCCGAGTTACGAGCTCATGAAAACACGTCCTCATGAATTTTGCCCAAAATGTAAAGATCGCAAATCTCGTCGAAATTCCACCGTGAGCGCTTGTACAACCCGCTGATCAAAATCTTTTTAGGTCCTTGATGGATCTTATTGTGTTAGATTTCGTAGTTTGAGTTCTAGCCACCGAAATAGCTTTGATATTCAACTGAGCAGCTGAATCATACGCAAGTACCATATGCAATACAGTGGGAGTCTTCGGGCGAAGCGAGCACAATGTCCGCAACGCGAGTGTCATACAAGCACTCACGGTGGAATTTCGACGAAATATGCGATCTTTACATTTTGGGCAAAATTCATGAGGACGTGTTTTCATAGGCTCGTAACTCGGACTTTTATAGACTGGAGCCTGAGTCTTGCACCAGTCGGTAGCACAGTTCCTAGTAACTTTGACTGAGAAAAGCAAGCAGCCAAGTGTCGCGAGAAGCGATAAAGAAGGGGCGGAGCCACAGTTCTTATAAAAGCCATGACTTCATGCGTTGTCAAGGGACTTTTCAGGGTTTTGCTTATGCCTTCTTGAATTGTGCTTGTTTGCATATTAGACTTTGTTAGTTGATATGTTGCTATGCTATTTGGACAATAAATGATTGTGAGGATGTGAACATGGTGCATCGGCCGGCCCATCGAATCACCCACAATCTATACTTTAAGTCTCCTTCATTCGTAAATTCGAAAATCGTCAATGTTTCAAGGGGTTGCTGGAACCCAGAGTCCAGCCGAGGGGTCGTTTGACACTCGCATCTGCTTTTGGAGGAGTGCCGAGAGCATTTTCAGTTCCGGGAGCGGCCCGGAGAACAAAGCGAAGAAGGAACCGGTTCGAAAAGGGGAGGTCAAAGCTATCTGCCTCTGACTCACCGCTTTGATGTAAAGTTTTGATAGATATAAGATAAGCTGTCTAAGAATTCAATGTTCCCAAGCTCAGAAGACTTGGGGAATGTCAACATTGATATCGCAACTTTCCCAGACAACCATACCGTAACTTCCCAGACAACCATATCGCAACTTTCCCAGACAACCATACTTTTATCAATAGTACATCTAGCATGAAGGCATGAACACTTTACAACGAAACAGTTCTTAAGGGGAACTGAACGTGTTTCACCTCATTTCCTTCAAGCGTTTAACAGCTATCACATTTTCATTTCATGTCGCGAACAAATCGTACGCTTGTCACTGCTAAGCAACAGCTTAGCAGACATCTCAATGACATTCTTCGGTTGGTAGAGGACTGCAGCAAATACAAAGAGGGCTGGCAGTTTCCCAAAGTTCGTAAAGAGCTATACGTATTTACTCGTACGCAACGCTCAGTTATTCAAACCACTATAGCAAAACTTGAGTCGAAAATCGATACCGTAATGCAAATCTATGGAGACACAATGGAAAACCTCTCCAGCTCAGATTCGGACAACGCAAGGGTAGTGGAAACTAAGGAAGGTTTTGATGCGTACTGGGTTGAAAAGGACGGCGAAAACACCTTAGAAGCGGCTCGTGAGATGGTACAAAACTTAGAGATGAGAATGGTGGAACTAAGCGTACAAGAAATGCAATTAGCTTGTGCAGACGAATTCGAAGAAATCGAAAAGCAGCGCGCAAACGAAACCCATGTCACACAGTTCGTAACTCCAAACACATTTATTTCGCAATCTGATATACCTCAACCAAGATCTAGCCAAATCCCGGCGCACTGGTATAGAAAAGAACTCAGAATACCGGAGTTCTTCGGAAACCCCATGGAATTCGAACAGTTTTGGGAGATTTTTGCGGAACTAGTAGACAAACAGCCTTATTCTGACATCGAAAAGCTAACAATACTGCTCGATAAATGCAAGGGAGAGGCAGCAAGAGCGCTGAAATACTTACCTCGTAAAGGTTCGTCATACAAGAACGCCGTACTCCAACTCAAAGAACAATTCCAAAACAACGAATTGAACGTAAAACTTCTTCTGCAACAGTTGGATAGTATTCCAACGTCATCGAATGACGCAATGCAACTACGCACAACTCTGAATGATTTAATGGCAGTTATCGTCCCATTATCACGCGCGGAAACACACATAGACGCACGCGAATACAAAAGTAAAGTACTGCAAAAGTTTCCGGAAGCAGTTCAAAGTACGCTTCTTTCGAAAGAATATGATGAAGACAAGACCTGGACAATGGAACAACTGTTAGAAGAAATTCGCAAAGTTGTGAAGAAATGCGAACTTACGCAAATTCATACATGCACTAGCTCCGCAGTACCAACAAAATCTACAGTATTGCTTACGAAACCACGAAAAGTTGCGCAATACAGATGTGCAGCTTGCGAAGGTGCACACAAGCTTAAATTCTGTAATAGATTCAGAACAGTCCAGGCTAGGCGTCAACGTATCGTAGAAATGGGTAAATGTTTTAAGTGCTTTTCAACGCAACATCTCAGCAGTCAATGTAAAAAATCGAACTGTCGTAACTGTGGAGAACCTCACAACATAGCAATATGTAATAACTTTGACAATCAGAAAAAGGATGTCAATTATCGAAACCAAAGCGTAAAACCTTATCAAGCAGATAGGAGAAACAGCTTTAACGCACGTAACAGGAGTAGATCACACTCCTCGGAACGAAATTTCAGGTTTCGTTCAAAGTCACGCTCCCGATCGCCTCCTGCTTATTCGAACAGACATCGATATCGCAGTCGGACACGCTCGCCAACTCCTTACCGTTATCGGAAAAATTCACGAGAGTCAATTTTGGCTCATACCACTAATATAATCACAGACGAATCCGTAAGCAGTTCAGAAGAAGAAGACGAAGAACTCGTACAGATCAACAAAATTAGAACCATCGCCAACAATTGGACTGATCCACGTCTAATGATTATAATGCTCCCCCTGAGAAATAATGAAACCCGAAATATCGAAAAAGTGTATGCACTTTTAGATACGGGAGCTACCAGAAGCTTCATATCGGAAAATCTAGCGAATCGACTCCAACTCGCAACGGTGAAAGATGCATCCTACGTCTTATCAACTTTCGGAGGTAATCGAGTAAGGAAAACCTCTAGAGAAGTACTCGCACAGGCAATAGTAAGCAACAGCGAACACCTCTCGATGCATCTTTTAACGTCCGAGCCCATCACAGAGCCAGTCACTCTAGCACGATTATCAAGCGAAGATATCAAATATGCCTCTGAGAAAAATATTGAAAGCGGCATTCTGAATGACATGGATATCGAAACATTACCGGAAGTACTTGTAGGTATCGACTACTACAACGAAATCTTAGATATCTCAGCAACACCCATTCAATTACCATCCGGACTATACGCAGTCCCAACTATTTTCGGACACGCAATCACGGGACTAGATGGAAACACAATTTCGGAAACAGTAATGAGTTTCAACTCATCAACATCATTTTACGAAGAAACATCGCCTGATTTTTCAGCAATGTGGAACCTAGAAAACATGGGAATTACGGATACTATATCGGAAACCGAAGAAAATCAGAAAATTCTAAAGGAATTTTACGATACCATCGAAATACGTAATAAAGAAATTTACGTAAAATTTCCTTGGAAATCAAACAAGATGGAGTTAGACAATAATTACAAAATTGCCTTCAGTAGATTGATGCAACTCTATAATTCACTGTCGTCTAAGAAAGATTTATGGGAAAAATATTGCAAAATAATAGAGGAACAGCTTCGCAAAAAAATCGTAGAAGACGTTCCGTCAAAATCTCAATCGAAAGACTGCCCTTTATACTATATACCGCATCAAGCAGTGCTTAAACCAAGCAGCAATACCACGAAAGTAAGAATAGTTTTGGACGCAAGCGCCAAAAGAGTAGGACAACTCTCGTTGAATGATGTCCTATACAAAGGGCCAACATTATTACCTACTTTACTCGGAATACTGTTAAGAGCTCGTACATACGAATACATCCTAATAGGAGATGTGGAGAAAGCGTTTCATATGATACGCTTACAAGAGTCACAAAGAGACGCAACACGTTTTCTGTGGCTTAACGACCCACACAAGCCTCCAACACCAAATAACATTCGAAAACTACGCTTTACAAGAGTACCATTCGGAACCAAAACAAGCCCTGCATTATTAGCAATGTCCATAAAATATATGCTTGATCGCAACAAGCAAACAGAATTATGTCAGCAAATCGCACGCAATCTTTATGTTGACAATATGGTGTTAGGAGCTAACTCTGATGAAGACGCAGTCGTAAAATATCAAAAGAGCAAGCATATTTTCGAAGAAATGTCAATGAATCTTCGTCAGTTCGCAACAAATAGTTCATTTCTACGACACAAGATTGCAGAAGAAGATAAAGAACCAAACCAAAACGTAAAAATACTCGGAATTCTATGGAACACATCAAACGATACCATTCTATTGAAATCAGAGCTGAAATTCCAGCAACAGCCTACTAAAAGAAAAGTTCTCCAAACAATACATTCGACATTCGATCCACTAGGATTATTAATCCCAGTATTGATACCAGCTAGAATTTTTCTGCAAACTTTATGGGTCAAAAAATATGACTGGGATCAACCGCTTTCGGAAAGTGATGAAAACAGATGGAAAACAATATGCCTGGAAGGCAGCAAATTCGTAAAATCCCTGAAGAGATTTATCGGCACGAAAAAGACAGAATGTTTTGAATTATTTACGTTCGTAGATGCATCAACAAACGCATATGCGGCGTGCTCATATCTCCGCAGTAGTAAGGACAACATAATAGAAACGGAACTAATTTGTGGAAAGTATCGTCTAGCGCCAGTGAGTTATCTTACAGGCAGATCTTCAGCCACAATACCGAAATTAGAACTTCTTGCAATTTTTATTGGTTACCAGCTGACAGATTACTTGCTCAACGAACTCGACATCAAAATAAGTAAAATTCATATCTTCTCGGACAGCAATATTGCCCTCTCACAAGTACATTTTGGAAAAAGCGCCGGAACATTCGTAAACAACAGAGTACGCAAAATCAGAGCTCGTCATGCATCTTGGACGCAAAAACACATAGAAACATGTTGTTACTATATCAATACAGCGGAAAATCCAGCCGACTGTGCTACGAGAGGCTTAAAAATTTCGGAATTCGGTGACCACCAATGGTGGACAGGACCAAGTTTTCTTCGTGCAAAAGAAGAAGAATGGTCATCTGTCACAAAATACGAAATGAAATGGAATGATTCTGAGGTAGTAATGAGAATTTTTCTGAAAAGCGTAAATGAAAGAACTCCTATATTCCGCTATGGATTATCGCATTGGGATAAATTAAGAAGATCAACAGCTGTAATGTTGAAATTTATCAAGAAAATCGCAAAAAATCGTTATCGTAAAACGGAGGACGATGATTCGATGCAATCGAACTGCAAAGAACTCTATTACATATCGGATCTAGTAGAACATAGTGCGAAAGACCTTATTTTGGCCGAAAACGTACTCATAAGAGACCATTATCTTCATATGACAAATGAACAATTCCGAAAATACGAATACTTACACTTGTATCTCGACAACAACATTTATAGATGCAGCAGCAGATTAGCAAATTCACATCTTGGAGAAGAAGCAACTAATCCTATACTTATTTTGCCATATCACCAAATCGCAAAAGCGCTTATCGTACATTATCACAAGAAAATAGGTCATCAAGGAGTCAATTCAACTCTGGCGGCGATTCATCGAAAATACTGGATACCGCAAGGTCGACAAGTAGTCAAAAAGGTTCTTCGCAATTGTATTACTTGCAAAAAAATGCACGGGTTACCCTACAGGTACCCGGAACCTCCAGTTCTACCTTCAGAAAGAGTTCGACAATCGCACCCCTTCGAAAACGTAGGTATAGATTATGCTGGACCATTCACAGTTAAAATTCTCAATAACGTACACGAAAAGAGATGGATTTGTCTATTAACATGTATGACCACAAGAGCTATTCACCTAGAAACAGTTGACGGACTTTCAGCTATAGACTTTATACAAGCCTTGAGAAGGTTTATAGCTCGTAGAGGCACCCCACGATACGTAATATCGGACAACGCTACGACCTTCAAGCTAGGGCATGACGTCATCGAACAATTATTGAAAGAAAATAGGCTTTCAACTAAAATAAATCATTTTCTTAGCACAAACGGAATATCCTGGAAATTTATCACACCTTTATCACCATGGAAGGGAGGTTTTTACGAAAGGTTGATTGGAAATGTAAAGACATGTCTACGTAAGACTATCAAACGTAAATTTCTTTCGGACAACGAATTCCGTACAGTTTGTGCAGAGTGCGAAGCTATCGTAAATGCAAGACCTTTGACGTATGTCACATCAGACTTCCACGATTATGATCCCATTCGACCAGTGGATTTTCTGCAGCCTAATGCTCATATCACCCTATGGAACTTTGAACCTGACTACGACCCAAGCTTCAGACTGTTATCATCGAAAAACGAAGCAATACAGTTGTTAGAAGAAACACGAAAACTACTCAAAAAATTCTGGGAAGTCTGGTCGCAAACTTATCTTGATAGTCTTCGCAATCTACGAATGCAAGTAGCAAAACGATCAGCAAAAATAAGCCCGCAACAAGGAGATGTAGTACTATTAATGGACGAAAATAGTCCTCGAACAACATGGAACATGGGAATCGTAACTAAAGTACACACCGGCGAGGATCAAGTTATCCGATCAGCGGATGTTCGTAACGCGAAAGGAAACATCATGCGCCGATCGATCAACATGCTCATTCCGCTAGAACTTTCAAGCGGTGAATCATATTCCGATGCAGTTGAAGCTCAAAGCACGCCATCGGAAGAACACATTCGAAGAGTACAACCACCGCGGAAAGCGAAGAAAAAAGTAACATATGCCGAAAAAGTGGACGTGATATCAAACAGCTTTACGAAAATAAACACTAATACATCGCTTTTTCTTACATTGTTATTATCGACAATAATCAGTTGTACTTCAGCAGACGTAACGGCAAAGGACAATAACGTCTCTTGCGTAAAGGGAGGAATTCTTTTAAGTAATCTCACACCAGGTACATCGATACAAGCATGCGCAGCGGATTATTGTATCGAAACACAAACATTTGAAACGCAAATTTCCGTAATGCTTCCAGCAAGCATCTGTTTACACGAACACACCGTAAGAGTAAAATGCAGATATCTCCAGGACACTACAATTCACATCCTTACGTGTCCAGCCAGTCCCTTTTGTGAAATGATAAACTGTTATTTCTGCTCTCTTATGATTAACAATCCGGACTGTTGGCCTCGTACTGCTATAGCCATGGCAGCCATGTTCGCATACATAGCCACCGTGACTCTCGCAGTCGCAATATGCGCAGGCAGAAAGCTTATCAGATACATACATCAACTTTACGCAAAGCTCTTGCGCGCAGAAGACAAGAGTGATAACATTCCTCTAGTCGCCATTTCTTCAACAAGGAATGGCTTTAAGAGGTCGTCGTACGTTTTCATCAGTATTTTCACATTTGTAATTTTTTCATACGTAACTCCAATCCTTTCTTGTCAGCAGGTGTTTCCTATCGTAACCGATACCCTACAATGTTCCGAACAAGAAAAGTTTTGTCACACTACGAAAAACATTGTGATAAAGTTGAGCCCTCGCACAAAAGAATTTTGCGTAACTCTTGTAGCACGAGGCAATATATTCGAGCAAATCAAAATTAACCTTAAGCAGATCTCTCTCAAATGCAATGCAAATACCTTATACTTTTCTCGTAATGCGCAAACAAGAGTACAGTCTCGTAAAAGATGCGCACATATGGGCTCATGTGTAGGCGAAAAATGTAGACAATTTAACTCCAAGTCTCTTATTGAAGAATTATCGGAAGCAAATAAGTACCCCGGTTTGACTTATTGTTCGGAATCTTGCGGATTCTGGGGCTGTGACTGCGGATTTCCTTCTCCAGGTTGCCTTTTTTATCGTATCTACAAAGAGCCTCTTGACAACGAAACTTATGAAATCGTAAATTGTCCCACTTGGTCGCAACACATTGAATTGTTCTATGAAGTCTATCGCAAGTTCGGCAAAACCCATAAGTTCCATTTAGCTGTGATACCGAACGTTGAGAAGAATATTTTCAACGCTTTGCTTTCTGTTACGAATCTCGCATTGCCTCCCATACCTTTTCTTAGTTCTCACTTTATCATCAGTAAAAATCATACCGCAATTATCGAAAATAAATATACGCCTTCATACTATTGTCTTTCTCGTAATGATACTCACTTATCGCAATATACAGTCATTGATACATGTAAATGTACCCCAGCTGAAAATGAGGCGCTTTGTTTTTGCTCTAACGAAAAACCAAGTGATCTTTTTACACTTACGTCTACGCTACCAGTCACGTACCCTAATTTTGTAATCGTGCCTAACTCGAAAGTAAATCCATATCCCAGAGTAATTTCAGAGGTAGCGTCAGTCGAAATCTCATTATCATTAAACGTAACAAAATCGAATGTCAGTATGATCGTAGACGAATTTACTTGCGCCATTCGTACATCATCCCTCATTGGATGTTACAACTGTAGACGAGGTGCCAAAGTCGATTTTACTTGCCAGTCCAATGTCGTACAAGCTCTAGCACAAATCGAATGTGAATCGCAATCATTCGCAATTCCATGTTCGGACGCACCGATAACCACTTCAGTTTATTTCGCATTTAACAAAGCTAACATTAGAACAGTTTGTTCTGCAAAGTGCGGAAAAAACACTGTGCTACTCGAAATCGCGGGTATCTTGCAATTCATCAACAATTTCGCAGATATCCCCTTTTTTTCGCAACTCATAAAAGTTCCATCAATCACTGACGAAAGCTCAGAATTTTCCTTTCCAGACATCTTCCAGTTATGGACAGTTATAAAAACCTATATTGCGTACTCATTAACGATAATCCTAATCACTATTAGTGTCCTGGTGATATCATTCAAAACTATTTTATCATCTAACAATACTCGTAATCGTAAACGAAGCTGTTGGAAGTATTACTCGTATATACCATTTCTTACTCCTCTTTTATGTTTTCTTTACATACTTTCCCGTCCATTTGTCATTATCGTATATCTTATTCGCACCCTTTGTAAATGGTTGTACCGCGTACTGTTCTACCGAATTATCCGCAAACTATGAAAGAACTTTTCCTTTTCAGTTAAAATGTCGGACGTCCCAGGTCCCTCGAAATATTCTGAAGTAGACATGGAAGAAAATGAGGAAGAAGACGGAAACACTCCCAACAACACTCCAAGCATGGACGCTTTTGGAGAAGAGGTCGCAAACCCAATTCAGGATCTGATCGATAAGCTCAACGAAGAGCTCGAACAGCTTCGCAAAGACGCAAAAGAAAAGGAAGTAAGTAAAATTCACATTTGAACAAAAATCGAAAGAGAAGAACAGTAAACACGCAAAAAAAAGAGAAAAATAAGTTGATGGTTTTCTACTTTTGAGATTTGGCTAAGTTACCGAAAAAGTTCAACGGCCTCATTTTCAAGGGCAAGACGGAGAAAAACTAAAAATGTCGGTCCCTAATGTCGTAAAAGGTTTCGAATTGAAATGTTTTCAGATGGCGGCGAAAAAAGCCAGGGAAAACATCAACAGAATAGAGCAGCAACTCAAATCCTTACTTCACGAGCCGAGGACCCAACCAACGGAAAACCGAGTGCAGGAGCCCACGCCACAACCACAACAGAGGGCGGCAGCGCAAGAACAAGCGATGGAATCGCAATCGAAGTTTCAACTTGTGGAAAAAGGCAAGTGCAAATTTGCTTGTGGATCCTCCACCCATACGTACGCTACGGATTGCGATGTGTACGCAACCATCAGCGACCGCAGGGAGAGGATGAGGCAAATGCACCTCTGCATACGCTGTTTCCAACAGCACATGTCAAATGAAAGATTATGCGCAATCGTACCTTGTTTTTATTGTTCGACGGCAAACCGCGAGATGAAGAATCATATAAGCGCCTTGTGCCCCTTTGTTTTTCCTAAGTAAGCATAGGTTCGCGCAATCGTAAATCGTAACAAAGACATCCATTCTTGCAGATATCGTCATCAGGAAAAGAAGAAAATGACAGTGCTGTTGAAACACAAAGCTTTATTTTAAATAAAAGTGATTTTTGGTCGATTGTATAACTTTGTTATCTGGCAGATTGTTGTTCTTTGATTGTAAATGTAATGAAGTACAAATGTGGCCGGGCTTCCCTCCACTCAAAAAAAAAAGTTTCTTGCCTCCCCCCCCCCCCAACAAAAAAGTCGCAAACTGGCCCACTGTGAAAGGCTGAGAAACACTCGCACTTTCGGCAGGCGGGAGAGGGTGAGCTCCACGTGAACCAACGGGATCACTCGTTGGCTCGGCGGCGGAGGAAAACCCAAAAAAAACAACAACAAAATTCTTCCATGTGCGGGGCGGAGTGTCGCGAGAAGCGATAAAGAAGGGGCGGAGCCACAGTTCTTATAAAAGCCATGACTTCATGCGTTGTCAAGGGACTTTTCAGGGTTTTGCTTATGCCTTCTTGAATTGTGCTTGTTTGCATATTAGACTTTGTTAGTTGATATGTTGCTATGCTATTTGGACAATAAATGATTGTGAGGATGTGAACACCAAGGTTGCTGACAGATACGCGAGAAGGGCGGGCAAAGTTACGCACTTTCGTGATGCAGTTACAGTCACCTCACCGTATCTCACCAAAAAGACCCTGTAATCCTCAAAAACCTTGATTTTCGTAAAGAGCGTGTTCGAAAACCTCTATAAACGAAGTTTCCTTACAATTTAAGAGCATGAAGATTTTGACCAAAATCCATCGGCCAGCTTCCAGAGCGTAAAACGAGAAAAAATGAAATAACCCGAACATCTCGGAAAATTTGCTCATAAGGGTTATCCGACCTGCTGATTACGAAAATCACATCTGCTTAGCAAGAGAGCTTCATATTTTAGAGTTGCGTTGAGAAATTTAGAATGACATGATTTTTCCAGAATTCACCAGCCCCTCTAACTCCTTTGGAAAGAAGTGTGCGGCTAAGTTCTAACGCCCCATAATTTACAGAAGAAGTACTATCGAAAATTTTTTTTCTGAATCTACTGGGGGCAATACGCGCTGCTTCACACCTTTGCGAAGAGACGCCCGCAGAAAGTTTTGAGAATACTGAAATCGAGATATCAAAGACATATTGCATACCGAAAGATTTGCCTTGATGAGCTGAGCACAATGGTTTTTTTGGATTCATTCAGAAAATATCCACTCCAAAGAAAGTTACGGCGAGTAGAATCTGGAAACGAGTGCTTTTTTCAGAATTTACCAACGCTTTTTTCTCTTTCGAAAAGAAGTATGCGGCAGCTTTCTAGCGCACTATAATGTGCAAGAAGAGCACTATCGAATGGTGCTTACTGGAAGCTTTTATGTTGGATAGGCGCTGCGTTACATACTTGCAAAGGGACCTCCTCAGAACAGTTTGAGAACACTGGAAACAAGATATAGATGACATGACGTATGTCAAAAGATTTGCCTTGACGAGCTGAACACAATGCTGCTTTCATGTTTAGAATATATTCATTCCGAAGGAAGTTATGGCGCTGCATAGTTTGCGATATTCCGGAATCGCGAAATTTCTAGAATTTCGCGAAATTCCCGTTCTGTGAGTGGTATTGTACATTGCATAGCACGCGCGGCATTCCGCGATATATGCTTCTCATGCGATTTCCAACCATTTCCCTTTGTCTTCCTGCATTTTGGGACCCGTCATACTTCGCCGAGAAAAGCACAGTTTCACACATATCCATGCAGAATGAGCTCTTAAACTATACCTGCCCTATTTCTGCAGTGCCCAACAGAATGTGTATGTAGCCTCTGGAATTAGTACACTGAATGATCCATTTACACTAAAATTCCAGGAAAAAAACTTATATCCCACAACTAGGCACATCTGTATACTGAAAGATGCCCCTCGCCGAACTGAGTTGAATGGTACTCTTATATATAGAATTCATAAATTTTGAACCAAGATAAGGTCTTTTCTATAAAAAAGTTAGGCGTTGCGCGGCAAAGTTAGGCGGCAAATGCCGCTTTTCCGCCGACTTTTGTCGCGCGACGCGGCGTTTGTCACCTAACTGCGGCGGCGCCGCGTGGGTTAAGTGCCGCCGCCATTTTTTTTTTCACAAATTACGGGTGGTATTGTATAAGGCCACCACCTATTTTCAACAATACTATAATCTTTGGACTTAGAATTGTTTGTACAGTTACATCTTCCAGATATGAAGTATTTGTTACGCAAGGAAGCTGCGTTGAAAAAGAAAGTCTATACTGCAATTTCCGCTTCAAGATGCATAAAAACTCACATTATTTCAAAAACTGCTGGTTCATGGAATACTAGCACTTAGATAAACTAGGATGAAGCTATAAGGATTTACTAGCCTTTGCAGTAAATACTCGAAGGGCGATGCCCGAAAAACTCTGCCATGCTTTCAGTGCGTCGTCTGCTTAACGACAAAATCATGCGCATTGCAGGGACATCATGGTAATTTTTAGAATTCCGGCCTCGCCTTGTGCGCTGCACAAAAAAGAGTAACACGCTCTGGTTAATCATGATCCACTCTGCCCACTCGAACGGAGGATGTAAAACCGCTCAAAACTTTGGAATTGTAATGATCCTAACAGTTCCTAATATTTCACTTGATGAGGATTTAGAAGGAGTAAAATTTAGAGTCTATTAGATTTGCTCCGCGCATGTGAACTGCATATGAAGCCTTCTAATTCCAAGCAGATACAATTTGCGAAGATTCTGGTGACTTTCGCATGAAGACGTCGTCATGAAAAGCAAAATGTCAACTTCCGACCAGGAGTTTTCGCGCGCAGAAATCGAGTTTTGGCTCAAAAGCGCGCTTACGCACATCGTAAGCTTAAGGCTCGTTCATCAATATCAGCAATTACGGAAAATTGACTCAAGCACTCTTCACAATATCATTGCAAGGGCTAGTGAATCCTAATATCTTCGTCCGAGTTATATTGGTGCTCAAAAATTCAGTGAACCAGCAGTTTTTGAAGTAATGTCACTTTTCATGGGGGGGGGGGAAGGTACCTAGCCAGGAGTGGTATTCACTAAACTACGCCCCCTAGCTGCTTTAACAGCGGGTACTTACGATACACAAAATTCTAGCTGCTAGAACAGCTCACCTTGCTCTCTAAAGCGGTGGTGCTTGCAAAGCACAGAAAAAAGATAGTTCGAGAAAATCAAAAAAAAATTGCGCGAATGAAAGCACGATCTTGTGCACAACGTTTACTCTATTGCTTTTTTTTGGAAACTGAACACATAGTTTTGCAAAAAAAGTCGTGATAATCTGATCTAACCGATAATGTTACCGGGAAATTCAAATAAACTTTGTAGAATTCCACTGAGTCAAAATTTTATGATTAGTAAAGCAAAGCGCACTTTTGGAGATGCTCCTGGCAAATAAGTTGCACGGAATATTCCTGTGTTTCAAAAAACTGCTTCAAATTTATTTTTGACAATGAGAAGTGGAACCGATTAGAAGAAGAGCTTCGACGAGAACCTATCATCAGGAATCGGGACTTTGAAGAGCTCTATGTGACCCATTAATTCAAGGAAAGGCCGGGGTCCGGCACGAGCCGGTCTCTAGGGTTTCTGAAAACGAAATCTCCTCTGACTCTCGGAAGTTTTAGGAAGTCCCCTTTGACCTACCTACTTAGGGATAAGGAAAGATACACTAGTCTGAAAGAAGAAACCTGAGATAAGAGTGAAAATCCAAGTTGGAGCTGAATACTACACATGCACAAGAGTTTGGCATTGGAGCGCGATATCTAACAAGGCGATTTTCGGAAAAAACGAGGATAAAAACGACGGACAAGGGGTGATATGAAAATGTTTCTATGCTCAAGGATAGATTCTTGACCGAGGCATCCGCCCATGCTAAAAAGATTCGAAACTTATGTGAAGTGACGAAAATATATGCTCCAGACGATCTCAAATCGTCTGGTGGCCGTCTAGAGACGATCTAATTTTGGAAAAGGTATTACTTCACATAAATTTTCAAATCTTTTCACATAATCCTTCCGCAAATAATTTTCTATACATACAGTTCAATTTTGGTGTCTTATGATTCTGGGTACGCTGTAAACAAGCAATTTGTTTATTTTAGCCTTGCCTTCAAATCGCGCGCACTTTTTGCCATGCAGGATAGAGCATATCAATCGTGTGATAACCTGCCCGAAAAGCTTGTATTCGACTAAATGGCGCCTATTCTTGGTGCTTGGCCCCGACTCGTCTAAAACGATATCTCCTTTGCTTTTTCCTCCAAAAACGAAGTCCAGATTGCTTCAAGACGATCTGTGCCGGGCCGTGGCTACACTTCTCACTGCAGGAAAGCAGTAATCCGTTGATATGTGTAGTATCCAAATGCGCGGCAATAGTATGCAGTGAAATCTAAAGTACCTTTTTTGATGGAGCATCTAAAAATCAACATTTTTATGCCATTTGCGATCACGGCCACTTTTGCAAAACGAAGAACTTTTCCTTCCAAATCTTTCTATGACCTTTAAGCTTGCAAGAGTAAGCGGGTTAGTTTGCTGATGGTGTGCGATGTGCATGTGGCTGTTTCCTAAACCCTCACGATTGCAATACAAACTACTGGTCGTATTGCTGTTTGCTGAAATGTTTGAAATTACAGCTCTACGATAAAACTACGGATTCTATAGCAAGGAAAGACCAGGGCACGGCACAGGTGGCTTGGCAAGCAAGCTGGATATCATTTTTGGGGAAAAAGCAAAGGGGATATCGTTTTTGCGGTAGAGCATAACGTTGTCTTTCGGTCTGCGGCCGGCACGCTGCCGGCATGCCGCTAGCAAATAAACAAAAGGTTTGTTTACAGCGAAGTGAAGATGAAATGACACCAAAATCGGTGTGTAGATGTTCAATGCGGAGTTAGGACTAAGTATGAAAAATTATGAAAAAATTATGTGAACTAAAGGCTTGCTCAACTTTTTTCGAAGTTAGGTGGCTTTCAAACCACCTGGGCCGGTATGTATCAATCTCCCGAACCGCGCCCGGGCGCTCCTTAACCATTGGAAATGAACGCCCTGGCGGGAGCGGGCGCCCGACCCATGATGTATGGAATTCGCGGGCGCTCAGCCCGGACGGGCAAGAAAGCCCGATCTCGCGGGTTCGGGCACTCGCGACGGGAGATGCAACTCATCGCCTTTTTTTTTGCTGAAATTGGTGAGTTTTTCATTTTCTTTACTTTGTTAGGCCCTCCCTCCTTACTGAAGAGTTCCGGGGAGGGCTTACTTGTTGATTTTTTTGTATTTGTGCTCCGTCTAAAGGAAGGAACGAAACGGAAGCTCGTTTTCTTTATCTTTTTTTGTTCAACTTGAATTTCTATCTTAGTAGTTAGGTTTTACAAGTAACTATAATGTGCATGATTATGGTTTGCATGCAGTTCAACTACATCATTCAATGTGTTGTCTGTTTTTTCTCCCACATATGTTCTATTGCGGGTACTAGAGACTCTTGGGCGGTTTTGCCCGTAACGCGAATACAAGTAGAAAAGACGGTGGTTCAGGTTTATTAACAAGATTACAGCGAGTAGCAAGAGCGTGTATACGAGAGCTTGGTCCAATGTACGAGTGGTAAAAGGGTGGATGTCTTGGGCCACGCCTATTCAGGCGTGACCTGGGGTCGCGGCGGGGGTAGAGGTATCATCGGGACGATGATAGCAAATGGATGTACATCCAGAATAACCAGGATATCTACTATACTTACTTAGTTCGCTTATCGTCTCATTTGATCTCATGGTTTGGCATTTTGTGGGGGTACATGTTCCCGCCTCTGCGCACCTTTCCACATAATACATATGTGTTTGTGTACTCCTAGTGAAGGTTTCTATGGCTTTCAAACATCTCATTTTCATCGTCTTTTTGACTACTTTTACTAATGCAATTGTTCTATTAGAGTGATGAATTTCAATGCAGGTTTTGTGGATGAGTCGATTGAATAGTAGTTCTTTACTATAGTGATAATTACAGGCTGTTCCTTCACAAGGAAGGTTTGCTGATTGGCGGGTGTAGCCGTTTTGGCAGGCGGCTGCGGACCCGATCATCACAAACGCTAGGCACAACACAACGATACTGTATGGCAAGGGTGCCGGTACGAAACCGTGAAGAGTACTATTCGGAGGAGCCGTAGAGGATGGTGGTGGTCTCGGTTTTGGAGGTACGCTTTTCCTTCCTCTTGTTGTCATGCGAACGGTCACCACTAGTATGAGACTAACAATGTAAATAGCGACTGC
The DNA here is from genome assembly GCA_958299035.1 of Cylicocyclus nassatus. Lineage (NCBI taxonomy): Eukaryota > Metazoa > Nematoda > Chromadorea > Rhabditida > Strongylidae > Cylicocyclus > Cylicocyclus nassatus. The sequence goes on from CATQJL010000001.1 coordinate 51,559,193, forward strand.
TAGTGTGGCGATTGCCGCTACCGGAGAACATTGTGGATTGCCTAGCAGGCTTTTTGAAAGGAAGTAGTTGTGTGCGCAAAAGTCTGGTCTTGAGCAATATTTCTCAAACTTTTGGCTACCGTTCGCTGTGGGGTAGATTTCAATTTTGATCTTGTCATTGTGTGGTGAGACAGGGATGGCGTAGGAGCTGGGTCAGGTAGAGTTTTTCAATATTGTACACTTGTCGTTGAGACATAATTGGAAGGAAATGTTCTGAGGTGGTGGGATGTATACTCTTCCGTTGTGGCAGGAGATTTTCAAGGGGCTTTCTGTTTGGTACGCTGCGGCGGTTGAAATTACTGATAGGATTGCAATGTACAATAGTGGAAATGACGATAGCCCTACGTTTTGCTGTGTCAGTCCTGCTTCAAAGTCCCTTATGACCTCGTAAGCTTTTGTTTTCGAAGCGCGAGCCAGATGTGATCTGTCTTTTTGAGGGACAGGATTTACTGCTGTTGCTATTTCTGGTAAATCGGGTGTACCGTTCTTGATAACCTTTTCTATCGGAATCTCTTTGTCTGGAAGACTGCGTATTTCGAGTGGAAACAACCTGTTCAAGGGGCGCTGTATGATTTTGCGGTTAGGTAAAGCGACCTTCGCTGATCTGATCAAGCCGTCTGTGCTTTTGATGACTTCAGCGACTTTCCCGTATGACCAGCATCCCCTGGGAAGGAGGTCTTCCTCGATCAAGACTACTTCGCCTTCGACTGGAGTCATTCTGGTTAGATGGCGTGGTTGCTTGAGATTAGATCTTTGGGTTTCTCGTAACGCACTTAGGTATTCGGTATTCCATCTCTCCCAAAACATGTTGGTTATAGCTTCTGAGGCCTCGTAGGCTTCAATAGCTTGCCTTTCTGATTGTATAAGGTCGGGGTCGTAATTTACGTCTGCGCCGTCTATACATTCGTCATTTGGTAATGAAAACCGGAAGTTGCCTCTGAGAAAATCGATCGGCCTCAGAGGGATTTCTGTCAAGTCACTGGCATTTAATTTTGTTAGAGGTCTCGTATTCAGAATGGCTTCGATGCGGCACGTGCGGTGCACATCTCTGTGAAGCTTAGGCGTTTTCGGCCAATAGATTTGTAGACCTTTTTTGTGAGACCTACTAATCTTTCCCATGCACCACCCATCCAAGGAGCCCCTGGGGGGTTAAAGAGCCATATGATCCTTTCGTTGGCGCAATATGACATTAATGATTGGCCCGAGCTGTCATTTTCAGCAAACATTTTCTCAATGATGTGTTGTCCGAGTTTGAAATTTGTTCCGCAATCGGTGTGAACTAATTTTGGTACGCCTCTGCGTGATATAAATCTCACAAAACAGTTCAAAAATGCACCGGCGGACATGTTTTCAACCACTTCAAGGTGTACTGCTCTAGTTGTGAGGCAGGTATATAGGCATACATACATTTTCTCAAGCGTCCTGGATGTGAAGGGTCCCATAAAATCGCACCCCACATTCTCAAATGGTCTAGAAGTTGTTACCCTGTCTTTGGGTAGTGGGGGCATGGCGGGCGCTCCGAATGGCAGTCCTTGGTATTTTTTACAGGTAATACAATTCTTGATAAATTTGCGGTGTAGTTTCGATGGCTTCGGGATCCAAAAGCGCTGCCTTGCAATGGAAAAGGTGTGCTCTTTGCCACAGTGCCCGTTTTTGTTGTGTATATCAAGCACGATCATTCTTGCCAAATGCGAATCCTCGGGTATGTATATGGGCGACTTGGTGTCTTTCGGGATAGGTGCATTTTGTAGTCTCGAAAAATGGCGTACTATCCCATTAGAATCGCGTATGATTTGTTTGTCTCGAAAACGCTTCTGTAGGGTATCCAAGTAGATGTTTTTGTGCTCGTGTGCTAACAAAATTTGTTCTGATGCAGCTATATCGCTTGCACTAATGTTGGATTTGCATTCAAACTTGTATTTATTCTCGAGTATAATGTTCGTGTGTCTTGAGTTGTTGGTTTTTTCTGCCCATATCTGCAGAGCCTTTGCTACTGTTGCTACAACTCTTAGTGCTGTGTCTAGCTTAGAGAATCGCGTTAGATCCAAAAACTGCTCATTTGTAGTTTTTCCGCTTGTATCTTCCAATGCAGCTGTGATAACTACACTAGCTTCATCCGTGTCGTGACATGTGAGGGTTTCGATGGATTTAATTGGCCATTCGTCAGGATGTTGCTGGAGCCAGCGAGGACCATTGACCCAATCGTGACTGGCTATTTCTGCAGCTGTCAATCCTCTGGTTCCTGCGTCAGCCGGATTGTGGTCAGTAGCGACATGAAGGAAATTTGTGGTTATGCCATGAGATTCTAGTTGTTTTTTGATTTTCATTATTTTCTCTCGCTGATTGCTGACAAATATTGGCAATTTCTTTGTGGATTTGACCCAGAAAAGAGCAATCTCGCTGTCAGAAACTATATTCAATTCCATAATGGGTACTGAGGCGGCTGAGATGATGTTGTTTCCTAATCGGATTCCAATCAGTATTCCAAGTAGCTCCAATCTGGGGATTGTTTGTTTGCATTTTTTGGGAGTAAGTTTAGTTTTGCCGCTGATCAGTTCTGATGTTCTATTTGAGGCCAGGTACTGAATGTACGCGCAAGAAGCGATCGCTTCGGTGCTGGCGTCAGAAAAAACCCAAAGACGCCTCTGTTCGGTGTGCGGGACGGTCAAGCATCTTTTTATTGATATTTTGGCCAAATTGACTTCTTTGCAGAGTTTAATCCACTCTGTGCCTAATTTTTCGGGTAGAGGAGTTTTCCAGTCAATGTTCATGTTGAAAACTTTTCTCATTATCACTTTTAGTTTGACGATCAGGGGTCCCGCTAACCCTATAGGATCAAATATGGAATTTATTTGGCTTACTAATATCTGCTCCATGACGAAGGCGGTCGCCCAAATAGGTTGAAAGGATACAAGGCTAACGCGCACGCGGCGCGCGGGCAATTGTCAACCACGGGTCGCGCGTACGTTCCCGTGAGCGACCGCTGGCCGAGCGTGCGCGCGCCCTGTGGTTGACATTTGCCCGCGCGCTGCAGCCTCGCATGCTTTCAACCTATTTGGGCGACCGCCTTCGTCTTGGAGCAGATATTACGTCTCGCTTGGTTATCGGTAGTTTATTGGGAAATTTTGTTTCGACGATGAATTCGTCGACTCTAGTATCAAAGTTCATACCTAAAAATTTGATACGTGGATTTAGTAACCTATCCGATTCTGGGATTAGGTCATTGACGTGTTTTGAGTTGGATATGTATTCGCGTAGGTTCATGCCAATACTTTGAAATAACTTTTTTGATAAAGTGTATTTAGCTACGGCCTCATCGACTGTCTCTGCTTGTAGTAAAATGTTATCAACGTAGAGATTATCTGAGATTTCTTTAGCTAGGGCAGAGTTTTGTAACGATAGGTAGGTTACAATGGCCATGTTCAATATACTCGGTGAGGCGGTAATGCCAAATGGCAGCCTTCTGAATCTAAACTCGACTATGTTGTCTCTGGTAGGTGGGTGGCTAACATTTTTGAGCCAAAGGAATCTACAGAGGTCCTTGTGCGAATTGACTTAACGGATTTGTGTAAACGCGGCTTCGATGTCGCACATGAGAATGATGTTTTTGAATCGTGTGGAAATGAGGATGTCATGTATCTTTTTGATGAATGACTCTCCTTTATGGATTACATCGTTGAGAGAGAGTTGCACTTTTTTGCTTGAGGAGGCGTCGAAGACAATTCTTGATGGAACGTTTTTCTCTGGGCCGGTAGTAATCCCCCCGACCTGGCGGCAGGTCTCGTCGGCAGGTCGCCGCACCTTTCCGTGAGGTGGCCAGAAACTAAAACCCCAAATTTAGGCCGTCCCAGGCCTTTTTCCAAAAAATTTTCTCGATAAAGATGCCGCTTCGGCCCTATAGAAACCTCCATCGAAATTTGCGGTTCCAGAAATCCTCCTGTAGAAAAATATTTGGAAGCGCAGGAGGAGCTGCCGGCAACTTCGCGATGTCAGTTGCCGGCAACCTGCCGGCAGCTCGTCGAAATCCGCGAGATGGCAGCTGCCGGCAGGTCAGAGAGCACGGGAAATAGCGTGCTCTTTTGAGAGAGGGAGCTGCCGGCATCTCGACGTGCCCCTACCACGTCGAGGTGGTGGCACCTTTGCCGACGGCGTCTGCGAGTTTGCGAATTGCGGCGGTATCACACAATTCACGTCACGCGAAAAAATCAAAAATTCTACTATTCATCAAAATACTGTCATTTTTCTCATTGTATGAGTTTTTCTTTTTTTAAACGACGACTTTCTTAAAGAGAAAAAATCCAGTAATGCCCTAGAATCATAAAGAACATCATCCTTTTTGGCAATCCTTATAAATCTCGTTTGCACCGATTTCGCCCCTCTCTCGCTCATATCAATCAGCTGTTCTTTCGGGTCAAAGTCTCTCACGCAATGTATCGATCCCTCTTAGAGGCAGCCATTTACCAGCGCGTTCCTCCTATTGCTGGTGCAAACGGCAATGGCTGACCGAATAGTCGAATGGTTAACGTGGTGGCACTTCAAGTTAACGCACGTAAGTTCGATCGCGCGCGAGGTAGCAGTTTTGCGGCTGTATGCGTCATCAAAATTTAATGTGCGAAATGCTTGCGTGCTAAGGTTACATAAGATTATTAAAACCCACAATCACTCCGCGAGATGCCGGCGGAGTTGGCATCTTTCCGCGATGTGTGCCAACTTGCCGGCATCTATGATGCCACCAGGTAGGGTAGATTACTACCGGCCCTGCTGGTTTCCATACTCCGAAATGGGGCATGTAGTAGACGCCGGCGGCGTTCGGATCAGGTGATTGAAATGTTTCGATAATTCCTTCTGTTAGATATTTTTGAATGATGTCACAGTACCACTGTTTTTGATGAGGATTTCTTTGCAGCTGTTGTTGTGTGCTTTGTAGTCGTTTTATTGCAACTGTATAGTTATCCTCTAGGGTTGCCACATTTTCCTTCAATGGAAACGGAGCTGTGATCACGTTGTTCTCAAAGGAGATTTTGTTCTTGTAATCTTCAAAATATCTTTGCACTTTCTCCTCTACTTGGCACTCGTCTGGCGCGATCCCGAGCCCATCAAGTTCAAACAGTTTTTGTAGAATCTCCTGCTCAGTTTCAGTGTGTATGGCAGTGAGACCGTGAGACATTGTGTCAGGGACGGTGTTTCTAGCGATACCGCGACCATAAACTGTTGGCCCAAAGATTGTCTTTGCTATGTGGAGTCCGCTGGGAGTTTTCATACCGTGCGCAGGGTCAATCACCAGTTCATGGTAATAGTCAAGACCCACCAGTATATGCGGGGTTTGGTGTTCCCCTCGAATTTTTGAGTTTGCCAGGCAAATGCTGTTGGATTTCAGAAAGTCTATGTCGCTAGGATCTAGTTTGACTGATGGAAAACCGTTTGTGATTACAGGTTTCGTTTGGACTGTTATGTTCACCTCTTCTCCATATGCGGTGCCAAGTGTCACTGGAACTGTGTGGCTTTGAAAGCATTCTATGTGACCGCCAATGCCGGACATAGTGCACAGCTCAGTGGTATGTTTCTTTAAACCGAGGCGATTGGCAAGGCTTTCTTGTATTACAGTTTTCTGAGCTCCGGAATCGAAGAAGAAAAGAACTTTTTCGAAAACCTGTGTATTGTTATTCCATACGTTGCCTTCAACCGTCATTAATATAAGTTGTTTATTTGTGGAATTGTTGTTAACGACTTCTACGCTGTTGCTTTGTGTTTCTGCGAACATTTGCGTGTTTGGTTGACCCATTCTCTGTTTTTCACGTTTATAGTTATTTCGTTGGTCGGAATTGCGATTTCTATCGTTTTTGTAGTTATCTTGATTTGCGTTTGTAATTCTCGGCCTGCTATCAAGCGTGGGGTTACTGCGAGGCTCATCTTTTTTGTAGCACAAACTAATATGATGCTTTTGACCGCAAAGGCTGCAGTCTGTATTTTGGCAATCGAAACTATTGTGTCTAGAAGAGCAGCATTTCCAGCAGCGGTTTTGTTCCTTCAGAATTTTTCGTCGGGTACTTTGCTCAGTTACTGTTCGACAGTAAAGAGATGGATGATTGCCCTTCTGGCAGAATATACACCCTGCGTCTTGATTGGGTCGTGGATTGATAGGTCTTATTTTTGATTGAGTGACCTTATTGGTGGTCTGGTGGCCTAATCTGTTTTCCACGTATGCTTTGGCGGCTACTTCTGTTTTAAGTATGCCCATGAGGTCATCTATTGTCTGTTTTTCATGTGACCGACTGGCTATCATGATCGGACAATATCTTGTGGGAATTTAGACAGAATTGTTTCCCCCCACATGGGATCGCAAGTGCTACTTACGTTGTAGCCTGCGGAAATCATTTGATTGGTTAGCATTCGGATTTGACGAAAGTGTGGGTACAGGATTCTGCTGTATTTACTGCTGCCTTCATATTGACTAGCTTCTGTACAATTTGCGATCTGTTCGTTGGGTGATTGCAAGAGGTTTCCTTGAGGGTTTTTATGAGCCAATTGTAGTTTTCTGGAACTAGTTTGATTCCTTTGATGGCTGTGTGTGCTTTACCCTTCAGGCATTCCATCAAATGGAGAATTTTCTCCATCACATCGATTTCGTGGTTGTTGTGAACTAAAGTTTCGAATACGGACCAGAATTCTGAAAAATCTTCTGGATCCCTGTAAAACTTTGGTAATGAAATTTGTGGAGGTTTTATTGGTCTGTTTGTCCTCCTAATTGGAAACTCGGGATTTGGATCTGTTACTGAGGGCTGTGTTGAGATTGGACTTGCCTCGTCGTGAAGACCAGGTTGGGATGATACTGGACTTATCTCGTTTTGAAGACCATTTTGTTCTGGATCTTCGTTGTGTATGCCTTCAGCGTCGTGTTCTCTGCTGTCTAGGCTTTCATCTCTCTGCATTCTGATTGCCGAGTATCCCAACTTAATTTCCATATTTTCTCTAATGCTTTTGGACTCGTCCAGTCGTGCTGTAATCACATAGACCAAGTCATTAGCTTCAGCAATCGCGGCTTGCAGCTTAGATTCTTCTTTTATCTGCTCAATTTCTATCATCAACTCTTTTTTGTCTGTTTTGCTTTTACAGTTCTTGTATTCTTCGCGAATCTCATTGTAAAGCATTTGAAGACTCTCTCTTGCTTCCTTCAGTTGTTTGATGCTACTTTGCAAAAGCGCGATTGTTGACCTGCATTTCTGGCAGTTTTCTTCATCTACCGTAGGGTAGCTTACTGCTTTGCTGTACTCGCTGTACCTTGATACTAGTGTCTTCAAGATGGTTGCGCTAAGAATGATGGGCGTCTTGTGGAAATGAAGTGCCATTATGATCTCAACTTAGCGATTTACGTTCAGATCTTCCGCTTAAATTGAATTGCAGCGGTCTGTCAGAGCTATTTTGCTGACTATACCCGTTTGTTTGTTATCTGGGCGACTCCTTCCCTTTTTGTTTCTTTTCGGGATGAAGATTTACGGCTTTATTTGTGCCTTATGGTTGCTTAGCAGCTAGTCTCGACTCCTGGCTAACACAGATGTCACTCTGAGATGCGGGAGTAAGTGGCAACTTCCCGGCCGATGCACCAAGCTATTGCGGGTACTAGAGACTCTTGGGCGGTTTTGCCCGTAATGCGAATACAAGTAGAAAAGACGGTGGTTCAGGTTTATTAACAAGATTACAGCGAGTAGCAAGAGCGTGTATACGAGAGCTTGGTGCAATGTACGAGTGGTAAAGGGGTGGATGTCTTGGGCCACGCCTATTCAGGCGTGACCTGGGGTCGCGGCGGGGGTAGAGGTATCATCGGGACGATGATATGTTCCCAAAAAAGAATTTGAACGTTTGTCGCAAGCAATAGGGGGAACATTGTGATTGAAATTTTTCGAGTTTTTTTCCTCATTTGAATGGGATTCTTTCTTTACAAAGTTCTGAGAATGTTTTTGGTTCTAGGTGCCAAAATGCTGCTGTTTGGAGAAGGAACAACGCTTAAGCAGATTGCATAGGCAAGTTTCGGTTTTGGCTCCAAGCACTTTGTACATATGGGAGTTCTATTTCTCTTGAATATGTCTTTACTTCATTCTCAATATCTACCCGTTTATTCTAATAGATTGGTGTTAGTGGAAAACTCAAAGGAGAAACTGTTCTAGACGTTGCGGAATGCGCGTCCGCCGTGATTACTCCCGGCGCACCAAAAATAATATATTTCACGCCTAATCTCGCTATCTCGGATTTCGCACATTGCACACACATTCGCCACTGCTTCCCCTTTTATGCGCTATTGGTGAGTTCTTCAACTTTTTTGGTTTTGTTTTCGTTTCTTTATGCATAATAAGCAAACCAGACAGAATCCTGTCTGGATTTTGCTCTTTTTTATCATTTGGTCGCAGGCTGTGCCTGCTTTTTCACCAAAATGAGATTTTATGATTTTGTTGATTATTGATTTTTTGATTGATACCTCCTTGCTTTTGTGTGATGTCATATTCTCATAGAAATGTGTCTCACACACATTGTAGAGGACGATCATTCTTCTTCAACAAGTTGATGATGTATCTGTTTGCAATTATTTCAAACATAGTTTCCAAACACAATTTCCATCTTCTTCAATCGGTTGCGGACAAAAATAAACACCCGCCTTCAAAATCAAATTCGCTGACAAGGGCGTGCAAAAGCACAAAAAAATACGTTAGGTGACAGAAACTGATAAAGAAACACGCACGGACTCAAATTCGGAGAAGAAATGCACGAAAATGAGTGAAAGGAGTCACTCCCAGAAGGCGCCAGGAGGCATATCACATATGCGTCAGCACGCTGCTACTGATCCCCAAACAGGCAGTCCGGGCTCTTGCCCGAGTACCATCCCAGAATGGTGCATCGCGGGTACGGGCGCCCGTGCCCGGTCGGGCAACGACCCAGACGGGAACCCCTTCCCGAGTGGGAGATTGATACATACCGGCCCTGGATAGCCACCTGAGGTGACTTAGGAAAGAAAAAGTCATAAATTTTTCCTCCCTCACATAATTTTTCTACATTCTTTACATACTTTTCATCTACATCCCAAACCCTACAAACTGGTTCCTAAACCGCCTCAAACCCCCTTCTCCACGCTTAGTTATAGCCCCTTGAAAATTTTGAATGGCCGCGGAAAGGCTGCTCTAGGCGCGTACTGCTGCACGATGGATACATTAAGCCGCCATTCCGGAGAATATGAATTTCATCGCATGTGTTCGATGATTCTTTTTCGTTTTTTTTCTGCTGTTGCTTTGTTCCGTTCCTTTTCATGTATTTTCTCTTCGAATATCTCGTGGCGGATGTCGTAATTTTATTGAAGTCAAAGGGGACTTCAATTTTGCAATTTCGGGACGCCACCTCGTGCCGAGCCCTGGTCTAGGGTCAAAGGGGACTTCGTAAAAATTCGCAAAAGTCAAGGAGGACTTCGTTTTTTGCATTTTCAACTAGCCACCTCGTGCCGAGCCCTGGGAAAGACACTTCTCGTCAAAGCTTTAGTCAGCAATGTACGCAAAGGGATGCTGTGCATTATGCTATCTATATGGCACAGAAACCTTCTCATTTTTGAGAAAACTATGCGATTTTTATGAAGTCACCTGCATGTACATGACTCTTCTTTGCTTTCATCTTCTCCGAAGTAGGTTTCCGGTAGGGATCAAAGGAAATCTCGTAAACTTTCGAAAGTTAGGGGGACTTCGTTTTCAAACCCTAGAAGCCGACTCGTGCCAGTCGGGGTCACCACAAAGCCGCAATAAGTCGAGGTAAGCTTAAAGGGAGTGGACAGGCAGAATGGACCCCTGTCAGATTTTGGTAGCTTCGGGTAGTAGACCTCCCAAGTACATCATAGCCCCAAGCCCACCTTCCAATTCATGCGCTAAGTCTTGAAAAAAGCACTTCAAAACTCCACCAGCCCCGCCCACTTCCACTGAGTGGGCGTTATTGGTGGAATTTCGAAGCGCTTTTTCAGGACTTAGCGCATGAATTGGAAGGTGGGCTTGGGGCTATGATGTACTTGGGGGGTCTACTACCCGAAACTACCAAAATCTGACAGGGGTCCATTCTGCCTGTCCACTGCCCTTAAACACTTATTGGAAAATCCTTGGGGTTTGTGAGAGCAAATCAAATATTAAACTTCGGTGAAAAAGCTTCTTCGCACTCAAAGTTGAGGTCAGGCACAATCCCACAAAAAGTCTGCTTTTGTAGCCTGACTTCCTTAACCTTATCATTAGAATTCAATAATCGCTACATTTCTAGTGCTGTTTGAGCCATAGCCTCTTCTTGCTATTACGGAAACTTGAAGTCAAACACCCCACCTCTGGGAAAATTGTGACTCTTAGGGCCGCATGCATCAACATCCCCGCCGGGGAGGGGTCACAGCTTCAAAAGAAAGCTTCATATCCTGAAGCTTCAGATATCTAAATTTCACGTTATCTACCTATCCATAGGTACTCCCATCATCCTTCACTATGAACATCTTGAGCGGGAGCAAGAAGCTGTACAGCCGCATTTTCCAGCCTTTTGTATGATCCCCTGACGATCCCCCGCGACCAGACGTGTTTTCTTCAAAGTAATTTTTCTTCTTTCAAAGTTAACGAAAACCTTTCGAAGTTGTACTAATTATCTAACTAAACAGTGCTAACGAGGGAATGGTCAGAAGTCGAAGTGGCCAAACCAAACAAGCTGTATACCATTGGATGCAGCATAAAACGCTGACTTCGAATCTATCTTCCTTATCTGCTTATCGCTTTTGTGGACGAAGCTATAAGCAGTTTTATTGCGATAAAACTTGCATAAAAATGGCGAAATTAAGCATGCAATTGTTCTCTCAGCTTATGTTTAGGTATGGGCTATACGAAGTAACCTAGCTGCATGTTTCTCCTCACAGCATTAGCCGAGAGTGGCTCTGTACCGCCAAATTTTCACTCTTACGCATAATTTCATAGCAGGATAATGGTCTTTAATTGCTTATAACTTCGTCTACAAAAGCGATAAGCAGATAAGTAAGACAGAATTGATGTCAGCAATTTATGCTGCATTCAATGGTATGCAGCCTGTTTTGACTGGCCACTTCAGTTTCTGACCATTCCCTTGTAAGCAAATTGCTGATAAGAACAAATGAGTTTTTGGAATATCAATTTTTTCGATGAACCCCAATTTTCAACTTGTGGTTCATCGCAAATTTCATGACTTCGAAGCACCACTTGTTCTTACCAGAAACATGATTAGCATTGTCAAGTTGGATACGCACAACTTTGGAATGTTTTTATTGACTTCGAAAAAAGAAAAATGACTCAAAAAGACGTTCGGTCGCTGGGGATCATCAGGGATCAAACAAAAAGCTGGAAAATGCGGCTTGAACAGCTTCTTGCTCCCATTCAATATGTTCATAGTGAAGGATGGTGGGAATACTCACGAGTAGGTAGACGGTGAAATTCAGATATCTGGAGCTTCAGAATAGGAATCTTTCTTCTGAAGCTGCGATCCCCTCCGGGCAGGGATGTTAGTCATGCGGCCCTTAGACCCAATTAGATCAAAATCCGCCGTCAAATGATGTAGGCTTGTAAAAATGCAGTCATAAAAAAACCAGGCTTTTAGACTTCACGACTACAGAAACTCTCTAGAACAGAATACTGTCGTCCTCAACGACGTGCCAATTTTTTTGGCACGTAACAGGATGTTCACAATGCTTCCTGTGAGGTTGTAACTAAAAGCATTTTAAGTATAGAAGCAATGACCTTTCGAAAATATGGGTCCGGACAATGTTACAGAAGTCAAAAGTCGGAAACATTTAAATGCCAGCTCACACAAGAACTGGTCAGCAGATTCATACCAGCTCAGTCAGTCAAACAGGAGCTTCCTCTGAGTTATAAAGGCTCAAGCAGCACTTAGTAATGAATTCCAGATTTTACAACTTTGGTCATTAATCCTGCTTATAGTTGCTTCTTTCGTGTCAGCGCTAAAGTCTTCAAAAATTAACAATTTGCGGCAGAAGAATATTTTCATAAATGCATCTTTACTGTTGGCACCACAATGGCAACGCCGTTGGAGAAATCGGCAAGAAGAAGATGACCGTATACATTTGTACGCAAGGTGCTTGGAAAGATTCAAATTACTAACACATGTTCACGAAAAAGGAATTGACAACATGTAAAAATTGGGAAATGCGCAAACCCGTTAAAGCACCAAGTACATGATAATTATTCATAACAAACTGTCACAATAAGATAAATTTCAGACTAGTTGGTGTTGTTCGGTAATTTGGAACACATCGTCATCGCTCTTCCCATTTCGCTTCTTAGGAGTGGTGAAGGACACATCTGAAAGTACTACCATTTTACTTTGAGAGATTGGCTAATACACCTATTTCTTATAATTATAAGTTGTTCTTACATCTTTGCCTGTTTGCGTCGAGAGTTTCATGTAGAGGAAGGACCAGAGTCTCGGTGGAACGACGAATTGGCGTTCGCAAAACCTAGAAGGGTTTTATCTCCGCAAAACAATAATTGATCTTTATGTGGTGAATTAGCAAATGTACAAAATCCACATACCCCGCCGGCCTCATCTTTTTTCTGTATGTCTGACAATTCAACGCTTCGTTCACCCTCGCTTTCGCTTTCAGATATGTGACGAGATTTTCGACGTACGCTTCTCCACATGCCAAAACCGCTGATCGACCTTGTGCGAGGTGAGGATCCAACCTAGAAATTTTTTAGCAGAAAATTGATGGTACCTCGTCACTGTCAAAATCAAGTAGGAATCAGTTATATAGAATGAGTGTAATACATTGCAAATAATTTCTTCATATCTCCAAGCAAAGTTCAGTGAACATGAAGGGCCAAAAGTCGCTCGGCACAGCCCGCACCGGGTCAAGCGATATCGTTTTTGGGACAAAAAGCAGAAGGATATCGTTTTTGTAATCGAAAAGACACAAAAATCGCGATGTTTCTCCAATCGACGTTTCGTTTTTTAGAGTTTTTACGTTTAGGGTTTTAGGGTCAAAGCGGACTTCGTACGAAATTTTCAAGATCAAAGGGACTTCATATTTCCCTGGTGCCAACTGATGTTTCATTATGCCTTTTCTCAGTTCCAGCAAAAAATTCGAAATCGCGTAAATTTTGTGTGCGAAAGGCATTTTATTTGCCCGTTTCTCAAAATATTTGTTTGAACCTATTACATTGAAATAGTAAGGTGCTGGAATGAGCAATAGAAAATTTCGGTCGCCTTCGCTCAAATTTTCGTCCAGCATTAGGTATCACTCCAAAGAGCACAATGAGAATTGTAATTTGAATTCTGTTTGAGTGAAATTTGTTTTATAATAAAAGAAAGGAGAAGAAGTGAAGGAGTGAAACATTGCAATTTTTTCATTGTGGGCAAATTTGAGAAAACCTCGTTTTTTTATCAGAGAATTTCAAATTTCTCAAATTCCAGAAAAATGGAAGTTATAGAGATTTCTATGCCACGAACTTATTTTCTAAACAAGCTAATAGATTTTGTAAAGAGACAATATAGCGACTCATACAGCTTGATTTTATAGCGATGCTATCGTTTTACCTTGCTAAGGGGTACACTCGGACTTTTTGTAACTCTAGCGCTTGTAGACGGTTGTTGCCCAGATTCAGCGCTCTCGTCTTCGACATCTTCAAGGATCGTCCCTTCGGTACCTTCCTAAAAGTAGTAAATTGAAATCCACCATCTTTGTTGCCTACAGTGGTGTTAGACCTTGATCGGAGGAGGTTTTCGAGTGCTTGCCCTTCTATCCTTCTTCTGGATGGTAGACGCGTTTGAAGAATCGGAATGGGGATCAGGAGCAGTGGGAGTGTAAGAGCGAGGGAGATCCAAAGGCCGGGTAGCTAGTTCATCTTTGAGTTGCGCCAGCTCAACTTGGCAACTGATAAAATCTTTATAAAAAAAGCAACTGGTGGAAAAAGGAGTCCCACTTGTTCAACATCGCCCCTAAGGGGAGGGTGTAATGCTCATTCGATTCCATTCTTTCGATAAGTTCAGCTTGCCATTGTGTATCCTGTTCACAAGTTGGTTTTTGCTTCACCTGCAAATAAGCTTAGCCGTGTTAGTTCCCCCATTGAAAATTAGGAACCAACCCTGTTTTGGATAGTGGGTATGATGAGCAAAGAGATGGGAAGTTGGGCATGAAGAATGAAATCGATGAATTGTACCGCACTTTGACCACCTTGCTTTTTGCTTATGAGATCTAAAATGTTGAAACTTCAGCGCTAAACACTTGTTAGCGAGTCTGAGCTTTGAGAGCGGTGAATATTGGTAACAAACTTGGGGATAACATCATCTTGTTCAAAAGTTGACATTTTCCATTATTGAAATTCAAGAAAATTTTAGAAAAGTTTCGGTATAATGATTGTTATTATAGAGTATGACAAAAAACCAAATTTTTTGATGGAATGAAACGCAAGAAAGTAATCCGGTTTTGGATTCTAATCCGGTTTTTCTAAGTTGCCAGACACTAACTGAGTCTAACAATATTTTTCAAATTACTACTCATGTTACAGGATCCAACCATGATTTAATTATTGAAAAGCGCTGAACGATCAATTTATGATGGTAGGAGCTGACAACTGCTTCTCTTAAGATCTCTCTTAGGATCTCTCTTCTCTTAAGATTCTCTTAAGATTCCCCGATAATACTTACTCAAATTTTTGCAGAATTTTGTAATCACCAAAACGGAATTCCTAGCCAGCTTCATTTACCTGGGCACTAATGCTTTCGAAGTTTAGAAAAGCAGCTTGGTGCACCTCTTTCCGATAGAAACAGTTCTGACTAACCTCTCACAAGTCGGGCAACCCTTGGCCAGAGAGGAGTGAGCAGCTTTCCAAAGCATAGCATCATCACTTTGAGAGCTAAAGTGATCTTTTTGTCAATGTCAGTTCTTACAATTTGGCAGTTAGACATACCTAGGTAAATGCATTGAGATACACTGTCTCTGACTATCCGAAGCGTAGAAACGGTGGCAGAATGTCCCCTGTCGGTGACAGAAACTGAGCCTTGCCTTCCAGTGAGATCTGCAAAGTAATAAAATGTCTAGCCTGCAGCAGGAAACCATTTCTTGGCGGAACCACTAACTTTCAGAGTTGCGTTGGTCTCTTTTAATGGACATGCTGTGCTGACCTCCTCTAATAAAGCTGGTAGCAAGGGTAGTTGTGCTGGCCGTAGGGGCTGTGCTGTGTTTGCCGATTGGAGGCGAGATCGCATGTTGCATGAGGGATAGACAGAAGGAGAGATCTTTAGCTTGGATTACGGAAGCTTCTGAAATGAGTCGTTCGGTTTTGGTATGTTTAGAAGAGGATTTTATTTAGCAATGAAACCTCATAAAAGCGGTACATATTTGATGGTGATGATCGTAAAATTTTCAAGAGAAGTAAGAGGGAAGCACGAAAATTCTGATGGGTGTGATACCAGCCATGCTTCCAAAAACTTTATGGGATGCTTCAGATGTTTTACAAGCTTGACACATTAAAAAATTAAGTATGTGGCCGCAATCACCCAAAAAAAATTTTTTCTCAAAGCTTGTTTGTCCACGAAAAAAATATTTCGACACTGGTCTGAGTTACTTGCATAATTTTATAACCCGTTCAGATCACTTCTGAAAATTTTGCAAACTATTCTCGGGACGGGGAGGGGGGATGCTTTGAAATGCTCTGAGATTTCATGGATATCAGGATACCTTTAGGATTAGTCGCCGTCCTCAGGAACAAAGGTATCAAGAAATGGCAGAGAACGGCCTCGATCCGATCTGCGGCTGCTCCGAGACCCTCAGCTCCGCAAACCATTTCCAGAGAGAACGATGCCTAAATCAACCGTTGAGATAATGAAGACAAAAATTATGAAATGATTGATCACCTGGCCCAGCGCCTGCATGAGTATTGTTGTCATACGCAAAACAGCATTACAGAACACTTGCGGTGGCGGAGCTGGATGAAGAACTGTGGTTGAATGGGCAGATATGTTGCTTCCTTCTTCAAATGTGTCACCAGCTATTATTCGTAGACACATTTGTGTAGTGGACTAAAATAAGAGTTGATAAGTCTGTCTCCCGATGCTTGGATGGTTTTTGGACTTCCAAGAGTGCTTACGAGAACTTTTACTATAGATTGAGTTTGCAAATTTTGCAAATAAACAGTGGAGAAAACCAAAAAAATTTATATAGTAGAGTGGGCCACTGTATAGAAATTTTTAGCGACAGTTTTGGAGAATTTTAGCATCTGACTAATTGAGGTTTTTGAAAAAAAATTTTGATGTTGCCCTCGCAGAGCACTTACCTTCAACGGATTCAAATGAGCCATGTACGGATAAACAGAGAGTGTGTCGCAGATTCCCTTGATCCAACTGGCCAACGCTGTCCAATTCACCCGTCTCCGAATGCTTTGCTTCTTGGCGATCTTCGCTATGGTTTTGTCCAAACGCTTGAGAATGATTCCAAGGGCTGAGCGATTTGACTCGATAGACCAGTCGGTTACAGGCATAATCGTGGTGAAATACCTGAAAATTGGATCAGTTAATCACTATCACGTGGATCGCTCGCATATTCATACTTTTGCAACCCAGGGCAAGACATAGTGGTCAGGTCATAGGAGGCGATCTTCAACAATGCTAAAGCAATCTCGCTCAGCTTAACATGGCATTTGTGGTCCATCACTTCGGGGATTTTCGTATGCTCGCTGGTAGAGCTAAGCTTTGCCAATTCTTTGAGCCTGTAAGAAGAATTTCGCTATGACATTTAATTCTAGGAAAAGTATGCGAAACCTTGGAGTAGCCATCTCAATGAACTGCGCTGCCAGGCAAAGCAGGGTGTCCCTCGGCCGACGATAATTTTCTTTGTGGGTTTCCTCAATCTCTGCCGCTTCCCATCCTATGGCAACCGATTTCTTCTCCTTCCTGAACCAACATATGGAGCTTCAGTTTGTGATTTGAGAGGAAGGACTTACACGTGATACGGCCGGCTATTCTCATCCTCGTTCGTGGTAGGTGGATCAAAAAATTGAGGCGAATCAGCGACCAACGATTTTCCACGCTCAGAGACGGTATTTACGAGGTCAAACGCACGTTGTGGACCTCTGAAAAAAAAGCTAGGTGCCTTCTACTGTTCCCTTTCTTTTCAATTTTGGTATTTTTGATAACACCACACTGGTAATCAATATGAGCTGTTTCAAATCTCCGCTGCTTGTAAAATTATTGAAGACGAAATCTTCTGGGAGTGAAAGTGAGCCGCATTCACAAACGATCTGCTCAGGACCATTTGCTAGATGTCAGTAAATTCAGTGCACTACCAAAATTTTTTTGTGGCTAGAGAAATCATTCTAATGAGTTCAACCGAGTACGATTCTCGTTTAGAAAACATCTTTACCTGGCCAAAACATCGCAGCTGTTGATAAGTGCTTTCATCTCAACACACAGCGTCGTCCACTGCGATATCTCGTGCTTTACCGCAGCTGGAGCGTTGTTTTGCAATGCTGTTTCCTCCTCGATTCGTCGTATGAGGTGAGGTTGGAGCGCAGCCATTACTAGCTAAATAGATATCCTGTTCATATGAAGGAATTGCTTGGAGAAACTCTGCAATTTCCCTACGAATCAGTCATAGGGATCGCCATTTTGAATGTCAGAATTTTCAGCGGTGATTTTAGATTCTTGACGTTTGAAATGTTAGGGTGAAGGAAAAGATCTGCGATAAGTTTCTGCAGAAATACATAGAGCCGGACCTAAAAATCTATTGTTAGCTGCCCAGAGTGTGGCTGGTAGTCGAGTCTCACAAGATTTTGGTACTATAATATTCGCGCATCTGCAGATGAAACTTCTACTCCGTAACCTAAAGTTCCACAGAGTTCGTTGCGAGCTTAGATGTAAACCGCAGAAAAGTCAAATCGAAATCTTGAATTTTTAGCACGTGAAAAGGGGTCCTTTACATTTGAAAAGTGGCAATTACATGGACCGAAACCCGAAACATGAGATAGAAGTGTGTAATTTTCCAGGTTGAAAACATCTGAACATTTCTGATCGTCGGTCCACGAAAACGTACAAGCATATGGTGACTTCGTTTGCTCTCCGGAGCAAAAGCACAGACGCAAATGCAGCTTGCAATGGCATCTGTCAGCAGGCAAAATGTGTTCGGATCATCACGATAGCACAAGTCGAGGGCCTAAAAATGACGACTAAGCCACGTGTAGCATCTCCAAAGCGAAAAAAAACAACCTTTAGCGGTTTATCGTAAGGCACAAGCCCCAGAATGTCGAACTGATCACTCTCGTCACCCATGTTCTCCATATTTTTTAGCAACGCGAACCAGTACTGAAGATCGGTTCTTTTGTATTTTCGCATAATTTATTGTTCAAAAACTCACTTTAGCTTTGACACGCATTGGATTGATCTCGAAATCGTTGTTGCTGTTGTCGATTATGTTGGCTATAGAGCCACACATTTGCAGCAAGAAAGGTTTCCTATGAAGAGTGTAGAACTGTCGACAAAGGAACTCCACGACTGAGCAAAACACGCGATTCGTCTGTCGCTGACTATAGCATCGCAGGAGGGTTGGCATAATGAGGAAGAAACCCTGAAAACTGTGCCATGAGGATGGTTGGTAGTAGGATAGGCAAGCCAAGAAACTGACCTGACTAGCGAAGAGACTGTTGAAATGGATACACATGGCTATGTAAGTGGCAGCACATCGTCGTAAAATTAGCAGATCTTCACAGTGCATGATCATGATCCCATTCACCTACAACATTGCATTTTTTCGAGCACACGCCTATTTATTTTATTGAGACGTGTAAAACAAACAAAAAAAAACAAATGAACTTATTATTATTCGTTATTTTTAACGAAATTATATTTTCGAACTCATTGTTCTGTGGCCAAATTCACCAATAAGTCTCTAATCCAGGGCTCGGCACAGGTGGCTTGCAAAGCAAGCTGGATATCGTTTTTGGGGGAAAAGCAAAGGGGAAATCGTTTTTGCGGGAGGGCATAACGTTGTCTTTCGATCCGCTGCCGGCACGCTGCCGGCATGCCGCCAGCAAATAAACAAAGGGTTTGTTTACAGCGAAGTGAAGATGAAATGGCACCAAAATAGGTGTGTAGATGGGCAATGGGGAGTTGGGACTATGTATGAAAAATTATGAAAAAATTATGTGAACTGAGGGCATGGCAAACTTTTTTCGAAGTTAGGTGGCTTTCAAGCCACCTGGATAGCCATCTGAGGTGGCTTAGCGCGAACAAAGTCATATAATTCCTATTCTTCACATAATTTCTTCAAATTTTTTACATAAATGTAATCTACATTCAATATTCTACAAAACAGCTCTTGTACCTCCCCAAACCATCTCCTCCCCGCCTGGTTATAGCCCTCCAAATTATCTGGATGGCAGCGGCAAAGCTGCTCCAAGCTCGCGGTGGTGCGCGGCGGACACAGTATGCCGCCAACCCGGAGAATACAAACAATCACTAGTTCTTATTGTCTATTTATTGTTGGTCTTGTATTCTTTTTCATTCTTTTTGTTTTCATGTTTGATTTGTTCGTTAGCGCGTCAAGGGGGATGTCGTACTTTTGTGGCGAAGTCAAGGGGGACTTCCTTTTTTGCATTTCCAACTAGCCACCTCGTGCCGAGCCCTGCTCTGATCAATGCGCTTACTTGGAGTACATGCTTGACAGACAATTTTCTAAGGGTTTTGATGAATGTGGGATATATTAGTGAGATTGTTCAATCCATCTAACAGCATGTTACCGCATGAAATTTTTGGTGCCACTTTTTCTTCATTTCAGTGAAAGACGAGAACTGTGCGGAGAAAAGGTACATTTTCAACGCTTTTTCATGGGCTGTAGAATTCTGAAGACGATTACTTCCCGCATATACTCGTTTTTAATTATCTGAAGATCACAAAAGCTATGTACGACAACACCTCCTCCCCCCCCCCATCTTCTCAGCAACAAACCAGAGATTGCAAATAGAAAAGCTTTCAATGTTGACGAACAGCATGGCTAGTGTTAGATATATTTGTCAAGATTCCGTAATGTCCCAGTCCTTTAGAAAAATCCTCTGACACCTCCACTGCTCGGTCCTTTCAACGCTGGTGATTAACTAGCAAGACTGTCACTTACCACATTTATGAAGAGGTGCAGATCGGCAAACATAAACGCGTTCTCCATCTTCTCGAACATATCCGACATCAACTGAAAGTAAGAATTTTCCCGCTGTTTCGTTAATACTATAGTAGAAAGAACAATTACGCATTGATTTGAAAGGGCTACGTGTGGTGTGGTGAATTAGATGAGCTTACCTTAGCCCATGTAAACTTGTGCAAAGCTTCCATTGCCTTTAACTGCTCGCCCATTTCTCCGTGGTACATTCCAAAGCATGTTTCTAGGCTCTTACGTGGGAAAGATGGCAAGTGTGTAAGCTCATCGTGCAAGAAGAAAACGCGTTGTGCAATCTGGAAAAGGCATATTCTGAATGGGGCCTAAAGTATGAGTAGTCCTAAGTTCTAGATAGATTTTATAACTCACAACATGTTGCGGACTGTACTTCAGAATGTTATGTGTGAGCAGCACTTTTCCAACTTCGATAAAGCGCTGTGCAAACGCTGTCTGCCTCATTCTCAAGTGGGCCTCTACCAAATCGAGTTTGATCAGGGTTAGCTGTGGATAGAATGAGCGATGGAAGAAGTAGAAATCCCTGGAACTGTCTACTTTTCTATGTACATAAACGTGTGTCAAGGCTCGAAATAGCTTCAGGCATTTTCGCAGCGCAAGGAAAGTAGTGAGGCCTTTGCGAGAATTCTTTATATTGCCATCAATCTTATCTTTTCAAAAACATATCGCGCTTCAGAACTAAGCCTGGATTTTGTTGAAGATTTCCTGGATAGTCAGTTAGCAGAAAAACGTCGAACTAGTTGCAAGACCGCGACTGTGAACTAAGAGCTCAGAAAGAGTGAATTATGAGAATGAAGTCATCTGGATCAAAAAAGGACATCTAGTAGGGGCAGATTTTTCTTTCGGTTATTTCGAGGCTTAGAAGTGTAGAATATATTAAATTCACCATCTGCAAAATATAATCTCCCTATCAGTTGCTTTTTATCGGGCCAATGTTACTTTTTAGATGATACTTCCAATACTTCCAACGCACCGTACATATGACGATGGAAGATGAATTAGTCCTGTCTTTGTATCTGTCAGAAAGTACGAATGCACCTCATTTTCGTCAATGTTGAAGAACTCAAGGCTGTCACTGTAACGAAAGATTTTGGTGAGAGGCGCTTAAACTGATCTGTGAGATTGTACCTAAGTATCTGCTGGAATTGGGTGTCCTCATGAACGGGAAATTGGCTGGGGATGCCACCCAAAGTCGAGTCAGGACCATGTACAATAATTTTCTTTGCTGATGGAACATTTGCAGTGATCATGAGGGCTTGCTGGAAGTGTTTTCTTGCAATTAGTTGCCTCAACAAAAGATTTTCTCAACAAACATCGCACTGCTCCTTCTTCAGTGTCTGCTTCAGGTCCTTGAAATAGAGCCCGTGCACATTGGGAGCCAAAATCCAAGTGAGGGACAGAGCCATACCAAGGGCTTTGTCAGCACCTTCGCACTGAGCTCGCACGTAGTGCATGACAAATCCAAACTGTATTGGAAATTGTAAGGCTTTCGTACATGCAGAAGCTTGGGTGCTCACCAAATAATTGAGCAAGGAGTACGCTGCTTGGCTAGGTAAAGGGTTGAACCGTAAGATCAACTTGCGCAGCAGCGACATGAGGTATTCCTACAAAAAATAACCCTAGAAAGTACGAAGAAAAAGCGATAGATAATTTTCAAAAATTTCCGAGCTGTCGATGTTGTGTATGTCATAAACTCACATAGCTGGCAGTGGGGCGATATTCATTTGTAAGAGTCTGAAAGAAAGACAGAGATAGTCATGAAAGAGAAAGATTTGTAGAACGCAACAACGCAGCAGGCAGGATGCGGCGAAACATAGAAACGATAAGGGAAAAAAGAAAATAAAAGAGCATGCAAGTAAAGGGTAAGACGATGAACATTCTGTTAGAAAACCAGGTCCAGGTGTGAGAACAGCAATCCGTAGCGTTTGTGCTGTGCAATATCCTTCTCTGAACTTATGCATGCGAAAAAAAGACGACATCAGAGTTTGACATTTAAAAAATGTAAAAGAAACAGAAGGAAATAATAGGAAAACCCGTGCAATCATGCCAACCTATTTCTTATATCACCCCACTACAACGGTCATAACATGTGCGCTATCCACCTGAAATATCTCACCTGTCGCTCGCGATTTGTTAATTTTTCTAGAAAATGTCTGAAGAAGAGCGATGGATCTTCTACTATGCAGGTCCAGATGACCTTGCGTGATACATCAGCCACTGAAAATCATTTGAAATTCCAGAACATTTCCCCATTTGGAGTGGACCCACCAGAAACACCATTTTTGTCGACTTGGGGATCGTCGAGCATTTCGATAATGCTGGGAATAACAGCTAAAAGAGGTGAAGGAAAGAGCGGTTGGGCGACGGGCATAGGGTGACGGGCAGCATGGTGGGCCGTTTCGGATTCTGCAGGTTGAGGTAGTAGATCTAGGGAGGTCGACGAAAAGAAACCATGTAACTACCTACCTTCCGCTTGTTCTTGCTGATGATGGAATAGCGCTGGTTCGTAGGCTGCTTGCTGAACTATGGCGGATCCGCGCAGCCTTAATACAATAGTCTCTTAGTAGATCATTTCTGAGTGTCGACTATCTAGGCGATCATTCGGCCTTCACAATGGATAGTAAGATTTAGATGGCATCACATCACATAAATTCTTATGCTTTTGTCCCATTGTTTATTAGACATTTTTAGCCGGACATACGAATCAAATAGTCATAAGGATACCCTAATTTAACGAGTACCGCACTTTTTCATTTTTTCAAGCATGCAGCTTGGCCGCACTTTTTGTCTCGCGGAATGGTAGTTCTTCCACAATTTTTGGGAGCTTTTTTGGTGCGTTCAGCCTGGTCGAGTTTTGAAAAAAAACAGGTGCTTCTTGTACTCGTGAATAGCGTGATACGAACATTCTAATGGTCGCCAACCTTCCGTAAAATGACATCGCCATGAAATTCACTTTCGAAATTTGTTTAAATTGCCTTCTTACTACTATTTTACCACAATTTTGATCAATAGGATGGACTCGTTTCAAATTGTGTAAAATTTCAGATTTCAATGCCAAAACTAGCATTCCAGGGGCCCCTAAAATATCGGGAGAACCAGCCATCGGTTGTTCAATTTTGTCAAGCGCATTTTCTCATGAGCTGTATATCTCATATTGCGTATGCAACTGAATTGCAGTAAAAGATAATCTGGGTTTAAATATCTTTGAATTTGTTGTTGAACGGTGGCCAAGATTGGTATAGTGACAGTTTATTACTTGGCTAACGTTTCGGCGCCGGAACGTTAGCCAAGTAATAAACTGTCACTATACCAATCTTGGCCACCGTTTAACAACAAATTCAAAGATATTCAAATCATGCCAAGATTCATAGAAGGTCGAACCTGGAGGTTATAATCTGGGTTGCTCAAAAAATAGATCTTTGCTCAACTCTACATGCACACTTTATCCGCAAGAATATACTAATCACTTACTTGAACAATTGTCTTTGTTCACATTGCCTTTCTTCCGCATCTCGTACTGCCCTCTTCACCATCTCCTGTTTTTGTTTCCGCCGTGTTCGTGTCATCGTCATGATCGTTTGAGACTACAAAAACTTAGTGAGTCAACAATCTATAGAAATAGGTTTATCCGTTTATAGGACGGAGAGTGATATAAAATAAAGTAAGCGAACTACTATGTTACATTCACACTGTCCAAGGTGATGGGCCCTATTTTACGGTAGGTATTGGTAAGCGAAAGAGTAAACAGAACATAAGCCTTAGCGACCCTCCCTCCCACTTTTTATTCTAAACTCGACATTCTGCTCTCAATGCTTAATGATGTCTGACTGCATACCGTAGCATGCTCTTCTTCCTTCAGCGAAAGCTCCTCTATCTTCGTTTTTAGGTGTGGCATCCAGGGAGGATCTACTACTGGCAGCTGACTTTGCCCAATGGCTGGCGATGGTAAAGTGAAATCGATGCCAGGCGGTGGTACCTGTAAGTGCTTTTTCGCTAAAAATTACTATATCAGCAAGTGTGACTTATATTTGCCTTGAATGAGCTTTGAGCTCCTTCTTCCATCTTCAGCCAAACATGAAATCGGTTTCTCCACAGGGCATAAAATCTGGAGGAATCAAGTAATGCCTTTGCGAAAGATTTTTGAATCAAGGTTACCTTTGAATCCCTTCCGTTCGATCAGTGGCATTCGTTGACTCGAGAGCTTTCTTGATCACTCTAAGTGCATCTTCTGCCCGACGTACACAAGTAACAATGAACATTGAAGCTAAGCAGATTTACTTTATCATACTTGCTTAGTGTGAAGATTTCAACCCTTGATAGAAATTAGGCCAAGCTTACCGGCGCTGAGCACGACATGTGGATCTTCATTGAGTAGCAGATACCATGAGACCTCAATCATCTGCTTGTATTGCTCAGGAGTAAGCAGTAGAGAGCTTTTCAATGCTGCCGACAAAGGGGTGTGCATCAGATTGAGCACCTAAACAACGAGCCTCACATAGTTCTTCGACTGCGCTTGAAATTGATGACTACCAATGTCCGAATGTAGCTGAGCATTTCCTTATTGACGTCATCCTCAGGTTCATCTACACTTGTTTCTGATTGGCGCTCTTGCTCCTAAATTTGACGCACATGATAACAAAAAAATCTTACAAAATCACTTTAAAATGTAAGTATGAGATCTTCAAGAGGAAAGAAAATCGTCAAAGTCATCAGATTCATTGTTTACACCTTTGCACCGAAGTTTTACTGAAAAATATGTTTTGATTGGTGGCTAAGTTTATCCGGTTGCAGAAGAAAAATTCAACAACCCATGTGGTTTTCCTAAAATTTGACTTGGGTTTTATGTTCGGTCTGAAGAACGTCAGCAAAGTTTTTTGGTCAGGGCATATCGCACAAAATTCTATGAGAAACTCTTCGGTTTTCGAAAGATCCGAAAGACCTCAGGACTTTTTTTCCTCAGTCGACCAACATCTAAACCCAAAAAATCACCTTTGGGTTTATATAATTCATTTTTAGAGCTTTGGCAACCCATTTGTGAAGGTGTTTCAAAACTTTATGGAATTGTTTCCTATGATCGAAGACGAAAAGTCATATAATGGATGGGTCATTTTTACAGACAGTTGACGAAATTACGAGCCAATTTTCGTGACCCAAGCTCTTGTTATGATTAATTTTCCATTCGATCACTCCTATCGCTTCCAGTCCAGTTAGCAGTAAATGGCAAGCAGTTTTACTCTTTTGTTTTTTTTGAGCGTAAATAATCCTCTAACAACTCACCACGCTTGCCTTCTTGTGAACTCCTTCCTCCTTTTCCTTTTCCTTCTCACGTTCCTTTTCTTGCATCATCTTTTCCATTAGCATTGCCTACAAAATTAGAATATATACGAAAGCGATGGCTGGTATATTGATTAAAAACCTTGATAGCCTTGCTACCGTACTCTGCATTGGCACCGACCATTGCGCTTTCTCGTCTTGGCACAGCGGCAGATTGTCGGGAATGAATCGACTGAAAAAAGTTATGAATAGCATGCAGAATAGGAAAATGTGCAGTTCTAAGGAGGCCATGGTCCTAGGACCATGGCAGACGTGCAGGAAACGTGCAGTTCGGTGCTCAGTTTCTTGCGCTCGAAATTGCGTTCTCTCGAGATTTTCGTGAAAGCTAACAATTTTACTTTAGCTTACTGTGAGTTGCCTTGCAATTTGCTGAGTGCCCTGGAAGAAGATGTGAGGATAGGAAAGAGAATGAAAACACTGGAAAAAAAGAGAAAATTCGGAAGGGAAAACGCTTGAATTTTCTAAACCTGACTAAGCTCGCAGATGGGGACGCTCTGAAATTTATATTAATACTAGCAACTAGTAGCTAATATCATCGCCCATGCGGGTAAAATTCATTTCATAGATGGGATTGGTACGAATATTAGCGAGCTTACTCGACGAAGTGCTTGCTGTTCTCCCTCCCATTTGTCCATCAACAACTTGCGTTTATCTACCCTCGTCTTCACTTCCCTGGAAACGGATGACCTCTTCATTTCTTACTTTTTAAGAAGTGCATTTCCTACCTGTAGGCTCCATACAGGGTAGAAAGTGCCATTACCATTCGATGGCATTGTCGGCTCACCCTCAGAAAACATCGCTGCGTACAGACTGGTTCGTGCGTACAATTCGTATCGAATGAATTGGCTGTTCGGATTATTATCTAAAAAATTCGGACTTCCAAGTCATATCTCAAATGTTGGATTTTCGTAAAACACCTTGATCCATGGCAGATGAGAGAGTATGGCTTGCTCCTCATCATCGAATTGTGCCTTGGGCGTTGGCTGCTGTCCATAAGCACTTCCTTGTTGCGAACTGCTGTGGCTCTGGAATAGCTCACTTATATGCAAGAGATATTATCCTTTTTTATGTAGAAACGATTTCTACTTTATTAGATTTCTGTAGTTTTGGCGAAAAATTAATTCATCGAGCAAATTTTTAGTAATCTCCATTTTGATTCCTCGTCTCAACTTCATTTAAACGAGCATATTCTTGATTGGAAAAATTTATGCATTTAGGTGGCAGATCCTCTTATATTTTGCGCTATCTTGATTAAGAGCAAATGAGTGTTCGGTAAAGGCTGTTAATATATTAGATTGTCCCAAAAGTTCTTGCGCCGGATTTTCAAAACACAAATTCCTTGCCACTCAATGGATTTTCTTGAATTTAATTTTTTTCAAAAGAGGAAACCTTTTTCTTTACAATAGTACCTTTGCTATGAATTGGCGTTGGAAAGTTCTAGAGCTAGAGGCAATTGAAGGAAATCAGTCAAGATTGGCATTTTTTAAGCTGGATCACGAAAAATTTTGGAAGTATTTTTATTTGATAGAGAAAATTCTGCACATTACAGCGGCACCATTCCGTGATTTGAAACGATAAAGATCGAGAGTTAGGAGCAAATAAAAGGAATTCCATCAGTTTTGCAATTTTTGAGCATGCTCAAAAAAGCCTAGACGTCACAGAAAATGCGGGAAAGCCGCAAACATGGGTTTTGTGACCTCCTCTTTCTAGCTGAGCAAGTTTCGAGCTAATCGAGAGCATTTTTTGTTTTCGTGATTTATTCGGATTTTCGGGTCTGCGTTTCTTACGAAAATCAAAATTGCTCTCGATCAGCTCAAAACTTGCTCAGCTAGAAAAACGAAATCACAAAACCCATGTTTGTGGCTTTCTGGCATTTTCTATGACGTTTCTAAGATTTTTGAGCATGCTCAAAAATTGCAAAACTGATGGAATTCTTTTTATTTGCTCCTAACTCTCGATCTTTTTTGTTTCAAATCACGGAAATGATGCCGTTGTAATGTGCAGAATTTTCTCTATCAAATAAAAATACTTCCAGAATTTTTCATGATCCAGCTTGAAAAATGCCAATCTTGACTGATTTCCTTCGATTGCCTCTAACTCTAGAACTTTCCAACGCCAATTTATAGCAAGGGTACTATTGTAAAGAGAAAGGTTTCCTCTTTCAAAGGAAATTAAAATCAAGAAAATCCATTGAGTGGCAAGGAATTTATGATTTTTTGAAAATCCAGCGCAAGAACTTTTGGGACAACCTAGTATATTACAGACAAATGATTGCAATTATGTGTTCCTCCTTTTTTGCAGACGACAGAGAGAATAGTATGTGGCCCTATTATGTAAGAAATCCCTTTTGTCGGGGAAATGAAAAAAGGAACGAGCAGCGATAAACATTGAACACTGCTTTGAGCTCAAATGACCTTAGAAAATTTTGAACTTTGGTTTTGCTGACACATTCTAATTTGTTGGAGCTTTTTTTTCTCACTTTCCTTGCTCACAAGTTTTTCAAAATTAGCAGGTGAATTTGAGATGTAATAGATAAAGGTTATTCATGAACAAGCATGATTACTACTACTACTTGCCTTTCACAATTTCTATTTTTTTTTGCACTGTTTATAGGACTTTTTTGAGGGTATAAATGCCTACACAGCGCTGAGTCTTGTAGGACGCTAAATTTTCCGTATATGGATGTCCGCATCAAACAGAATTGTGAATCAAGGGCAACTTTTTGTGATCTGACATAATTCATTCTGTAAAAAAGTTGAAACCTACCGGAATAGTATGTTCTGTGGGAGACTGAAGGGGAGGTTCCTCTGCCGGCTTGAGAGAATCACGGGCTCCAAGTGCTGTAAGCAGGAATAATTACACTGAACCAGCTTTAAAAGGCCATAGCGACATGAATCTTTTAGGTGATGTGCTGCTCATCTCGAGCATAGCATGCAAATTAGAAAAGGTGTGGGGTGATGGTAGTCTAAGCGAGCAATGCTCTAGAATCCTGGTAAGCAAGCATTACAACGAAGTGGAATGGAATTAGGGGCTACACTTGGGGTGATTATAGCCACGACGCCGGTCACCTTCTTGGATCAGGGCCCCTGCGAGTTCGGGAACCTGGTGAATCGCCGCGCGCAGGGTCCAGATGGATGCACGAGCGGACCGCGCTCGCTGTATCGGTGGCGCGTCCTCTGATGAGAGTGGTCTCCTTCTGCAGAGAGGCCAAAGTCGAAACTACTCACCTTCAGTTCGGTCTTCGATCTCTTCCGGGTGTTGGATTTTCGATGCCTTTCGAATTCTGAATGAAATTTCGTCAATGGATGTTCAAGTGTGGTTACTATGGTTCACTTAAATAACCAGTCTCTATTATAATTTACAATTCGAAGAAAAAGAACTCCATAATTAGAGCACTCGAAATGAAGGCTCCGCCTCTCGCCCAAATGATAATGGGCCTCAAAGCAGCGATTGTCCACAGACGACGAAACTGTTAGGTAGCCCCACCTATCGGGATCTGCCCTCTCACCGTCAATAAATTAACACTCAGTTTATGATATGAATCGTCCGCAACTTTGCCAAACGGTAAAAAATTCTTCGTTTTTGACTTTATCACGTTCAAATTTAACTCGAAAAATTAGCTAGTACCAACGACCACACACACTATTCCTTTACTCACACCTAAATTTGCATCACAAAGTACAAAAATTTGATATTTTTTATTTTTATTCCATTTTTCTACATATCTTTTCCGTGAATAGGCTTACCTATAAAGAATATCGGACTTACAAGGCAGTATCCAAGCTAAATAGACTAAAAACAAGCGTTATTATCATTTATTTGTGACAACTGCACCTGCTTTGCTATTTTAGGGAACTTCCGAGAACATGACTATTTTGGCTTACCTAAGCGATCTCCTTTTATGACTGGACTCCAGCGAAGGTTGCTGGCCTATTGGTGAGCCCCTCTTCAGTAACCGTTGCCGCCCAGTGGCTATTCTCCGTCCTGTAATGTTGGGGCAAAGCTTATGGTTTTGCGGCATCTCTCAGTCCACAAACGACAAACAAAAATCAACTATGGTAAGAAATGTAGTTATAGAAGAGATCTTCTACCTAAAGAGCATTCGTCACGGCATATCAGAAGAAAGACTTTTACAAACCGAATAGTTTTTTATGTTGAAATTATGGAAGCCAACTTGCAACTGGCCGATCAGCTACAAACAAAGGGCAATTTCATGCACACCAAAGCGACAGAAGAGAAATATGCGGAGCTCCAAAAACAAACCAAAAGAGCCTGAATCTGGTACATAGGTGCTCGACGACTTCGTTGATCCATGGGCGGAACTTCCAGAATCCTCGTGCGTCGATTGACGAGAAAACAGACGAACACTCAACGATGGGGGACGAACACCTTAAAGCGCAATCAGCGCAGCTCATCATTTCGTATAAAGCATCGCAAACAACTCTTGAACATGTCGACATAAAAGCTACAGAATTTCATTTTTGCACCCACTTCGGGCATGTCAAAATATAGGAGACGAGATTTTGGAGGATACATTGAAAGGCATCAATTGGAATTGGAAATGTTAGACGTTCCGCTTTGAGGCTGCTTTCAGAGTTGCCCGTGTCAGCGCCGATCCAAAGCTCTTCCATTGCCGTGCCAAGGTCGTGTCGGAACTGTGCCGGCGAGGTCAATCAATCAATACGTTAAAGTTCACCTCCGACACGGCGCCGACAAAGGCAACTGTGGTTGCAGCTTTTCCAGCCGCAATGTTTTTCTGATCTAGAATACTTGCGGACAAAAATTTAGTATTGCCGTGTTTATAGTCCCTCTAAAATGTGGCGCGAGTGGCACCTCTCGTGCAAAGCTAAAGCTACGAGACACAGGAAGCTAGCAATAGACAAGTTGATTTTTGTCACAATTTTCACAAAATGTTTTCCACAACGTATAAGCCATTTTTGGCGAAGCTTGAGACAGCCACGTTAGATATGAGGCGCGGACAATATTCGGACGACAGCTGTAGTCTCTGTGATTAGGTACATACTGATCACTGTTCACAAATGGCATTATTAGTAAGGAAAGTAGATGTACCGTACCTTTTTTGTCAACGACAGCTTCGTCAATGGTATCCTTCGAGCTTCTTGGTGAATCCTCCTCAGCTGTTGACAAGCTGATTCGACGTTCGCGATCGTTCACTAAAGTAGATTTTCAGACTACTAAAAGGGCTCTTACCCTGAGGCAGAAACGCAAAAAAGACTCGATCCAGATTTTTCTTCTCATTTCCATTCCAACAGCAGAAGAGTGGACGACTTACAATGCATAGATGAATTGATGTCAACAACGCTGCTCACTGATCCAGTTTGTTGAGCATTGAACGTATTTGAAAGGATGGACCAGCGACGGTGCGACAGCAGCTTATCCCATCCAGAAGTAGTGGCAGTCTAAAAAAGTGAGAATGAGAATCGAGCTAAGACTTTTCCGACGCTTATAAGTTTCGCACAAAAATATTTCTTTCTTGCAAGCATCCGCTAGTAGCAAATTCCCTATATTAAAAAAAACAGAATGAGCCACTTTTTGCCCTGGATTACTGAAATTTGAGCTGTAAAAAAAGTTTAATTTTAGCGCGCATACTGTTAGTATAAATGAAGAATTATCTATAGAGTTTTTGCAATATTTCAAAACGCGAGATGTGCTTATCTGGAGCATAGTGAGGAGAAAATTTTGGATTACCTTGTTATTCTTGGTTCTTGGGATAGTTCGGAAGGTTTCGCGTAAGAACGATGTGATCTCATGGAGAAGAAGTATCGCAATCAGCTGAAGAGCCGGAGGACATCGTTCGCCTGACTCGTCGTTCACGATCGCTACAAAAGAACCCCTTTCATAATTAGAACGCAGATCCATGAATTCAGCTCCGAAAGGCTTCAGATGAAATCTACGACCATTTCAGCAGCAACAAAAAATCTATCACCACTCTGTTCTTTGAAGTTTTATAGCTGATTCATTTTTTGCAGATCAGTTATCATTTATCAATCAGTGTTATTATGAAACATTGCAAAATACGCACAATCGTCAAAGAAGTCCTCCATAGTGTCCTCCATTTTCAGAGTTTGTTTGTCTTTAGCTTCGACCAGCTCAAGGAAACGCGATAATTGCTCTCCTATCTGAAAGAGCAAATTGAATTCCAATACATTACTGCTTTCAAGCTCTCACCTGAATAGCCCACTGGTAGAAGTATCTGCCGGCTGTTCGCTGTAACGAATGCATTCGACGTGTTCCAGATGGAGTGCCTAAACGCCTCGCTAGCGGTAAGTTCGGAAATGATTAATGTTGGTACCTCTATTTGCCAGTGGACCTCCCAGGCTGAGGGTGCGATGGTGACTACTTCGGATCCACTCTGGCCAATGTCCACGGTTGCATCGCGAGACAAAATGGCAGCACTCAAGGAGCAGCGCAGCTCGAGCAAGAACTGGTGACTTCTGCAAGGACATTGGATTGAGCAGTACATGTTTGAAAGAATTTTATTTTGTTTCCCTCAATTTTTCTAAATTTTTCAGACGTTTAAAATCTCAAGGATGACATGGATGCACTTTACAACAGCACTCAGTGGCCTCTTTAATTGAATACCGTAAATCCACAAAACTAACGAAATGCTTTCATTGTATTTATCAGACCTTTTTCAAGCAGAAAACTTACCAAATGTAAAAGAGCAGCAATCAGCGGTGGATCAGGAAACGTTCCTGGCCGAGTGGTTTCCAACAAAAATGCAAATCGCCTCACTCCCTCGAAAATTCCCTAAAAACCCTCATAAAGACAAAGTGAATATCTTGAATTGGTTTTTACCTTATTATCCAACCATTTCGGAGCAGGAACAATCACATTGTAAAGGCGAATATTTCCTTGGGCTAAAAACCAGCGATTTTACATGATCTTTTTATTCTGCGTATAGCGAGTTAGAATTCACCATCTGCTGGACTTTTGAAGGTTTTCCTACGAATACTCTCTGTTGTACTCTTTCTTGAAAATACGTCCATTTCCTTAACTGATACGTTTTTTACAGAGGAACGAGCAAGGTGCTATGGTGAAATCAACAGAAATAGAGAGCAGAGGTTGAAAGTTCAAAAGCTGTTTGAATTAGGCTTACTCCAAATTCATCAGCAGTTTCTGAATCCGAGCATTCGTCATCGTTGTTCTCCGCTTTGGAGGATTTTAGTAGATTGAATGCTAAAATTAGAGATTTTTCAAGAAAAGATTTGCTATTCACAAAGTTTTACTCACCAAAATGCAGTTTCGGTGCACTTTTTTTCTTCATCATAGCTGCGGACACCAGAGGCGAAAGACTGTCGTCCATGGACGAGATCGTGCGAGGAGTTGACGGCGAAGAATCCGCATCCGAGTCATCCGCTCCGCTTTTCAGCATAGAGTCATGTGAAGTCTGAAATCGAGAATATATTTATTAATCATTGACTAGTATGCTTTACCTTCTCCTTCTTCTTAAACAATCCTCTCCTTAGCGACGCTTGATCGTTGCGACTTGGAGGAGCAAGGTTTCCACTAGGACTACTTTTACCGCTTTCATCTCTTCTCGGCAAGTCGCTACTGAAAGTAATAGTTGAGGATGAGATTAGGATCCGCAGTTTTACAAAGGTTCTTCGTTCCAACTTAGTGAGGGTAATTTTTCGCAAATATAGACTCTTTGAAGGTATGCATGAGAATTGAATTTTCCATCGGTCAAAAGGGAAGGGTATGTCGCATTCGAGGTAGAGGAACTGTTAGAATCGGACGAGAGAAGCACACAGGTTGGACATGCAAGACTAGGATATTTTTCCTTTTGGAAACCACTGAATTCAAACGCTGGACTTCATTATGTACCCATGCACTTGACTACCACAAAAGAGGACCAACAGAACAGAATGCGCTGCTGTTGGTAAACGTATACATATCTAGGAAAACCTGAAGAAAATGCGAAAAAAAACGTCTCAAAGCTATAATTGATTTTGCGATCGTTGATAGTTTTTGATAAAATCGTTTCTTCCCATCTATCAGAAATCCAACCGTCCAACAACGATGCTTGACTGGGAAAACGCTTGTGAATCTGTGCTATCACTGATTTTGTAAATTTTGAAAAATGCGACGCGGAGCGACTATCACGAATAGGAGCAAGTAAAAAACGAAGGAGCACAATATAGACTATGAGGTATCCCCAGCAGGGTGGTTTAGTGAAAGCCAGCACGGTACAAATGCAGGGACCAAATGGAGTGGGTGAGGTGGAGTCCATGCAAAGTACCCACTCAAGAGAAAGAGAAACGCCGGCTACACTATTGTGCAGAAGCTGACGACGAGGTGACTGTGGAGTCAGTGTGGAAGACCTCTCGACGAAGCCGCAACGTAATCGCAAACGAGAGCGACTTGTTTGTGGGGATAACTTCGATGGTGAATCTATTTGATTGGAAGGTTCTGTTGGTGTCTTGCTAAAATTGAGATCCAGGATTCGATCAAGTGCGTAGTCAGTACTAGGAGACTGAAAAAGGGAAAAGGCCAGGAACTGTAGAAAAACTGACCTTTCTGACTTTGGTCTCTTGTCGATGGCGTCCAACAATGCGCTTAGTCCAACTCTTCGAAATGGATTTCCATGCTGCTCTTGAACAAAGTTCACCAACATACGTACATCTCCCAAGAGGCTCTGAAACAAAAATTTAAGACCCTATTTCAAAGAGCATGACAGTTATATTAGCGCTGCGTTGTCAGCTCTTCTTGTCCTCATTGGAGCATACTTGCCAGTCAGCAGTTATGTTTATGATGACTGTTCTTTTTGCAAAATAATATTAATTCTAGCTTGTGATTAGACGAGCATAGCGGTTTCAAAGAGGATTGATGCTAGACGTATTTCTCCCTGCATAATCATTGTTTCTCTCATTCTTAGAAGCCAAAAAATCCACCAGCGCATAATAAAAAATTTCGAATTTCAGTCGCAAAAGGAAGATGACATGATATGATAAGACCTTCCAAACTCCCACCCTCAATTTCGACAACTTCATTCATATTTTTCACGTTGAGTCATTTTTATCAATCGTTTTTTTTTGGAAGAAAATCCTCGGGAGTTTATGCATTCTACAATGACTCCGATGAAACATCTGTGAATATTTTCAATGTCTCACCATATTTTCTGGCTGGTTCAGCTCATCCTGCATCTTGGCCAATTTCGAGGATAGCCCTCGTAATGTGGCGTTGATGATTCGTCCTTCAATCCCTTTCTCGCGCTCATTGAAGCGATTCCGATAGGATGGGGCTTTGCTTTCGGGTTGCTTTCGAGTGTCCTCTGCAATTTGTACTTTTATTATGCAGAATCGTTTATCCCATGAGAACGCTCAGGTTGTTCCAGTGAGGAGGGTGCAGAAGCACTCACGTGGGAATTCAGAGCGACAGAAGGCCGTGATAGCATGGATGAGATCGAGG
The DNA here is from genome assembly GCA_958299035.1 of Cylicocyclus nassatus. NCBI lineage: Eukaryota > Metazoa > Nematoda > Chromadorea > Rhabditida > Strongylidae > Cylicocyclus > Cylicocyclus nassatus. The sequence continues at coordinate 51,594,189 of CATQJL010000001.1, forward strand.
ATCAACTGCGGATTGTTCTCTTCGACGTAGGTGGTAAAGATTGTTCGAAACCGATTCTGCAATTGTCCACATTTCTTTTTGAGAACAGATTCATACATTTGTAGGATGGACACTTTGATTCTCCTACAAGTAGATGTTGAGCTTCTTATTTATAGCCATGTAACGTACAAGTAGCTGAGAGGCAAGATTATGTGTATAGCAATCTTTCTTCTTCATATAAAGTGCCAATCACCCATTATGTTTTCAAATCAAGAGTAAGCGATAGTCACCTGCTGCAATTTTTCCAGCTGTGCCAGAATTGTCTTAGCTTTGACTCGTAGAAAATCAGCATGTTGACTTTTTATGCCATCGTTACAGCCGTATGGACAACCAAGGGAGAGGTATATCCTTGAATCGTTTCGTTAGAAGAAGGTCAGAAATTTGTTGCCTACAGCAGCTTCTGCGGGTCTTTGGTGAATTTCATTACCTAAAGATCATCATGGTCAGCTGCATGAAAAAGGTCTCGGTTTGATCGATGCGTATTCGGAGCAGAGTGTCAGCGATGTTGAGGGCTAGTTCACACAATCTTACAACCCCATTTCGTTCCATGACCTAAACATACTCTGATTATTCTTTTAAGTGTGACTAAACGTTTTTATGTAGACATCCAACTTCGGCAATTTATGCATTTTCGATTACGATTTTTGATGGCTATGACGAACCTGATTAATTGTTTGCACTATGACAGTAAGACTGATTCTGCCGTTCCGTTCGATAAAACTCGAACTACCGCGAGCTTCTGGGTAGAATTTGGCTGCGATTCTCTCGTTTGTTTTCTCGGACTTCGATGAAGAATTGCTCACTGATGCGCTGTCTTCTCGGATAGACAGCACCTCACAAGAATTCGTTAGCGATGGATCGGATCTGAAATCATGGAATCAGGGAGGGAAAGAGGAAATATAGCTTCTTACCTATTTCGTTCTCGTTTCGTCAGCGTATTCAAGCTGGATCTCCGCGACTGATGAGGTCGTAGAGGAAAGGAAGTCTGGTCAGTGGATTTCCGCCTGCTAAAAAATTGTGTTAAGACCCAAGTAGGGGAGGATAGGATGTTGAATGCGCACCTTGTATCGCTGAAGGCGACATGTAGCTTTGATTTGTCGTCCTCATCTCTTTTTAGTTGGAAATCTTCCCAGGTTGTGTTGTTGTACGAGGAAAGGCCAAGCTGTAGAATTGGTACATGATCCACCGTACGTTCACTGATTGATTTTTCTGATTATTTGTAGAAAATCATTTTTTTCGCAGATGATTTGCATATTAAGAGAACTGCATAAAATTGAGAGCAAACACTTGACTAGCCACGATTTCGCTCAATTTTTTAAAGCAGAAAATCGCTTACTGCTAAACTTGGTTTCCTCTCCCCAGATGGCAATGAATTGCTACGATGCCTAGTTCCGTGCAAAGCGAAGTGATTCTGCAATCACACCAATTACCCATACCTTTTCAATCATCAAGTTAATGATACCTGTATTTGTTCGATTCGATTCAGCAAGTAGCGCATGGCCCAATAAATACCTTGTTCTTGCCAGTGAGTGATCAGGAGGGCTCGAATGACAGCAACGTCGAGCATAGTGGCAATCTGAATGGAAACTCATAGTCATTACGATGGCAGGAAGGCAAATCATGTATCTATTAGGTTGTTGCAAAAATAATGTCCGTTTTGCAAATTTTCACTTTGGAAGGCTATAACTTCTTTCAGTTTTCATATTTTTGAATGCAGTCAAAACCATCAGAAACAGCAAACCTTTCGTAATTTAGCGCGCACCTGCTCATACTGATATCGCAAAGAAAACCATGCGTCAAAAAACTGAAAGTTTTTTTTTGAACCTCTACTATTTAAGAGCTTACAACTCTCTTCAAAATTTGTTCGTATGACTGGCAATCAGCTTATTTTGTAGCCGCAAGCCATGAGTTCACGTGTGTACAGAAAAGACTCCAACGAAGGAGTTCTGCGAAAAGAAGAGATAAAAATACAAAAACGTTCATTTTTTGAGCTTATTTGTTGTAGGCTTGCAAGTGCAAAATTATAAAAATTTGGAATTCTTCGCGCACTGAATAGCTAAGTTTTTCTTCAAATATTGTAGTTAAGGTGTGCTAATCTCAACGTTACGGAAATGGGCGAAGCTTTGGCGATTGCCCTAATCAGGAAAAATTTCGAATCTATAGGATTCCAGGCAGCGAGCATCTTTTTTGAGGCATCGATTTCTCAATTCAGGTATATTCGAAGAACTTATTCAAACATGCAATAAGTAAACAATATTTAACCCAAACAGTAGCTGTGTTTTCAGAAAAATTCGTTTATTCGCTTCAGAATTGTGGTCAAGTAAGTGAAAGCTATGAGATTCCGATTTTGAGTGCGGATGTGCAAAAGATGGTGAAATTCCCAGAGATGAGGATAGAAGCTTGATTCCACCACCTTTACAAATTACATGAAGAGAGCTTTCCAGAATTATGCAGATTCTATATCGAAAAAGAAAGTTTGATGGAAAAAAGTTATTTGGAATATGGGCCTACAAAAACGGCATTATTTTTGCAACAGCCTAATATTTAGCTGCCGTATCCGTTCATTTATCAGCTAAGAGGTAGTGCTCAATGTTGAGATGAGTTGTTTTTTCCATAAGACTTCAGGACGCAATTTTTGATAAGTGACAATGAGATTCTCATAACTAACAAAGTAGTCCCCATATAACGTATTTTGCAAGAAACAAGGCAAAATTTCCATGAAAACTGGTGGGACCCTACAACTTTGGCCCCATAACAATGGCTGCGAAGTACTAATGCTCATTCTGAAACGTTTAAACCTTTATGAGTAAGAAAGTATGCTGCATCAAAAGTTGTATAACTCAACAAACCATGGGATCGGTTTGACCAAGGTCCTCAATCTCGTCGTCCACGCTGCTCACTTCGGTTTTTGATGGCTGTTCTGAAAAATAAATCGCAGACTCTAGCAATAATCGACTAGCAAAAATAGTGCACTGTCATGGTATTGCAGAGTGAGATTTTTTGCGAGGCCGAACAAAAACCGTCTGAGAGCTTAGCGTCAACTTACTGGGTTGAACTCGAGCAGTTTCCATAGCATGAAAATCTGATATTTCTATTGGAGTTCTAGGTGGTAGCTTCACTGGGATTACAGTATGCTGACTTGACGAAGATACGGTATCGTCGGTAGTAGATGCTAGGAAACATATTAGCTCATTGCTAAAAATTTGACTGGGAAGCGAACCCCGAGTAAGAATCACTGGTGGCGTTTCGTTCGCTAGTAGTGTCACACCAGTGCTTTCGTTGCATTGACAAGAACAAGCCGACTGATCCCGAGGAAGGAGCTTTCCACATTTGTTGCAACTCAGCTGACATTTAATTTTTTCAAACTTGATAGCTTTGCATTTGCATGATAACAAGAGTATTTATATTTACCTCCTTGATTAGTTCACCATTCCCCATCTCTAACGAATAGCCACTGCAGATGTCACTGATATTCACAAGCGGAGCGTCGCTCTGCTGGTTGAAGACACCAGATAATGAATTGCTGTCCTGAAATTTGCATGATCGTTCGTTAAAAACCTCAGTTGTAGCAAAAGTACCTCGTTACATCTGAGAACGTCGTCGACATCATCCAGCATATGCAGTGAACTTTCGGACGCTAAATATTGAGTCTTTCAGCCCGAGTCGGGTGAGAACGCAAGGATTAGACGTTGAAGACTTAATCCCCACCTATATACCCCGAAGAAAAAGTTGAAAGGTTCTGAGTCTCGGATTTCCAATAATTGTTTTTCTATGCTATTGTTTGATTTATCGTTTTGTGGGTTATGAACAGGCTACGCAAAGGTTGTTACATACAGCGTTTTAAAAATCTTGAAAGATAAGAAACGTTTTAAAAGGTTCAAAAATGTAAAAACTCAATAATTGCTCCTCTTTAAAGCTCCTGTCACTTTCAATGAAATTTCGAAACTCAAACTGAGAAAAGGTTTCGATCATAAGCCTAAGAACCTGACTGAATCAAAGATTTTACAGAATTTTTCGTAAGTTCAATTGCCGTTAAATCTATCATATCCCTTTCGAGCATTGGATGACCTCTTATTTGGATACCTTCTTTTTTCTAAGCGAATTTTCAAACATGAACTTACTAGGGCTTATGTCAAATGCATTTGTGGTGTTACTTTTCGCAATTCTTCGAGTTGGAATGGATTCACCCGTCTTATATTCGCTAACGCTTCGGACAATCGACGATGTCATTGCCAAAGTGGTCGGAGTAGGAGATGGCCCTTGTACATCCACCAGCAGTGCTTCGTTATTTCTAAAATACATTTCCTCTAACAAGTTTTCTGTTTCTCAGCCACAAAATATGTTAGTCTAAATCTAAACTCCGCACCACGAATGTTTTTTGATGTTTTTGAAGATTTGTTATGTTTAGCAGATTCAGGAGAATTTATGTGCAAGCTAATGCTACCACGTACTCTGGCATCAAAGGCGTCGCTTCAGTTTCTTTCTCCTTTTGAAGCAGTTTTTGCTGCTCAGCCTCCTGCTGTTTTCGCTTTTCCATTTCACGTCTTCTTTTCTCGTCCAGTACCGCCCTATCCGTTCGAGGAGGTTTCGGTGGTGGAACTACTGCTACTGAGGGTCTCCGCGGTATCTCTTCCTCACCTTCAAAGTTGAAATGAGATTTGGAAAGTGGAAGGATAAAAATGTCTTGCAAAATATAAATGATCCTACCTATGTAAATGCCTTGATTAGGTGGAATAGAAGCTACTGTTGGCCTCCGCAGAAATGTTACTTGGGGCAATTCGTCTTTTCGTTGCTTGACGGGTGCAGTGAAACACCACACGTCTGGTTGTCGGTACTGAAAAGGGAGAAAGTAACATATTTCAAATAAACTAACGAACCCGTTTTTGAACTCACGCTGTCAGAGACTCGCAAAAAAAAGATTGCACATAAGTAAATGTCAAATGTGGCTCAAGCATTTTCGCAGTTACTGAAGAGCAAAATGAACAAACACAAGCAAAGTTATTTTCTTTGGATTACATGTTTAGCCTCCAAAGTACATTTCCTTTTCTCCTTTTTCATGAAGGAATTTATCTTAATCATTTATGGCTGACTGTTCTGGTCAAATCAGTTCAAAACAAGGTAATTCTTAAATGTCAGACAACACACCTGCCAAAGAGCTTGCCAAATCTTCATTCCACTTTCCAATCGTATGTTGTCTGCAATATCCTCCTCAGAAACCATTTCAGCCAGCGGAGTGATGAGATAGACAAAAAGTTGAATTGACGAAAGGGAGAAAAGCCCTTGACCACGAGGGGTAATTTCTTCCTAGAGAAAATTTGTATGTTTTAATACGTATGTTTAGGTCACTATGTTTTCAGTGAGACTCAAGTTAGCATACTTTTGGTGAAGCCTCGGCACATTCTGATGCTGAATCCAGCAGCATCCAGTGAAGTATGTACAAGATCTTTTGTAGAGATGCTGATAATCCTTTGCCGTCGGAGGCCTCCAGCAAAGAACCACAGCACTGAAAAACGCGGTAGAAGCTGAGCATGGCCATAGAATACGATCGTAATCAGACCTGTATGACATGCGGAAGTGCTGCTCGTACGAGTTTCCATCGACTAACGCTTGCGATGGCGTCAGAGAGCGAAGGCGACAAACCATGGAGAATATTTTGAACAACCACCCTCTCGAATGTCTGGAAATGTATGACTTGGAATGTAACACGAGAGGATGAAATATGTCAGATAATCGAGCTCTGAGACTTTTGCAATATTTTTGAGAATGGTTAAAAGGATATACTATACATACATTTATCTATGTTAATTAGGTAATATGAGTCATTGGACAAATATTCGCTATAGTAGATTTATCATCTCAACAAATTTGCTCTGGAGAGAAAGTAGTAGCTATTTTCTAGCACCACTTTTTCAGTATTGAGCAAAGTCTAAAGCACAAGTTGTATTTTCGTGTTTTTTCTTTTAAGCTGAGCAATTCGCTCAAGCTCCTTAGTACTGCGTAAGCCATCATATATTAGGTTGTCCCAAAAGTAAACCGTATTAAAACGTTTATAATATGTGAATGAGCATGATGTCTGCTTTTGAAATAATAAGTTAGATTCAACATTTAAACATTTGAAATACCAAAAAGATGTGCGTATTTGAGTCCAGAGTGCAGGTATGGAGCGCTAACTCTGATTATATTTTTAATGGGCTAACTGAAAGACCAAGGCAGCGAGTTCTGTGCCCAGCTACACGAAGAAGCAGTGGTTTAGTTAGTCACTTTAGTCAATCAGCCATCAAATGCCGCTCCTGATCTTAGTATTGCGAGCGCTTCAGCAAATTTGAGAGTCCTGCATTATTACGCGAAAAAATTACAAACATACCACATTGGCCCACAACTCTTATCTCAGATGTTACCCCTGCTGAAGGACCTGCCCGGAAGAAGTTCAACACAGTCCATTTTAATTAGTAAGCATTTATTTGACTCTGTTAATATATTTAGACTCTCCAGTACTGAGTCTGACGCTCCACAATGTCACAATGTCCCCCATGTCAGAAAAATGCTACTCCTATCTTGCAATAATGTAACCCCCAGCCTAAGTGCTTATGTCTGTTGTGTCATGAACGAAAGCCAGTAGAGCACCCTTTTGTTTGTTTATGCCTTCGAATTCGTGCTCATTCCCCCCGTTGGTTTCCGGTCTCCGATTTCAAGACGCATCAATGACTTGCATGTTATTTTTTGTGCCTACAATCCACCAAATGCTCTGGAATTTTTCTGTTTGGTGCATTCCGCAGAGCTCACATTGAACAAAGAGCTGTAGATTGCTTGAAGCAGTCTCGACCTTTTTTGCCTACGAAGGGGTGCATAAAAGGGTCTCGACGCATCTGCGACCCCTCGTTAAACCTGGATTTTGGCCTGAGCGTATGCACGACGAGTAAAAGCGCTCTCCATCAACTCATTTGGTTGTACGATTGCAGCTTGACGGGCGAGAGAATGGCCATGACAGCAGCGGCAGCAGCAAATCTTATCTGCCCGAGCTTCTTTATGCGTCGAGAGCATGTCAATAAGAGACGAAGAGCAATAATCATCTGGGAGGCTATACTGGCGAAAAACTTGCGAAAAAACTAGCCATAAGAAGCGGATACACTCCAAATTATCAACGCACATATCGCTAATGATGTTAGAAGTGTCGAGAGCGAAGAGTGATACGAAGAAAGAGATGGTGATTGTATGATGTCATACTGAAGTTTATCGAGCTTCAAATCTTCAGAAATAAAAGATCTTTTGTTGATTGGAGCAGCGAAAATTTGTATTTTTTGCCTGCGCTGATTTTTATAAAGGACGTAAAGAGGAGAAAACCTCATCTATGAATTTCTTCACTTCTAGCAATTCTACTTACACTCAGCATGTTTTGATTTTGTCTACTACATCCGGTTGACAAATCAGGTCCAAGGCCGTGTACATGATTGCGAATTTCATTCTAATCCAGATATTTTTTATATAACATCAAAGTTTTTAAATCAAAGTTTGCAAATAATTCTCCATGAAGCTGTTGAACTGAAAAGGCGCCGACATCAGCAATCCTTCAATAAATTCTGCAAATAGCTAAGGCTATATCTAGAATCGCGTGCCAGCGTCGTTCCAGCGCCGTATTAGCAAAGTGTCGGAGATCGATCGATCAGTACGGATGCTTTCACATGAGCTAGGACTGGCGCTAAATGGCTCTGAAACGAAGCTGGCACTGCGCCGGAACGGCACTGTCACTGAAACAATACCGACACAGCGCGGGCACACGGGCAGCTTTAAACCAAGATGCTTTGAACCAACCTAAGATTCCAGTTGGTAAAAGAAAGGTTACTAGCAGAAAGTTCTTCATCTAACACACATCATCTTAAATATTCAAGGCTTAGCTGCAGCCACTGAACAGTCACGACAAGCTTTTGTAAAGCCAACAGTGCAGTCAATACCTAGTTTCCACTTCACTGATCCTTCTTGCCCCGTTTTTTGGGGACAGAATACGCTTCTTTGTCACTCTCGCTCTGGATATGTTTCTGAATGCCAAACTCCTTGCGAGGGCTGTTGATGGACAAGCCCGACGTTTCTCAGTACGAAGCCAATAAAATTTGAGGCGAACATCCGAGAAGATGCGTGCCATGCAGTTGTGAATGACAAGTGAAGTACTATCACTAACGATACGACGGCTTCTTCTAACGAAGTTGCTCTCTGGAGAAAAGCTGCAGTAGAACAACAACAGAAGTTCTTTCGGTTTCCGTAGAAGTAAGCTCAAAAATCTCATATGCATAAGAATAAGTTGTGGAATAGTTATGGAAGTAACAAATTATTGAAGCACCGCTTACAGCATTCAGATACGGTAATCACTCAAAAGGAATGGTTAAATACTTATGGTACAGAAGGTCTGCTGCATCCTCATGACATGAAGAAGTCAGTTCATATGAAATGGATGAATCAATCTCTTTATTGCTCAAAGAACTAAAGCTTCAGATCTTATTCGACCTCTGCTGCACTAAAGAAGCCTGACCTCCGCGAGCATTTTTAGAAAATACGTAAAATATATATCCAAAACTTGTATGTACCATTTCTCAGATTCTTCCATGCACCTAGTACATGAAAGCGATGCTTAGAAATTCAAATTTTTTTAGAAAGATTGCCAAACAAGGACATAATTGTTATTATCAATAAAAATTTCAGATGAAGGTACTGATAGTAATTGAAACAGCCTTCCAAAGGAAGTCTCAGCTAAACAGCATTGAACATTTCCAAGAGTTTCTCGTGGAGTAGGTCTGCAAGACAAAAATAACAAGTATAATGCCCATCGTTTTCTACATTCTGTTAATTTGCGATTTTTCTCCATAGAATTTTTTGACGTTTCATCATAAGGTGTTATAAACGAACGGGGCTGATGCCTTTTCCAGTCAACGCATTGTCAAAGCTCTGGCAGAGGCAGAAGTATTCAGCAGAGTCTTCATAGCAGGAGCCGTGAGGCGTTTACGATGCAAATTTACTTGAATTGAGTCAAATTCTCCCTCAAGTAGCTTCAGAACACATACAAGCGCGGAAGTACTATTCTTGCGTAGGTGAAGACGAGTTTTCGAGTTTTTGTTTAAGTTTTTGTTCAATTTTGTAAGCAGTGCCGTGCTGTTAACAGAGGAACATATCTCTTTTCAACGTATAAGCCGTTATAAAATTGTAGGATGCTTGAGATAAAAGGATATTCGCCGGGCGGTTTTACAAAACACAAAACTTCTGTTTTGAAGCTGCTCGCAAAATATTTGCATAGCAGCGATTTACAATAAGTTGAAATGGTAGATATTACCCAAGGGTAACCCAAAAAATTCTCCCCACCCACACAACCCTAACACCATCGCTTCGAATGACGGGTGTAATACATCTCATAACCCAGAAGGCTCAGCAGATGTGCAAAAAAGAACACGTCATCCAGAACGCACACCCTCGCATTTGCCCTTCTTCTAGCAGGCATTCTCATACACCAACTTCGCCTCTCGTGGAAGAAAGTAGACAATGTGACACTGCAGATTACCAAGAGATATACTTGGAAAAGCAGAATCAGATTGCGAAGGTCAGCAAAACAGTTGCGATTGGAATAGGACATTCCTGCAAGAAGAGCGAAATTATTTCGAACTGTACCTCAAAGCTAATGTCGACAAAGTTCGTATTCCAAAACGATGGAGCTCAATCAACAATTCTACATAATTTTTTTGCGGTAATTTATATTACTGGCTCAAACATGATTTTTTTTACTTCAGTCATATTCCTTTTATCTCTACATTATCTCGCGGTCACTAGAAAGCTTTATCTTTAGTTGAACATTTCACCTAATTGGGCATCTTATCTCTTTTCACTTTTGACACTCTAAGTGGATATTCTAAAAAGCAAAAATCAAAAAACCAGTAAGATACATGTCTCACATCTGAAGTACAATTTTTCCCGTCTTTTTCGAGTAAAAATGATGCGCGCGACTACTACATGCTGGAAGTGAAAGTTTTGAGTCTCGCTAAATTATTTATATTTTTGTGCAATGCAATAACAGAATTAGAACAGAATAAAGTGTAATGTTCTGTGAGTTAACTTCAAATTAATCTTCAAGTTTTGCACAAGCTGTCGTCAGAGAAAAGTTCAAGAATTTTTCTTCGAAATGAAGAAACAGTTGATGCCCATTCTTTCGAACTAAGCTTGCTCGAATCATACTGAAAGCGTATTTTGACCACTTAGGAGATCGGTATTCAGAAAATTCATATTTACACAACAGTTCAATGCTTCTCACTCGAGTGGCCGCTTCCTTTGCATACATTTTTTATTGAATCAAAATGCGCAAAAGGGCATTTTTTTGAACAAGCCAGCTACCATATTGTGCATTACTGCTCCATCTATGGGAATCTATGCAGCCGCTCTGGGCGAGAACTACGTCAAAGCCTGGAATAGAAACCATCTCTCAAGGGTGTCGTTTAGCGCAGTGTTTAAGAATCATTTGAAGCTGCGGCTAAGTGTCGGTGACGGCTTTGGCCACTGGTCTCGAGAGTCTACTAGGACGTCGAATACGATAGCGAGAATCATAAACATCATAATGCATCCACAGGAGCGAAGGAGGAGGGAGTAAAGGGTTCCATTCCCAGCAGCATTTATAGGGACAATTTCAGTTCCCTCTGAATGTCGCTGCTCTTTTTCACAAGACATGCTCCACTTCTCAGGCTGCAGAGGAAAAGCCAGTGCCTTCGCACATCAGCGATGCTTCGTAACGGCTTCGGATAACACTGCCGTGAATAATTAACACACTTAGGCGCCCTCTTGCTGCAAAAGTCCGCAAAAAAAAACAGTTGATTTAGAAAGTAGAAGGAACATCATCTCGAGATGAAGGATAATGAAGCTAATACCACTGCAAAGACTTGGAAAATCACTGATAGCAATAAAATGATGCTCACTATTACTAGTCTGAACGATTGTCCAGCAATGCAAAAGGAATGCTTTCAAGTACAAGCGACGTCTTAACGTCTAAGAAAGATATAACCACTCGAATGCCCATCATAAGTTAGTCTCCACTAATTTGTGACTATTCACCAAAGGCGGTTACATCTATTCCAGATCTACTCACTTTTTCCCTTATCATGATTTTGAATATAATACAAACAATCAGATAAACACATATCCTCCAAACCTAAACAACGTCAGCATTTTGTGTGGAAAAGCAGCTAAATTAGAGGAATGACAAGGTAAGCGACAATTTAAAATTGTCTTTGTGATTCAGCGTAGAATTTTGTGATAGAAGCTAGTAAACTGGCTGAATAATTCTTATATGCACCACTCAGTCGAATCCTTCCCCTCTAGACACAAAAATGGAGGCACCAAATAACACAACAACTATTAGGTTGTCCCATAAGTCTTTTCATTTTTGAATTTTCGCTATAATAAGTCACACACTTCTTACTCTAAATAGACATCAGGATACCATTCGATAGAGCAAAGCAAGCTCTATAAGATGGCGCTTACGCTTTCGCACAAGCTTTGGTTTATCTCGAGTTTTAAACCAAAATCTAAAAAGTTTCGGATGGCCAAAAAACCGAAATTTTTTTATATCTTCGTTCAAAAAAATCATACAAACCTCAAACTTGCTCACGTATAAATATTTCACATCAGACATTCATATGTGCTGTTGCTGCATTTTTTTTATCAGCTAGAAATCAAGAAACCGAAAATTTTCATGTTTTTACCAAAGTGATGCTGTGCTGTTCTTACACAAGCAGTTGCATAGTAGAAGCCCTCAGAAGTACTGCAGTAGATTTTTGGCTCTCTATATGCTCTAGTTCACGAGAAATATCAAATTTAGCTTTCTTCACTTGGGTTTTTCACGCTTAAATCAACATTTCTCGGGAACCAGAGCTTATATAAAGCTAAAAAATTACAGTTGTACTTCTAAGGGCTTGTAGTATACAACTGTCAGTGTAAGAACAGTACAGCATCACTTTGGTAGAAACAGGAAAATTTTCGGTTTCTTGATTTCTAGCTGATAAAAAAATGCAGCAACAGCACATATGAATGTCGGATGTGAAATATTTATATGTGAGCAGGTTTGAGGTTTGTAGGATTTTTTTGCACGAAGATATAAAAAAATTTCGTCCGAAACTTTTTAGATTTTGGTTTAAAACTCGAGATAGACCAAAGCTTGTGCGAAAGCGTAAGCGCCATCTTATAGAGCTTGCTTTGCTCTATCGAATGGTATCCTGATGTCTATTTAGAGTAAGAAGTGTGTGACTTATTACAGCGAAAATTCAAAAATGAAAAGACTTATGGGACAACCTAATACTTCTTCAAAAATAATATTGCTTGAATAGTAAAATAACAAAGTCTTAGTACAAGTGTTTATGACTGATTTCAATTTGCTCAAGGGTTATGAGTAAAAACATTAGGATGTTTGTGCCATTTATGAAGCTTATGAACAGGTATTAGGAGCCAAACTAACGGAAGCGAATAAACGAGATCATTTTCTAGACTCAAGAAGAAAAGTTTACTATGATTAATTAAAAAGGAAGAACAAGGAAATGGCACAGCTAACCTACCATTTCAAAACAAAAATAAAAAAAATATGTACTTACCACACATGATGCTTCGTATAGTTTGCCGGTTTTAGCTCCGAGGAATGGACTGAAACAATTCTTATTTGAAAATTTTCTGGGATATCCGCATCGAGGTAACTGCTCACTTTGTTTGACGCCATAAGAACGTCTGTATGGGTAGTGGCACTGCTTCGCATTCGGATTCGTCACCGTCATCGACCCTGTAAAGGGTAATTTTTTTCTCAGTTATGCTAATTTTTTCAAGAGTTAGAACAATTTCTTAACAAATCAGTTTGCTAGATAAAAATCGTTTGTAAGCGATAATCAACGAATAAAAGTAATTGTTAAATGTGACGCGTTTATTTCTTCCTAAAAATGTTATATTTGGAAAATTTAGGTGTCCTCACGTCGTCAATGATTTTTTTAATAATCGAATGGCTCCTCCCCCACCTATCAGAGTCTAAAGAGTCGAGATAGGTTATCTCCACATAGCAGTGGCGGTCCCAGGATTTTCGTTTAGGAAGAGGGGGATGCGGGACTAAAGCTTTTCGAGTACAAGCACTCCAGAAATTTTTTTGGGATGCTTCCCAAAATTTTTGCGACCAAAGACCCGAAATTTTATTTTAAAAAAGGGATTTTTGTGTGGTTTGACTCAAATCCTTTCCTCAAAGCATACAACGCCTTAGCTCAATGGTCAGATTTTTTAGCTGTTTGCTTTTTATATATTCCCGTTTCAGCTCACTTACTTCATGCCCCTGGTGAATGAGGTATGGTGTTCACTTGGTCTTTACGAATAATTTTATAGTAAACTACAGTTCGAGGGTTGTAGCTACATAATCTACACAAGCACCGTATTTTCTTCCATTTAACCGTTGAGTTTTCAATTTTTCAAAATCCCTAGCAGAGGATGATTATAAAAGTGTTCCTGAGCAAGAGCGCTTCCAGATGCCGTGCTGCTCTTGTCCCTAAACAGTCAACGTTTTCTATCTCAATGTGATGCCCACCACTACCAATGGTGTTTGAGTGAGTACTCGGTAGGATTTCTGTATGTAAACCAAGCCTTGTAAAAGTAACGCTCAATTCGGCACGAGATGGGCTGTGGTCGGCCTCTAAATTGTTTTCGAGGAAAAAAACCAGCTGGTTATCGCTCAGTGCTCGCGGCGGAGCCAAATTCTCTTTTGCTATTTTGTTACCGCTTTTCACTTTACATACGTCACTTATTGTCAGTTCAGGTTTTTGAAATGAAAAGCCTTCTGCTTATCAGACTTCTAAGCATGGGTTTTTAAGATGTTCTAAGACTGTATAAGGCCGAGGAGAAATTCTTTTCAAAAGATTTGTCATCCATCGCCTCAGAACCAAAACCAAAGGACAGTCAACAAAACAGTCACATAGCTTCATCAAAATTTCGTTTATAAAAATAGACAAGCTCTCTTTTTGCATCCATCTGGCTGATGCCGCACTGATAAAATCCCGTCCGCAAATCAACAACTTTTCCTAAAATCTGCAATATTTTCGAGTGACCTGTTGCTTTAGCCGCATAATTCTATTTGGAGAATATTAGGCTTAACTTGTTGGGAAAATTTATGATGGGTTTGAGAAATGAGACTAGCAAAACGACTCGAGCGTCCAATTTAGTAAAAAGGGTGTCTGGCCGTAAAGCGATGGATATTTGCAATAAGCAAAACGGTGTTATAGAAGCAGAATATGAAATCTGCCATTTGCATATCTGTGCTCAAATTTAGTGAGAACGTCAAAAGAACAGCACTGACATCTGACAGCGTAGGCCATAAGCAGAAAGCCGACAAGGTTTTAAAAAAAGGGATTCCCAGAATATATTATGTGTCAATGTTCTCTCCCACTTTCTTTCTTACACCGCTGCAAGAAAGCTAAAGATCCGTGAATGACGGGGAACCTCGGATTGAGATATAAACCATTCGCACCCCGAAAAAAAAAAGGCTCTTAAGTGAAGAATCAGATGGCGAAGGAGAAACCCCTTGGTAATCACTGATGAACCCAGCGAGGCCTTTGTTGAAAATCTCATGATTGCTCGAAAAAATCCCCCATACCAAATACCGTAGTCTTCCCGCTTTAATACTCATTTTGTGCGATTGCACCACTTTCAGGTCCTGGGCATACCTCACACGACTTCAGTCGCGACGAGATTTGGTAATACTCCAGTTGTTCATAACTCATCGTAAGGGGTTCTTGAGTGTATTGGAGATAGGGCGTTCTATCAACCTACGGAAGTCATATATGCTGTTTTTATGAGGTCTGCAGGTATTGAATTTGGAGACACCTGGCAAATTGTCAATCGCGTGGCGACTGAAATCGCGTGAAGTATGTTCAGAATCTTGCAGTCTTTAGCGGTGAAAAAAAAACGATATAACCATGAAAAAGTAATTGATAAAGAATACAGCAAATTAGAGAAAAAGTATCGTACTATTTGATGCAGTCGCCAGCAATTCCAAAAGTGCAATTACACAATGCAATTGTTCAAATGAGGATTACTGTTCTAGGCTTGTAAGTACATCGAACTATTCACATTATTACATTGCTATCCTGGCTCTGTAGTAATATGGCTTTCTATTGGATAACTACTTCAGGGACAATTTTATCTAAAGCCATTATCCTTACCAGGGCTCGGCGCAGGTGGCTTATAAACGAGCTGGATCATCTTTGGAACAAAAAGCGAAGGGGATATCGTTTTTACGGTCTGAATAAACACAAGTTGGGTGTTGTGTTTCTTTTTAGTCGGCGTTTCCTGGGTCAAAGAGGACACCGTAATATTTCGCAAAAGTCACAGGGGGCTTCGTTTTTGCATATTTGGAAAGCCACCTCGTACCGAGCCCTGATCTTACACAACTACAACCTCAGATTCATAGATTTGCAAGAAAACCTCGAGTAATGGTCTCGCCTTATTAATTTTTATGTTCTGCTAATTCTGGATGTTAATATTTAGTACTATTTCCTCAGCTATACTGGCCGACCCGTTAAACCGAAATACGTAAATGAACAGCTTTTCTGAACAATTATTGCGCAAACCCCATCTTCTATAATTTTTCAGGCTTTTTAATGACGTCTACGCGCTTAATTGCGGCTTGAAGTGATGTACTCCATTTCTGTAATCTGACCCCCTGAGATACGAAAACACTCAAGCTTGCATTCTCACACGAAACCACGGCAGCCGATGAAGGGGACGAGGAGAAGGGCTAAACAGTGCTTGTCGCGAGTTGATTGCCCCCACTCACTGCATGCATAAAGCGGGTGATGACATCGCGCACGTTTTTTCCTCTGGAAGCGAAGGGACTTCCGGTGCAAATCAGAGCCCCGCGAGCCGTTGGGAACAAAGACGCCAAAATGCAGAAAACCCCTCTCCCCTTCCTGGCCTTCTTAAGTACAAATCTTTCTGCGGTTGTGCTCCATGGGAGGTGCAAGACGATATTAGTGTATGTGCTCATAGATTTAACTTCAATATAGCGGTTCTTGCACTGCCGACAACATTTGCGCGTCAACAGTGGCAATAGGGGCTCTATGTCTATTTTTCGCGCGCAAGTCGAAAACAAGTTATATCTTTAGCACGATTTTTTTTTCAAAAAATGTTGCCTTCAGCAAGGAGTCACTACATTAATGGTCAAACCTGGAAGACGGTTGAGTCATTTGTAAGTCAAATTGTGTAATGCATATCAGACGTGGTATTTGACGTTTATGTGCTTATTAGTCGCATAATCTCGAGACCTTCTCTTTTCTTCTGATTTTTCTCAATACGAGCAGGTATGTAAATGGCCATTTCAGTGGGATATTCCACCAAGCTTTTTATTGGCCTTGAGAGTTTCGTGTAGTGTGACGGATTGTGTGCAATCTCCCGCATCAAAATACAAATGGCTTTACTATACTGCTTCAGCCTCGCTTCTATGATATCACAGTGAATAGGCTTAAAGGAAATGAGCCCTAAAGAGTCCGCTGCGCAGTTAGTCAGCCAATGGTTTGCTAGGCAAAAGCCGAGGAAAGTGAAACAAAATGCTATATTGATAAGAATTTTCCGTCAAGACTCAATTTGCGTAGCTTTTTTGGCAAAGGTCTTCGTTTTTTGCGCAAAATCAAACAAAGCTCTTTTCGTCGCTACTGATGCCAGCTTCCGGCTGCAGAGTTCCTTAGGCTTCACCGAACACTAAGACAATAGCTGCGACCCATAGTAAGCTTCTTTACACACAACTTAGCAAACCTTTAGACTTAGACATTGCAGTGATTCCATCTTCCCCCCCCCCCCTCCGTCCATAGATCATAAAATAGCAGAGCCATTCTACTGCCAAAAGTCTCACAGGAAGTTTAAGAGCAGGAAAAGCCGTTAGCTAGAGAAATGCGCAGCAAAAACTCCCATTGTGGTAAAACATAGACTTTGCAAATTTTTTGGGTGGTGTAGTGAGCCCAAAGTTAGCAGCAAATGATTCAGTGGCGCATATCATTTTTAATAAAAACTATGTGTGATTTTATGGAATGCAAGCCCTGCAAAAATTACCGGTTGGGTTCACCAAATTATATACGTAGAAAGAATTCTATATAAACTCCTAAAAACTATGAAGTTCTCATTTTCTAAGGGAATCCTAGGCGAATCTTCGTTTCACCGCACATTCGCAAAAAAAGAGAAGAAATTTTGACTGCTAGGATGAGATACACATGAGAAGTAATAAGCAATATCATGATTCAGGAAATAGTAAATGGAAAATTGTGTTGTATAAAGCACATAATACTAAGAGGAAGATATACGGTACATGATAAAGGCTCTAAAAGCGATACCCGAAGGGCATCAACTGATTAGAAAAAAAGAATTTTGAGCTTTTGCCATAAGTAAGTGAAAAATCAGATCATTCAAAAGTGTTAACTATTTGTTTTCAACATCTGAGGTAAAAAGCAACGAAGAATTGAAATGTTATAGGAAATTTGTGAAAGGAGCTTCAAAGCACTCACCATTTGGAGCTTTTAATGGAGCTGGCCGCCGTGCTCAACGGCATCAGTAGCAGCTGAACGGTGCCCTGATGTTGATGCTGTAAATAGCGTACATGCATGGCGTAGAAGAAGAGAATAACGAAGACGAATCGGGTACGACGAGTGCGGGGTCAACGGCTGGGCACGGGCATAGCATCAGAGCGAGACGGGGGGCGCTGTACCCGTGGTGGATTTGACTGGGCGGGTCCAACAGAAGTAAGTGCGGGGCGGCGTGAAGCAGCAGTAGAAGAAGCAACTTCAGCCGGGTGGTGGGAGAACAACAGCTAGCCCCGGGGGCGGGGCTACTCGTCCCCATCCACATCGATCGCCGGCGGCGCAAAATTAAAATATCCAAATAAAGAGATGAGCTGCTGGTCCTGGCAAACGCTCCCTCGGGGCTTGACACCCACCACCACCGATGCCGAAGCGTGGGGGCCAGGCCCACTTAATTTGGGAGGGGAGGGGGATCGCAAATATTTCGTGAGTGAAGCGAAGCGCTGAGGGAGTGAGTGCTTCGTCGCCGTTGTTTGACGGAGAGGGCCAGATAATTGGAAGCTAAAGTGCAAAAGCGCAATGAGGGCGGAAATTGAGTAACCCTAAACCAGAAGAAAATGTGCAGAGAAGAAGAATAGAGAAGAAACGAAGAGTACCCGAATAGTTAGAATAAATTCAACAAAATTCCAGTGATTCTTGACTTGTCAGGAGAAAATGGAAAACTATAGAATTTGAAGAGTCTGAAATTCAGCCGTTCACAAAAAGAACATTGCGCGAGAAGAACATATGGCACGAAATGAAGATCGAATCCAATATCTCCGATGAAAAAGGAACGTCGGAGAGTGGATGCATGAATAATTCCGAAATTAGCAATTATATAGCTCTCGCACAGCTTGATATTCTAGAATTTTGCATCCTTACCCACAAAGAACCGTTGCTTTCCCGCTCCCTCTTTCAAGAAGGAATAGATCAGTTCTGAAAGCTTGATTGTTTCGGTTTCTTGTACTTCTTCGGAAACTACATATATGCATATGAACACTGTGAATCGTAACCTTACATGATGAATTTTCAGATAAATTACTCGTAGAAATGTATATTCTAGAAATCCATTTGAAAATTCTATTTCCATTTTTTTCCAATTTCAGTTTCATCTGGCTCTAACGTAATAGCATGTTGAGTTCATGTGGTTTTCAAGCCAGAAAGTAATCGTTCAAGTTCTTGGTGGTTTCTAAGCTCATTCGCTAAATTGAATTTTCCAACATAATTGCACATATTCTTCACTGCAATTCTGAGTGCATGTGTACTTGAGAGAATGCATAATGGGAAGAAGTATAACCAAATGAGCTGCATAATTCATGCACGGAAATAAGCATAATGGAGGAAAAAAGTCGAGAGCTCGCGAGCATTAGATAAAATTTCTAGCCATGCAATAACAGATAATGGTTAGCGCAGCTCGGTTTTTGGGAGTGGAAGGCCGATTCTTCATGATAGTAAATAAATTTTTAAGAAATATAGAGCTGGGAATGCAGCAGATGCGCATACATTTATTTACATATGTTAGATGCTGGAGTGAATGAGAAATGCATAAAATGAAAGTGGGAATTCTTAGAGGATCATGTGCTCAGCGCAAATTCTTGGTATGTATTAGGAGATCTTGCGCAATGAAGTGCGGATGTAAATGATTGAATTTATTTTTTAGTGACAAATTCTGTATCAACACACAATTAACGACCTATGCTCATACATATGCATATGCTCATGCTCTTCTCAGTTATTTGGCAACAAACACGCAAAGATCTTTAATTTAGGAAAAATTAATAGATAAGCGAATATAATTTTTGCATGTTCTTATGGAGCTCAATCAGAAAATAACAGCCTTCGCTCGGAAAGATACGAGTAGCAAACAGTTGAGTTATACCTGTAGGTCCCCTCATTTTCAAACCTGGTCTTTTGGCTATATTCATTTTGCATGACACAATAAAAACTAGAAATGAACACTCAAATCATAATTTTTCCAGAAACTGTCTTTTTACTTCTTTGTTCTTTCTATCTTCAATGTTGCGATGTTTAATAGTCTTTGTTGGCTGTATGCTTACTGTATTTTCCTCCAGACCAAAGCTGATAGCTCGAAGACAACGGACCCAAGGCAGAAAAATGCTTATAGCTTGCATGTTCTTGCTAGACAAAAACACAGGTATAAAGTTCTTCCTTCATTGCAATTACAAATTACACCCACCACTAGCCAGCTGTTCTGATACAGAAAGTCATCAACTTTTTCATCAAAAAAGCGTGCAGTATGTACAATTCGATTGTAAGTAATGACTGCGAGAAACTGAAAACCTTCTTAGCTTAGCTTATGGGAGAAAAATAGCGTTCGAATTTGAAGGGAGAGAACTGTAGCCTAAGCATGCGATATTTTCGACTCATCACTACCACATGATTGGAGCAATAATTTTTAATCAGTTTTAAAAAGCATTATCACCTGCGAAAAAAGGTTCCAGTGAAATGAAGCTTTTCGAAATTACTTTAAACCCTCTGTAATCCATGATGATTTATCCAGAAGTGTCCATTACTCAGCGGCAACGAAATAACAATCACTCAGGAGCTTTACTTGTTGTAGGGAAAGGACTTGCCCTGAGCACCGACTTTTCGGAATTGCGTACGTAATATTGAAAGAGAGTACTACGTCTAACTTTTCAAATTTTAATTTGAAATGGAGATAGCGTGTGGGGTCAACTCAAATTATCAGGCTGTCTCGAAAGTCAACTCTTTCTTCTATCTAAATCAAAATCTCTTTATCTTTAGCACATTCGGGGTACTATACGGTAGAGCGAAGCAAGATGCACAAAATGATTACCGAAATCTACCTAAGTCGTTACGCAGGTGATGTTAGCCAAAAACCTAGAACTCTTTAGATATGTACCTTCAAAATCGGATCTTCTTCCAGAAGTATCCTAAGAACTTCGTTGGTGTTACTAATAAGGCACATCATAGTATTCATGTTGTGTTTCCACGGCTCAAGACCAATAAACATAAACAGCTTGAAAGTGCAAAAATGCTACTTTTCTCGACTTTTGATGTTAAGCTTAGTATGTCTCGACTATTAGAGCAGATAAAGATGTACAGGGTGTCCCAAAAAAATGTGCCTACTGTTTAATTGTAAATAACTCTCTTGTAATGAAGTGTTTCGAGAAGCTTTAGGTACCGTTTTGTAGAGCGAGGTTGAACTTAGATTTACAGTATGGAACGAATCATCGATCGCTCTTCATTACTGTAAGATTACGGTATGAACTTCCAGCATATGGAACCATTGTGAAATATACCATTTAACAAAATTTTTTTCAAAAAATCTGAAAAATCGTATACTAGGGTTTTCGCGCATGCTGATTCCACTTAACAACTTTTTACGAGTGTTTTCAGGTTTTTTGACGGTGTAATTACATTTCTGACAAATGCAAGGAATTGATTTATCACGATTTACCGGCGATAACTTAGGAAAGAAGCATCACAGTAAAATGGGAATTTCAAATTCGAGATCAGCGGCTCAAATTAACGTAGTGTAAAAGTTTTTGGCTTGTTTGGTTTTGTTCTGAGGCAGAATATAGCCCCCAATGACATAAAATCCTTGTCGAAGTTCGTACCGTAATCCTACAGTAATGAAGAGCGATAGATGATTCGCTCCCATAATGCAAATCTAAGTTCAAGCTCGCTTTACAAAACGGTACCTAAAAATCCTCGAAACACTTCATTACAAAAGAGTTATTTACAATCAAACAGTAGGCACATTTTTTTGGGACACCCTGTATAATTCTACCATTATCCTTACTAAGACTTTAAGTAAACAATTACATATGCGAACGGAGCTGGGGGCAAAATTTGCCATTTTCTACCTTTTCTCTCGATTTCTATGCGCAAAAAAAATCTAGCAAATGTTTTCATGAAGACTGCTATGTACATATCTTCTATATGATTATCAGTTTAGAGTTTGTAGATTTTTTTCCAGAAAATCCAAACTCATGTTACATAATTTTTTCTCCGACTTCAAACTCTCTATGGCTCACAATTTGAGAGGTTCTCCGGTGGTCATTCTGTATGGATTGTATCGAACGGTATCCTAAGTTTGCTAGGAAAAACAAAACAGTTTGATTTATTCAAACAGGGCAATTTCGGCAATTAAATCTTATGGGGCTATAGCCGACCAACTCAGATCATTTAGCATCCCGCAGTTTTGTTCCTTTAGTTTTGAAGAAAAGATCATATTTATCGTTTACTACACGTATGAATTCAGAATAGAATTTTGTAATTTAATATTTTACATATGCACTGTGCATACTTTATTGTTCACTATTCATTATATGTACATACTAACTTGCTAAATTACAATTGTTATTCACTACTATCCACTATCCACTTGATATTTACTCCTTGAAGTGTTGGATGACCTAGAATTTCAAGCTTCGGTTTTTGAAAGAAATTCGATGCAGTTATTGCCTACACAGTTCTGCAAAAGTAGCCTGAAAATATTCTGAAATCCATAAAAGAAACTCGTGGAAATGCTAAAACAGTGCTGCACTGCACAACTTCTGCTCTATCTCTCATCAAAGACCAAATCTCTGAAATGTTTGCAACGAAAATTTCGAGCGTTCAAAAGTCTTGGGCAAGCGATAAGTGGGTCTAAAAATTCGCCGATTTTTTGAGCGATAATCAAAATCAGCTTGAAAGTAAAACTGCTACAAAGCGGTTCAAATTTGCGTCCAGTATGTTCGCAGTATTCGCTGTTCTTGTTTTGTGTATTACGCGAGGGTCCCAGAGGCACATTTCAAAACCATACTTTGGCTGAAGTTTGTAGGCACCAAAGATGTTTCCTTAAAGAAGTTTTTGTTTATTATTTCTATTCTGTGACACCTTTTTAGGTTACATGAAATATCAGAGGTATTTTTTCATCCTCTGCTGTGTTATCTCCATAACGCCTGAATGCATTCGCTTGGAACGTTGGAGCAATTTGCATAGAAGGCTTTCAATTGAACAAAAGAAAATGTCGAAAAAAAGTCAATGTAGTTGAGCACTGAAGTTCTATAGAAGAATGTATAGTTGTACTTGGGGAGCTTATAAATGATCCCTATGTACCTTAAACCTTACGCATATGGCTCTCATCAAATTCCTTGAATAAGAATACCACAAAAATGCTCAGTGCCTCCTCTTCTATGAGTGAAAAAATCCTATTAGCTACAGTAAAGATGATCAATCAAACATTCCTTGGGAGATGTTTTGCCAAAATTTACTCTCCAGTGCTTTGGGAATCGCAATTTACATGGACCAATAAATTCTCAGTAATTCACAGACTTTTCTTGCCGAGGTATGCGTCATGACCGAATTCCGTTAGCTTTTCCGTCATGTTAGGCAGAATTTACGTCACAGCAATTGCCCACAAAAGTAGAGAAGAAGTAATTGCAATATTGGAAAAGGGGTTGATATCAGTGAAAAAAGGTGAATCTAGGGCAAAGAAGAGTATAAGGATATTTGCTGTTTTGTTACCGTTCGTTTTGAACAATACGTATGGTTTTTCTTTCTAATCTATACATATACTCTGTGGCAATTTTGAGGCGCTGAAAAGTGCTTGATCTTGCAAATAGAAGAATAGTTATTTAAATGACATACAAAGTGTCCCAAACAGTCCCGTTTGATCATTGACATCTCTCTTGTGCCGTTGTCTTCCGTTCCTTTGGATACTAATTTAGTGCTGGCTTCAGTTTGTACAATATGGAGCAAATCACCAATGCTCTTTCTTACTGTAGTATTATGGAAATTTGTAGAGAGGTCTGTGCGATTTAAAGCGAAAATCGTATTGAAAAGGTGACATAAACAGCTAAAAATTTTGTTGCCGGATAGATTGAGGGCTTACTTCAAGCCAGCATTATCTATTACCGTGATCTCTAGTTCATAAGTTACGATAAGTACATCGTGAGAGCGTAATTCATGATGATCAATGGTAAGAAGACATCAAGTAAATTGTTTGGAAGATCTGTCGAAGCTATGCTTATAGCAGCGGGTTTAAAAACCCCACGCAAACGATTCCGGTGATTTTGCAGTATTTTTTGAATGACATCCGTCTCGTAGGGACAAAGTTATGCAGTCATTCTACCGTAATCCTACAGTAATGAAGAAGGATCGGCGTTTTCCTTCTGCTACGCTTTAAGTCGATGCCAGCTTTGCAATATGGTGCTTGATGAATAGCGGAATTTTTTCTAGAAAAGAGGGTACTAGAGATCAGTCATTCGCCACATTTTGGCACGTGCATTCGCAAGCAAAAGGAAGGATATCTGCTCTATTAAGACCAAGGTTGTTTGCAACTTGGAACCAAGAATTTAGACGAGACTATCTTTGAAAGCGTGTATCAGCTAATTCCATTGCAGTACAAAATATTACTCATCAACTCATTCAGGGATGAGGCCAATCCTCTATTTCTGGCAAAGCCGCGTTCAAAAACTTTTTTGCTGCAAGATTGCGAAAGAACATAGCTTTACAATAAAATGGTCTATTCATATCAGTGACATCTTTCCGGAATTCGGCCTTATGGATCGTATCATACAACGTATGCAACGGTTGATCTGTCTCAAAAAATTCCAAAAAATTATGCTTGAGCATGCGAAGCAGATTTGCGGTTCCATTTATGCAAAATCTCTTTTGTCTGCCAGAGCGACTCAAATACGACCCCCCGAAGATCTGCACCTAAATGTTTTTCGAAATTATAGTTTGTCCTAGTTCTGACTGGGTTATATCTAAAGGAAAAAAATTTACGCTCTTCCGTGCTGCTCAAGCCAAAAAATCAATGTTGGCTCACGGTGGTACAAGGATGGAATAAAATGCTCAAATAGTACGTTTTGAGATTTCAGTGAAAAACGCTGAAAAATTTGACAAGGTCCTTACCTTCTACTTTTGTTCTGCATAGAATCTAACAAGTCAATAAGATGAACCATTATACAACAGAAAGTGTATAAGTGGGTATAATATTCTTTCAAATAATCCCAAAATAATTTTCAAAACTTTTGGTGCATTACTGAGTACTACCATTAGATGATTTGTTGCAACTACATGGGCCAAAACCGCGATTTTGCCGAAACACTGTTGAATTTCGAAAAACTGAAGTCACGAAATGTTTTTTGTGAATTGAGATCAGCCTTGTGTAGCCTTTCCCTCATCGAACACCAATAAAACTTTATTTAGATCTCGTTGGCTCAAGAAAAAAGAATTAATAAACTGTGCATAACCGATGTTGTTCTTTTCTGGAAAACTTTGTGTTTGCAACTCCAGGAAACATTTTCCGCGCGAAGCATTCAAGCATTCTCATTCTCACTCTTGAACTCTCCGCTTTTCTACGCTAGGCTATCGTATAGACAGAAATTTAGAGTTTCAAATACCTTGAGGTCAAAACTGAAAGATCAGAAATGCCTCAAAGAATAAGGCGTAGTTTTGGTTTGGAGAGATAGCCAGGCAGAAATCACTTATAAGGACCTGCAAAAGGACTCTAGTGAGGGCAATTTTTACAAGCAATCAGGTGCAGCGAATATGACACTAAATTAGAACAGACGAAATATGATACGATACCAAGAACGAGCGTAATGGCTGTTTTCGTCTATCGTAGCTCAACCTCACCTTTGGAGATTTAAAATTTTTTCTTTTTTGCTCACAACTCTAGACCTAAAATGTTTGCGGCTATAAAAAATGTCTCTTTGCACTCGTGATAAATAAATGGCCCGTAGTAAAGCTCGATCAGTTGAGGTGAACTCAACTTGTCCCATCAGTCCCACCTTAGGTGAGGTGAACTGATCACCGTCCACGTTCCCATGCTATAAGATGGTCAAGTCAACTGATAGTTGACCACCTGTCCACCTGCCGCAGTCAACTCTTCCACATCAGTTCACGTTCAAGTCACCTCAACGTGAACGGATGTTAGAGTGATCCAAATAGTGTGTAGAAGAGGAGACTCCTCAACTCCGGTCCGCGTCGAGAGAGATGCCCGGATGGGGGGTTTACTACGGGCCAATGTTTTTGACATGTCAGAGGGTGAAAGTACGAACAAACCAAACTATAATGCAGTTTAACTAACTGTTCTTTCCAAATCAACTCAAGTTCACAACCTTTCCTTTATGCGTATCAGGCAGAGAAGATTGTAGAAAAGTTTAACAGATTTGAGGTTTCACTGACATAATCTTGATATTCTAGCAAATGTAGTTCTAGCAGAAAAAGGGAAGCACTGACTTTCTCACATAGATTTGACTTATAGAAACTCTGAGGTCAACAGCAAGATTTTTACAATAGAAAGAATTTCAGGCTTTGATAAGATTGTTTTCTCTAGAAGATTTACTCCGAATCTCTAAAACGTGACGGGGCAAATGAATAAGCGAGATGCAATGGAAAGTATTCTTCCACTAACTAGAGAAAAATGGAATTTGTCCTGATAAATTTCAAATGCCCCTTCTAGTTTTACTCTCCTGGATCAAATCAAATTTTTCCATTGATACCCAGCAAAGCGAAATTTTGCAACTCAGTCACTGACTAGAGAACGCAGACATATCAAAAACGGAAATTGAAAAATCAATGTACCGCTTTCGTTGGATTAAAAAAAATTTGTGGAGAATTACGTAGTTCATGGTGCAACTGGTGTTCTTTTCTCATTAAATGAGCGCTAGCTTTCCTGCCTTCTTTTGAGTAGTTGTTATGAAAAGTCATAAGGCTGCCGTTTTTCTTTCATAGGTCAGACTCACCGCTATGCTAACACTCTCGGTCTACCAGAAAAAAAAGATGAAAAATTAAGGGAAACGAAAACTTCGTTACTCTCTGCGAAACAACAATGGAGTAAGAGTAGCAAACTATCATGGACTTGAATGTAGCAGAACTTCTTTGACTAATCGGAGCGCAAAGCAGATGACTAAAGAAAGAGGACTTGCATGACTTTTCTACATAAAAACGTATCTTGGGAGCGACTAAAGTGAGAGACTTTCAACATGAAGTATGGCACTTTCAGGAACATCAAAAAGCGACAACACCATTTGCAGCTAGACGGGCCTTATAAAACCAATCTTTCAGATTCGATGCGTTGTGCGTGCCTTCATTTGGAAATACTACAATCTACAACTCACAAAAAAAGATCGAAGTGGCTTTTCAATGTGAGGTAGATTTTGTCTTCAAGAGTATGAAACGCTGATTTCAAATCTAGCTTCCTTATCTGCTGCGGGTTCCTGGGTGAGGAGTTACGAGGGTCTTCATGAGCAAAATTCTGCATGTGCAGCTAGGACAAAATCAGTCGTGGTTTTCCTATGGCTCGAACAATCTTCGGGTTACTCTTTGCAATTAATCTACTTAGTTCAAACATATTCACCTAACTCCGTTACTTTGGAACCTAGGAAAAGTCAAGGGATCATGCATTGAATATTTTGTCCATAAAAACCACTCCTTGTTCAAAGCTCGAGCAGATATGGAAAGTAGATTTGGAATCAGCGTTTCATATTCATCAATTCGGTATGCTCTCATACAGAAAGGCTACTGCGACTAACCTTATTCCCTTGTCAGTATGTTGATTTCTTGATGATTGGTAAATTTCTTTCAATCAATTCTAATTTCAACTAGGCAGCTTGAAATTTAACGCAAATAGCTATGCTTGCTTCACTTTGTAGGTTGCTTAAAAATCATGAAGGTCTTGCATTAGTGTAAGTGAACAAGTGTGTCGGGAGCCGTATGCAGGAGTTTAGTTACCTCATACACAAGGCTTGTTCAACCACTAAACGTTATAATCACATGACATATAATTGTATCTTCCAGAGATGGGTTTTTCCGTTCTCTCATTACAGAATACAGCTAACCTCCTTTTTTTCTTAACACATTTTTTTGCGAAATATATTTAGCGGAAAAATTATTACAGCTAGCTTTCATCAAACCATCTTTACAAAGCTGCTTACAGTCCAATAGAAAATAGTGTACATTCCGAAATTTTTCAGAAGCTTTTGTCTACACTTTCGCGGGTAATTATGTACTGCAGTCAGTGAACAAGCCGCTATATGGAAATGTTGCAGATATTTCTTTGTTTGCACAAAGGCAGAGTATTAACTTGGACATTGTTTTGAACAATCAAAAAAATCTTTGCGAAAAGCATTCGATACTATTCAGAGTTCTCGTTAAACCCAAGTCAAGTGTACCATAGCCTGTTGATTCAAAAGTATTTTCAGAATTCATGGAGAACTACCATATACTGCTTCACTCGGCCCTGTCAACATGCTATGGTAGAAATCACCAAGCCCGATTTCCGTACAAAATTTCTCCGTCCCGGTCCCACTCTATATGCCGATACCTTTCCTCATTATGTTTTCGCAATCAGCATGCTCATTTACCCCTTTGCCAGCCCCCAGCCCTTAGAAACTTTTCAAACAATCGATGAGATCAATATCGATAGCAAAAATAACACCTTCTCCGCTCCGAAGTGTAATAGGTCCGGAGGATCCAGAAATAACATTCACCTCTGTTTATAAGGGTTAATATCAAGGTGCTTGTTATATTTCCACGTGGTGAACAATCAAAAAGGTCAGTGTAAGACGAAAAGCTTTTCATAACTTTCATCGTCATGAGAAACTGAAAGGAAAGAAGGAAAGGAAATAAACTTGGCTAATTCGCTTTTTCAATACAGTTACCATCTTGAAACCATCTTACCATCTTGAAAATTTCGTTCCATATAAAAGCGCAAATCGCCAATTGTGAGTTCTCCACTTTGTAGTAAGTCACAATCCTTGAATTTTAAGTCCGGTTGAAGTGAAGTCATTCCGTGGGCGAAAAAATTGAAATTTATTGACAGCGTTTACTTAAGAGAGACGAATTGCCGCTCAACCTCGAAAGCTGGTAGTCAGTCAAAATTTGCACTCCCTTGAGAAAAGCTTTTCTTTTTCTTTTAGCCAAAAACAATCGCATTGCTCAAGCTTGTGAGAAAGTGCGGTTTGCAAATTTGAAAGAACATGAATGGAAGCTCACATTTGCTGCGATATTCATACAATGAGGGTGAATTCTTCGTTCTATGTACAATCCTTGCAGAAAATAAAACATTGACAAGGAACTGCACGCGTGGATAAAACAATGGTTGGCCGATCCAAAGTTCTTTTCAATGAAGAAAATCGCACTTTCAGCTTCAGGAAGTTTCTCATGGTTATCTCAATGCAAGCAAAATTGCAGAGATGGAGATGTTCACGAAAAATGAGAGGACCAAAGTAGTAGTAGGGAAGACCACTATGAGTCTTTATTTGCTTGGTAACTTGACCTGCTTGAAGTGCCGGAAGGCAGACAATCTGATCCCAGAGTCACATAAAGCAGTACTGGAAGAATGCAGAGACAAAATGATTGAAACAAAAGTGTTGTTACCTTACTTAGGAATAACAACGACTAGGTAAACACTTTCAACTGCTAGTATGGCAGAAGGTCCTGCAACAGAGACCATGTTCCCTGCCCCGAATTTTTACAGATTGACATTAACATCGAAGGAATATGATGCAAAACAGAATGTTCACAAGTGATATATAGGGCATTTCAAAAATCGTGACGATGGCGCGACCGTGCGCGACGCGCACGCATTTCCAGCAACCACATTTCTTGGTTTTTACCTCTACTCAAATGTTTTTTTTGCTTACATATGACGTATTCAGGCATTGGAATTGACTGGGGTAAGCGCTGACGAAGCGCTGAGGTCATGTCTTTTTGCATGGCTGTTTATGCTCCTGTGACGGCGTCACGATTTTAAGAATTACTTATACAATGAAGATTCTGCCCCCACAAGGCCAAATCCAGTGACCTCTGAAAGTTTATTGATGCAAAGATTGCAGTGTGATCCTTCGTTATAGCCTATGCCTGGTGTATCGTAATAATTTTTTTCTGCTTAAAAACTAAAATTTACCACTTTAGCGAAAAGAGCTCGGGATACACGGTCACAAAAGTTGTGACGTCGCAACGGCGAATCGGGATACACGGTCACAAAAGTTGTGACGTCGCAACGGCGAATCATTTGCTTTGACCGTAATGAAGTTACTCGAATTTGCATTGATAAAAAAGTTGTTTTTTCTTGATTTGTTTCGATGTTTTTAGAAAGACAGCTAAATCACGGTGGATCTACATATGATATGAGATGTTACATAAATTTGTGCGTGATATGAGGTGAAGTAATGGTTCTGACAATAATTTGCTGAATCGCACCACAACAGCTGTTTCTCAATGACTTCGTCACTGCAGAGTCGTATCTTCAGACACAATGTTTGTAAGTTATGAAGGGAGAATAGACACGTTCAATAAGAAACATTGAACAGAGTAAGCTTACTTTCTGCAATAGCACAAAGTACACAAAACCTAAGAGCTTTGTAGGACTTCTTAAAACTGCTTTATACTTCATATACTAGTTCGGATTAGAATGGCAACCAAAATGCTTCTATATCTATAATAAGAGGGATAGTGTGCCCGAAAATGCTTGAACGAGTAAAAGCCTGCAAAATGCGTAAAATGCAATCAATAAAAGTACCTTCCGTATCAACACTGGCACATCTACCAGTTACCTAACTCTACCACCTTGTAGAGCTGGCATTAATTCACAATTAGACTTATAGTATGGAGCAAATTACCGAACACCGTTATTTACTGTAGGATTATGGTGGGATATTTTAGCTTACAGCGTCATAGTGGATTGATCGTACTTCGAAGAAAGTTTCCAAAAATTCTGAAAAGGGGTGAACCAGGGTTTTCAGAGCTTGATTTCACTACCCAGCTTTTTAGAGTCTGCAAAGCTTTAGCTTTCTAAGTGTGCAATCAATTTAAGGAGGAATGGAAAAACAACTATTGCGGTTCACTTGGCATAATTTATGAAGGAAGCATTGCGATCAAGTGCAAACTTCATATTGGTTTTATTGGCAGAATAGGCCTAATATCAAAGTTTTTAGGTTGTTTGGTCTGTTTTATGAGGTGGATAGAGACCCTAATGGCCCACAAACCTCCTTGAAATTTCTATCGTAATCCTACAGTAATGAAGAGCGATGGGTGATTCGCGCCATACTGTGAATCTAAGCTGAAGCCAGCTCTACAAAATGGTACCTAAAGCTTCTCGAAACACTTCATTACAAGAGAGTTATTTACAATCAAACAGTAGTTAGTCAGGTTTCAATCAAAGATCATGAAAACTTTTTAA
This sequence comes from Cylicocyclus nassatus, assembly GCA_958299035.1. Taxonomy (NCBI): domain Eukaryota; kingdom Metazoa; phylum Nematoda; class Chromadorea; order Rhabditida; family Strongylidae; genus Cylicocyclus; species Cylicocyclus nassatus. Next base: position 51,624,978 of record CATQJL010000001.1, read on the forward strand.
CGCGATAGATGGAAGTTATTATGCTTTACATTTTTAGCTCAACAAGCGCACAATCATGGCCGAATAAGAGCTGAATGTTATGATTTTGAATGCATATTCTTCTCCACATTATGGATATTAGGCCTGACTGAGATAATCGTCAAAAACGATGACTTGTAAAGCTTCTGATGAGATATCAAAAGAAGATTCCATGAGGAGTCATGAATGTGCATGTATTAACTCCAAATTTATGTAGTAAATTTTCTAAGGTTCCTTTAGGTGCTGTGTAATTAATGGGCTCATGGACGATGATAAACAAATAAAGAAAAGGAAAAATCTATAAGAGAAACATGTACAGGGTGTCCCAAAAAGAGTGTATAGCATATTTTCACTTATGAAAGAAGCATGTTCGTAATAATTTCAAATTTGGACCTAGCTTATATAAAAACTTTTTGGCTCGCCTGCTTTTTTTCTGATGCGAACTGCGATTTCTAATGGTTTAAAACCCATTCCAAGTTTCTGCCTTAGTCCTACAGATGAAGAGAGACGGGAGATTCGCTCTAAACCGTAAATGAAAGTGAAGCCATTCTCATAGAAGGTACCTAAGGGTCTGCAAAAGTTCTGAAAACTCGTTAAAAGCTGTCTAATGGAATCAGCATGGAAACCCTGCTACACCATTACCCTTTTTTGTGGAATATCTTCATCAAACGGCCTATTCCATAAAGGTACGGCTTATAAGCTGTGAACGATGAGTGGATAAGCGTGAAGAAAAGACCAAGGAATTCAGCGACTAAACAGCACAGGCCGGAAAAAAGAAGTCTTAATATCATTAAGAGCTGTAACAAACGCAGGGGGCAAAACTTGGGTCAAAGCGGTTACTAGTAGGTGAAGCCTGAACTAAAGTATAGATTTATGTGGAACAACACAAAAATTATACAAGAAAAAGGTTAACTTATGTCTTCGTTTGGTTCCGCGCAACCTCTGGGTGCTTCCAGGTCGCGCAGTAGCAACTTAAATCACAGAACCACTTACAAACCCTTTATTCGCATGATTTTTTCATAATTTTCACACTTTTCTTTTTACCATCGTTGCGAAGCCATACACCGAATCTGGTGACTCAAAATTGCTGTCGTTGTAAACCATACTGATTAATTATGTTTTTGTGCTCAAAGATCGTGTTTTGACAACTGGGATAGTGTGCACACAAGCTCAAGCACTAATCGTGATTGTAACGTGTTATGCCTGTTACTGGTAGAAGATCCTCATATGTGGACTTACTAAGAGTAAGATTTGTGCTTGCTAATATTTTGTCAGGTGGAGAATCGGCCCTAATTTACTATCTCCCTTTTCTCCTCAAAAAACGACATCCAGCTTGTGAAAGCGCCGCTCTGCTGAGCCCTGGATGGATGGCACCTAGCCTCTTAAAAAGTATTAACGTTGAAAGATATCCGCATCTTCGACAGTACAGGTTCTGCTTCCGTCGAACGATTTGGACTCAACCCTTATTCCCAAAAAAGAACAAATTGTGACCCGCTCCGTATATTCTTTCAATTTATCTGGCCAAACCTACGCAAGTAGCGATAGTAATTAATTTTGGAGTACGGTGAAAATTTTAAATCCATTTGAAGGTTTTTTGAATGTTTCAACTGTATGTGTAACCAAAGGAAGCGTCTCCCCAAAAGTTAATGTTGAAGTCATTACATTTGAAACATTTCGGAATTATATTCCCAAGAATAAGCCCAAAGAATCCAAAAGCTGCAAGTGTCAAATAAAAAAGTATCTCACATAGACCTAATTACCTAAAACAGAAAATGTTCATAGATCAGCCAAGAAAACAGAAAATCAAGAACATAATTGCCTCACAATTACATTCCCATTTGTGTCAAAAGCTTGATTAATTCGTGATTGTGATTGTGAAAACATCGTGACATCTTTCCTCAAACTCTGATTTCATTAGCAACCTATTTTGCCTTATTGAGATTTGAAATGTACTAACGTTTTCGAATCAACTCTTGATGTTTTGTAGGATTGCTTAACTTGCTATCCATAAGCACTCAGCCGTACAAAGCGCGAACTTTTTGAAACTTTTGCAGAGTGCGACATTTTGTGTGTTGAAGTATAACTGTGCAGCCACTAGCCTTACGCACTACAATACGCTTCCGAACTTTAGGAATAATTGAAGACTTCTTTTCGAGGAAAACTGCATTGACAGTCTTTGTCCCTGGGCTTAAAGGCACCGTCCACTCAAAATGGAGGTTGGCGAGATTATGATGGCATACTAGTGTGGGACCCCACACTAGGCAAACCTCCAAGCTGCTCCGCAAAAGACTGCTTCTGGAGCGAGAAATCCGCTCCGGAAGTAGCAAAGTAGGCGGGGCGACCATGGTCGCCCCGCCCACTTGCATGCTTTATCTCGCTTGCGCTTGCTGCAGAGGGTTCTCGAAACAGGGATTTATGGGTGTTTCGCGGATTTTCGATTCCATATTCGAAATCAGTGCCTTCAGAAGGCCTGAAATCGACAAAAACATGGAAGTCGAGAATTTGGGTGAACGGTGCCTTTAAGATTCTCTAGCAGCGATAATTTATCGAGATTCTCTAAGCATCACTAAAAGCAAAAAAGCGCTTTTTAATAGTAAGAAAACGCTGCGTTAAAGGCATCGTCCAGGCAAATGTGGACATATGGGGCTCTTTTGGGGCCCTAACTAAGCCAATGCGCAAGCGGCAGCTCAGGTAGTGCTCTAACGGCTGAGATATTCGCCTCGAAACTGGACCCAGGGATCGTATTTAGCATGGATTCATGGCGCAACCCATAGGTCCTCGCACGAAATTGATGGGTTGCTCCACGAAACCATGGGGTGGAGGACTATATGTCGCCGAATTTGGAAGAGTCCCGCGCGGATTCCCTGCAGGAACGCATGTCCGCGCATGTACAAGGGTGCGTATTTGTCGCAAATGACCGTGGGGACCGCCCTTTTTCGGCGACATATAGTCCTCTACCCGAAACCATGCAAAATACGACCCCGCGGTCCATTTTCGAGGCGAATATCTCAGCCGTTAGTGCACTACCTAAGCTCGCTTGGGTAGTGGCTTAGTTAGGGCCCCAAAATCCACGTGAGAGCCCCATAGTCCAGTTTTGCCTGAACGTTACCTTTAAAGATGGGGTGGAACTATTGAAACAAACAATACATACCAAAAGACTTTTCTTCGCGTAAGTACTATTTTTTCATGACTCTTATCGTGAAAAAGTATTCCGACATAAAATAGTTCAGCGAATAAAAAAATTGTCCAAGTTAAGGAGAAGTTGATAATGGGTTGCATATAGGCCTCTTGTACATGTCAGAACAAAAAAGAGAAAAGCTTCCGTACACGAACCTGCAGTCTTGAGAGGACAGTGAAAGCAGGATTGCTCCAAGGGTTTGCTCACACCTAATGTAAGATGTATTCAAGAAAAATCGCATTTAGTCTCGAATTTATGCGCTGCATAAATTCAAGACTAAATGCGCAATTGAAGCGTAATCAACAAAATGGCTGCACTTCATCAAACAATTTTTTGCTTTATCAGCAAGAAGAAAAGCATTCAAATCCCAATGAAACTTCAATAAATTATTTCATTGGCAGAAATGCTACGAGTTATGAAAGAAAAATTTGCCCTCTCCTCATAAATCTGCTAGACTATCGAGCCGCGCAATAAATACTCCTGGTAAGCTCAAAGTGTTATTTGAGCTTGAAATAAACTACAGTAAGAGCTTCTTCCTGAAGATGCGTTATGATAATCCGCTTATGAATCTTCAATTCAAAGGTTCAAAATTTCGCACCAGAAATTCTGAAAATTCTACTTTCAACGTTTGAAAACTGGTTGATAAAGAACCAAAGTTCGTACATAACTAACTATCTATAAGATATTCATATGGAATAAAAACAAAATTTTCACGGAAACAATTGAAGAAGTCGTCAAAAAACAGCATCCAAATTGCATTTTCCTAATGATGCGATATCAAAGCTTCAAATGTTTCTATTACTCAATTCGAACGTTTTACGAGTTGTTCAATTTTGTGCTCACGTCGCATAAATATCAACACCAAATGATTTTTTTACCACTTGAAAGAGCAACTTTTTGATTTCTCGGCAGCAAAAATTGAAGATTTCGGCGCAAGATCTTTCAGCTCTGACAGCATATCTGGTTCGTAGTCAAGCGGAAAAGGGTACAAAGTTCCAAGCGGCATTTTGACATCTGGAAAGTATGCGAAACTAAAACAAAAGCCATCTGGACTATGATAAGCTGTCCAAACTTCTACGAATTTTTGCCGTTGAAAAAAGACTTCTAAAAGGTATATTCTGATGTGGTGCCCGCTGCATATGCACTTGACGGGAAGCTTGTGAAAAACTATAGAACTGAATTTCAAAATTGATGGCGTAATCGTCAGTGGAAAGTCACAAGCAAGAAAAGAGCAGATTCTAGGAATACGTCATGAGCGCTCTGAATGAAAAATGAAAGCTCTTCTAGACTTTAGAAATTGATGAATAAGCGCAAGGATTGGCTGGGAAAACATCAAAAAGGGTGCATTTCGAGTAATAAACGAAGCAAATTAATCAACGTTTCGTTTACCTCAGAATTGGTTTTTCCTTACTCTAATGTTTAAATACAAAAAAACTTTTAGTCCTTGTATCAGAACTACTTCAAACGAACTTCTCGCTGCACTTTGCGCTAGCTAATCCCTAATGTAAGCTGCCGCTACTGGGGTGGAAGCAAAGAAATCAAAACGAAGCTTAAAACCAGAAAAACAATCACGAAATGGGAGGAAATGGCTCTCGGCGTAAGTGAGTCCGTTGGCCATTCCACTCAAAATGTACTCAAGTAAGGCAATCTTGACGAAAATATGGCGTAAGTACGAAATATTATAGAATTGCTTGCTTTGATGGATGAGAAAAAAACGGAGAATGGTCTCGTTATTCATTAGCTCTTTGCAATGAAGGTTTTTTCAAATGACAGGGAAAATCAATATTAAAAATAGACTTAAACGAGAAAAACAATGACGAAAACGTTGTCGAAGCTGTTAAGGTTAAGGTAGAATTTCTGGTGTTCAACGTAAGGGCCTTGCAAAATCAACTCAGCGGAAGGCGGTAGATGAGTAGAAGCTGAAAACAAGATGCCAAGCGTAGAAGGCTTTTCCGCTTCGAAAAACATCCTATTACGCCCGAATGTGCATGCCTTGGCATTCTTATAAAAACACATCGTTGTTTTAAAGTACAGAATCGACCCTAAATATACCTAACGCTTTCGATTACTAAGTTAGAAACCAAGTTCGATGCGCATCTTAGCTCTTCTTGGCACTAAATAATCCCTCTTACCATATCCAAGAAGAATTATTAAGGTGTGTCATAAAATCGTCCCAACCAAACATCTTATTCTTTTCTTTTTCTATAACATGGCTACAGCTCGAAAAGGTAAGCAGCTCTAGATTCATCAGAAGAATTTTTTGCTTGGGTCCTTAACCACTTAAGATTGAAAGAAAAACTTGAAACAATTTCGACATAATTAGGACTTGCCAAAAACCCCCCACGTCATTTCTATACGATTAGATTTATCGGGCATTCGTATACCCACTTGAAGCCTTTATATAATAAGAACGTAGGATGAAAAGTTATGTTGACACATAAGTCTCACGCCAAAAAATGCAAAACTCGTTTTTGAGATGTTTAAGTAGTTTTCATAAATTATATTGCATAACTTACAGCTTATCGGAATTCATATATCGTTATTTTTATACATATTAGACAGTAGCGATCCCAGGATTTCCATCGGAGGGGGGGGGGAAGGAATATTTTTTCAAATGAAGGTGCTTTTCGGGTGCTCCTCAAAACTTGCGGGCCCATAATTCCTAAATCTAAAAAGGGAGCAGCCGCCACGTCCCGAAAATTTTTTGAAAGGCTAAATAAATTTTCAAAAAAAATTAAAAACTGCTTCTAGTCGTTTACAAGAATAAACCCACTCGCACATTTTTATACCCTACGTAATTGTATGTCAAAAATTTTGCGAAATTCTCTCCCCCCCCCCCCCCTACCCCGCTCCCCCCTCGCTCCGCCACTGATACTAGAGATTGTATTTGTATTCGCTAATCATAGAAACTTCGAATTAACGCAGTATCCATTTGAATAGAAAGAGCAGGTTATAAAATCACAGGTAAAAGTAAAAATAGATTTCACTAACGTTGCGATTTTGGTGAACAAGATTTGACCACTATTTGAGGTTATTGATCAGCATGTCAAAGGGATAGGACAATAAAAATTTCTTCTTACGACTGGTGGAAAAGTAGATTTTTCTATCTAAGGTGATTCAAATCAAAACTTTTGCTGTTATACTGGAGTTCGAGAAGATTACGATTTTCGTATTTTTGAAACAAGATTTATGTGTAAATATGTTACGCAAATAGAGCAAACTCCGCCCCTAGTAACTCTAAGTCCCTCCCACACCAGGGCTCGGCAAGAGGTGGTTTTTTCAATTCTTCAAAAACGAAGTTCCCCTAGACTTCGCCGGGGAACGGTCAGCAGGTACGCGAATTTTCCGCGTACCTCTTGATCGTGAATTTTAGGGTCGGCGCGAATTTTTCGCGAAGCGACGCCGCAAGCATTTCAACCAAAACAACAGCAGCATCCCAGGTGCAATGTTACTTATGGCATTGATAAAAGTATTCTTCCACCCTCGCCCCGGGATTTTGCCGCCGGATCTCTGATAGTGGGGAGCTCTTTGGTCTCAAGATTTGGACGCGGCATGCGCGGCAAAGCGGTCGCCGCGCGCGGCGTACCTCCTGACGTGCAGCCGACTTCGCAACAAAATTACGACATCACCAATGACGCGACCATGAATGGATCAAAACGAATAATGAAAACAATGGAACAAAACATAAAAACAACTTCGAACAGACGAAAAAGAACTAATGATCTTCGAATTTTTGAATTGGCGGCATGCTGTGTCCGGCGCGCATCATTGCGCGCTTGAAGCAGGCTTACCGCCGTTACACAAAATATTTGGAGGGCTGTAACTGGGCGAAGAGGAGGGGATTTGGGGAGATTCAAAAATCCGTTGCAGGGTTTATGAACAACAAAGCTACTTATATTAAACTTGTGAAAAAATTATATGAAGAGAGGAAATATGACTTTTCTTTTCACAGCCGCCTTAGGTTGCTGTCCATTTGGAAAGCTACCTAACTCGGAAAAAAACTTGTCACGTCTTCACTTCACATGATTTTTTTCATAATTTTGCTTACATAGACCTAACTCCCTATTGTCCATCTACACACCAATCTTAGTGTCATTTCATTTTCTCCTCGCTGTAGTCAAGTTTTTCGTTTATTTCAGAATAGGTTTGAATTCGCGCGCTTAACTGGCGATCGAACCTGTTAAAAATTTTTGAATTTTGTAGAAATGGTATCTATAAGGTAGGAATGACAATTTGCATTCTCTAAAGAAGCCGAAAAGTGACATAATGGGAGAAGGCTATTGTGTGTGTGTGGGAGGGGGGGGGGGGGTTCCGCTTGAACGAAATCCCTCTTGCTTTTCATTCTGAAGAATAATCCAGCTTGTCCCATAAGCCACCTGTGCAGAGTCGGCTCCACACATATCCCTAGCAGTACGCACTTTTCAAAACAATGAAATATTTATACCCTGTAAGTGTTCTGAGAATTCTGACATGCAAGTGAGATGAACTCATGAGACAACTCAATAATAAAGGAACCCAATAAAATAATGTTTTGATTTGTATATCTGTAAAAAGAGTTTTTGAGACTTCTCCACGCGTGCGCAGAATAATCTGTGCGCATAAGAAGAGAGCAGTGGGCAAATCTTCGAGCAGCAGGAAGAAAAGCTGCCGTGGAAATGTATGACCGCCAGTGGCAAAAACGAGCAAACAGCTGTTCGAGAAGTATCCGTATGGGACATCATCTGGTTTATAGGCTAGTCGCAAATATTTTAAACAAGCACACGGGGCAGCCACGATGGACGGAACCGCGGCAGACGCAAACCAATCAGCCACTATGCACTTTTCCAAGTAAGTGTACTTGAGGAGAATCGTTGAGGATGTCGTCTTCACTTCCCAAATTAGAAGCTGCATGGACTTCTTCGCATGCGAAATGTAGTAGTCCTTATCCTTTATTGGATATATTCAAGTACGCAATATGTTTGTATACTCTTTTAGCCACAGCTTCTTGGTATCAGCAAAGATTTGTTTCTAAGTATTTTTCATTGTTGTTTTAGAATTTCGGTGTTATGTGTATCTCTATTTCTCCACTGCAAAAAAAATCAATTCACAAGAAAGAAATCTTTCTCCACGTTTGTTACGGTGTCTCATAATTTTCTTTTGCCGTTTTTACTGCAACCTTCGTCTTTTTGTACCTTTCCCTTAGCGCTCGAAAACGAACTCTACCGTCAAAAAATTGTATCTCCGCCCCAAGAAATCTCAAAATTTCCCATCTATCCTAGCATATACTTGACGCATTGAATGTTCAATTACACGCTTTTCGTTCTCCATAGCTAGGAATAAAGAAAAAATGAATGGAGTAAAATGGCAAACTCGGCTTTTGACGTCCTGAGCTCCTCCCGCGCGTTACCATCATGTATTTGTACCTTTTGTAAGCGCTTCAGTTCTCGAGAAATACTGACATTTGGGATAAAAACGGTAAAAAAAGAATCATGAGACACCCTAATAGCAATCGACCCTACTCTACAGACGTATATTTGTTTAACATGGCAACCGTAGAAAAAGTCTGCCCGATGCTTTTATACAGTTGATACCGTCTCATCAATAATGGAATGCAACATGTTTGAGAGCATTGCTATATCCAACACATTTTTACAGCATAGCGATCTTCGAACTGTAATGACCTGATGTTTTCATCAGAGAATTAATATCGAACAATCGGCTTATTATAAACATTCAAACACTAACAAACACTCCCTCTGAAGTAAAATTTAGTGAAAATACATTTGCAGCCAATGTGGGCAAGCAGAGTACTGAGCGGAACAACATAAAGCTTGATAAATTGCACGTCACATCCAATTCAAAAGCAGTAGAAAGGAAATTAGCCATCTTGATGTAAAAGCTGGAGCTTGGGAAGTAGTCAACCTATTTTTAGTCTACATGATGCGAATAAAACGACCAGAAAGCAGAAAATTCAGAGTCTGGAATAATCGTAGGAAAAAGCCGCTTTCTCAAGAAAAATTCCGAGTGAGGCAACATTCTTGAATGCATAGGCATTTAGCATTTCGATCGGTGAGGCGAAGCAAATGAATGACGAAATTTGGCAAAAAAAGACGAAGCACGTTCAGTGTGCTGAGGAAGAAAGCGAACAGAGAAAGTAGTAGATAAAATAAACGATAAGAGACTTGTTCGTGAAGAATTATGACCATTTGCTCATTGAATCCTCTTTCTTATAGTAAAAAAATATAAGAAATGTTTACCTTTTTTCATATTACTTTATTTATAAGTAGTGCAGTACTCTATGCACAATCATGTAAAAAAATAACAAATAATTACTCAAAAAATTTGAATTCGTTCCTTTTCCCCAGAAAACCCGAGAAATGCGCCGCCTAAAATTGGTTTCGCGTGATATGCTTACTTTTTTCAACACACTATATTACTCAGAATGGAGCTTATAGAAACGCAGTGGGAGATTTGAGTCACGCTTGTCACATTCCAGAGTCTCCAGTAAATCTTAGCCGGAGCGGCTTATATGTTGAAAAGGTGGATGCCAGTAATAGAAAGTGAAATTTCTTATCGTTACTCAAAAATTCTACATGCTAAGAGTTTTGAATCGGCACATGGTCATCTATAGAACCTTCTAATTTACACGCAAAAATTGGCCGAATACCCATACTATTCTCTAGAAGCAGTACTTCTACTTTTATCCCTTAGACTGGAAAAAATAAAACAGAGCACATAATGAAGCTGATAAAGCGAAGAGCATAGTAAGATCACCCTAAGCAAAAATGCTACTTTGTTCGAAGCGAACATTAATTATTCATCAAATAGCGACAGAGTCATCAAAAGAAGGTGAAACACGAGTTCATTACGCTCTAGTGATGAGAGATCAATTTGCACAAATTATCGTTGTGTTTTGGCAAAAAGTAGTTAGGCTCTTGAATGATTATTACCAGGTAAAATAGATATGTTACTCATCTAGTCTTTTAAAGGCGTAAACAAACATTAACCTATTCATTATACAGAATGTTCCAAATGTGCCTACTGTTTGATTGTCAGTAACTCTCTTGCGATGAACACTTTCAAAAGCTTTGTGCACTATTTTGTAAAGCTGGCTTCAAATCAGATTTACACTACAGAACGAGTTACCGATCACTCACTCTTACTGTAGGATTACGGTACGAATTTTAAAGAAAATTTCGAATCGTTGAGGGCCATATTTCACCCATAAAAATGAGATGAGTGAGCTGAAAACTCTTACACTGAGCTAATCAGAGCTGATTCCAAATGTGAAACCAGCACTTCAGCCTAACGCTCCTTTCATAAGTTATGCCAGATATACCGTAATAACCAATTTTGCAATGCTCCCCGAAATTTTGACTGAACTATTTGAAAGCTTCTAATGCTAGCAAAAAGTTGTGTTATGAAATGAGTATATAAGCTCCTGCAAGACGAAGGCGGTTGGTACGATGTGCAACGCGGCTGCGACATGGCTGCGTCACAGCAGCGTCACAGCCGCGTCACAGCCACGTCGCACCTCGAACCAACCGCCTTCGTCTTGCAGGAGCTTATACTTGAAACATTCTTACACACTTTTTCAAAATCTTTTGGAACTTTTTTGAATGGTCAGTTCTACAGTGACGCTATATGCTGAAAGTTCCTACCGTGATCTTGCAGTAGAAACGAGGATTGGTGATTTGCTCTATGTTGTTAATCTAAGTTGAACCCAGCTTTACAAAACGGCACTTGAAGCTTCTCAAAAGACTTTATTACAAGACAGTTAATAATCATACAGTAGGCACATCAACACTTTCTATTATATGATTCCTAGCATAGGCTAGAGAATACACGCAATAATTCATAACGGACAAGCCGAAAAATGTAAATGTCTATCATTATTATGACTGATAGGCTGCAGCAAGAATCGAGCTGGCTGAGAATCCTTGAGGAAGATTGGAACCTTTTCCAGGCTCTTTCAAATCAAACAAAGATGTTAATTTATCAAGCTATGAGTAAAATATTGTTCGGTTGGCTGAGTGTTTACAATGCCACAACGGGAACTGAAGGCTTTACCTGCAAAGAATAGAGAGAGTACTAAAACCTTTATAAATGGACACTTTTGTGTTCAGGCTGTTTATAGCTCTAGGGTACAAGGAAATGAGAGCTTTTCCTCCCTTGTAATTGCAGAAAAAAAGTGTATATATAGAGTAAATATCGTTATTATAGCTCTGCAAATGCAAGCTAAAATATTGTTATGTTTCGTAGCATCTTGACGCGGTTTGAATTATAGCTGCAGCAAATTTCGCCTCGAGCGTTATGGCTGTTTGTGTACGATGCTTTCCGGTCTGCTTATATGATTATACCTAATTGAATTGCCTACAAATGCGGAATCTGATGTGGAAGAGTTGTTTGCTGTCGTTCTTGTCAATTTAATATTAGGTTGGTGCAAAAGTAATGCGCGTTTTTCTAGCCCTTGTTTTAGGACAACTTTTCTCCATCAAACTTTTCTCTTTGGAAAAAACTTAGCATGCTATCAAGAAGCTCCTTTCATCCTCTATCCAAAGGTGGTTAGATCGGGCTTCTAGCTTTATTAGTTAAAAAATAATAGAGTTTTACACAACCTTGAAACCAGATTTTCATTGCATCTACTTTTCTGGCCAGAAATCAAGCCCGAATGAAGGCAAACTTTTAAAACTTTAGCTGCTGTATTTCATGGAAATTATCTATTATACATCATGCACATTTTATTATTTTCTCAGAGATTACCTAGACTGAGATTTAGGCGTTTCAACATGGGCAGCCGTTTTTAACATTCTGTGTCCCATAAATTTCCTTTGAAGAGGGCAATCGCCAAAGCTTTGCTCATTTCTGTAAGCGTAAGGGTGGGCCTCCTACTGACAATTTCTACAGAATTGTGTAGCTGTTCATTACGCAGAAAATCAACAAAACCCCATATTTTGAGATTTTTAGGCCTGCGCAAAAATGTCCAGAAAAGTGGACAATTTTGGAATTTAATTTTTTTCTTTCTGCAAACCTTTTTCGTCGGAGACTTTTCCAGCTTTATTTGTACTATTGACTTACGGCTACAAGGTAGGCTACTTATCATTTACATTAACAAATTTTGAAGGGAGATATGACCAGTTGAAAACGAGGTTTTAGAAAAAAAAATTTTTCTGCTTTTCAAGCCATATTTTTCTGTCCATTGGTGATTTGAGCATAGGGAGATGTGCGCTGTATTGAGAAAGGTTTGGTGCCTCTGATGTTTTTAATCTCCTTGAAAAATATAGATTTTTTAGAAAGTTATAGCAGGTCAGGGTGAAAACTCCAAAACGCGCACTACTTTTGCACCAACCTAATACATTCGCTTGAATGCTAGATATTTCGTGCAAAGCGTAAACTTTTCAAAAAAAAATCATGGCGCTTAGAAGTTTAGTTTCTAAAACACGTACTGCATACAAACGGTTCCGTGCATTGATCTATGGCCATTTAGTTGATATGAGATGATATTAAGGTCTCATAATTTTTTAGTATTTTTACTGCAACAGCCGTCTTTTTGTATCTTTCCTTCATCTGATGTGGCTTGAGTAATCATTCGACAGGGCGAAGCAGCTCTACAAGATGTCTATCAAAAGTCTGCCTAAATCATATCCCACGTGAGGTTTTGAGCTGAATTTGATAGTAGTCGAAAACGAATTTTAATTTTAAAAATCATATTCCGACCCAAAATATTCAAAAAATTGCCCATTTATTCTAGCATATGCTTGACACATCGCGTAAACAACTGTACCCTTTTCGAATTTGGCTCCATGGCTAGATATAGAAGAAAATGAATGAGGCTAAATGGCAAACTCCGCCTCCAGACGTCCTGAGATTCTCGCATGAATGTGATCACATAGCTCATACGTACAGAAGTACGATCATGTACCTGGATCTTTTGTAGGTGCCCCATTTCTCGAGAAATGCCGATGTTTGGGTTAAAAACGGTAAGAAATTATGAGACACCCTAATAGATTCATTCTTCTTCTAAAGGAAAGGAAACTGGTTATAAGCATAATCATCCGATATGGCAGATTTGAAAGCAGAAAAGGGGCCAACGCATATGGTACCTCTAAGCAGTGTACTGGAAACTGCTTGTGATAGTGACACACTTTTGAGTAAACAGCAGGTAATTGTTTGATCCCAACTTTATGGTAATTAGGCTTTATTTCGATGTCATTTCTTGTGTGATATGCAATGAATATCTAATTGATGCTGGCAACTATAGAAAAAATACACGAATTGTTAGACATGCTAAAACGACTCAAGAAGATATCAAGAAGTCTATCACACGCATAGATCTGTGCTGAGTATCCTGGAGGAATTCTAGATTTTTTGTTGCCAATATCTTCATTCTATTACTTCAATATCGTTATGAAGAAAGAGGCTAATGGGATATGAATCGCAATTTCTCCCTTATTGTGAGATATAAATTTCTCTTAGTCTCCTTATTGCGCCTTTCGAAATCGAGAGAGATTTCTATGCACTTTGCTATGAATATAAATTTGAGATCACACGCATAGATCTGTGCTGAGTATCCTGGAGGAATTCTAGGTTTTTTGTTGCCAATATCTTCATTCTATTACTTCAATATCGTTATGAAGAAAGAGGCTAATGGGATATGAACCGCAATTTCTCCCTTATTGTGAGCTATAAATTTCTCCTAGTCTCCTTATTGCGCCTTTCGAAATCGAGAGAGATTTCTATGCACTTTGCTATGAATATAAATTTGAGAAAGGATGCTATTTCCTTTGATCTACGTGAGCGAAAAGTGCATAGCGATGAAACACCTTTTACTCACATCTATAGCTGAGCGCTAATCCCAGTTTTAAAGGCTCAATTAGTATTTTTGATTCTCGGTATCGGGTTTCGAAATCTTGCTAAATGTGTCAATCAAAAAATTCCGGCTTTGGTGAGGACTGGGGCACGGTAAGAACATCGATAAACCATGGTACTGCTCGCGCACGTCTCAACTTTCTATTCTTTCGATTTTGATCAACATTCAAGAAAGAAGGATACCGTTTTAGTGCATGGTCAGTCAAAAATTTTCATAAAGTTCCCATACATTGCTCATTAGAGCATCATCTCAAAAACTGCTCAAGGAGAAAAAAGGTTCTTATAGTTAAACTCCGCTGTCTTAATGTTTTGTTAATATTTATTAGCTTCGCGAATATTTGCATCAGTCGTAGTAAGTGCACGAGAACGCTTTATATTCCATGTACTCAAAGCTCATTATTGAGACATATATAGAACACAGACGCAGTACATCATAATTTCATCATTATAATACTGCCGTGTTTTCTTGCTACAGTTCCAGAGGAAACATTCTCAGTGAAGATTTTCGTGCTAGATTCCATAAAGTCTTCCGTTGTTAGCTTTCATACGCATTTTGCTCTACTTTATTCCTATTTGGGCATCATGTTGAAAGCGAAGGAGGCGTAACACCCGATCTCAAAGCATAAAAATTGATTTTGTGTATGATATGGTCAGCAATTGAGCAGAAGAGATTCCATGAGGCAGCGTAATGCAGTTCATCCACCCCCCTTGGACCAAATAAAGTTCAAGCACAAGACATTCGCGAACTTCCAATCAAAAGTTTTTGAGATATCCATGAGATGCTAAAGCTATTTCAGTATCTTCATCCAAATAAAATTCAAAAACAGGAGATTTTTGCAGTCTGCAGCTGATGAATTGACAATAACAGTGGCATGACAGTCGTGAACAATATTCTCAAAATCGTACGTAAGAGATCACATCGCTTCAGCATTGGCGTAGCAAGTCTTTCCTTTCTTTGCCTAGTTACAAGAAGTTCGTATTGACAATGGTGTAAGTCTTATTTAATAAGTAGCAGATTTATCCTACCTTACTTTGCCAGAATTTCCTTTAACATATTTTTTCAGCTAAGAGACAGGTTCGCCTCAGTGACAATGACAAATACACACAAAAATATCGGAGTCCTACAGCTTCGCAATTTTTCAAATGAAAATTCAGCAAGAGACAAGAAGTGGCGAGAATGATGCGAGAAGATATTGAGTTTTTATACGATGTTGCTTTTACAACCTTTCACATTTATGATGACGCATATACAGCGTGTCCCAAACAGATGCGCTAACTGTTTGATTGTTTATAACTCTCTTGTAGTGAAGTTCTCGAGAAGCTTTGGATATCATTTTGTGAAGCTGGCTTCAACTTAATCTACAATGTGGAGCGAACCAAAAATCCCTCTTTACTACTATATGGAAAAAAACTCTGAGAAGGGTTTTGAGTAAATGAGAGTCATATTTTACCCCTAAAGTAGAATTAAAGAGGCAAAAGGCTTCCACGCCAAAAATTAAGCAGAGTCGCTGAATCCAAAAATGAAACTCGCACTTCACCGCAACGTATATTTCATAAATTATGGCAAATATACCAAAACAACCAAATTCTGCTATTCGTCAAAAATCTGATTAGGCCATTAAAAAGGCTCTAGGAAAGCGCAAAAATTTGTTTACTGAAATGAAAATGCATGGAAACCTTGTTACCACAATTTTTCAGATTTTCCTGGAAATTTTTTTAAACAGTCTTTTTCACAGTGACGCCATATGCTGCAAGTTCCTACCGTGCCCCCACAGTAATGAACACATTTTTGATTTCCATACTCTAAATGTAAGTTGAAGCCAGCTCTACAAAATGGTACCCAGTTTCTCGAAAAAGTTCTTTACAAGAGAATTATTGATTCTGTTATTAACAATCAAAAAGTAAGCACTTCATTTTGGAACATCCTGTCTTGCGAAAGCCGAGTTTGAAAATATGGAATTGAACCGTCCAAGGTTGTCCACTACGTTTTCTACGCCAAACGAATAGAACAGCATTTTATGCAAGTAGACATACATACATATTTAGGCACCCCGCGCCCTCGAATTTTCAAATCTAATAACAAAGTGCTGGGCAGAAAGCAACATATGCAGATATGCCAAACAAATAGTTGAAGAAGAGTTCCACTATTCGGGAGGGACATAAAATTATTAATACAAAACATAACAAGCAGTCTTAATTGGCTCTTAACAAATTTTCAATGTATATGGATCTGGAGATATGTTGAATATAAAATCTTTCTGATATCACTAGCTAGCTCGCGCTTGACGCATGTAGGATATATGAAGACAAAATGCTTTGAGACATGTAGATTCTATAGCGGATAAAACAGGATATTTACTTAGCTTGGGAGAGTCTACGTGATTCTTTGATGTATGTCTAAGTGCATGCTAGTATAAATGAGGCAAAAATGAAATCAATTAGTTGATAATAAGGTTTCTACAAGATAAACGTAACCAAAAATTGGCGACGGAGGTTGTCATTGGAAAAGCTGAAAACGTTTTTCTTGTAAAAATACCAAAGAAAATTGCTGGGAGTGATTTTGAACGAAAATGGGACTCATTTGTGATTTCTGTATGTACTTTGAAGGTTTCAAACTTTGACGGTGTCAGAACGCTTTGGAAAGTGATAATAGTAACAAAAGGATAAAAAAGTGAATGAGATAAGTCAAAAATTACAGTGCTTTCATAAATCGAAGTGCTGAAGGTCCTGAACGGTCGTAAAAATTTAAGCGCACGAGATTACAGATATCAAGAAAATGTGACACGACGCTTATAAGGATATCCCGATCATTTCCGATTATTTATGTAAAGCAATTCTATGACGAAAATATCACAATTTGTTATGAGATCTTTCAATCACAAGGCATAAAAGTATTGCTTATAATATTTGGGAGTAAGTTTCAAAAGTCGTCATCTAGAACGCTATTTTCTTGGCCACATACAAGCAAAGAAGGTAAGGAAAGAATGCAAAAACTCAAAAACTTAGCATTAGATCTGAGTAGTATGGTCTCGCAGATAAGATTCAACGACTTCTTGTTCAGTTTTCATGTGAATGAACTCGAAAAACTGATCGAAGCAGCCCAAGTTACCCGTCCATGGGGACATCGTCACTGAGCAATTAAGAGCTAGGAATGGCAACGTTTTAAGGGAACGGGAACGAAGGCAACGAAGTCAGACTCGATCTACTTATGCAAACACACAGACACGTACATTTTGACGTAGGCGCATAAAGGGGCAGATGTGGGGATTTCCGAGTTGAAGCGGGGAGTGCTGCCCGCATCGAGCGCGAGTCCCCCCACAATCACATTTGGATGCGGCGAGCAGCGTCGCACCTAATTGAGACGAAATACTGGGGCCTCCTCTCTTCTTTCACCCCCACAGACACTGCGCGTATAGCCCCCCCCCCCCCGGCTCTTAGCACTTCTATCTCACTCGACGTCGTCGACAACGCACTCCCCTCAATCCCAATGAGCACCGCTGCAATTCACTTTAATCCGGAGATCCTATGAGCCGACAAGGCTGCTAAGTGGATGGACTCCCTTTAGCGGCTGGGGCTAGGACAGGTGCTGTGTTACGAAACAAGCCTAAAGTCAATATCGCTTCACGCTTCGTTTAGGTCTTTGTTGGCTTTTCAACATCAACGGAGCACATTGTTTGTTGTTGGTTGCCATAAGCAGAGCTTTTACACATTTTCGCCTTTATGAGCTTTGTTTTATCTCATGAGTAAAGTTTAATTTTTCTAGGATTTGATTCAGGTCCTTCAGTTTTATTGTGCTAAATGGTTTCAATTTGCAGCTTATTATACGACAGGCTGAAGGATGTGTGTAATGCTCGAAGTGAAAAACTTTGGAGATTAATGTATAGTATTAGACTGTTTTATACAATATTTGATACAAATTTGCCTTTTGAAATAAAACTCTCATGGACGCGCAACAATGTCGTTCCGAACAAGTTGTCTAATTGTAAACAAAAAAGATGGTAAGAACTTTTAGTTACATCGTCCTAACAGTGCTTTAAAGTGTAGTTCTGAGGTAAAATGGAACCTGTCACTAGTGAGAGCTACGAGAAGAATCCAACAAGGAAAGTCTCTCACCTACCGTTGAGATGATTATCAATCAAAAGTTTCTGTAATGCTGTACAAATCGTCGCCCTTTCCCAAAATAAACCAAGTTAGAGGCATTTTTCTGTTTTCAATGCATTGTCAGCTTTCGTGTGTGTAAAATGAATTTGCAGTAATGCAAATTCGCTTTAACTTACACCTTCAAGAGTTCAAAAATGGTGGTAAAAAAATCAGAGGAAAGAAATCAGAAAATTACTCGTCATTCTCTAATGCAGCGAATTATTAGGTGGGTCGCAAAGTTCGTTCGCCAGATTTTCAGAAGATCATAACTTCCTTCCTTCTCGGTGGAATTTTTTGAGGTAATTCTTGTTTGAAAGAAAAGACCTTTCTCTTTACAAAGCTATCCTTGCCATGAAATGGCCTGAATAAATTCGAGAGTTAGAAGCAATTGAAGAAAATTACTCAAGATTGGCATTTTTCAAGCAGGGTCACAGAAAATTCGCAAGTATTTTGGTTCGATAGAGAAAATTATGCTCTTTACTAGTGCCTTTTCCACAAATTAAGACGAAAAAGATCGAGAAGCTATAAGCAATTGAAGAGAATTCTTCAGTTTTGCTGTTATTGAGCATGCCCAAAAAAAGCCCAAAAACGTCACAAAAAAGGCGCGAAAGCCAAGAACATGGGTTTTGTGACCTTCTCTTTCTGGCTGAGCGAAAATCTTACCAACCGAGAGCAATTTCGATTTTCGTGGAAAAACCAGACCAGAAAATCGGAGATATTACGAAAATCAAAATTGCTTTCGATTGGTTCTATATTCGCTTAGCTAAAAAGAAAAGGTAACAAAACCTATATTCTTGACTTTCCGACCTTTTCTGTGACGTTTTTATGCTTTTTTTTGAGCATGCTCAAAAATTGCAAAACCGAAGTACCTAATTCTCTTCATTTGCTCCTAACTCTCGATCTTTTTCGTTTTAACTCATGGGAAAGGCACCGTTGTAAATAATTTATTTTTCTCTATCGAATAATAATGGTTACGGAATCTTTCGTGATCCAGCTCAAAAAATGCCGATCTTGAGTAATTTTCTTCGATTGCTTCTAATTCTCGATTTCAGGCCATTTCATGGCAATGACACCATTGTAAAGAGAAAGGTTTCCTCTTTCAAACAAAAATTAAACGAAGAAATTACACCTAGGAGAAAGGAAGTTATGATTTTTTGAAAATCTGGCGAACGAACTTTGTGACCCACCTAATAGATTAACCTGAGCCCAAATGAATGCTTGTAATTTCGTCCACTAAACAATCCAGCAAATTTGGAAGGCAGATTTGAAATTAGCATCTCGAGGCAGCCATTTTGGTTTAATCTAGCTTAGAAAGGTACTTCGGGTAAAATGTTTTGGGAAACTATGCAGTCTACTTCAAAAAGGTAAGCTTTTCGACAGGGTTCTTGTTCATATCACCTAATGATATACGCCAAAAAGTTTGAGAGTCAGAAAGATGGTTAGAGAAATGGGAGAATCATTTGATCTATTCATACATGACTACCCCAAAAAAAACTGCTTGCACAAATCCTCGACGTCAATTTTGTAGCGTACAAAATAAAATCGCTTTCTTACAAAGCTGACATCACACAATGAGATTTGCCATTCAACGGCAAAAACATATGCGGCAGACAAAATCGAGTTTGCCACAGTCGACGAGGCACAAAGCTGTAGGGACGTGATAATGATAGTTTGCACGGCTTACGAGATAGAAAACAAAGATAGCTCATTAACCATTTCACCCAACACTCAGTGGGCACTCATTAAGATGCTGCTGACGATAACTGAACGGGAGAAGCAAAATTAGCAACGAAATTACTGTTAAACTCAATGGAGAGCGTTGCCATGACTAAAAATTGTTTTTTCTGCAGAAAATTGATGTATATTAGCGGATGATTGTATTCTAAGCGATGTACAGATTGATGCAGCCAACTACAATTAGATCTTGCTTATCGCGTATATTCACACTTGCATGTCGTTCAGAGAAACAGGAATTTTTGAAATGGTTGGTCTCCAGCCGATGCAAATTGGAAAATATTCGAATGTTTTAGTTAGCATCTTCACATAGACTTTCAAAAGCCACTCTCTCTCCGATTAGAAAATGCTATTCATAAGGTTTGGTTATGGTGAATTTTGTCCATCCACATCTACCAGCGTGAGAAGAAACATAAGAAAGCAATGAGCAATTATACATGAATCGCGTAAGAAGTCCCAATCTTGCTTTTTTCATAAGAGCACGTTACAACGATGAAGAGTTCAAGAATTTGCTTTTTTGGCTTTTCAATATCGAGTTTAAAATAATAAAGAAAATTCTTAAGCATTGCATAAAAATGCATTTCAACAGATACAATGAACTTTAATGAAATAAATTCTGGAAGTTATAATCATTCGCAGAGACATTCTATCATTAAGTACTTTCTTAGACAGAAAAAAATGAGTCTTGAAACATAAAGAATAATTCGAATGTAGTCAAAATTTTGGCATTTTTAGAAACCGATTTTTAAGATCAAGTTTTTTGATCAGATTTCATCGCCCCTATGATTTTTTCTCTGCACATCACTAAAAAGCGCTTCTTTTTCCTTGAATTTAGGGTAGCAATTCGTTTAAAGTGGAAGTGTTAATCTATAAATTTATAGAATTATCAACCTCGTCAGCTGGTACACAATGCTCTAGGAAAACGACTAAAGAGTAAATAGAAGCCGTTGAAATCAAGCTGGTATTCAAAGTATGATATGAGAACGCAGATGAGAAGTAGATAGAAGACGATGACATTTGATGGATTTAAAACTCATGTCTGTGTAAATTTCCATATTGAAGCTAATCGTATATCGGAACGGGGCAATGGCCGTGGCCTGACAGCATTCTTGGCCGTCTATCTTCGAGCCGAGATGAGTGATATCCACGGTGAGAACATGGCGCTTTCGAGAGACCAACCGACCGACTTTTCAAACACTAACTCCCTGAGGAGAACAGCGCTTGAACCCTGCAAATGCGGCCATCATATCTGGAACACCGTGCGGTACGCAAAATGCCTTTGGAAAGCTTAGTTTTTGCTGCAAAAGAAAGGGATTTGGTGGAGTTTGCTGCAGGGCACTGCTCTAAACGTCCGGTCCAATTTCCCACGAAGCATCTACTCAAGTAATGCGAATCTCATTAGAGAATCTTGAAAACACTTAGCGAAATCGTTTTTTGTATCGCCCGCAGAAATCCCGTGCCTCCGTACTAAAGTCGGTTCTTTATAGAACGAGAGCAAGAGGCCTCTTTGCTCCTCAAAAACTTATAATGGTAGCTTATCAAAACTGAAAAATCAAGTTTCGTAAATAATTGGCCAAGATACATGGAAAGTTCCGAAAGAACTCAACCGTTCGTAAGGGGCTTTTGCGCAGCTTTTTACATCACTGAACTTTTTGCAAGTCCATGAAAAAATGACTCGGGAAAAGACAGAACTCAGGATTTATTGGAATTGTGGCAATGCTCACACTGGCTTAAAAGCCAGTAAAGTATTTTGCTGCTTTTTATCCTATCCCACATTCACAAATGGTTGTTAATTCTCTTCATAATGTAGTCTGAGTTCATGCCAATTCTTCAGCGTTATTTCTTGAAGACCCCCAGGAGGCACAGAGGCAATGAAGATATCAAAAAAAGTTTGGCATTCTTTCCGGATCCTTAGATGCAAAGATTGTGCAAGCGTATGAGCTCCCCGTATAAGAGCTGAAAGCATTTTGACTTGGCAAGATAAAGTCGCGTAACTTGAGAATTAATTACTGATAAACTGTATATCAAGCACATTTTCTTGGAACTTGATGACCTAAGTTTCCGTTGACGACAAAGAAGAAAGACAATATGAAGTCATTACGTCACTACAGGAATATCATCAAAAATGTCTCCTTTAGAGTCTACTGACTGCATATGATTGAGCATAATGTCGGTATACTTCCTGAGGTTTTCAATGACTAACTTCATAACGCAATTCCAACTTATCAACCTACTGCTTGACATTTACATACAGTTTCAAAGAGAGAATTTGGATAAAAAATAATATACATGTTGCAAAGATCCATACTTTGTGTGTGAAAGCAAACGAAACACTGGGAAAACGGCTCAAAAGATATATGGCTGGCCCTCTACATAAATGGCACCAATTACCAATGATAAATGAAATTGCTATATTGCTCGAATAGAGTGCACGCAGGAACACGAACTTGATGGATGGCATATTTAGGACAAGTTAAGCCACCAACACTGAGCACTTTCTAGCTTAAACAACCTTTTTATATCAAAATTAGATATTTGAAAGCTTTTCGTGTGAGAAAAAATAGAAAGATGACACTTATAAAAAAGTGTTGTTATCAAATTACGAGTGAAATAAGTAGAAACCAAAAATTCTATATTAAGATGGAATTTATTGCATATGAAAAAAGAAAAAAGGTCGTTGATACCTACAACACACTTCTTTCGAAAGAATCGTCGTTTATTAAGTTCTGCACAAACCGAATCGGTCTTTCGATTCAAATAATACTTTTGATCGGATTTTCTTCACAACATGATTTATTTTGCTGCACTACAAATCATCTTAAGTATTGTATACACCGGGTAGAGCACCTATTTTCTTACATGCTTTGCAGCTTTGAACAGAAAAAAGCGAAAACAATGCAGATACAAACTCTATACATACAGGCCTTGTAAAACGTAACTGCCCGCGCCGTGCCTTGATCATCAGCATAAGCGAGCTGTCGTCACTATACGCGGTCACATCCGCTCATGAACTTCTGGCAAAATCCATATTATCTTCTGGTTGCACAATATGATTCAACCAAGAGCGTCTTTAGAAGTTCCTGAACATACGCATAAAGGAGCCGCTTATTCCTGTGAATAGTCTATATCGCGTTGGGAGTGCACGTCTAAAGCCGCTCCGCTCATTGCTGTCCAAAAAGAGGCGCGAGCAGTTGGATTTACATTGACAGTTTTTTCTAGTGCGACTCCACAGTAAATCTGGAGCGAACGAGTCCATTTAGAACCACGAGAAGCTCGTTAGGAGGGGCAGCCACCGGTAGCAGCGCCATTCTCAGACACACACACACGCCTTAGTAGTTCCATCCTTCTGCAGTGGCTCCGATCACCGCCTCATACCAGCGAAGATATGATCCAGTGGAAAACTGAAAAAAGGTTTGCCACACTGCCGCAAAAAGGAAAAAAGCCGTTCATGATGGCAACAGGTTAGAAGGGCTCTCAAGTTGTGACTGGCCTATCGAGGAGGAACCAACGTACGACTACGGCCGGCTTCTAAAAGAATTGTGAGCCTGCAGATAATACGGCTCAGTGACTTCTGAGAAGAACGTGGAACGCATTTCGAAAACCAACAAAGAATTACTCGAAAGAAAAGAATCCCCGAGGCAAGATAGTGCAACTCATCTCCAGCGAATAATAGCCAACGCCAGTTGCAGAGCAGTTTTGCAGGAGGATTTCAGGGAGTAAAGGCCAGCCAAAAACTGGAAGCAGCCGAAGGAAGACGAAGTCTTAAGAAGTGCCGAAGGTACCTTTGCGAATATCACGTACCGCTGGCTGCCATTACCGAACGAAGACGGGACTTCGACCTTCCCGAAACAAGATGGAAGCTCTCACGAAGAACTTCTACACCGACCTCTTCCGTTTATCAAACCCGTTCCGATGGCAGTTTTTCCCGCTGGAGAAGTACCATAGCGAATTCTACCTGCTGAAGTGCGTCGCTGCTCAGACCATGAAGATGTCAACGGCTCCAAGACCAGACCACCTTTTCGTCGAACTTCTGCGAGCCGGGAACAACGTCTATACGTCTTCTCGCGTCGCATCTAATATCTCACCTTCAGAAGGAAAGGATTCTACACCAGTAAAGAACTTTAAGAAGGGTGAACAAGAGGATCTTCGGAACAACCGCCCAATATGCCTGTTGAATGTGTTGTAAAAGCTTTTCACGAAGATTATTCTCTCTCGCATATTTGAGACAGTGGATAAAGCCCAGCTCAAAAGCAAATGGTTTTGCAAAGAATTCAGCATAAGCCACATTCAGTCGAGTATCATGGAAGCCTGTTGGGAAAACCGACTGCCTCTCGTCTTCACCTTCGCCGATGAAAAAGCCTTTGTCAGCGTCAAAACCAACGCCATCCGGTCAGCGCTAGTCGATCAAGGAGTGGACCTAGCTTGCGGAGGACGTAGCCGACTACGGCTGTACGTCAGGAGGTACGCCGCGCACGGCAGCCGCTTTGTCGCGCACGCCGCGCTTGGGGACCCACAAAATTGCCGCTTTGAGAAATTCCCGGCGGCAAAAACAGAGGGGTGGAATGGGGCAAATGCATAACTCGACGCCATAAGTAACGCTGCACCAGGAGTGCTGCTGCTGTCTTGGTTGAAGTGCGTTACGGCGTCGGCGGTACGATCGGCGCGAATAATTCGCGCCAATCGTACCTCCTGACCGCCCTCCGCCGACTACTACAGAGACTGTACAACGATGATGCAGCTAATCCGTCGCCCGTCCCATCCCAATTGGGAAAGAAGTTCGACAAGGCGACACAATCTCGCCAAAGCTGTTCACCGCGGCCTTGCAGTGGGTGATGAAGTCACTGAACTGAGGCATACGAGTTGATGGGAGATTCCTGTCGAAATTTCGTTTTGCGGACGACATCGTTCTTTTTTCGATCAGTATCACTGAAGCAGAGACGATGCTGGAGGAACTGAATGAAGTAGGGAAGAAGATCGGATTGCGAATAACTCGGAAGAAGACTCAGTTCATAAAGAAAGTCCTTTGCGAAGATGCAGAAATGGAACTGGAAGGCACCCCTATCATGGAGACGTCTTCTTACGTGTATCGCGGACGTTCGGTGAACATGGAGAACGACTTGAGGGAAGAACTTAACAGGAGAAGAAGAGCAGCCTGAGCCGCCTTCGGGCCTCTGAAGGAAGCTACCGACCAACAGACGGACCCGGAGCTTCGTGCCCACCTGTTCGACTCAACCGTTCTCCTGGCGCTCTGTGGATTCCTCGCAAAGCAAAACGTCCCCGAGGAAGACCTCCAACGAGATGGGTAGACGTGTTCGTGGAACGGTTGGACCAGCTGAGAAATCAGCTGGATACGATTTTTGCACTTGGAACTCGTGGACGCAGCCACCGACGTCAGTCAAAAAGATCGTGGATGTCTCTGAGGCGAGGGACGGTGATCAGTGCAACTTCTGTGCTGGGACCCGCATGCCACGTGAAGAGGGACAATCTAACAGGAAAGCTACTAATTTAACTCGGCTTTTGGGCAAGGGACATATATAGTCTAGCTTCAAACGCTGATTCCAAATAGCTATTCCTAGCTGCCACGCGCCATTCCGAAGCAAGTTAGGGCAATTTTTATTTTCCTGCGCAAAATTGGCATGCTCATCGACTCCTAGGCTCCTAGGTCATCATCATTCAAATGCTGATACACCTGCGTTAAGCTCTTTTAGTGAGAAAAGATTAGATTTGTACTATTTCGATACATCAGCACCTTTTTCCTGTAGATTTTTACCTACAGGCAGTCTTCTCATGTCCAGTAGTATACCAATTTTGCGTAGGAAAAAGCCCATAATTCGCTTCGGAATGGTGCTTGGCAGCTAGGAACAGCATATTTGGAATCAGCGTATGAAGCTGATTCAGAACGTATATGCCTTTTACCAAAAGGCCGCAGCTCTCCTTACAAGTATCTAAGTACAGGCAATTCATAGGGTTGTTTCAGACTGCCGCACTGACCGCAGCTGACTGCAGCGGACTGCAGCAGGCTGCAGCTGACTGCATTGACCGCAGCAGACTGCAGCAGGCTGCAGCTGACCGCACTAACCACAGGCCGCAGAGACCGCTGCATCCTTTCGTAAAGGTGGAAAGGATAAATAGTCGTAGCCCAAACACTTTCTTAACAACATGTGCCCCAAAAGGCAACACGAGCGAGAGTAAAATAGGTATACGCAATGACAAAAGCGATTAGAGCAAATATGAGCATATTAAAGAAGAACAATTGACAAAATTTGATTGAAAAGAGTAACTTAGAATCTATAACTTTCTAGGCGTAAATCACGGTGTTTTGGTATTCGCAATTGTTTTCCCTTTTACGAAAAAATGCGGCGATTTGCGAGGCCGTTGCGGTCAGTGCGGTCAGCTGCAGACTGCTGCAGTCAGTGCGGCAATATGAAACAACATATAGCACGCAAAGACTGCGGACATATCGGCGTCCCTGTGATCGAGCGCTCTTTCGTTTCTCTTACTATATGCTGTCTCTCCTATGCACAAACTATCTTGGCCGTACGCAACGACGCCCAGTCTTTGCGTTTCATGAACCGTGTATAAGTAAAGTTCCTTTTATAGCTGCACCCGGCTACGATGAAACTGGTGGTAAGCGTAGGTTTTCAACTAAGTGTTTGATCTTGGTGAGGCTGTGCGCAACTTTGCCGTCTCTAAAATACATCTTGTTTCAAGTGTCATCAAATGGTCAGTTTTTTCCGACATTGTACGACTTTAGGCTCTAATTTCTGTAGCTGCTGCACAAACTTTGGGCATTTAAATGTTGATGGTGTGATTTCTTGAGAGGGGTCGTCCTTCAAGATTTGTATTTCTTGTTCCAAGAATTTAGTTCTCAACTGTTTTTTTTTGGCAAGATTTACTTCCCATGTACTTGATGTATAAAGGCAACTCGAAAAAATTTATCAGAAAGCAGATCGCTTACAAACAAAACTAAGGTCACTGACGGCAACCTAGAACCAGTATAGACGTAGCAGTGACCGAAGAAACGCATATTACTTCACAGAAAAGGAACAACACTCAATGCGGGCAACGGGACTCTTTAGGAAAACTCGTCTAATAGGAATTGGAGAACGACGTCCATGAAATGCATGAAGTATGGCTCGAATAACAAGTAGCCAAAATGGAATACAGTGCCAAGTACTATGGATATCGGAAGGGCCGGCGTGGTTTCATCACCTAAAATGGATAGCGAATTCATTTTAAAACTGAGTGGATCGCTCACCATTGCTGAAGTATGTGAGCGTTACTAGCAAGCCATAAACTACACCCAATGCGGCAGCAATCGTTGCTCCAATGTTTTCTTAAAAACTGGTGGTTTTCCTAGTAGTAATACAAGTTGAAATGCTCAATCAATTGCACCACCTGTCGTAGCAGCTTGGCCAACAAGGACGCTGTAGAACACAAAATCTCCCATTCCAAGGCGTAGAGAATCTGCAATTTGTTAGTACCGTGAAATTTCTCTGATCTTAGGTCGTTCCGAAAGTAATGTCGCTTTTTTCGAATGAACGCCACTATTCGTGGAATCAACATTTTCAAGAGATCTTAGGAGCATTCGATGCAGCATTTCATCCTCTTTCTAATGGTTCTAATTTCACTGCATAACGTTTAACGAGCTCTCGAAAAATTACCAAAATGTGCGACTTATGCTTTTTGCCATGGTCAAGTTCGGCTATTTTTCTAAATTTTTGTACCTAATCTACGAAAAAGTACAAATGACAGATAAATAGAGCAAACACTATAGAACATAGAGTAATTTTTTCTTTTCCTTAGCTTGTTTCTCAGAGTTTCTACAATCAATTTCTCAATGCCATCAAATTCCATATTCAGTCAAGTCAAACCTCATAGAACAACAACCTGCAAGCGACTCGGGTGTCATTCGATGCAGCTTTTTCCCCTCTTTCTAACGGTTGTTGTTTGTTTCCGATTCATCAAGTTTTCCGGGATAAAATCATCATAATTCAACTTTTGCAAGGCGCCCCAAGGTGTACCCGAAGTTTTCGAAAATTGCTAAATCGAAGCGGTAAATGCTCGTTTAGTTTGTAAAATTGTTGCGAAACCATAATCCATCTTTGTAAGTTTCAAAATCCAAAGACTTGTTGGCGTTTGATGCACTTGTGTCTGAGGCGAGCCTACTAAAATTCGGTTGTTCCATCAAAAAATCTGTACAAAAATTATGACGAGCTCTGGAAAGTAGAAAAAAGTTGTGCTGTTCTCGGTATGGTTTGCTCAATCCATCCATTACTTGGACTCCTTCTGAGGTTCAATATAAAATTTTAGAAAAATTGTGAAACTTGGCCATTTCAAAAAGCATAGGTCGCAGATTCTGACTCTTTTCTGGAAGCTCATTAAATGTATTGCAACAACTTTATAACCATTAGAAAGAGAATGAAATGCTGCATTAAATGGTACCAGAATCTCTAATACATCTTTGTTCCGCGAGATGTGGCATACGTTTGAAAAAAGCGACATCACTTTCGGAACGACCTAATATAATCAAGAATATTCAGTAGAAAATTGCTTTTCTCTTATTATCTATTAGAATGTTTGTAGGACTCACTGGCATCATTCAGGGCATCGGCAGCTGTTACAGAAGCCTCATCAGCGTCTTCTCCGTCTTCTGAAATAATGTGAGAACTATCTACTAGCTCGGAGAGCATGAGTTTTGTTACACTTCTTTTGTGTTCCTTTGGAAAACTCTAGAAACATCACAAACTTCATTTTACCTTCACTAACATGGTCACAACAAGATAAGGGCAACTTAAAGGCATAACCTCTAGTCTATCTTTCAATCCTTCATTCTTCCTTTCATCGTTTTAGCTTTTTATGGATATAATGAACGGAGTTAACTGTTCTAAGGTCTGCTTCAATGGCGTGAGTTGAAATTTGCCGAAGTTAGCTAGAGAAAATTTTTTGAAAATTCAAAAACTGATTTATCAATCGCGAAATGCATATAACAGAAAGGTAAATTATTTACATAACAAAAAATGGGGAAAATCATTCAAATTTCCAACAAAACTGCGATACAACTTGAGTTGCGAGCTGATATATTTGAAGTGCTGCTGTCAAGATCTTCAGGAAAAATGACAGTAACTTCCTTACCGAGTGAAGAAGTAGAAGTTTCATAACTGCTTCCAGATGGTGACGACGAAGAACTTTCAAGAACTTTTTCGTGTTGCGAATGAAAAATTAGTCTTTAGCGTTTTGAAACAATTTTACAAGCATACTTACCATACTCAAAGCTTCTTTGTCATCAATATGATATTTTTGATCCCATAGATCTCCACTATCATTTTGAACTGCGACAGGCACTTCATGTGTTTCTTGTTCCATCTCAACAGAAACTTCGTCATCTGAGCTGAGATCACTATTCTTGTCTTTCTTCAATCTTTTCTCAACAATATTCTTGTGTGTGGTTCTCTTGTTCTCTCTTGCCATTTCTTCGAGGTCTTCTACTCGATCAGCACCTGCAGCTTGCCGCACTCGCCTCCTGAGCAATGGCTTCTGCTCCTCTGGCTCAGGCTCAGAATCTTCCTAAATACCTACAGTAAGATGAAAAAACAAACATTTTATGAATAAGCATATCACCTCGCTATCCTCGGTGGTGAGCGTGAACGAAGATGTGTCAGATGGAGGCTGATTCTCGACAGCAGGAACTGCGGCAGCTGTCGCTTCTTGCTTATCCTCACCTTCTCCTGTTTTCTCTTCCCCACCTTCATCATCTTCTTCCGATGATGAGGAGGAATCTTCTTCGCGAGCCGCAGGTTCTCCTTCGATTTCAGGCGACTGTTTCGCATCAGCGGTGAACATTAGGAATCGAAGAACCTAATGGAAAACCATGATTCTATTCAGTTTTACGATATTTCTTTTTCCAAAAGATTAGTGCTTACATCGTGGCTATAGTCACCCGCTTTTTCTTGAACTTTACGCAGTGGTCCGATTGGGGCGAGAACAGCAAAGATATCTGAAATATTAGGTTGGAAACTAAGTTTTGCAACTGCTTTCATATCTTAACTCTCTTTGAACATGGTGCACTCAAACTGCGGCTACATGTAGAACTCAATGTGTTCTACAATCTTGCATAAACCGTTTAATTCTTGAGAACGAAATAAGAAAATTACAAGCATTTTTCCAAAAAGAGTAAATTTCGAGGATTTATGAGGTTTTAAGCGAAAATGAAACCGTTCGCAACCCACATCATGTATTATGATCAGAAACTCTATGTGAATTATTGCTTGAGGTTGACTCATTTGGCTCAGTAGGAAAGGAATATATTTGAAAGACAAGTCGAGTTCTAGCGCCCTCACAAAATTGAAGTACCCAAGGCTGGTGGGTACCACCATTGATGACTGAGGAGTGGGAACCTCAAAATCTGCGGAGACTTCACATAGTGAGGTTATCCGACCTGCTAAACACGAATATCATTTTCGTTTGTCTAAAATCTAAATTAAAGTCTTTTCTATTGTTTGAGGCGAGACCTCATACCGTTGAACTACAGTAATCTTACAAAAAAGCCCTTACCATGCAAATTTAACATGTTATTCGTGATCAGCGTGTCGGAAAACCCTCCTACGCCAAGTTTCAGCCAAACTCGTAATGATTTGCAATTTTCCCATTTATACCATATACCTACTGTAACCCTCACTGCGACGTCAGATCTTGGCGAAACAGCAGCTATGCTTGTAGCTTACGTTATAAACAACATACTGGCAAAATTTGAGTGCTTCATACTATATGAGAGCAAGATTATTTAGTGAGTTGCAAAACTTAGTTTCCAGCCTAATACAAAGGCAATGATATTCAAAGCATGCGGTAACCTGTAACTGTTTGTGAAAATCCACAAGCAATCGCTGAAATAATGAACAATCATGGTCATCGGCCGGCAGTGTTAGAACATAAAGTGAGAAATTTCAAACCAAAGGTATTCTTAGCGCATAATTTGAGGGTAGAATTACCCTAATTTCACGCGTACAAGGCGCATCTTTTTCGATTTCTCAATTCAGTCCCTCAGCCGCTTCACTGTACTTTGCAAAGCGATCCTTATGCCGTACGATTCTCTCAAGCAATATACAGCACCGCATAGGGTTCTTTGGTTGCAAAGTCCTTTGGCGTGTTTGGGCTGGTCGACTTTGGAAAAAAATCCCCCGCACCTTGTACGCGTGCAATTAGGGTATTCAGACAGTCGATCGGACCCCTCCGGCGGACAGTCGAAATCTGCCAGAGCCGAGGCGGACCCAGTTGACCAGTTGTATACATGCACGTCCACTCAAGCACTTTGCGTTTTCCATTTGACTAGGGGGCGCCATGTCCTATTTTTTGAAAGGAGGTTACAGGCTGGCTAGTATTATGAAAAACGTTGAAGTCTTCTCTTGAAAGCATGTATGACATGGCGTAAGCTATACCTCTTCCAAAAAAACCCTTTGCCCCTATTCGAAAACAATTTCTTGAACCCACTGCCGAGTGTATTTTTTCGTAGAATTTAAAGGTAAAATCAAAAACAAATTTGGGTTTCTCGGCTACTATGTGAATACAAATGGAAACGAGGGGAGGTGTGGGAGGGAGGGCGAGTGTTCGGGTCTTGAATTTTTGCAAGCGGTTACGTGTTCTTTGTGCGTGACGTGTTCTTATTTGTAAGGTCGAGATGATTTCCAAATTTGGTATAGTTACAACCTAGCATCGTAAAACTTTATAGGCCTAGCCACTATCAATTCTCTGCAGATTTCCGTGATTAGAAAGGTAGAAGCTGTTGAGATTTCATAAAATCTTTGGAGGCCCTTTTAGTTTCTGCCGACTGTAGATTTTTTGACCACGAATTTATGTGCGCTGCCTCTTGGCAACGGTTGATAGTGGATCAACGGCTTTCCTCAATAGACACCCAGATTTGCTTGCCTATCAAGAACGACCACGCGTTCACTTCGAAGCATTTTTTTTTGAAAAGACACGTTTCCCATCCAACAAGCTGATTGTATTTAGAGAAAGACCATTTTGACGCTGATAAATATGCATGAAAATTGTCGCATCAGGAACATTGCCCAGCTGACTTTTTTGAATATGTGAAACAATACCCTGACAAAAAAAACCATGTGCTACGTGAACTTCTCTAAACTTTGCAAGATATTATGAACGAGTAGGATGGGCGCGGTCGATCTAATACAACAAAGAAGCCACTGTCGTACAGTGTCAAGTGTTTCTATAGCTAATCCCATATAGAATTTCTATTGCATTCGAGAATTCCCATAGAGAAGATTGAGTGCTCAACAATTCTCTTGAACATTGAGGCCAAACGCTGTCTATATATATGGCTCTAAACCGTTCAGAGAAAATGCGGAAAAATTTACCTACTGACACGCACTAGAGCGTAGCGAAATACTTTGTTGAATTCACCATCTGGACCTAAAGCACTCACCCCAAAGAGCCACACACCAAAGCACAAACCATGCCGTGTAACCGGGAAAGGAACGAAGATAA
The DNA here is from genome assembly GCA_958299035.1 of Cylicocyclus nassatus. Lineage (NCBI taxonomy): Eukaryota > Metazoa > Nematoda > Chromadorea > Rhabditida > Strongylidae > Cylicocyclus > Cylicocyclus nassatus. The sequence continues at coordinate 51,657,397 of CATQJL010000001.1, forward strand.
AAGAGCGAAACAAGACTACAGTTAGACAAAACGAAGAATTGATGAAGTAGAAGAGGAGCGCCATGATAGAAGAAAGCCTAAAGGAGACCAACTTCTAAGTGCGCAATATTCAGAGAGAATGAAATGCTTACTATACATCCGAAACCTCCATAAGCTGTCACAAGTCCAGGTAACCATTCGTATATTATCTTTTCCTCATCCATACGAAGGCTCTTCAGCAAATCACTGAAGTTGTTCAAATATGTAAACATTACTAACGTACTAAAAGTACAATCAGAAACACACTAAAAGAAACCGCCTGATACTGCAAATAGAATAAGTAAGCAGGACATGTGCAGCCAGAGCTGCACAATGCGTCGGCAATCCCACAAAGCTAAGAGCAACATGGAAAAAGACACAACCGCCAACACAATCATTGCACTAAAGGCGTTGATCTGTAAATTGTGAATGAAACTACGGAAAACCATGGTTAAACGCTTATTCTGTGCTGCTGATTTTGAACAAGAAAAGCTTCGAAAATAAAGTCTTGAGTCATCGCTAAGTTTTCCATTCTGTATTTGTCAAACATCACGAGCAACGGCGTTTCTAGAAGTTTTCGGTGTTTTACGAACGCTTTGAAGGTCGAGCGAAATATGCAAGGTGTTGCCAAGCCCCTTTTTGATATCAACGTCAAAAGTCCTCAAAATTTGAAAATGCTCAACCTATCAGCGTCGAATAGTGCATTCCCAGCAGAACCCGTTCACAATTTGTGAAAAAGACTTTTGTCGCTGGAGCTTGCAACATTTGCCATATTTTTCTCCAGAGTGGACGAATCCGGAATGAAGGATGTGGACGAATGAAGTAGTGATGATGAAGTTGAAGATATTTTGGTGCTTATTGTGGCATTTTGCATGTTGACTTACATTTTTCTACAAATCACTATCTTTTGAATGGTTTACAAAAGTTTTCTTACCTTGATATAGCCGTTCGAGAATTGAAAACTAGTTAGCTACCTAGAGGTCCTCCCTTCTCGTTCGCCCAGGTTCCGTGACGATTCTACCGCCCCGGGTTAAGTTGGTCAGCCGAGCCACGGTAAAGTGTTCTTATAACCGCGTTCGGGTAAGGAAAATATCTTGGAAGAGCTCCACTCGCTTCTTGGAGAAGGAGAACAACCTGATCCCTCCAGCAAGGGACCAAGTGATCCAGTCCTATTGTTCTGCGTTGTTTTTTCTTTCCATTTTCTGTTTTGATGCATTCTTGTGTGTCAAATAAGGCTTTGACATACATCACCAGTGTTACTCGTGTTACCAGTGTTACCAGTTTACCAATGTTGCAAGTGTTACTCTTGTTACTAAGTAAAGGAACCGTCACAGTTTATCGATATTATCAGTGTTACCCGTGCTACTACTTTTACTCGTGTCACCCGTGTTACCAGTGTTACCACTGTTACTAGTGTTACTAGTTTACCGGTGTTACCAATGTTACTAGTGTTACTAGTGTTACTGCCTTTATTGCTGTTGAGTAGTGAAATAATTATATGTATTAGTGATCATACTCAACAGGAATAAAAGCGGTAACACTAGTAACACGTAACACTGATAATAGTAAACGAGCACCACTAGTAACACGAGTAACACTAGTAACAGTGGTAGACGAGTAACCCTAGTAACGCGGGTAACACTGATGACATCGGTAAATTCTGACGGATCCTTTCCCGCTTTTGCTGTTGTTGAGTAGTGAAATGATCACCAATACAGTTTCATTTTCAAATGTAATCCCACTGATTGGTGAGTGACAGTAACAATACTAACGCGGGTAACACGGGTAACACTAGTCACGCCAGTAACACTGACCATGGGTAACCCTGGTAACGCGGTCAACACGAATAACAACTGGTAACACAGGTAAACTGGTAACCAAAGAAGTTAATTGATTAATTAGTCAGTGCAAAGCCGTCATTTAGTTCACAATAAACGCCAAGAACCTTTTCTTGTTCACAAATGTCTGTACGGGTACGGTAGATGCGCGGTAGACAAATCAGTCAGCTTTCAAAGATGCTCTCCGATTTTTGAATAGATCGCCTTATGTGCTTACAATGACACGTATTTCCTTGGGTGCTGCAGATATCTGACTGCCTAGAGTGCACATCCGTACCTTGTCAGTTGGTAGAAACCAAAGCAGGGTTTAGCTGATTTAAGCGATACTTCCAGATCAAGAATATCTCCCACTGAGATGAGATATAGCGATGCGACGCGAATGTAACAGATTTCCTTCACATTTGAGCAATGTGATTTACTGATCAAGATTCTGATTACTGACTACGTACGAATTTGCGCATAACAGCGATACAGTAGTTATATTTGTGGAATTTTCATGTGTGAATGTTTGATAGGTCACTTACAATTCCGTCGTGATACTTGTTACCAGTGGTGCTATTTCCACTCATAAGAAACATTGCTGAAAGCCGATCATCGGTTTTCATTTTGTATACATAGATCCAGGCTGTCAATGTCATCGCCATATTCAACATAACTGGCCTCAGAAGCTTTGAAACCTGAATAGAAGAATGACTTTGCGATCCTAAATCCACGGTCACTTACTTCACCAAACTGAGAAACAAGGCGGCAGGTGAGCCGATCGCACTGGCAAGTCGTGCGCATCTCCACAGATTGATTTGAGCTGACAGCTGCTTGAAGAACGGAAAAGCGAAGCTGACCTACCCTATCCTAGCAATTGAAGATGAAGGCTATCAATGGTCTTATCTTGCCTGTTTCAGGTTTTCCATGTTGGAACTTGTGTAGACCAGTTCTAGGTAGCACGCAGTCTACCCTTTGCTTCAACAGGATGAAGCAAAGGGTAGACTGCGTGCTACCTAGAACTGGTCTACACAAGTTCCAACATGGAAAACCTGAAACAGGCAAGATAAGACCATTGATAGCCTTCATCTTCAATTGCTAGGATAGGGTAGGTCAGCTTCGCTTTTCCGTTCTTCAAGCAGCTGTCAGCTCAAATCAATCTGTGGAGCTGCTACACAGTAAATAGGTTACCTGATTTCAAAAATGAATATTACGCATCACAGTAATCTCTGAACTAGAAGATCAGTCAGACTACATTTGAATAGAAGACCGAAATTAGGACTGCAATATCATTCAACAAATCCGTACAAGGTTTTTTTTTCTGAATCACAATATCTTAACATAAATTTAAACGAACTTGAAAAATTCCCTTAATAAATATCAATTTTGAAAACTTTCGAATTAGTTGCTGCTGTACAAGTAAGCCTACCGTAAAATGCATTTGTAAAAAGCAATCCGTGATCCAATAAAAATTTGAGTTTCCAACCCTCAAAATAGCCCCCAAGCTCCACGAATCTGAAAGAAGAATCAATAGTGTTCTGTTAGTGACAAATTTCGAGACACCCTCAACAGGTTGATGCAAGAGTCCGTTTTCTTTACAACTTTATTGAGCCTGCTAAGTTTACAAACTGTGTCCTTCTGACGGTCGCTCCAACGCCAAAAACCTAAATCTCGCATTTGACTTTGAACTTCGGCTTCTCAAAGCTTTCATTCTGGAATCTTGGGGAATTTAGTACTTGATGACGGGTTAGAGCATTTTAGTGCTGTGCATTTTCTAGCTCCACTTGGCTGACTTTCGAGAAAACTTTTTTATATGACCAGTTCTACGAACGGTCTTAACACCCATAAATTGGGTGGTGAAGGATTCATCTCTTGTTCTGCACATTTTTCTTTGCGACGATTGGTCTATACTTTGCAATCAATAACAGTTTGGCACTGAGTAAGACCTTTGTTAGATTTCGTTTTTGGTGGTAACTACAGTACGCTTTTTTATGAAGAGACATACTCTTAAAATTATCAGTAAAATCCCGAAACCTTATATAGGCCGTCCGCGCAGGGCGCGGATAGTGCGCAAAGTGTGTACTGCGAGTCAGTCTTATTTTCTCGTACACTCTCGCTGCTTGTTTTCTCTGCGCCTCTTTCAGTCATGAACTATCTCCGATGGACGCGACAGCGTTGCTCTCCGCGAACGACGGATAGAATTATAAAAATGCAGGAAAAATGACGCTTGCAAAGTTTTGTTTCATCCTAGTCATCAAACTTATCAATATTCTGGAAAAAACATCTCAGTACAACAAGTTAGATACCGGTATGAGGACCTCGAGATTAGCGATCATTTCGACGGTCATCGCAAATCAGTTCTCCAATACTCTCGAAAGCGGAAGAGAAGATGCGTTAAATACTTAATGTATCTATCAATTGCTAGTCTATGCTGCGGAAAAGCAAAATGACACGTTCTTATGCATTATACCTATATGGAACTCAAATGATCTATGCAAAAGATATTTTCCATTTGGAGAAATCCACCAATAATTTTTATAGAGTTGTTGATCAAAGTTAACGACCAAGGACATCTAATTAGCATATTTCAAATCTCCTAGAAATGATTATTCCTAATGTTATTCAAGTCCAAAATCTCCGTTACTTTATAGGATTTGTGCCACAGGGTACACAGCATGAAGTGGCTAACCGTCTTTCTATTTCTTGTTCATTTGCTAAATCTGCTGGTTTCTTGTTGATGTTTGTTTTTAGACTAAACAAATTCTATCGTGTATTTTTGACAAAGTGGAGACAATTCGTCGTGTTGTTAATTGTAATGCGTACACTTATAAGGGTTTATGTCGAATGGCGTGCGTTTCGGCGGTCGCTCTTGCCAGAATGGACTCATACTCCACAGAAGCAAGATTTTCATAGTCCGAAAATTTTGTCAGTATAAGAGAGAGTACAGAGGAGGATCACATAACTGAGATCCGTAAGAAACAAGATAGATGTGAACTCTTTTTGAAATTTTCTTTGTTAGAACAGCCGAACAATACGCGCCATTCGACCGTTTCTCCACCTATAAACGAAACGAAAGCGAGTGTTTTGCTAAGTGTTATGAGGACATCAGCTACGTCGGACTTTGTGCACAAAGCTCACTATCTGAACCACTCATAACAGGAGATAAGATTCGATTAGCAAATCTTCCTTTGCTTTCACAGAAAAGTGCACGAAACAAAAAAAACATCAAAAACTGTTTTGTCGCTGTTATCGCTTGCAGCTGCAAGCATATAACGCTGCAGATGCTTCGAATCTGTAGCAGACACTTAAAGCATTTTTTTGGCTGAAATCACTTTGGTAGCCGTCGGACAGACAGCAGACAGCTTTCAGCAGCAGACATAGTACTCAAACAGCTTGCATAATTTAATCATATGAGATCTTCCTTTGAAGACTTATTTGTGCATTTGTTATCAAGCAAGCTTTAAATTGGATACCTGAACTATTGTGCAAAAAAGTAGAAAAAAATCGAATCCGTTGACTTGTTGCTTGTAAATTTTTCAGGCCAGAAATATAGTCAGGTTGTCCTGAAAGTTGTCTCCATTTTTTTTTGCAATGACTTAAAACGTCATATAATGAAGGCTCAAATGCATATAAACATGCGTTCGCTGCGGCTTTTTCTTCTCTTTCTGGGAAATACATTTGTGAACTATAATTTCTTGAACGCATCTTAATAATTGTCAAAATTCTTCACCTATCATTTCTATGTAGTTGCTCAAAATTAGGCAAATTTCTATTGAAACTGAAATTTCTATCTCCAATCTTCGGAGAAAGTGGGTATTAATACAAATAGGGCAAATCTGGGACTATACTTACCCTAGATCTCTCTTGAAATGCTGTTTGGAGCTTTACAGAAATATTGCTCAAAAAATGATCATTTTTGTGACATTACGAAACGCGAAAGCAGTGAAAAGATAAAAGCTTACAAATTTTCGACGGACTGAAAATTGATTGCCATAAGCATTGTTTGTGCGAAACAATGCTTATGGCAGTCAGCAACAAGCTTCATCTGCTTTGGAGAGTTAGCTTTTGGGAATTTTGAATACATCTTTGCGCTACTTGTGCTCAAAAAGCTGAGGTCCCCCAAACAAGCAATCATTGCTGACTTCAAAAACTTGATCTAGGATATCAAAGATAGATTAATTGTAGCCAATGTAGCCAGTTTGGTGTGACTGCTTAAAAAGCCATGGTCATAGCATTGCGATGAATGCGTAAATCAGAGCAAAAGTGCAGCTGTCAGAGAGAGAGAATAAAAGTTTAAATCAAATGTTACCCGAGCCCTTTGTCGGTCAGTGTTCTGGGAGTTTTGAAGACAGAGCAAAGCAGAAACTTCGAAACAACAGAATATGTTCCACATAGCATCTTGAACCTTGATATCGTTTAACTGTTCATGTAGTGCAAGCAAAGACGAGTTTATACAGGTTTCACCTGCATCACGTATCATTTATTCTCTGATTAAGAGACGCGAGCACCCTTTGCGTACATCTCACTAACAAGTTCATGAATGAGTTTTAATGCGTTTGGGTTGAGTTACAATTAGAATTCGTGGAAAAACATGTTTGAGCTCGTTAATCCACGGTGGCTTGAACACGTTCTTTCACGAATTTGTGATAGTAATTAACCAAAACGCGTTAGAACTCGTTGATGATACGTACACAATGCGTGCTCGCGTCTCTTAGTCAGAGAATGGATGGTATCTTTCCGTGCAAAATCCCAGAGTTGCAGGCAGGATTGAGCAAGAGGTCAGGCACAAGTCCTTCAGAAACGACCCCCCTTCCCTGTGAAAGCCCCTAAACGACCCTCCGCTTCACCGCCAAGTCCTCAGTCCTGTTATATTTTAAAGAAGACCAGCCTTCACTGCAGGTTTCTATTAAAGTCTGTAGGCCCGACTTTCTGCGATTGCACAATCACACGCAACTTGACGGCAAGTTTTAGATCTGGATAGTCCTCTTTTCAGTGCTATAATTTTCACAGGGGTGGAGTGTTTGGCTCCAAGTTTTCAATATAGCAAGAAGAGGCTTTGCGTAATATAGGGGCGATTTTTAGATCTTGAAGGCATGTTAAGAGGCTCAGGCGGCCTGACCTTTCGAGGGGTTGCGCCTGACCCCATTAACTCTATTTCCGAAAAAGCTTTACTACGCAAATTTTATGTGATTCGCTAGCTCAACCCTCGAAAATTCCACAGTAAATGTTTGAACTTGATTCGACTTGTTTCGGCCTTGTGCTAATCCGAGGAGTTGAGGCACTCAACATGAAAAACGCGCCGGTTGGAATCTTGGCAGCACTTCTTACTTCACTGTTTGAAAGCGATATGAAGCCCGATTTGTAACATAGACTTATAGAGAACATTACTTTGTTATGAATATACAAAAGCTGACTTTTCTCACTTCTGAAACCAAGTTGATCACGTTTGAAAATCACACTTTTTAGACGTTGAGGAACACTAGAAACTGCAGTAGGTAATGGTTTGAAGCGCATAGAGGTAATTTGACATGCTGGTTATGGAAATGATACCCATTTCACACAGCACTTCCTTATCGACCTCCCTTGTCGACCTCATATGTCAAGGTAAAAGAGATGATTTGAATTTTGGCTGAAACTTCCATTGTACAAACATTCAGCATGCTCTTTATGACCGCCATTCCTTCATGTAATCGCGATATCCACCGGACTAGCGCATTTCTTCTTCACCTTCGCAGTATCTCCCCAACTTAACAAACTCGATTCTTAATTACGACCCCCCCCCCCTCAGTCTAACCTCAGTACGTACGATCCCCCAGGTCGGGCGCGCCTGACCCCACGCTCAACCGTGGTTACAAGTCTGCGAAACATGAACAGGAAAAGCATGTTTAGTTGGCCAAAATGCAAAGATGCCCTTACATCGTATATAAAGTAATTTCAACTGATATTTACTTTAAATTCATACATACTAGTTACTAGCCTATGTCACGATATGTAGAGCTCACAAATGTGCACAGTGTATCCTGCTAGAAAAACAAGATACAACTGCTTCAGCGACAACTGCTACATTCTTCTACGCGATGATGTGGAATCCGCTTGCGGAAGGTTTATGAACTTTTGAATGGAACGACAAGACCCGTATCATTACAAAACGATTGTTGCATGTAATATATGTAGATGGGATAAAACTCTGGGTAGGGGTCACTTTAAGGAAATTGCGATTTTCATTTTAGTCATGGAAGTATACGAAGGTGCTATTTGAAATAGACGTTATCGCAGAAGCGAAAAAAACTGAACTTCGGTCAACAGTAACTAAACAATCATCGGTTACTTTTGAATATCTCATTAAAGCCAATGGACTCAATATTTGTGCGCATGTGAATGAGAATTCATGGACACATTTGGGTGAAGATACATTAGAGGTGATTATGTTTGAGCATGCATTTTGTTCCATGAATTGGCTAGTACATGGTGCATGATATCCTATGAACGAATCTCCGTAAATCTTAGCATGTTTGGATAATTCTTTTGACTGACAAAGCCAGACCACAATGTCATCAGCTTTATCCAGCTAACGTTTCGGCTTGTTTTTCGTCCATCAGAGCGTGAATGTGAGGAGCATATAGGCTTGTCTTTTACAATGTTCCTCCAACAGTGAAGGTTAAACAACGGGATTTTGGACCTCTTGTGTATATCTTCATGCACCTCATCCGCTTTTCAAAATTGACACTGCCCGTTACCCGCTTGTGTCACTCGTTTGCTTTTCCACTTGGTTTTTTTTTGCTGGAAAGAAACAGTTTCCGAGCACTTACCTGTGAAAGATAATCGGCGGGCATGAACTAATCGAAATTGAAGTGCCCGAGACCTTCTACTACAATACCACCCGTAATTTGTGAAAAAAAAATGGCGGCGGCACTTAACTCACGCGGCGCCGCCGCAGTTAGGTGACAAACGCCGCGTCGCGCGACAAAAGTCGGCGGAAAAGCGGCATTTGTCGCCTAACTTTGCCGCGCAACGCCTAACTTTTTTATAAAAAAGACCTTATCTTGATCCAAAATTTATGAATTCTGTATATAAGAGTACCATTCAACTCAGCTCGGCGAGGCGCATCTTCCAGTATACAGATGTGCCTACTTGTGGGATATAGGGTTTTTTTTGGAATTTTAGTGTAAATGGATCATTCAGTGTGCTGACTCCAGAGGCTACATACACATTCTGTTGCTCATTGCAGAAATAGGGCAGGTATAATTTAAGAGCTCATTCTGCATGGATATGTGTGAAACTGAGCTTTTCTCGGCGAAGTATGACGGGTCCCAAAATGCAGGAAGACAAAGGGAAATGGTTGGAAATCGCATGAGAAGCACATATCGCGGAATGCCGCGCGTGCTGTGCAATGTACAATACCACTCAAAGGACGGGAATGTCGCGAAATTCCGGAAATTTCGCGATTCCGGAATATCGCAAATTATGCAGCGCCATAACTTCCTTCAGAACGAATGTATTCTAAATCCGAAAGCAGCATTGTGTTCAGCTTGTCAAGGCAAATCTTTTGACATACGTCATGTCATCTATATCTTGTTTCCAGTTTTCTCAAATTGTTCTGAGGAGGTCCTTTTGCAAGTATGTAACGCAGCGCCTATCCAACATGAAAGCTTCCAGTAAGCACCATTCGATAGTGCTCTTCTTGTACATTATAGTGCACTAAAAAGCTGCCGCAGACTTCTTTTCGAAAGAGAAAAAAGCGTTGGTATTCTGAAAAATCACTCGTTTCCAGATTCTACTCGCCGTAACTTTCTTTGGAGTGGATATTTTCTGAATCCAAAAAATGCATTGTGCTCAGCTCATCAAGGCAAATCTTTCGGTATGCAAAATGTCTTTGATATCTCTATTTTAGTATTCTCAAAACTTTCTGCGGGAGTCTCTTCGCAAAGGTGTGAAGCAGCGCACATTGCCCCTAGTAGACTACTATAAGGACGATTCGGTAGTACCTCCCTTGCGGATTAATGATCGCTAAAAAGTCTCCGCAAACTTCCTTCGAAGGGAGATAGAAGGGCTGGTGATTTGGAAAAATCTTGTCGTCCCAAATTCCACTCGCCATAGCCTTAGAATACGAAGCTCTCTTGCTAAGCAGATGTGATTTTCGTAATCAGCAGGTCGGATAATCCTTATGAGCAAGTTTTCCCGGATGTTTGGGTAATTTCATTTTTTCTCGTTTTACGCTCTGAAGCTGGCCGATGGATTTGGTCAAAATGTTCATGCTCTTAAATTGTAAGGAAACTTCGCTTATAGAGGTTTTCGGACACACTGTTTACGAAAATCGTGGCCTTTGAGTAATACATGGACTTTCTGCATAGATATGGTGAGATAACCGTAACGGAGAGTCACGAAAGTGCGTAACTTTGCCCGCACTTCTCGCGTATCTGTCACAGAACTTGCCCGCTTGCGTCTAAAAATTAAATTCACTGGGAACTGTGCCATCGAATGGTGCAAGCCTCAGACTCCACTCTACAGAAATCGCCGAGTTACGAGCCTACGAAAACACATCCTCATGAATTTTGCCCAAAATGTAAAGATCGCGTATTTCGTTGAAATTCCACTGTGAGTGCTTGTATGACACTCGCATTGCGGATATTGTGTTCGCTTCGCCCAAAGTATTGTCCCACTGTATTGAATATGGTACTTGCGTATGCTTCAACTGCTCAGTTGAATATCAAAGCTATTTCGGTGGCTAGAACTCAAACTACGAAATCTAACACAATAAGATCCATTAAGGACTTAAAAAGATTTTGATCAGCGGGTTGTACAAGCGCTCACGGTGGAATTTCGACGAGATATGCGATCTTTACATTTTGGGCAAAATTCATGAGGACGTGTTTTCGTAGGCCCGTAACTCGGCGAATTTCACAGGGGAGCCTGAGTCATGCACCGTTCGATAGCACAATTCCTAGTAACTTTGAGTGAGAAAGGCAAGCAGGCAAGGTTGCTGACAGATACGCGAGAAGTGCGGGCAAATTTACGCACTTTCGTGATGCAGTTACAGTCACCTCACCGTATCTCACCAAAAAGACCCTGTAATCCTCAAAGACCTTGATTTTCGTGAAGAGCGTGTTCGAAAACCTCTATAAGCGAAGTTTCCTTACATCTAAGAGCATGAACATTTTGACCAAAATCCATCGGCGGGCTTCCAGAGCGTAAAACGAGAAAAAATGAAATAACCCGAACATCTCGGAAAACTTGCTCATAAGGGTTATCCGATCTGCTGATTACGAAAATCACATCTGCTTAGCAAGAGAGCTTCATATTTTAGAGTTACGTTGAGAAAAATTTAGAACGACATGATTTTTCCAGAATTCACCAGCCCTTCTAACTCCTTTGGTAAGAAGTGTGCGGCTAATTTCTAGCGCCCCATAATCTACAGAAGAAGTACTATCGAAAATTTCTGAATCTACTGGGGGCAATACGCGCTGCTTCACACCTTTGCGAAGAGACGCCCGCAGAAAGTTTTGAGAATACTAAAATAGAGATATCAAAGACATTTTGCATACCGAAAGATTTGCCTTGATGAGCTGAGCACAATGCATTTTTTGTCAGAAAATATCCACTCCAAAGAAAGTTACGGCGAGTAGAATCTGGAAACGAGTGATTTTTCAGAATTTACCAACGCTTTTTTCTCTTTCGAAAAGAAGTCTGCGGCAGCTTTTTAGTGCACTATAATGTACAAGAAGAGCACTATCGAATGGTGCTTACTGGAAGCTTTCATGTTGGATAGGCGCTGCGTTACATACTTGCAAAAGGACCTCCTCAGAACAATTTTTGAAAACTGGAAACAAGATATAGATGACATGACGTATGTCAAAAGATTTGCCTTGACAAGCTGAACACAATGCTGCTTTCGGATTTAGAATACATTCATTCTGAAGGAAGTTATGGCGCTGCATAATTTGCGATATTCCGGAATCGCGAAATTTCCGGAATTTCGCGACATTCCCTCCTTTGAGTGGTATTGTACATTGCACAGCACGCGCGGCATTCCGCGATATGTGCTTCTCATGCGATTTCCAACCATTTCCCTTTGTCTTCCTGCATTTTGGGACCCGTCATACTTCGCCGAGAAAAGCTCAGTTTCACACATATCCATGCAGAATGAGCTCTTAAACTATACCTGCCCTATTTCTGCAATGAGCAACAGAATGTGTATGTAGCCTCTGGAATCAGCACACTGAATGATCCATTTACACTAAAATTCCAAAAAAAAACCTATATCCCACAACTAGGCACATCTGTATACTGGAAGATGCGCCTCGCCGAGCTGAGTTGAATGGTACTCTTATATACAGAATTCATAAATTTTGGATCAAGATAAGGTCTTTTTTATAAAAAAGTTAGGCGTTGCGCGGCAAAGTTAGGCGACAAATGCCGCTTTTCCGCCGACTTTTGTCGCGCGACGCGGCGTTTGTCACCTAACTGCGGCGGCGCCGCGTGAGTTAAGTGCCGCCGCCATTTTTTTTCACAAATTACGGGTGGTATTGTATATGTATGCGGGCTGCATATCGTCAAAACTTTTGCGTAAAAAAACCAAGTTCACTCAATGCAGATAGATCATGGTGCAAAGTAATAGCTCAATTATTCAACACAGTTGAATTACAGTAGTAATGTATGATTTTCAACTGCTTGCACAAACCTTTTGATTCGAAAAATCAGATAAACAATCTCAATGGAAGCAGACAGAGAAATTCTACAAACATTTCTGTAGATAATGACCTCTTACCGTACACCTCCCGTATCCGGATAGTATTGCAGTATATTCAAATATGCAAAGCGGAAAGCTAAGTGAAATGAGTGCTTAGTTTTGCAAGCCGCCCACTTTGTAAAAAGATATGGCGATTGAATAGAAAGTTTGGCGGTGAGAGTTTGACGTGATTGTTCGGTCACATAGTACTGATCCACTGAATATAAGGACTACAAATAATGAAATACATTTGAACTTGCAAAGAGAATAGCGATTAATCGAGATCAAAGTTCCCCCATTGATACACCAAAGACCTCGTCCTAAAAATAATTTAGATGAGCATTTTATAATGTAACAATACAGTGTCGATTACACTGCAGAAATGAGGGCTGACTCTCCTCCGGAAGTAGTAATAGTTCGGTGGCAACAAGTTTTTGGCTGTTTTCTATATAGTGGATAGCTACATATGTACAATTCGCATCCCATACGAGTACCACGCCAGCACGATCAGAACGTATATTACCATATATCTACGGTGCATCGGTGACGGATTACGGCGATACGATATAATGTAAAGTACAGCTCAAGAACGAGCTGAGCACAATGCTCTTTCGGGTTCAGGATCCGTGCATTCCAAAGGAAGTTGTGCGCGGATTTTGAAGATTTTGCGAAATTTCAAGGATTTCGAGTAATTCCGCAACATTCCTGGAATTTTCGCACGCTCTATGGGAGCCGGTGTGCTACAAGGCTCTAAAGCTAGCGTGCAGTAATGTAGACCGGTCCGCAATTCTGTACTGCAAATACGAATCGAAGCCAACTAAGGGAAGGATGGTTGGTCGAAGTGGCATTTTGAGAAGGGATGTGTACCGTTGTGGAATTACATAAATGCTGATTCCAGATTTGTCTTTCTCATCTGCAGGACGTCAGAGGGCGAGGAGTTATGAACGTTTATTGGCAAAAAATTAAAAATGGAAGTGATGCAAAAATGGTCGTAGCCTCGTTTCTAGCGCATAAATGAAGCAGTGGGAATCATGAGCACTTATGCAATAAATACTTTAGATAACATACAGCCACACTTGATTGCCTCATTTGAGCGTTAGGAAGAATTTAGCCATTGATTTGATCCAGAGAAATCACCAATTGTTTTGCTCCCGTAAACACCCCCAACCAGGGCCCGGCAGCAGGTGGCGTTTCGACTTTTTCAAAACGAGTTCCCCTTTGACTTTCAAAAATTTCTACGATTTCCTGCTTGATGCCCAATGAACGTAAATGTAAGAAAATAGCTACATCATGCCGCATAACATTTACTGTGCAGGCTAGCAAACTCGGAAACACCTGTCGACGCTTAGTTACCAGCTGGTACACTTCAAAATCATAAAACTTACTTCTTCACTCCTCCTCTCTGCTTCCGTGATATCAGCAATGAAATTTGTTTAGCAGCACAACTTTTTCCACACTTTATCACGATAAAAGCAATCAAGGTGATCTATGTAAGATGAAAAATTTACAACATCAACTTGCATCCCGCTTATCAATTCCGCATCATACTGTCAATCACATTTTCCTAAAATGATCTGAGGTTCGGCGAGTCTGCCTTAGATGACGATAGTTACGCAATGTCATTTTTTTTCGTTGTTCCATTCTTCAGCAGAGTTGTCATCAAACATGCGGGAGAAGCAACCTGGAACTTCTAGTTTCAAACGAGCTTCAGGGTCTCTAGGCTATATTACCTGCTAGTGACCATTTCCGTAAAATTTCATACCAAGATTTTGCAAATTTCGAACAGAATTAAAACTAAGTACAACATCCTCCGTGGCATGACTGATACCGAAATCAACGTAATGACTCAAAAGACACAGATAACTTCTATAAAAGAAAACAGAACACACCTCCTGCTCTCGGTAAGCATAAATGAAACATCGGAAGTGGAGAACGCTAACATCTGTTGAATTCTGCTTACCACATGAGCAGTCACAAGTCGAATCGACATGATACTGCCGCCAACAATTCTCAAGAATTCTTGATCACCAGAAGATCAAATACTTCTTGAGAAATGTGAGATATAGGGACACTGGAATCCAAACTGATATAGTGCTATGTAAAGCAATCGTAACCATAGCAGACGTTACCTTGCCCTTCGAACAGAATTTTGCCGATATCTTCTGAGATATGTTGCTTGTATGCGGTAGGGGTTCTGCACCATCAAAAAAGTTGGGAACGTTTGCAGATATGGGCGGAGAGTGTTCAGAAGCCTGAATGAAGGAAGAGCACAGACAGAAAACAAAAACTTGATGAAGTTAAAGGAAGTAATTCATGAAAATATGATGGTATTTTCCAAACTTATAGCGGCTCAATCTCAAATAAGTTCTCACCTTGTTTTCTCCACCTTTTCGAGGCCTCGATGAATTGCAGGTCCTTCATCAGAACTTTCGTGTATCATTTTCCTGCATTTTCGACGAGCCAATGAGACCTGAAGTAGAGAGATGGTCAGTATAACTCTAAAGAAAAAAATCTGAGCAATGAACTAGATCATAATAGGGAATAGTTTCGTAGGCCAATCAACACTCTACATTGAATCAAGTCTTCTGCCAAGCAGGCAAACAACTTCAAATCGTTTTGAACCCTGCGCCTTATGCGCTTCACGGCTGATAAAACATCGTGTTCGCGCCCATGGCTTCTTCGACTTCGTTCGGCAGTAAACGTTGGTTCAGGTGAAAACTAGCAGCGAGAAAGCGACTACCATGAAAAAGGCCAATAACAAAATAAGAGATCATTACATCATCATGTAATAATATCATTGCTTTTCAGAAAAGGTGAAAAGAGTAGAGTTATGAATTCCTCAAATGGCAAGTTTTGATACTCCCGGCAGCCACCTCTACTTTGAGACAGTGGCATCAAATGTCATCATCATCCACCTTTTGAACACAGGTGTGATCAAGGTATATATCATCTAAAGAGAAAACATTGACCAGACTATTTGAGTTTCCATGGATGTTCATGTATATGATACTATACAGTGTATAAGTAGCGCAAATCAGAAATGATAATGATGATAACTGACGCCGAACTGAGTATCTATACAAGTAATAGATAGATAGAAGAATAATGTAAGACAGCAAACCTCATCCTCTTCTCCATAATCTCAGAGTGACCACCAGCCCTGGGTTTCTCTCCTGTTTTCCCCTTTTTCTGCGCCGCAACGCTCGTTGCTTCTACGGAACCTTCATCTGAAATCGAAACAAATAACCATGCTTGAAAATGCTAAACAAGGACAGTCTGAGAGAAATGTAAGATGAATAAGATGAACAGAAAACTCTAGGGAGATGGTTGAAGATCCAGCTGATGTTAGTGCCGTGGGATTGGAGCGCACTTTCTAATTCTACACGCTCCCATGCAAAATCTATTTGAGGCTGTAGCAAATGTAATAGTTCATGCTTTTGGAAGCGGATTTGTGGTAGTAGTAACACTTTCAACCTAGTTTACATTTATGTCAAGAAACTCAGAAAATTATGTGAGCGTAAGCAGGGAGCCACCCCAGGTGGCTCCCAGGTGGCGCGGGAGCCACCTAATTTGGAAAAACAATTGCCATTCCCTGAGTTCACAAAAGTTTTTCATAATTTTTCATACATTGTTTCCACTCCTTGCTATCTTATCGTGCACCAAATTTGGTGTCATATCGTTACCTAATTGTTGCAAACGAGCCTAATCTTTGATTTTTCGTTCCAAAAAATTCCTATTTGAACTCCCGCGTGCTCTTTTGAGGTTGCTTGCGAACATTTGATGGGCAATGGGGCACATTAACGGCGAAGGGGGGCGAGAAAGGATACACTGCTTTGCAAACAGTGTCTGTTTTTGAAGTATAAAGCGGACATATACGTATATACTTATTGTCATTAGAACTGTAGAGTATCTTGGGTAATTCGAGATTTCTTCATCGAATGAATGAATATCGAATAAATTCGAAAATAGAAAATCTCGAAAATAAAATTTGATTGCTAAATCACTAGCGTCGATATATATGCAGGTATCTGCAATGTAGCATCATTCTTCAATTAATTTCTCCATTTCGTTTTCCTCTTCAAATTGCAAACGTCATTTGAGAAGCAAATCTTACGCCCTGTGAGAGAAATAAGTCTCAATAGAATCTTTAAATTGTGATAAGGCTTAGTAGAAAGTTTGATTCTCATACTTTGGATGGAAAATGAGTTACCCGGAAGTGATAAAAATCATGAATATCGGTCTCCTTGACTGAGTAGATTGAAGTGCCGTCTACAAACATTATATGTCGATTACTGCCTACCTTGATCGTTAAGAACAAATTCCGTAAATTTTGAAGATAGAGCTCTGATTTTGAAACTTTTTTCTTCAAAAGTAATTTTTAGTGTTCGGAGTCTATCTGGAATGCACGATAAGCTCCCTTACCTATATTGAGTTTCTTCAATTCTCTTCACTTTGAAGAATACGAAAAGTCAAGGAGAAACCCTATCCTGCTCTGTTGCAAGATCATGATACACTTCGTCAATTTTCCGAACAAATTAGAGTGTTGAAACACTCCACCGAAAATTCTCATAAATGTTTAGTGCATGAGGGTGCTGATGCATTTCTTTTGCTGTTGCACATCAAATTTTTCCGGGGCTCCGCCCCGGACCCCAAAATACGATTTTCCCTTTGCTTTTCGTGGCCAAAAACGATATCCAGCTTGTGAAAGCGCCACCTCCGCCGGGCCCTGCCCCCAACCCCTCGTCCTTGAATGCTAACACGAAGGCCACATTTGGGATCAGCGTTTTATGCCTTCAAAGATGGTATGCATCCCATCTCAAAGGGGCACTTCGATCAGCCATCCTACCCTTGTTAGAGACAAAACAAGTATTACCCACCACTCACTATGCGTTTTGAGACACTCTTCCGGTAGCGACTGCTAGAGTACTTTTTAACGATAGTTTTTTATAAGGATAGGTAACGATAACTTTCTGAGCCTAGGTCAAATACGAGTAATAGGGTGGACATTGAATCAGTTACTTTCCAAAGTGTTCTTGAACTGATTCCGGTGATTCCGGTTTCGCTTAAGCAAACGCAACAGTCCGAAACCTTGATTAGACTTTGACCTACAACTATCCAAAATTGTCATTTCGGACTCTTGAGGGACTTGATACCGAGCTAAGAATGTTTTTGGTGCTGTAATTTTTTGGGCTTTTTCATTTGGCTTTTGAGACTTCCAGGATGTTATTTGCCGTGTTCAAAGGTGTACGGTTTTGAAATCCGCGAATCGTTGAATGGAATTAGTTAACAAGCTGAGCATAATTCCTCTTCAACATTGGTTTCTCACCTTGCACCCATAGGATTTGGATTAGCAAGAATATTATAAGAGATGTCGTATAACTGTAACTTTTTACTATGCGTTTTCAAAAACGTTACACTTTGGGAAAATAATTTTGATCTCTAGAAGCCTAAAAACGTTGTTGAGACAATAGTTCGAATCATCGAAGTCGAAAAGGTACTGTTTGTCTATTACTATACTATGTGATTTGCGCGGCGGTTCAAAAACCACAATCTTTTGCACGGACTTAACCTTCATAAAATCCAGGCTTGATCTGCAAATGTCTTTAAGCCGAAGAGATTCTTCATCGAAATGTTTTATTGCGATATAAATCAAATACTACCAAGCACAACTACTACTATAAATCAAGTCTCTTAGAAACGAATATTTCTTCTCTGCTTCAGACTAAAATTTCCACCATTTGAAAGCCTTGCCTTCTCAAGGTGATCTAAGCGAATATGAAGTGGCTAGTCTTCTTTATACTTCTCGCTCAGGTAGGTCTTGTTTTACTGAGTGTTGGTTTTCAATCAAAATGTTTTCTTTTAGACAAAGGAGGTTTTACCGTGCATTTTTGACAAGGTGGATAAACTTCCTGGCATCGACAGTAGTGTGTACCCGTTTAGAGGGGACGAGAATGAATGTTTCGCTACGTGCTATAAAACCAAGAACTGCGCCGCTATTTCGTATGCGAAGGTCAGTATCTGAACTGTGACGAATTTGAAAGCAAGATGCGATCGGCTGTTTGTATAACCATATAAAGGCTACTGCATGACGAAGGCGCAGAAGCAGTACTAATTGAGCGGGTTAATAAAGCCGCGTTAGTGCTCAACAATACTGCGCCTTCGTCATGCAACAGCCTATAACTACATCAACAATTGCTTTGTCGCATTGATCTCGAAACTGCACGCGAGTTGCGCTGCGGATGCTTCGAAACAGCAGCAAACATTCCAAAGTATTTTGGTCTATATCGCGTCTGGGAAGCCTTGTTGGCACCATCGTCTGTAAATGCAATACTCAAACAACCTGCATAATTCAATCATATAACTTCTTTCTCTTAAAGGCACCGTCCACCCAGATTTTCGACTTCCACGTTTTTGTCGCTTCAGGGCCTTCTCATGTCCCTGATTCCAAATATGAAGTCGAGAATGCGCGAAAACCCCGACAATCCCCGTTTCGGAGAACCCGCAGGCCGGCTTTTCGGAACGGTGATTGGATGGGCGCGCACAAATGGGAGGGCATGGATGGGGAGGGGCGGGCATGGATGGGAGTCCTCGTGCATCTTCGCTATTCCGAAGCGATTTTCTCGCTTCTGAAGCGGCATTTTGCGCCGCAACTTGGTCAATGGATTGATAGGGGGCTCTAGTATTGAATGCTGCCAAAAGCTCAACACCCTCAACTTAGGTGGGCGGTGTCTTTAGAGTCTGGCACAAACTTTTTTTTTCAAGAAGCTTCTGATTCAACACATACTAGACAAGTATCGCTCAAAAAATGATTGAGGCAGAGCTGATCAGTTAAACTGGAGCTACTTTCACATCTGGGAACACCTTTTGGACTGCGAGCACGCGCTGCGAAGAAGCCTTCACTTTCCGTCGTTAGCCAGCAAAGAAACCCCATTTCATTGAGAGGTGGCCAGCTTGTCAAATGAGCTCCATACAGAAAATCACGGGAAAATTCGAAGTTTAGGTACCACGTAAGGATTGCTGTGATAGTTTGGAGAATAGAAACAAGACTTCAGTTTGGTACAAAGGTATCTTTTAACGTGAGCAGTAAAATGGAACACAGAGAATGACAGTAGATTTCTCAAGTAAAAGTGATGAACTTCCCAATTTTTACAGTCAGAATATATTATTCTTTCCATACAAAACCTATATAAGGTCGCTAACACACCTAATGAATTTTGTATTTGCCGGATTGCAAAGTAATGCTTCGACGGATTACAAACTCCGAGCATTATCTGCGCAATGAAAACATGTGAGACCATCCAAAGTACCACTGCTGCAATGGGTGATGGAACAGTCACCAATCACACGATGGCTTGCTGACCTCAACGATTAATGTCAGTAGATATGTCACAGCAGTTTCGAGAACGAAAGCACGTGTTATTTACTTTTTCAAAGGTAAACGCATGTTGTCTAAGAACCATCCGGTAGAGTTTTTTAAGCTCTGTGCATCCACTCAGATAATCGCCTGGGGGAGGCGGTCCGCAAACTGCGCTTTTCTGCAAGAGGTCAGCAAAATTTGGGGGCGTTGCCAAACCTTAAGCGAGCGGTACTTCCGTGTTCTTCAAGCGGACAAAATTTTCTGCAGGCGCCCGAACTCTTTTTACGCAGTTTCGGGCGTACGCCGGGTGAAGATAACACTCTAAATAACAGAGGTTCACCGATAATTCTTACCCGACTCGGGGCACTTACTTCCAGCGAGGTACCTAGGGGCTGTGCGGTTCTTCGCAAGGGGCCGTGCGTTCCTCAATAATTTCGCACATTCTCGTGGAAGGTCCGCGAGAATATGCGAAATTTTTGAATTATTGAGGAACACAAGGTCCTTTGTGAAGGACCGCACCGCAATTGTTCTCCGAGCATTCGTCTAAAATTTCGTCAAAATTCTTCCAAATATCTGCAAGCGGACTGCAAAAAATCAGAGAACTATTTTGGCCGCCTGCCCCGCGCTTATCTGAGCGTAAGCAGTTTACCCTTATTTCCGTCTATCTTCAAAAAATTTAGGTTGAAACATGATCTTCTGTTTTATTGCGCCAAAAAGTAGCAATTTTTCAAGACTTTGCTTTTTATCTGGGAATAAAAAGGAATCCTACCTTTTTGATATTCTGGTATGTCAGCTGTTTTATAACAAGGTGTAGCAGATTGAGAGATGATCAAACGCTCAGGATTGTGGGAGATGAAATACCGTTCCTCTCGAGCGTGGCTTAACGGCTCAAAGGCAGCAGGTCGGCAGAATGAGACCCGTGGCAAAACAAAGTCACAGGGTAGGAGCCCCCGTAATGGAACCTCTGGGCCAATGTTCGATCGTTCTCTGCCACTTCTAACCCCCGAAATTTCAAAGCGAAAGCAGCTCTCATTTCCTGTCCTCTTCGAAAACGCCCACCCCATGGACGAGTGAACGGGAAGCCCGTCATGGCAAAGAGTCGTTGCGGGACCTCATGCTTATAGCGTTGCGGCTGACGCTCTGACCGCGGAAGTCACTCGCCCATGGGGTGGGCGGGTTCGGAGAGGACAGAAGCTCTGCTTCCGCTTTGAAATTTCGGGGGTTAGAAGTGGCAGAGAAAGATCGAAGTTTGGCCCATAGGTTCCATTATGGGGCTCCTACCCTACGACCTTGTTTTGCCACGGCTCTCATTCTGCCGACCAGTGTCCAGGCAAAAAGTCGATTTTGAGATTTTGTGCTTATTGGGGCCTATTCGCTATGCTGAATTCGAAAATTCACACTGGGAAGCGCGAAAACGCCCAAAAAGGGCTCTAACGTAGGCGTGAAATTAAAAAGGGGCGGGGTCTTCCCCACTGCGAACTCACGTTCCCGGCTTCCGGAGCGACCTTCTCGCTTCCGGTTTCAAGTCAGTCATTCGCACTTGGCCGGTAGCGATGTTAGAACGGCTAGCGGAATCGAGAAAATCGCTCCGGGAGCTGGGAGCGTGAAATCGCACTGGGGAAAGCCCGCCCACCTGCTGATTCCCTCCTATATTAGAGCCGCTTTTCGCCGTTTTCGCGCTTTCCAATGTGGATTTTCGGATTCAGCATGGCGAATAGGCCCGTATAAGCACAAAACTGCCTTTAACGCGTTACCATAATGATAAGCGAATGTCGCCTATGTAAGCGACGTTTGAGTTCCTGCTTGTTGGGGATCGAAACAAATATTTCAGAATGATAAAACAAATTAAGCTGTCCCATTTTTTGCCGTTCACCCTAGTATTTTGATAAGTTGCACATGGTACTCGTCACTATGGACATTGGTTTTGGCTTAGAAATCAAAGCAAACGAAAGCTGCGACGTTCTCACCTCGTTTGTCAGACTATCTAGCAGCTGCTATTCACCTTGTCATTGTATGTCCCAAACACAATAGACAGCTCTTTAGTCAACTCTAAACGCGAACCTAGCTTTTCAACTTGATATCCTTGGACCATGACAAAACTCACACTGGAAATCAAGATGAGCCTACAAAATCGCGTACTGCACTATTTGTGGTCGATTCGAAACGCCACATGGTTATCCCGTAAATCCGTTTCTGTAACACTGTCATTTCATCTATCGCGAAGCATAGATGAGATACAGCTTGTGAAACATGTGCATACGAAACATGCTCTAAGTACGTTCCACCATAAAAAATAGTCCCCCTATTATTTTAGAACTTGAGTTTCCTGCGGTAAGTAAACTCTGAGCGATGTTCACCTCTACGTCGTAAAAGTTAATTACCTAGTTTATGACACTATGTTACAGAGCTCACAGTTGTGCATAGTGTATCCTGCTGGACAAAGCACATTGAACTGCCCTAGCGGCAACTGCTACTTTCTTCATCGCGATGATGTGGATCCTGTGTGCAAAAAATATGTGTACTTCTGAGGAGGATGACCGATGTTATTCATATCATCGCAATTCTGGAGTGCTGTATGTAGCATGATGGATGAAATAAAACTTTGCATGTTTGTCTTTCAAGGATGTCACGATAACGTGGAAGCTGGAAATCATACGGAAGTATCACTGGTGATTCGCGAAATTTTCTTTGGGAAGATAAAAAAAAATTTTGAATGAAGAGGCTTGGCGTTTTCCACGCCTTTCAAAAAAAAATTTGAGTCTTTCCAAAATTGGCGGGTAAACAGCTTCAAAATTTCAGAAAGAGAAACGAGGTGGCAGCGATTTCTTGTCAAGCTAACTATGTATTTTGATTTTCTTAGGGTTTGGCGTACTCTGATTATCTTATATATAAAGCTGAATGTCTGTTTGTATGTATGTATGTCTGTATGTCTGTCTGTGTGTACGTATGTTCCGAATAGAAAATTCCATTTCTGAACCGATCCGGACCAAACTTGGCACACATACACTTCGGGCCCCGGCGCGTGTCATAGGCTACTTTTCGTCATCGATCGATATCGATTTTATCGATTTTTATGGATTTTTTTGCTGAGTTCACCTACGGGGCTGGGAGTTGGCACAGGGGGGTAATCGAGCATGGGGATTCCGAATACAATATTGGTTTTCAGGATTATCGATTACTTTTATCGATTTTATCGACTTTTTTGCAAAGTTTCAGCTACGGGGCTGGGAGTTGGCACAGGGGGGTAATCGAGCATGGGGATTCCGAATACAGTATTGGTTCTCAGGATTATCGATTACTTTTATCGATTTTATCGACTTTTTTGCAAAGTTTCAGCTACGGGGCTGGGAGTTCGCACAGGGGGGTAATCGAGCATGGGGATTCCGAATACAATATTGGTTTTCGGGATTATCGATTACTTTTATCGATTTTATCGATTTTTTTGCAAAGTTTGAGCTAGGGGGCTGGGAGTTGGCACAGGGGGGTAATCGAGCATGCTGATCATCCACAAGGGGGGTGATCAGCATGCTCGATTACACCCCCTGCCAAATTACAGCCCCCTAGCTCAAATTTTCAAAAAATCGATAAAATCGATAAAAGTAATGGACGATCTTGAAAACTAACATTGTATTCGTAATCTGCATGCTCGATTACCCCCCTGTGCAAACTCCCAGCCCCGCAGGTCAAACTTTACAAAAAAATCGATAAAATCGATAAAAGTAATGGACGATCCTGAAAACTAATATTGTGTTCGTAATCAGCATGCTCGATTACCCCCCTGTGCAAAATCCCAGCCTCGCATGTCAAAATTTACAAATAATCGATAAAATCAATAAAAGTAATCGATAATTCTGAAAACTAATATTGTATTCGGAATCCCCATGCTCACTTCCCCCTGTGCCAACTCCTAGCCCTGTGGGTGAACTCTGCAAAAAAATCGATAAAAATCGGTAAAATCGACATCGATCGATAACGAAAAGTGGACTGTGACACCCGCCGGGGCCCGAAGTGTATGTGTGCCAAGTTTGGTCCGGATACGGCGGAGCCGGGTAAGCCAGCTAGTTTATCAGTAAAAACAAGATTTGGACAGTTGACTCAGGTGGTTGTAAGCAATGCAAGCCCCACCTCCTCCCTCAGAGAATGGACCGAAATGCATATGACAGACCTTATAACAGAGCAAGCGGAAAAAGGTCAAAGTTGTCTAGCCATCAGCAAAGGTGAAGCTTGTGCGTTTGTGTAGGTAAATTCTTCCCATGAAACATATTGGTAAAACTACGCAATGTATTAGAAACTTGATGCAGGAGTTGTTTAGACTTGAATCACCTGCTCGTCTCTAAAAATGGGGTGAGGGAACCTGAATACTTCCAAAGGCATGCCTCCATGTAGTTAGCGGAGTTCATGAGGGGTTATGAACTTGCAGCAACGTTAATTTGCATCCAATGTGCACCGAAGACGAGCAAAATTCTGCACGCGGTAAGTATGCCATCTCCTAAAGTTTATAAAACCGGGATTTTGTCGAAATTCGAGTTCAAAATTCAGTAGTGGTCCTTAGTCCCATTGGGGTATGGGTATAGAATCTCCGCACAGGGCGCGGAGAGTGCGCAGGGTGCCTGCTGCGCGTTGCTCCTCCTTCCTCGTGCACTCTCGCCGCTTGTTTTCTCTGCGCCCCCTCCAGTCATGAACTATCTTCAAACACAATGCCGTTGCTCTCTGAGCACAGGCGGACGGCTTATAAAAATTTTATCTACGGATAATCTTTCATGCTGTCTCCGGATATGATGATCGTTTTGCTTGATTTTTCATTTTATTTCTAAAACCTTCGTAGAAGTCTTTTTTTTTGTTTTTCGATCTCAACTATCGCTTGAAGAAAATAATTTAGTTGCATACGGATTCATCTTATATGTAAAGCTGAATGTCTGTTTGTATGTCTGTCTGTATGTCTATCTGTCTGTGGTACGTATGTTCCGAATAGAAAATTCCATTTCCGAACCGATCCGGACCAAACTTGGCAAACATATACTTTTCGTCATCGATCGATATCGATTTTATCGATTTTTTGCAAAGTTTGAGCTACGGGACTGGGAGTTGGCATAGAGGGGTAAGTGAGCATGCTGATTATGAATATGTTAGGTTGTCCCGAAAGTTTTCTCCGTTTTTTCAGCGCTCACTAAAACTCACAGAGCACTAATCCATGGATGATTTAGGCACTATTTGATTCAGATTTTTATCCTCTTTTTTACAGGCGTATTCGCTTTCTGAACTACCCTGTCTTTGCGATGTTATCGCCATGGTTTTTGAGCAGTCTAGGGTGATGCCAAATCTTCCCTAAATTTTAACAATTTTTGTCCTGATGTTTTCAAAGAGCACTGGTGACTGTTATGTAGAGCAAACCTTTGGCTATATTGTACACATTTGAGATTTTATGGGACGTTTATCAAGTCCGTTATAATTATTTAATTGATGAAAACCGCGGTTTTTTGACCATGTTTACCACGTAAAAATACCAAAAAGTTGCTTTTTCAAAGCAAATCAAACTTAGTTATGTTGCATAAATAATGTTTAGTAAGAATCATGTTTCAGTTCGCAGAAACTTCAGATTTCGAGATTTGCCGCCAGATCAAGAGATTTCGTGTATTTGCCGCAGTTGCGTGTTTCATGACTTTGCCAAAAACGGAGACCTCCGAAGAAATTATTTTTTGAAGCTTAAGCAGCAGATTAGGAGAATCTAGAAATATATCCTTGTAGTCCGAGAACTGCTCTGATTGATCCATACTTTATCCTTTCCGAAACTTTGGAATGAAATTTTCAAAAATTAGCCCAACTTTGAGCAGATGAAATTGACAAATGGAGAATTTTGGCAATTACCAAAAAAAAAAGAATACAAGATTGTGGTTTGCAAATGTATCCCTAAGAAAGAGAAGGAAAAGCTGCATCGAATGCATGTTGAAACTCATTCAGATCTTTATTGTGCGTGGTTTCATAGTGGTTTGAAAAAACGGACAAAAGTTTCGGGACAACCTAATATTACCGACAGGGCCGGGCGGAGCCGGGTTTGCCAACTAGTTTTGAATATTTTTCTGAACGTAGCAGAATTTTTTCGTTTTTTTCCGAGTTTTCAAATCTGAAGTGAAGTCTGTGTAAAAAGGTTGTGAAAAAGAATTCCGAGGTTTCAAGCACCACCAGCATTTTCGAAAATAGCGTGTGATAATGCCTCAAATATCTTTCTTAAGTTGCAGCGGAAAAAAATGAAAAATCTACGAAAAAATTGAAATTTCGAGTGGAAAAATTTCAAAGTTTCAGCAAAACCGTTAGCAAACTCGGAAACAGCATCATAGAAATTGGTTGGACAGCAGTTTTGATTTGCTGGAAAATTGTTGGAAACAAATTAAAAAATTTTAAGGTTCCCAGCTAAACCACTATTATATTCAAAAACAGCATGGCAAAGTGCCCCCTAAATACATTAATCAATTGCAGCAGAACTACTGAACTTCGAATTCAAATTTCGACAAAATTCCGATAGCCTGTAGGATGATGGCAAAGTTACCGTGTGCAGAATTAGCTCGTCTCTGGTGCAGATTGCTTGAGCGCTGCTGCCAGTTTGTGACCCTCATGAACTCCGCTAACGACGTGTCGGCAAGCCTTCCGGGGTATGTAAGTTCCGTTCCCCTTAAAAATGACATCGTTGCTAATTATGCTGATCCGCTGCATTGCCAAATCAACTGCAATCAAGTCATCCCTCATGGCCTGGAGTGTTGCAATGTAAACAGAATAAGATCATCGAGGACTTTTGGAACTTACATGTTGAGAGAATCCACATATGGTTTCAAATCTAGATAACTTGCAGTCACATTGTTCATAAACACATGTTACCAACTGATAATGTGGAGTCCTCCTCAACAAACAAATGTAATGGTTTTCTTCCACGAGCTTATAAAATCTATTAGTTGGCTTACCCGGTCTCAAACTCTCAACAACTCTCCCTCCGCAACGCTGAAAGGGGACTTTAGGGTGGGAGACGAGAGGTAATTTTCTCCGTCGCGCCGGATGTTTCCAGCTTGTATATAAAAGATCTAAAAAGGATATAAGAGCTATAATGAAGTACGGAAATGTTGCGCTCATCATTGTGAGGATAGAAGCTTCAGACAACAAAAATGCCCAAAATAGTCCTACTAGAGAACTGCTATGGAAAAGCAATGGATTTTTTATACGGTGCTTTCCCAAGTATACGCTGCGAAATAAGAACTGGGGTTCTGGCCTCTTGCCACAAGAAGGCTATTAATTTGTTAATAGCTCACTAGATTCTGCCTGCATGCTCAAACAGGAAGGCTCTCAGCTACTCATTGTCAGAAACTGCATGACAGGCTTAGTTTCTCATTTGCATGGTTAAGGGCTGCAAGATAGAATAAAAGGTGTCATCGCGCACAGGCGGGGGCAACTGGCGTTGTCGTGTCTCTGAGATAAACGCATTTTCACCCTTTCATTCTTCTATTCTCTCCCGACGGGGACGAGTGGCGTAGTGGTATGAGGCGCCACTATGACCAGAGCGGACACAGGTTCGATCCCTGCCCCTGGGCCAACCAAGCCCTCTACCCTCCGGGGCCGGTAAATTGGTACCAGAGTAATCTGGGAGGATAAAAGCACTGACTTGGAAACGGCTGCCCCCCCCCCAAGTCACAGTAATAGGCTCGCACGCATACAATCGCCTCTTCGACCATGAAGTTAGTGTGTGCGTTCGGCGCATGCCCTCAGAGGGTATTGAAGACGCCGAATCCTTTATCCTTTATTATTATCTCCCGACACATACTACCCAGATCGGACGCAAATGCGTTTAGCCTTTGCGTGCGAAAAGTTGCCCATACAGCGCACTACGGCGGTCCCAGGATTTCTGCTGGGAGGGGAGCGGGGGGGGGGACGACAAAAAATTTTTCGGGATGCCTTCCAAATTTTTTACGCCCATAACCCCCAAATTTAGGGAAAGGGGGCTTGTGAAAAAATTCTTACTATGCTTCATATTTTTGAAAACTCAAAAGTCACACTTTTTTGAGTAACTTTCAGAAATTTCGCGACCATTTTCGGTGAAAGGAAAGCACGTTAGTGTTCCTGCCTTGTTACGTCGTGAGATGCGAGTTTTTTGATATGATTTCCTGATAATTTTGTTGTTTGAGCATATCAGTCGACACCGACGCCATATTAGAGAATTTTTCACTGGCATGCTAAAAACATGTTTAAACCTGTGACAATGTGCTCGAATCAACCGATCGATACAAATGGTGTACAGCTTGGGAGCGTTTGCTGACGTTCATTCTCAGGCAAAAATACCGGGCGAGCGCCGCGCTAATTAGAGTACCCCCGCCGAGCGGTTGCATTATCCGGTCGAGCGACCTCATTCGCCGGGCGAGCGCCCCGCCATAACAGAGCACCGGGTGGGCGGCTACATTCACCTGGCGAGCGGCTGTCAATCAACCGGTCGGCCGGTGTACGATCAAGAGATGTCGGGCGAGCGCTTGCAAACAGTGACCGAGCGGCATCAATGATCGGTCCACCATCCCGCAATCGAAGCGCGGGAAATCGATGGTGTTCAACTGTTGCTGGCAACCGTCCTGACGTGTGAAATTTTTGCTACAATCAATTGATTATATGTACCTAGTACCTCTTGTCAAGGGATCGCGCGTCATTTGCATTTAACTTGTCTTTCTTTTTAAAGTATCTTGAAAAACAGTAAATTGTGGTGAAGTGTTGTCGAATCGTCGACGGCGTAAACTGGGCTCATCGTGGAGCATTGGAGCGAGGGTAAAAATCCTGAACACAAGTGTTCATTTAGGTAAAAGCTACTGCATGACGAAGGCGCAGAAGCAGTATTACCTGACCGCGCACGAACGCGGAGCGCGTATCCTCACGCTTGTAAATCCTACGCCTCATGCGCTCTGGGCTAAGGAAGCCGCGCTCGCGCCCAAAGTTACGCCTCAGCCATGCAGCAGTGTATATAAACTCGAAATTATGTGCTTCGCCCTACACTTTATCCGATTTGGTGCGAGCCCGACTTGAGCGGCTTGGATCCCCCTCACGGGAGACGGCCCTTCTGAACCCACCGTCCCCTACAGTAATCTAGAACTAGGACGCGCGCGCATGCGCTGCGATGACTGCGGACGAGTGCTCCGCGAAGGGCTCGTATTTTCGAAAATCACCAACGCTACCATCCTCTGAATGTTTGGTATTCTGAGCCCTACTTCCCAGCAGGTATGTTTATGACTTATGGGACATTTCCGAAGTCTTTTCATTTTCATGATTCATAAAAAACTTCTCATGAATCACTTTTGAATTCTTTCGAACTTTGTTTTTTTTGCTTTTTTTCCACTTATATCCCTTGTGTGTGCGATCCTTATAACGTCGTGCATCGTCACATCATATTGCTAATGTGAGCTGCTTGATGTTATTGAGGAAAGCCCACGTAATCAAAGTGTGTGTAACAACTCTTTATAAAGGCCAATTATAACTTAAATTTGTGATCTACGCTAATTCGTTATCAAATGCGTATTTCCTTCTGACACTTCAGTGCATCTCTGTAGCTTCATCTCCTTAAAATTCTCATTCCTAGTAAAATTTATGAACATGCATTTGAAATTTTTACGCTTTAAAAAGCATGATGCGTGCAGCAAAGAGAAGGTCGCTACCAAAGTCAATCCATATAGATCACGCTACCAGATGAAGGTGATGCATTTTTATTTGATTGCGTTTTTGATATGGACGGTGTAAGAAAAACTTCATAAAAAAACTAAGAACTCATCATAAAAAAACGTATGCTTCCCTACTGGCATGCATGTAGTGCACATTTCAACTGAATGTGACTAGATGATGCTGCAAGGAGGCGAACGTAGGAGAGTAGAGTATGCAATCGAACTCACAAAGACCTAGGAGAGTAGAGCAAGCAATCGAACAAAAAAAAAACCAGTAAAATAAGTCGAAAAAGACTTGAAAATGTCTTATAGGTCAAAAACATACCACCTTAGAAAGTAGCCGGCGATTTAAGTAGTGTAGGGTAGAACAAATAACTTAAGTTACTGAATTCTAGGGTGGGGAATTAGGCATTTTCTAGATACTTCCAGAATCTCATTGTGGAGTAGGTTACCAGCGATGTGAAACTCGTCCGCCTCCGCAACGCGTCTGCCCAGGTCAGCTGCTCGCTCCCGCGAGCTAGCCAATCATGGAGTGACCTCTAATTAGCGCTGACCTCTTATAGCCGTCGCGATTAGGGCAGTTCAGAAGGGCCTACACCCTCGGAGCTGCACCGACGCTGAAACAGCGCCGTGGTGTCTCTGCGCTGTCTCAGCTAATATCAGTGAGTACATGTTCATTTCGCTGGAGGTGGGGCATACAGCGGACCTCGTTACCGTTCCTAGCGAAGTATTGATTGCTCTTTATCAAAAGATGTGCCGGCGATACCGGAGCTAAAGGTTACTGCAGGACGAAGGCGCAGAAGCAGTATTAGTTGAGCGGGCGCGACAAGGTACGCGCGTATCTTTACCATTGCATAGTAGGTAAATTTCAACTCAGTTTAGGCGGAAACTGGACTGGCATGAGTCCGCTTCAGGGTCAAGCGTGGGGTGCGGCACGCCACACCTGGGGGGTCGTATTGAGGAGTCAAAAGGGGAGGGGGTCGTAGTTGGGTAATCTGATAATGGTGATAACATGATATTCGTATCCTATCCATAATTAGCATGTTAAATAACCCCTGTAGACAAAGTCTGAGCGATTTCTGAAGGTTCAAAATACTAGGGTGCCTAAGTGAAATGGGCAAATTCCAACATGGTTAACTTTGTTTCAAAGGTGAATTAGTTATCCGTTTTTGCACTCAAGACAAAGCACTACTCCTTCTTTGTCCATTTCAGGAATCCTGCTTCAGAAGACCTCCAAACTGTGGAATTAGAAGCCAACCAAAATCTCGTTTTTCCCATTCCTAGATCTCTAGTTTTCAAAGGAGTAATTTTAGCCTAATTCGTTTTCTTTGCTCTGAGTAATAGTTGGTGAAAGCACAGCTATTATAAGCGAAAAATGGGAAAAACGAGATTTTGGTTGGCTTCTAATTCCACAGTTTGGAGGTCTTCTGAAGCGGGATTCCTGAGGTGGACAAAGAAGGAGTAGTGCTTTGTCTTGAGTGCAAAAACGGATAGCTAATTCACCTTTGAAACAATGTTAAACATGTTGAAAAATGACCATTTCACTTAGGTAGTCTAGTATGTTGAATCTTCGGAATCCGCTCACACTTTATCTACAGGGGTTATTCGACATGCTAATTATGGATATGTTGCCCATTATGTTTGACAGGGCCTTCAAGTAATGCTATCTTAAGTGTATAGTTTAGGGGGGGGGGGGTCTTATTAAGACCGCAATCAGGGGGGGGGGGGGGGGGTCGTAACCAGCGATCGTGTGCCACACCCCTTGCTTGACCCTGGTCCGCTTCGCAAAATTCGCGCCGCTTTGCGGGATTGACAAATTGCTCCTGAATCTGGCAGAGTGACGTCACAGTGTGAGCAGACCTGCCCAGCTGCGACTTCCCTCCTGCGTCAGAGCCTCCTTCGCCGTTTCCGGTGTAAATCTTCGAATTCAGCACAGCGAATAGATCCAAGTAAGCACAGAATTCCAAAATCGACTTTTTGCGCGGACATTGTCTTTAAAGGCAGCGTCCAGGCAGAATCACGACCTCCACTTTTTCGCGTTATCCAGGCCTTTTCATGGTGCTGATTCCAAATATGGCACTCAAAATGCGTGAATTTCTCAAAACACCCCATCTTTTAGAAACTTTATGAGAACCGCGGACGAGTGCCTCTTATGCTTTGTCTAAAGCAAGCACTAACAAGTAGAAACTATGTGTTATATTGTGTTTGCCATGTGAAAACACGTCAAGGCCTGAGGAGAGTTCGTTCAAGGAGGCGGACCGTTCGAGAGAATGGCGAACGGTCCGCCTCTTTGAACGAACTCTCCTCAGGCCTTGACGTGTTTTCACATGGCAAACACAATAAAACACATAGTTTCTACCTGTTAGTGATTGCTTTAGACAAAGATAGCTTAGAAGCACTCGTCCACAGTTCTCATAAAGTTGTCTCAAAAATGGGGTGTTTCGAGGAATTCACATATTTTGATTGCCATACCTGGAATCAGCACCATGAAAAGGCCTGGATAACGCGAAAAAATAGGAGTCGAGATTTTGCCTGGACGCTGCCTTCAAGCTCCCACGCTCGGTGAGCGAATGACCAGACGCGCTCGCGAACACCGCCGAGGCGGTAGCGAGGGACCGAGCCCTTTTGGTCGGTCTCACTCCACATGAGACAGAGGCTATGTCCTGTCGAAACCTACGTAGACACCATCGTAGAGTACAAGTTTGCCCCGTAACGTTTTAGCTTTCGTTGCGGCTGCCACGAACACGGCCAGACTGGGCAGTCAGGACCCGCATTCTTGCGAGTTGCAGCTTGTAAGACACGCTTAGTGGCTCCTATATACGAACTATATACCGTCGATTCATTCACTGCACAGACTGACATCACCGCGGAGCACGCGCCGCGAGGGAAAAATCTTGCCCCAGTTCAAATGCGCCATCGTACAGGTCGTACTTTCTAAGATTTCAGCCGTGCCGCGAGTGGCCCGCAACTTTTGAGCAGTCCGTGCAGTCGACAACTGACCATACCATCCTCTAATCCTCTAATCGCAGGGACTGGCAGTGCCTGAGGCGACCACGGCAAGCGGCCAGCGAGAGCACGACTTACGCAGATGCGATCTGTATGGGACAAGCACTTTACCGCGCGTCGCGGGCGTCGCAGTGACGGCCTTCCGTGCGTTTGATATTAAAAGTCAACGTATTTCCAAGCACATGGATATCTATGTATATCTGCCTTCATCAAATAGATACCTAGACATTACGCCAGTCTTCCATTACTTTTTCGTACGTGCATCTCTTTTACTTACCTGTATTGGAACATGTTAACCTAATTTTATTTCTGCAGACGGCTGGAGGTTATCGCAGTGTTTGGCGATTACGCCATCATGTTTCATCCACTGACTGTCTTGAAGAACGCTACCGATTTAGCAGCCGTAATCGGCAGCTTATTGTAAGTCCGTTGTGTTATTTTTCTTTGCAGTTCACTGTGTTTTGAACTACCATTCAGTTCGAAGGATTGGGATTCTCAAAAGGCACGTGGCAAAATGTCAGGCATAAGGAAGAGGAAAAATGGCGTATCCAGCTCCGCTCTCAAGTGGCGGTTGTCATCACTGAAAGCACCACCTAGATCCTGTTCTCTCTTTGGTAAGCTTTTCCCTCAAAGTATGCATGAATGAATGCTTTGTTCTTGTGCCCAAACTTGACTGTGTATGTATATGCGCCTTCGAGGATTTTATCCCCTCCTATTTTATTTTTATTGACTTAGTGCAAACCGTTTCGCAGTATTTTTCCAGATCTGCGATAAAACCTTAAAATTTGGCAGATCATAGCATCAAGGTCCAGCTGACGTATCCAGTTTGGCACTTTTAATTAGGAGTTAGGAGTTTCCTATTAGTCTGGATAGCTCACACAATAATAGCTCACACACATTTATGAGCGCGCGACGCCGATGATTTGTCGGTCAGAATGCGAAGAGTATGGCGGGAGCGGAAGCGGGAGGCGACATAAGGCGCGCCTTACGAGCGCCTCCCGCTTAATCCATTTGATCCGCTTCAAATGGTCAATTCAGTGCACTGACCAGTAGCGGACTGGTTGTCCACTTCATCCGCTTGATCCACTTAAAGGCAGCGTCCAGGCAAATATGAGCCTGTGGGAATCTCACTTGGAGGGTAATTTTGGAGCCCTAACTAATACACTGCCCAAGCGGCAGCTCAAATGGTGAGGTCACAGTTGAGATATTCGCCTCCAGACTGGACCCCGGGGTTGTATCGCATGGATTCATGGCGCGACACATCAGTTTCGCGTGAGGACCCAGGCGTGTCGCGCCATGAATCCATGCGAATACCGGGGTCCAGTTTGGAAGCGCAATATCTCAACTGTGAATGCACCATTTGAGCTGCCGCTTGGGCAGTATCTTAGTTAGGGCCCCAAAATTACTTTCCACATCAAAGACCTGTATGTCCAGATTTGCCTGGACGCTGCCTTTAATCCACTTCGCTGTTGGTCAGTTCACTGAATTGACCAATGACAAAGCGGATCAAGTGGCTTAGAGGCAGCGTCCACCCACATTCTCGACTTCCATTTGTGATTGCTCCGGGGCCTTCTCGTGTCCCTGATTCCGAGTACGAAGTCGAGAATCCGCGAAAACCCCGACAATACCCCCTGCGGAAAACCCACAGGCCGGCTCTCCGTAACGTGATTGGATGAGCTCGCACGGATGGGCGGGCAGGAGGGGAGGGGGTATCTGGGGGTCTTCGTGCATCGTCATTGTTATTCCGTAGCGATCTTCTCGCTTCCTAAACGACATTTTGCTCCGCGATTTGGGCATTGGCTCGATAGTGGGCCCTACTATCATATTATTCTACTATCATATGTTGCCAAAAGCTCAAGACTCCCAACTTAGGGTGCCTATAAGCGGATTAAGTATCGTCGATTCTTTGACTGCATGGACTGCTTAAAGGCAGTGTCCGGGCAAAATGGGGGTTCTGAGATTTTTCTGCCATGTGAAAGTAGCCCCCCTGAGACACAACATCGCGCAACTGCGAGCATAAAACGTTCGACCTAAAGCAAGAAAAACGATTGCAAATTGGGGAAACTTACGCCTTGGGGCGGGGTCCTCCGAGCTGTTTGAATTCCTGCCAGACGGCAGAGTACGTATGCCGCCACAGTTAAAAACCGTGCGCTCTTTGCAACCTCTGCGTCTTAGCCTGGCGGGGATCCCCAAATTTCGAAATGTGAGGACTTGGAAGATGCATGTTCTCGTCGTTTTCGCGCCTTCTGATGTGGATTTTCGGATTCAGCGTTGCGGATAACCCCAGATAAGTTGATTTTTTAGAAGTCGAGTTTCTGCCCGGACACTGCCTTTAAACCTTGCGTAGCACGCGCGGCGCGGCTGAATTGTCGCGAGAGCACGACTTGTACAATGGCGAATTTGTACTGGGCAAGCGTTTACCTCGCGGCGCGTGCTTCGCAGTGTCCAGTCTGTGCGGTCAACAATCAACTATATGTGGCGTGCCTAAGGCGCGATTCCGGCGTCAATAAGAAAGTCGAGGATTGCCACATGATGCTTTTCAAAACTGACAAAAATAGAGGATAAGCCAGCTAACATATAATGCTATCCTTCCATACTCTACTGCTCTTTGTGGAATCCATGACGAAGTGCCTAATAACGTTAATCTTGACATGACGCCATTCATGATTAAAATAATAAGTGCGGCTTCTGCTAGAATCTTTTCATGGGTCCACATTCAGAGCCTCAAATCCTTGATTATAATACATTTCCATCTTAATCTGGCATTAGTGTAATCCGCGCTTTGCGACATAGCACCGAAGGTTAGCTGGTTCTCTCACTGTATGTGTAGCAAAGAAAAGGCCAGTTGTCAGTCGGGTGCTTATTGGCGATGTTCGGGGTTTTCCACCCGCGAATGGCCAATAAAGATTTTGGGTTCTGCCACATACTACAGCTGCTCTCGCGATACGCGAGGCGAACGCATCTCTTGAACCTGTTCCCGGCTGAAATGAACTGTATATTATAGGGTAGAGAGGACTATGTCGCCAAAAATGGGCGGTCCCCACGGTCTTTTGCAACAAATACGCACCCTTGCATATACACGGAGATGCGTTCCTGCAAGGATTCCGCCGGGACCCTCCCAAACTCGGCGACAATACAGAGGCCGCCAAAAAGTTGCGGACAAGCCGCCTTCTTTTTTCATCCCTCATTTTCGTATGGAAAACAAAGGTAAGAAAAAAATGCCTGGGTTGCATGAGATGAATAGAGCTCTTCAAGGGCTACAACATACACATTGCGCTTTCTGGAAATTTGTATTCTAAAAATCTTACAAGGGAATGGTCAGAAGTCGAAGTGGCCAAACCAAACAAGCTGTATATTATTCGATGCAGTATAAAACGCTGATCTCGAATCTGTCTTCCTTATATGCTTCTCGCTTCTGTGGACGAAGCTACAAGCGGTATTATTGTGAAAAAATCATACATAAAAACAGCGAAATTGTGCACATTGTTGCACTTTTAGCTCGGCTTCTGGCTTCAAAAATTTTAAGTAAGCTAGCTGCATGTTTTGGCCCAGCATTGAGGCGAACGAGGCTCTGCACGGCTAAATTTTCAATTTCACGCATGATTTTTAAGCAAAATAATGGTCTTTAACGGCTTATAACTTCGTCCATAAAAGCGATAAGCAGATAAAGAAGACAGATTTAGAGTCAGCGCTTCATGCTGCATCTAACGCTACGCAACTTGTCTGGAATGGCCACTTCGTTTTCTGACCATTCCTTTGTTAGATATTTTTTTCTAAAAAAGTCTGAAAAGGCCGCGTCACAATGTCCCGGACATCTTCGAGCGCGAAGATTTTCCTTTAAGGCTTGGTTTGAAACAAAACAGGAGTTTTCTTGACAGATAAGCATACTATTATAGAGCTCATCAAGGACATTAATCAGGTTGTGGTTACTTTCAAAAAACCCAAGCTTTAGTTTTATCTATTTTTTGCTTCTAATTACCGTTTTCAAGCCACATTTCTTCACGGATACCATTCAAAGGGTTGTTTTAGACTGCCACACTGACCGCAGCAGACTGCAGCTGACCGCACTGACCGCAGGCCGCAGAGATCGCTGCATCCTTTCATAAAGGTGGAGAGGATAAATAGTTGTAGCCTAAGCAATTAACAATAGTATATGCCCCAAAAGACAACACGAGCGAGTGTGAAACAGGTATATGCAATGAACGGAGGAATCAGAATAAGTATGAGCATACCAAAGAAAACAATCGCCAAAATTTGAGAAAAGTAAGCTAGAACCTATACTTCCTAGGCGTAAATTACGTATTGACGTACAGGGCTTTACAACCTGAGTGTCCCACCCGCCCCGCTAGGACGCCACGCTTAGGTCCGCGCAGCGTTCGTGGCGCTGGCTGCGCGTTGACTGAAGCTTGGCGAAATCCGGGCGATACGCAGCAAACGCCGCGCGCCGCCTGAGCGAGGCGGCCGCGTTGGAGGAGCCGCGCAAGCGAAACTTGCGACTCTCAGGTTGAAAAGCCCTGTAATCGCAATTGGTTTTTCTTTTACGAAAGGATGCAGCGATCTATGCGGCTGTTGCGGTCAGCTGCAGTCTGCTGCAGTCTGCTGCGGTCAGTGCAGTTAGCTGCAGTTGCCGCAGTCAGTGCGGCAGTATGAAACAACCCAAACATCCTAACAAAGCTGTTCGGATAAAATGGATGCTCTTTGCCATCCTCTATGCATCGTACATGTGCTGGTGAGTTTCTTTGCTGAAAATGGCTCCTGACTTTCTTTGCTGAAAATGGCTCCTGACAATGCGTGCACATGAGCCCACCCGCACCTTACCATTGACTTGCACCGCCTTGCAGGCTTGTAGCTTGGCCAGTAGTCATTCTACGAGCCTGCATGTAGGCTCATTTGAAAGAGCGTGACTTCCTTTACATGATTGACGCAGGGCTCGGCACAGGTGGCTTACGGGGCAAGCTGAATATTGTTTTGGAATAAAAAGCAAGGGGGTTGTCGTTGAAGCGGACCCCCCCCCCCCGCCCACACGCACACATAATCGTCTTCTGCCTTTATGTCACCCATCTTCTATGGAAGGTGCAAACTGTCATTTCTGCCTTATCGACCTGTATAAAAAAAAAAATTCCTGTTTCACCATGTTCGCCGGTTCAGCGCGCGAATTCAAACCTGCCCCGAAATAAACAAAAGACTTGTTTACAGTGAAGAGAAAATAAAACGACACCAAAATTGGTGTGTAGATGGGTTAGGGAGCTAGGACTATGTGCAAAAAAATCATGTGAACTGAAGGCGTGGCAAACTTTTTCGGAGTTAGGTGGCTTTACAGCCACCTGACAGCCACCTGAGGTGGCTGTAAAAAGAAAGTCATGAATTTTCCTTCCCTTCACATAATTTTTTCATATGCTTGACATAATAACATTCTACATCAAAAACCCTACAACTGAGTTTTTGAATCTCCCTAAACCCCCTCTTCCTCGCGTAGTTACAGCCCTCCAAATATTTATGGCGACGGCAAGCCTGCTCCAAGCGCGCAAAGATGCGCGCCGGACACAGCATGCCGCCATTTTTTTTAGTCTGTTTGATGTTACTTTTACGTTTTGTCCCATTATTTTTCGCTATTCGGTCGATCCATTCATGATCGCGTCATAGGTGATATCGTATTTTTGTGCCGAAGTCTACAGGGACTTCGTTCTTGAAAAATTGAAAAAGGGACCTCATGCCGAGCCATGGATTGATATATTGCTAGACTGTAGTCATGTATGCTTTGCTGGAGAAATATTCAAACAAGTAAAGGAAATACCACAAGGAACATCATGAAGTCCACAAATTGCAAATCTAACCTTAGCATACATGGAGTACTCCTTCATTGATGTTGCAATTTTTAATTATACCTATAGGTATATAGATGACATATTGCACCTTTCCGCAGTTGTAACCAGGTTCACCGGTAAACTAAAAAAAATTTATCACCCTTCATTGAAAATAGAGTCTACAGCTGTTAGAATTTCGGAGACAAACTTTTTGGATTTAACAATTACCACTAAAGATAGAGGGATTAAACTTTGTCTCTATAACAAAACAGATGATTATAATTTTGAGGTTACTAGCAGTGGCGTACCGAGGGGGACGGGCGCGCGAAATTTCTGAAAGTTACTTAAATGTGTTATAAAAATGTGCAAAGGACTTGTTTTTACTTGTAAATAATTAAAATAATTTTTAAAAATTTTTGAAAATTCACATTAGCCTTGTAGAAAAATTTTTTTCGGGGGCGTGGCTGCCACCACGCCCCCTTTTCTGAAACTGTGGGGGCAGGGGCGCAGAAAAATTTTGGGAAGCATTCCAAAAAATTTTTCGGAGGGCGTGGCTGAAGCCACGCCCCTTAATCCGAAAATTTTTTTTGTCGCCCTCCCCCCCCCCCCCCCCGAGCCGAAATCCTGGGTACGCCACCGGTTACTAGGTATAAACGTCAAATATCTTAGGTTGTTCCGAAAGTAATGTCGCTTTTTTCAAACGTACACCACACCTCGTGGAACAAAGATATCTAAGAGATTCTGGTAGCGTATGATGCAGCATTTCATTCTCTTTCTGATGGTTACATAACCACTGCACAGAATCCAATAACCTCTCGAAAAAATTATCAAAATTTGCGACCCATGCCTTTTGAGAAGGCCAAGTTTCAATATTTTTCTAAGTTTTTATAACAACCCTCGGAAGGAGTCCAAGTAATGGACGGATAGAACAAACCCTACAGAAAACGGCACAACTTTTTTCTACTTTCCATAGCTTGTCATAATTTTTATAGAGATTTTTTGATAAAACCACCGAATTTTAGCAGACTTGTCTCAGACACAAATGCATCAAACACCAGTAAATCTTCGAATTTTGAAACTTACAAAGATGGATTATGGTTTAACACTAATTTTACAAAGCAAATAAGCGTTTACCGCTTCAGATTAGCAACTTTTGAAAATTCCGGGTACAGCCTGGGGCGCCCTGGAAAACCTGAATTGATGGTTTTATCATGGAAAACTTGATGAATCGGAAACAAAAAACAGCTGGTAGAAAGAGGAGAAAAAGCCGCGTCAAATGACACCCGAGCTGCTTGCCGATTGTTGTTCTGTGAGATTTAAGTTGACCAAATATGGAATTTGATGGCATTGAAAAATTGGTTCCAGAAAGTAAAAGAAGCAAGCTAAGGAAAAGAAAAAAGTTAATTGTGTTCTACAGGGTTTGCTCTATCTATCTGCCACTTGCACTTCTTCGGAGAATAGGTACAAAAATTTAGAAAAATAGCCGAGTTTGACCATGGCAAAAAGCATGAGTAGCAGGTTTTGATAATTTCTCGAGGGCTCATTGAAGATTATGCAATGAAATTACAACCATTAGAAAGAGAATGAAATGCTGTATCGAATGCTCCTAAGATCTCTCGAAAATCTTAATCCCATGAATTGTGGCGTTTATTTGAAAAAAGCGACATTACTTTCGGAACGACCTAATACCAAGATACATTCCTCTCATTACATTAACATCGGAAGTTTAAAGAATTTATAGAAATTGTTCAGAATACTCAGAGTTTAGAAGGAGGTCATTGGAACTTAGTTTAACATCAAAAAAGAATGGTTGGGATGGCAGTAATCTTTCTAAGACCATGTACCATTGTTTATATAACAGACCTTTCATTTTACGTAAATATGGGTTAAGTACCGGAGTGCATATGCCCCTGCTGCATATGCACTGGTGGTGCGGAATATCTGGGCCGCGGCCAATTAAGAATATACGGCGGGAAATGAAACATTTAAACATTAAGTCATCATAAAGTGCGCTCCACCAAGATCATCGTACCTCTTTCTTCTTTGCCTATACTTAATGTCCCAACATTTCATGAAATTGTTCTATTTTCTTTCTTTTGGCTACTTTTTTGCTATATTCCTTGGGAACTACTGATGAAAGGGTTTAAAACGCGGGGGCGCCAAGGAAGGACGCGATTCTGGTCTAGTTCTTAGCCCCGAAACCAGTATGCGTAAAACATTCTCATCATTTGTGTTTTCTTGTTTGATGTTATTAAACCCTATTCTATGGCTCTTGATAGTGCATGCACATGACCTCATCTCCATCCCTCCACTGACTTGCACCGTTTGCAGGCTTGTAGCTTAGCCAGCAGTCATTCTACGAGCCTGCATGTAGGCTCATTTGAAAGAGCGTGACTTCCTTGACACGATGGTATGCGGAGTTGGGTTTGGCAAGTCCCGGAGATTTTAGAGATGGGTGGTGGGGAGGGGGGGGGGGAGAAGGAAGCGCAGCTTTAGTTGTAGGCAGGGTCAAGCGTGTTGATGCGATCCGGGACCCTCATTTACGACCCCCCCCCCCCCTGAAGGTACCCATCCGTACGACCCCCCCCCTTCTCCCCTCCCCCACCCTCTCCCCTTTATCCCCCTTACCTCCTCTGCCCACTTCCTCGCGGTAACTTGCATAAACGAATGTCAATCTCAAAAAACAACCGCGTGAGAACTTCAGTGAGGTTTCGGAAGCAGAATTTCTAGGCCAATGCCTGCATCCAGAATTTGTAGCACACATACACACCTTCAATAATGTTTGAGAATCTGCAGGTTTTTTTTTGAATTTTCAGGCATACTTGGACCAGCGAATTCGATACCCGTAGGCGACACAAATTTTTGCACGGAGAAAAAAATGACATTCTTGAACGACAAAAGATGTTTTCGATTAAGAAGCTTACTTCCTACCTCATCCACAGTTTTTTCCGCGAAAAAAACCGCTTGAGCGCCGTCCAGAACGACGTCAAAAACGTGCATGAGCGCGGTAGTTTGAAAAATCGTAACTAAGGCCAGGAAAAGAACGAGAGGCTGCAAAGCACAGGTTCTGTAGTATGGTGCCCAGACTATCCATAGAAAAAGTTTCAGCATTTGAGGAGCAGTGAGCTCGAAAAAATTTAGGTGCGACTCTCGCAAATTTAGATGCGATCTAAAAAGCAAAAACTAGGATTTTTGAGCTTAAAAGTTTGTAACTTACCAGAGAAGTTATAAAACAGCCTGCAATTTTTATGAGGGAAAGTAGGAGGATGGCCTCATATTGCAGCAAAATTGCAGCCAACAAACTTCGATAACCCCGAAAAAATTTAGATGCGACCCAGATACGACCTCCCTTTTCTCATTTTTTGCTGCCATACATAAAATCATAAGAAAATCCAAAGTTGACAAAATAACACCAGATTTTGCACTGATATAGCAGAGCATCTCCGAAGTACAGGTAAATCATATGGGCCCTGAAAAACATTACAAAAAGTTTTAGAAATTCATGATGGTCACAGCTGGTAAAGATATTCGCTTTTGTCGAGTGTGTGAGACTTGAGGAAAGCTTCAGAAGCAAGATTTCTAGGGCAATCGGTACATTTAGCATTTTTGTCAAACCATGCATCCTTCAAAAGTGTTTTGAGCTCCTATAAATGTTTTTTTGTTTTTTTTCTTACTATTGCA
The DNA here is from genome assembly GCA_958299035.1 of Cylicocyclus nassatus. Lineage (NCBI taxonomy): Eukaryota > Metazoa > Nematoda > Chromadorea > Rhabditida > Strongylidae > Cylicocyclus > Cylicocyclus nassatus. Next base: position 51,699,480 of record CATQJL010000001.1, read on the forward strand.
ATTACAAAATAATAAAAAAAAGTAAAGAAAATAAGCAATATCTAGCGAAAAAAATCCGCTTCAGCGCCGTCCAGAACGACGTCAAAACGGTGCATGAGCACGGTAGTTTGAAAATTCTTAACTAATGCCAGGAAAGAATGAGAGGCTGCAAAAAAAAGGTTCTGTAGCATAGTGCCCAGACTATTCACAGAGAAAGTTTCAGCCCTTGAGGAGCAGTGAGCTCGAAAAAATTTAGATGCGACTCTCGCAAATTTAGATGCGATCCTAAAAAGCAAAAACTGGGATTTTTGAGCATAAAATTTTGTAACTTACCAGAGAAGTTATGAAACAGCCTGCAATTTTTATAAAGGAAAGTAGGAGGATGGCCGCATATTACAGCAGAATTACAGCCAACAAGCTTCAATAGCTCCGAAGAAATCTAGATGCGACCCAGATACGACTCCCCTTTCGTGGTTTTTTGCTACCATACATAAAATTATAAGAAAATCCACAGTTGACAAAATAACACCAAATTTTGCACTGATGTAGCGGAGCATCTCCAAAGTACAGATAAATCATATGGGCCCTGAAAAACATTACAAAAAGGTTTAGAAATTTATGATGGTCACAGCTGGTAAAGATACTCGCTTTTGTCGAGTGTGTGAGACTTCAGGAGGGCTTCAGAAGTAATATTATTAGAGCAATCGGTACATTTAGCTTTTTATCAAATCATACATCCTCCAAAAGTGTTTTGAGCTTTTGTAAATGTTTTTTCTTGAGAATTTCTACAGATTTTTTATCTTTTTCATTCTGATCTCCAATTTTTTATAGATTTATTGTAAAGAACATGACTGATTATCTGCTTTTTGATTCCCCTTTAGGCTTAGGGTATTTTAGCCTACTACCTTCTCTTATGACCCCCCCCCCCCACCTTGATACCCTCTTTACGACCCCCTCGTTGCGACAGTCGCATCACAAGCTTGACCCTGGTTGTAGGCTAAGGATTTTTCAGCTAAGGTTGAAGAGAGCTACTTCGCTACTAGTTCCATCCTAGAAGTTTCAAACTGTCAGTTTCTTGTAATATATAGATCCATTTCAAACCTTCAAAACTGTTCTAATGTTGATACTTTCACTTTAATCACCTTTGAGGGTGCGCTTTTTCACCCCATCTTAAATTCTCCAGGACTTGCCAAACCCAACTCATTTCGCATATCTTCGTGTCGAGGAAATCACGCTCTTTCATATGAGCCTACTTGCAGGCTCTTAGAATGACTGCAGGCCGAGCTACAAGCCTGCAAACGGTGCATCAGTGGTGAGGTGCAGGTGGGGTTCATGGTGAAAATTATTTTTTGCTAAAAAAGGAGTTTAGAATAATTTTACCCCAAAGTTGTTTTTGAAAATGTTAGGCACAAACCATTTTCTTATACCAGTGAGCCAAGGACGTTTTAAGCAATTATATTGGCTCAAGTCCTTACACCTGCAAGTCATCCTACTTCCTGATCGTTGATTATTTGCAGTTTTCTAGTACTTTGCGTTTCCATTTCGTTTTTTGTTTGTTATTGTTTTTTTCTACTTGTTCCTCTATTGTTCATTCTTCTCCTCTGGTTCGTTGGTCTCTTGCCTTTTAGGGTATTCCTTGTTCCTTTTATTAACACATGTATGAGCATGTTTCAATAAATAAATAAATAAAATAAAAAAGCAAAATAAAACTCAAGTTTGGGTTTTTTTGGAAGTAACCACAAACTGATTATTGTCCTCGATGAGCTCTTTAATATAGAGCGATAGCAGTCCCCATTGCTATTCACCTGGCAATCTCATCATATATAGCCGTATAATTTACTCGCATTTGAATGCATCTTTTTTCGTTGTTGTGGGTACACTATCCCCTACTTTCTTTTGCTTAACTCATCGATGACGAGCTTTCTTTGTTGTTCTTTGAATGTATAGGACGACTGGCTCCACGTTAACAGTTTTTTATAGTTTAAATGGTACACCCTGAGTGTAAAAATAAAGATAAAGATAATATAGTATGCTTATCTGTCAGAAAACTTCTTTTTGCTTCAAACAGAGACCTGAAGGAAAATCTTCGCGTTCTAAGAGTTATTTAGTTAGTTAGTTTAGAGTCCGCGACATTCTGACGCTGCCATTTTCAGACTTTTTTTCCGAAAGAAGTTTTTGAAATTTTTAGAATACAAATTTTCCAGAAAGCGCAATGTGTATGTTGTAGCTCTTGAAAGCTCTATCATCTCAGACAATTCGTTCATTTTGCCATCTTGCGATGAGAGAAAGAAAGCGGCTTGTCCGCAACTTTTTGGCGGTCGCTGCATAGTCCTCTACCCTATATTATAGAACAGCATGCTAACAACTCTCCAAACAATTACCGAATCTTGTGTCTCCTTTCCTATTTCCCGAGAGAAGTTACTACACCGAAACCTGTATCTTTTGGATGTGGATCCTTTCATTAAGATAGTATCCAGTCTCTCAATGCGTATTCTTACCGTTTGATACGAGTGGAATTAATTAATTGGAATTGATTTTAAACTTTCCAACTCCGAAACTGCTACTCCAGATTCTTCATGCAGTTCACACTCTAACAGCACAGAAGAGATTGATGACGTCAGCACAAGTTCTATCACTGGGGACACGTATACAGTAGCCAACGACAGCGATGAATATGTCTGCGTTAATACAAACGACGACACTTCGTCTCTTCGCACGTTACAAACTAACAAAGGTAACAGTAACATCTTTTGAGTAATAGTCTCTCATCTTCAAAATCAGTGCAGTTCTAACAAAGGCAGTGTCCAGGCAGTCAAATGGGAATTGACTCGAGGATGTATAACATGGTCCAAGCTGTAGCGCAAGTGTAAAATTCACTGCAGAGGATTACATCTTTGAATTTGTACCCAAAACCGTAACATGCTGATCTGCATTGTCTTGCATGCTTTCGCCTTACAAGGGAATGGTCAGATCGAAGTGACCAATCCAACCAAGCTGTCTACCACTCGATGCAGCATTCAACGCTGATTCCGAACCCATACTCCATATCTGCTAACACCTTTGTGGACGAAGTTATGAGCAATTATATTGCGGAAAAATCGTACATAAAAAGTGCGAAATTGAGTACATAGTTACACTTTCAGCTCGCCTTTGAGCTTGAAAATATAAGGTAACCTAGTTGCGTGTTTTAGCCCAGCGTTTAGCCGAAGCTCTTGGATTGATCCTCCATTTGGAAAAATATATGGATGCAACGCGAAATTTGGCCTCAGAGTGGCAATTCTTTTTACAAATCACGAGCGCGTACTGTATAATATGGTTCATCGATCCTTTTATAGTTTCAGTTTTGCTCGTTCATATCCTGAAATCAATAAATCAACTTGGTTGTTTATAATTTTCGGTTGAATATATTAGGTTGATTCATAATTAATGCACGTTTTTGTCACGTCTTTTTCTAAGCGCTGGTTTTTTAAGGGAACTGAATCTTTCCCAAAAATTTTAACGCCATCTGAAAGAGCATTTCTTCTAGTTTCTTGTATCCTTTCTTTTTCGTGACACTCCGTATGATACCGAATTCCACGCTTCGGAATATGAAAGACTAAAACTTGAAATTTTTTCCTTTCATTCTTTTTGCTCTAATTCCATGAGAACAAAAGATGTCAATTTCAAAAAATATGCCTAACATTCGCGAAGCTTTCTGCTACAGAAATCTCTATAAAGCAGAATTTTGCAAAAGTTCTGAGATGAGAGATTCTTCGAAGTCGTATAAAACTTTGTAACAAGAACCAATGACTGCGATTTTGCTTTGTACACAAAGAAAAGACATAGCACATTTACTGGCAGAAAAACGGTGAAATTTTACAGCTTTTCAATAGCAAAAATTTTGAAAATTCTCAAAAAAGACAGTTTTTCGCTCTTCTGGAAAAGCTAGAAAAAATGATATCTTTTGAACTTTTTCAGTATCTCGTTATAGAAAAATAACGTAAAATCCGAGTTTTTTGCCACTGCTCTCTTGACCATTGGCTGCGCAAAGAGCAAAGTTTGCGCTTTCCTCCTACCTTTAAGAGTAAGTTATGCTTTCACAAAATAGAGGTTTTAAAAAAAATTCTTGGCATTTTTCGGATTGTACAAACTTTCTCGCTATCTTTATCTATGAACAAATGTATGTGTTGAAAGCTAAAGAGTTGCTCTTTGCAGCAGTTTTTGTTGCTCTTTGAAAGATGATGTGGTAAAAGAAATACGGCGCTTTGAAGATGAATTTCGAAAAACGTGCATTAATTTTGAATCAGCCTAATATTATCCGCGATTTCGTGCTCACTCGTTCTTCCCCTCCATAACCCCCCCCCCTCTACTAAGCTTCTGCCAAACTACAACCCTAGATTGAAGAAAGTAAAAAATCTTACAATTTCATCAGAACGATTATTTCACCTTACAGTAGGACTTGTTCGCTATCCCGCCCTAAATGTCCGTATGCAAATAGTTCAAATCAGTCTTTAAACAAGCCATTATATTTGGAACGCGCTAACGCATTACGTAGAGTCAGTCCGAGACATCGAGTCTTATATAAGGTAACATCATAGTTTCCCATACAGTATAATCACGAAACCATCAATGCAACTCTGGTATTTATTATGAGTGAATTGCAGTTGAAATGTCGTGTTCTGGGATTGCTTGTTTCGAAGAAGTGGAAAATTGCAAGGGTTTGCTAGAAAAATTGAATATGAATGACTTGGCAACGACGACTCGAGGATTATCCGATTTGGATGGCGCGGGATTTGAAGGGTCAGTACAGTTTTTCCATTCTTGCCTGTCTCGAATATCGCGAGTGGATTTCAAAGGTGTACTGAACGTTTTACACAGCCGCCGTCAAATGTTTCACATAGCAATAGCCTCAAAAATCAGGAGCAGTCGCAATTTTGTTCTCGTATTTTAGGGTAGTGCTCTGTTTCGAGTTGCCAGGAGCGCTGTACGAACTTCTTGAGAAGAAAACTTCTCACTATTTGATTCTAAAAAAGCTCAAAATTTGGAATAGTGGAACAAGGTTCTAATACTGTATGGAGAAATTTCGGGTTGCTTTTCAAAACTTCTGCAGTCTACTACAAAATTTTGATCGAAAGGGGTGTGACGGTAGCCACGCGCTCGAACAAGTTTTTTTTACAAAGTTTGTGTGATTTCCAGGGATTTTTGGATATTATTCCATTTCCTTACGAGTAAAACGAAACACTTGCAAGATTATGTGATTCCTGTTGACAACTTTGATAAAATTTTGAGACCCATTCTCGGGGGGGGGGGGGCAGTCAACATGAACGATAGGTTGTGGCAGCCATATGCCATAATGGGAATTCTCGGAGCATCGGGTGCGGGGCTTCAATCGTCTCGTCCCACTTTTGAAGCGATTGCAAGTGATTTCTGGCAACTGCGATGAATCGTTTACCTCTCAATCTTATATATAAAGCTGAATATCTGTTTGTCTGTCTGTCTGTCTGTCTGTCTGTATGTCTGTCTGTACGTATGTTCCGAATAGAAAATTCCATTTCTGAACCGATCCGGACCAAACTTGGCACACATACACTTTGGGCCCCGGCGGGTGTCATAGGCTACTTTTCGTCATCGATCGATATCGATTTCATCGATTTTTTGCAAAATTTGAGCTACAGGGCTGGGAGTTGGCACAGGGGGGTAATCGAGCATGATGATCACCCCCGTGGGGGTGATCAGCATGCTCGATTACACCCCTCTGCCAAATTCCAGCCCCGTAGCTCAGATTTTGCAAAAAAATCGATAAAGTCGACATCGATCGATAACGAAAAGTGGACTGTGACACCCGCCGGGGCCCGAAGTGTATGTGTGCCAAGTTTGGTCCGGATCGATTAAGAAATGGAATTTTCTATTCGGAACATACGGCGGAGCCGGGTAAGCCAGCTAGTCATTTCATATAACAGTCTTTCCTGAACACGAAAATTTGCAAATTGGAGCTTAACCTTGATACCATTTGTTATCGCTTGCTGTTTGAAGGCTTATGCTGCAAACTCGACCGAAACAATGACGAGATGGATGTTATCTCATTTGGAGGCTCTGGCCCTTCAATGTCATATATAAATTTTTTTGGTGTAAGACCTGTGCAAAATTAGGTAATTTAATACATTCACGACTTGCCGCTTTTTCGAATACTGCCGTTGCGGACCAAAGCCTTTTCGCTTTGTCAAACTTACGACCCACCCGTGGATTGTATTGTCCGAAATGGATGTTTTGGAAGAAGTTGAAAACATGTCTCCAGGAATTTCCTTAGAGGGGTTATTGAAGGCGTTGCTTATGAAAATGTACTTTATTTTAGTTTTTGGCATTATACGGTAAGTTTACGATAGTCATACTGTACGGATCCAAATTTATTTTAGTGAAAATTTGTGTTTTAGGGTTAGTTCACGTGCTGTTCACGACTTTTGTATACATTTTGTTCACTACTGTTTACAGTGGGGCTATGGTAGCAGTACGGTGGAATCTTCGTAAAAATCAAAAAATGGATGTAAGAAGGCGGTATCAAAACTTGAGACTAACGTTCTCGTAATCGGCATGCTGCAAAACCTATGTGTATAAGATTTCAGCTTTCCCGGATGAACTGTGCAAAAAATCAATATAATCAACAAAATCGATATTTTCAAAGGGCTAAAATCAATCTCTTTCCCGTCCCGTAATTCTCGTGCATGTACACTTGGATGTGCTGCCTTACTTGCACCAGTAATTATGAAACATTAATCGAGGAACACCGGTAGCAGTACAGAGCAAATCATGGAAAGCGCTTTTAATCGAATGAAGTCTTGTTGATAAAATCATAGACCTCTGGTTATCCTTCAACTTCCCATTTCCATTCGCAGCTCTTATTAATAGTTCCTCCAGCGCTTTGTCATACCTTTCCAAATGGTCGCCATCGAATCACCTTTCTGCCTCAGAATTATTCATCGACTCATTTTGAAATGTGTAAATGTTCGGAATGTATATTAATATATGAACAAGTAAATAAACATGAATAAATATCTATTTAGGAGGAGATCCGAGTCAGCGGTTTCCAACTCACGCGTTATTGAGATCACAGAAAGCGATTTCAGTGATTGCGAAACTTCTACAGAGAGCAGTAAGTTGTTTGAGCTATTATTTAAAGATATATCGTCCTACTTTGTTCTGCATACCAACGTGCGCGCAAAATAATGTTTTTGGATGGTGTAAGTCATCACTATCAGTTATAGCTAAACTCAATTCGATCTGCTTTACTTGATCTGAATTGACACTGAATTCAAAAGGATGCGTTGTCAAGCCACATGTGACTTTATGCAAGAGGTGGGGATGGACATACTTTATTTTTTTGTGACCGCTTGTGCATTTCTTTTGGGATTCATTCTAAAAATTCACCGACCCGAAAAGCCCCATCCGAAATCCTGCTGTCCCAAATGACCAATGAAAAAGTATTCATGCCGTTCATGCCCGAAACTAATTGAGAGTGTTCGCTCTTCGATGAGAATCTGCCTGTAAAATGAAGGCTTTGTAATCTTTTCATCAAGCGTTTATCCAGTGTATGGCAATCGAATCCACGAGGTAATTGGTCGCTTTGATGAACTTTACTCTTATGAATCGACCAGATGGAACTAAAAATCACTTTTCTAACGACGGAAATGCATCTCTTTTAGTATACTCTGGGGACTCCAGTATCCGATTTTTTTTGTCTATGTCATCTTAGGCAGGAACATTCTGTGGTGATTACGATATCCTGACCATTTTTTGCATGTGAGAGTGCTGCGTTCGCTTCCCGCGCTACTTCTCTTGAGTTTGCATAAAAAGTCGAACCGGTCGTTTTGCCCTCGCATAATGAATCCTTAGCTAAAGTGATTATAGATTGATTAGGTTAAACCGGAAGACGATTGCACCATTTTTAAAAAGTTGTAACCCCATCTTCTCACAATATTTTTGCTTCGTTTCAGTTTTATTAGAAAGAGTAGATTATGCACATTCTAGTCACATGTTGCTTAATTTCTGGCAAGTCCTGATTGCAGAGATAAAAGAGGAAATAGAAGATTTTTTTAGGTTCGGTGATTTTAAACAAGCCTATCAGAAATCCAAAAGATCTGCTCTTCCTAACGAAGTTAAGGCGAAGCAATAACATTGTGACAAGAAGAAGCTACTATTTTTTGAAAACGCTGCGAACGAACTTTCAGCTCACCCTAATATATTAATGGTAGCCTGTGTATATTCCACCACTTGTCAGGTTTGTAACAATATGAGGTGTATGAAGTACAAGTGGTGGAAACCGGAAGAGCTTATTTTTTTTCTGACCTGGGTCTTATTTGGAATGAAGCCCGGGAAGAGTTTGTAGGAATAGTTTGCAGCAAAACTGAAGAGGCAAGAGTGCGCTGCAGTCAGAGAGACCCATGATTTCAGGGTGATGTCTTTCAAGGAAAACCTCCAAAAATGTGGAAAACCACAGTATGTAGTCATGTACGAGCTTGATATTTGGACGCTTTGACGCAGATGTCAAAGTTATCTGCTGTTCTACTTGCTATTATGTGTAATCCTATGTGCGACAGCTGCCGCCTTCTGCTGCAAACTCTTCTTTTTTCCTATCATTACTCGCAATTATGGTTATTGAAAGGAAACAGTTTATTTCTTAGTTATCATCACATTGATGCTCCAGCATAAGCAAACTCTCAAATTTCGTTACAGTTTTGTTTTGTTCAAATCTAGACATTCATTGCTATGCTTATGAATCTTTGCGGCTTTTTAACGGGAAATTAGCGCGCATTTTCGAGACGTGTTCTTGCATGCCACTCATGGGCGAGTGAGCTGCAGAGACTATGTTGTCTTGTAAGAACGCTGTCGAAGCACGACGTTACGTATTTGCAATACAATTGTTTGTTCAGACGTGCATAATCTCATTAGGCTCTATACTACGTCTTATATTTGCACGTGTCCGATTGAGGTTTGCCCTTGTCCTTGAAATATCATCACGTTGCCGTTTAGGCACTCTAAGTGTCTTTATCACTCTTTTTGTTCTCTTTCTGGCAAACTTACCGGAACCTGGACTTCTTTACCAGCTTTCAACTACCCCGTGTTTTGAATGACTTGTGTCTGAAAGATCTGCTCAAGTCTACAGTCTTGACCGCACTTGATCTGTGCGTTATCACCCTTCAATTTCAGTAACTTGGGCGATATAAAACATGTTCTCTGATATATTAAACGTATATCAGCACGCATCTATCGCTCAGCTGTTTGCAAAGAACTGGTGTTTTTTTCAACCTTGTGCCACTTTTGGTGGTGTATGTGTTTCCAACGGTATTTTCTTAGCTGGATGAGTGAAATCTGTACAGATATTTGGCTCTGATGTTGCTCTTTTCACAATCACGATGATTGCTACCAGCCAAAAGTCGGATATACGATTCCTCATAGTCTCGCGAGCTGCTTTATCAGAATGAGACAGAGTGAAACAGCTGAACTGTTCTTGTTAATGTGTTTTGAGTGCTGTATTTGAATTCGAACGTATCAAGGACTATAGTATTGAGCCTCGGATCAAAAAAAACTTGCAATGTAATTTCTGAGCCAATATCCCGAGAGAATGAATTTGATCGAATGGCAGCCTTTGATTCTTGTACAGCATCTGCATTCCGCTGTGATGATCTTGCAATAAAACCGGGTCACTGCCGCCTGTCGCCAATACATCACCGGTTGGTCATCGCAGGAGTCACAGTGAAGCACATCACTGCTGTTCTGAACATTGATTCTGTCCTGTAAACATGTAATCCCTCAGCTGATATCGCACTGAAGTTTCCTTTATCAACAAATAGCTCTGACTTTTTAAAAAAGCCCAGATCATTAGGACAACCTCACAAGCCTGCTCGGAAATTTATGATCAGTATTTCACTCTGCCGTCCATTTATCTTTGATCGCTAAGCTGATTTTCCCTACTGGCACCTAAAGAAAAACAAATGCAGCTTTCGCATTGTCGGGTAAATGTCTATTTGAGCTAGCGAATTCCTGAAGACTTACTCTTAACAAAGTTTATAGCAATCCTTTCTTGGCAGGTTTGCCGTTATGCTCTGGGTGCTTTTCTTTCTTATAATTTGTGTGCTATCAAGCTGATAGCTGCTGTGTTCCGCAAACACTTTTTGCACATGTGTACATTTCCAAACAGCTGTAAGCTCAAGCGCAGTGAAAGCAAGTCTTTAGTGCTAGTTTAACATCTTTTCATTTGTCTCCTCGACTTTTTACGAACGCTTCACTGCACTTATCTCTGCAATGCATGATCTTCCTTACCCTGTGTAAAATGTGAAGCGTTAACGTCATCAGCATCACATAACAACCACTGTCGGCATCTCTCTATAAGTTCTTTATACAGCGGTATGCTTTGAAGCAGCCTATTATTAGTTTGTGATTCTCCACAATCGTGCACTTTGATTGACAGTCAAGAAATGTTGTGTACAACCATGTTTGTTTTTGTGATAAAAATGCAGATGCCATGTATGAGGTAATGGCTGGAATATTCCCTAGATTTTACAAATTAATCTGCCAAATCAGTGAATAATATATTTACACTTAAATGCTAATAATTAGTTTTTCTTCTGGTAGGACTGTGATTTTTTTTATTGCATGTTGTCACACTGCCTGCGGTGGTCCACTACTTCATAACTATTTCATGAGGACTTTCTGGGCAAGATTTGTAGGTATTTTCTGCTTTTCTCTGAGAATGATTGTACGGTGAATGAAGAATTATTAACTTAGTTTGTTAGTTGAAGTTAGTTTAGTTTGTTAATTGAATTACGGCGTCTGACTGTATGCAATCATTTCACTCGGTTCCCGACATTTGTAGTTTCGGATCTATTTACTTTTCCTTCCTATGTCTTTCACTTTGATCCTCCTCTAACTTGATATAACGCTGCCGTTGTGCTCCGGAATTTTTGTTACAAATCATCTCCAAATGACCGTATTTCTTCCACATTGACATAAACGTATCGTCACGTAAGATGCATTCTTTCTAACGTGATCCTCAAGGGCCCTCCGTCTTTTTTCCTAATATCGTTTATCTTCATTTGACTTGATGAAGACTTGGAAAATGTACTCGTTTCCAGTAAAAACAAATCAAGATCAAAATGACGTGTTTCAAAACTTTGACAGCAGTGCTTCGAAAAAATTCCACACTTGATATTTTTGTTCAAATAGGTTTCGTTTTTGGTTCTCAGCACAACTCTGGGACGTTTCCGATTATTCTATAGAAAGAAGTGACTTCTGTCTCCGAAGAAAAGTTGGCTAGTCGCGAAAGAAAATCAGGGGATCATACGTAAACGGGAATAGACCTTGGAAGCAGGTGGACATGAAGCTTTCCTGTCATGGTTTTTTTTTCATGCAGTCGGCCCTTGAGTCCAACGAAAACCATTCAAAAGTTATTTGATAGTTGTTGTCGTGCACTTCGGTCGCTGCCATTTTTTGGAGCGTGATCATTCGTTTTTTAGCACTATTGAAAATATTGCTGTATTCGTGCCTTGTATCTGAAATCTCAATCAATACTTGGCTAGCATCTTTTGACGGAAATATGACTTCTTCTTATGGAGGAACGATACTTAGGCCCGTATGCACGTACATCCCCGCGGGGAGGGGAGGGGATCTGAGCGGGGAAGCGTCATATCTCGCTAGTTTATATATCTTTCTTCGTCTTTCTCTGTCTTGCTTTTGAAGGTTCTCATACACTGATACTTGCGCATAACGGATGTCAGGTTACTGCCATACAAGATTAGATATTCACTATTTCGTCTGATCCCCTGGGGATCCCCAGGGGATCACCGCGTATTTTCAAAGTCATTTATCTTCCTGAAAATCCACTGAAAATGCTGTAAAAATGTACTGACGATATACTACAGCAGTGCTTAACGTGTTTATGGTAGAAATGAGTGAAATCTCAAGATATCAAAATTTTCGATGAACCGCTGCTCGCGAGCCAGGGATTATCGAAAAAATCAAAATCTTCATAGTCCATCTCTTCTGTCGAAAACATGCTCAGCAGTATCGTAGTATATCTTTAGTACAATTTTGCAAGGGTTTCATTGAGTTTTCAGGGAGATAAATGACTTTGAAAATGTGAGGTGATCCCCTGGGGATCCCCAGGGGATCAGACGAAATAGTGAATATCTAATCTTGTATGGCAGTAACCTGGCATCCGTTATGCGCAGGTATCAGTGTATGAGAACCTTCAAAAACAAGACAGAGAAAGAAGAAGAAAGATACATAAACTAGCGAGATATGACGCTTCCCCTCTCAGATTCCCTCCCCTCCCCGCGGGGATGTACGTGCATACGGGCCTTAGTCGAAATGGAGTTTCCATATGGAATTTATACTGTCTTATAGAGAAACGCTGATCCTGATTCTACTTTCGTTATCTACAGAGCTCTTCCCTAAGGGGATTTATAGGAATTTTTAAGGCAAAAATTTAAGGGTTTGGTTAAGGTAAAAATAGATGTTAAGTCTTGACGCTTGAAAGCAGTTGATTGGTGTAAGTTTGTTAAACCGAAGTTTTGAGGAATTTTTGGGTATCACTGCATGAAACGCCCTGGCGGCTCACAGGCCGCACATTCAAGTTTATGCTTTAAATTTCCCGAAACTTCCCTCCCAGAAGCGCTTTGCAGGTGCCAAAAGCCGATTTTGAATCAGCGTTCCATGCTTTATAAGACAGTATACATTTCATACGAGAGCGCCACTTTGACCAAGTATCCTTCCTTTGTTAGAGATGAGTTTAGCAAAACAAATCTAGGTCAATCTAAAAATCAGGTGAACTGGACACGTTTCAAACTATTGGGACTAGTTTTACCTCCTATAAATCAATGTACATGAAGAAAAGTTGAATGTGCTTTACCAGATCAATACCAGATACCAATATAGAAATAGTTTACCATAGTGAAAGCGTGGTTCTGTTCTAATGTTCTAATAACACAATATTCATATCAAAGTTCAAATACTTGAATGTTGCCGTTTTTTGACGTTCTAGTAGGCAGAGCCACTTTGGGTGAAAATCTGCGCAAAGGCAGGTGCTGCTGTCCTTCGATGTCCTTTGTTATGTAAATGATTGGTGGCTAAGTTTCCTTGTAGTGATCTTTCAGTTGTCATCACATTGTGAAATATTCATCAGTACCACTATATCTCGCCAATCATGCACATAAGTAAGGTAGAAGTGGTGAGGATCGGTGTACTACTAGATTGCGGGCTCATGCATCTCTTTTGCTAATCAAATGATATATTTGATTGGTGGAAAACACCGGTTAGGGGGGGGGGGGGGGGAGGGAAGCTGATTATCCTATCTCGATAGGTATGAAGCGCGTTGCAGTTAATGCCTTTGGCCGTCTAGGCATTTTTCTTCTCTTCATAATTATGTCCGCTGAGTTCTTGCTTTTACTAACACAGAATGACTAGGTTTTGGACCATTCTATCATGAGCTACTATTACTGATGCGCAAACTGATCACATCATTCAAGTGTATTTTTTCAGGTTGATGCTTATAGATCCACTCGTCCTCACCGTAGCTAGCGCAAAAGCGTAGTCTTGTACAGGCAAACGTTTGTAAGGAATTGTCGTGCCTTCGAACCCATTCGTGGAAGCTCTGCCTTCTTTGCCTTGCAAAATTAATCAAGCTCCGCTTGAAGGAGGAGCTACGTGTTAAGTATGTGTTCAGCGTTTTACTTACTTTTCATCACGTTTTGCGAAGAACATTACTATTGTGGAATCTTAATAATTGTGAGATATGTAATTTCGAGATATTATAATAATTCGAAGATAACACCTCAAATGTTTTTGAAAAGAATGCTCACTCTTCAGCTTTTCGATCATCGTTCTTGATTGGGTAGGGGCAGGTTCTGTGAAACAAGAAATACTGGAGGCGACATCTCACTATGTGTATGCTGATAAATGATCCGAGAAAGCATTTGCAGGACCATGAAATCTCCCAGGTAGTATAGAAACAACTAGACTTTTCCTGGTACAGAGCTCATTTTTCTTCAGTGGTGCAGCCCGATCGCCATTCGGTGCTTTGCGGCTAAGGCAAATCTCGCGTGGTTCTCTCAAATCTACACGCAACTTGGCATTTGCCATGTATACATACACACCGCGCGGCCCTTAAATGGGTAGAAGCTACACAAAAGCTATGTGTCTATCAGATAAGAGCTGCGCACGGTAAATCCGTAAAGATCTGGCAAAAAGTCATGGAGTTTAGGGATCTGTTGGAGTCGGTGGAGATATGCTTTGGGGTTTAGGCCTAGCTGAGAGTTGTGCGAGAGGGTGAGTGTTTCGCTAGGCATAGCGATGAGATCGGATCTCGCCTCGTACTCGTGAAATTAGGAAGATTTCAAAGCTGCGAAGAACAGTATTTGTTAGGAACGCCTAGGACTTTGAGTCACACGGTCATGTTACGTCGCTGATGAATGTCGAAAGTTATCTTTTGGAGTCAAAGCGTCTTTTTCCGCACACTTAGTAGACGGAAAAAGCTCTTTCGAATTGTCAAGAACTTCATTCTAGAATGAAATACATAGTTCATATTACCTGATCAATAATAAGACTACGGAAATCTTATCTAGCATTCTGCTTCTCTTCTAGGGATGGATCTCTTAGCCTTTACTTCTGACACATTCACAAAACGCTTCCCCGATTATGCATGCGAAACGACGACCAAAATCCGGACGCGACCACAATGTGCGCTGTGTGTGCAATCGCATCTATATATTAGGTTGGTGCAAAAGTTCTTTCCCAACGAATTCCAAAATGTTGAATTGTTGAACTTGTTGAATTCTCAACGAATCTGCAAGATCTAAATTTTGTATAAGAGAGGAACTCTTTGCAACTGTACTTGAACTGTTCGTTAGTGTATACAAATGAAGGAGATAGAAGTTCAAACCAAAGTCACTCAAAATTTGAATTTCTCGTTTAGGGTCATAAAAACTTGGAAACTTGCAACAAATATCGGAGCAGTCAGTATTGTAGGTTCTTTCAAGCTCTTTCCAACAGTGCAAAGTTTGCGCCGATTGAGCGTCTCTATGAAAAGTTATGATTTTCGACCAAGCAATACAAAAGGGCGGAATTGATTTATTTTGGCATTTTTCAGGAAATTCATAACTTTTCGTAGAGTCGCTCAATCGGCGCAGACTTTGCACTGTTGAAAAGAGCTTGTGAAAGAACCTACAATACTGACTGCTCCGATTTTTGCTGCAAGTTCCCGATTTTTTATGACCCTACACGAAAAATTCAAATTTTGAGTGATTATGGTTTGAGCTTCTATCTCCTTCATTTGTGTACATTAACGAACAGTTCAAGCACAGTTGCAAAGGCATGAGATCCTCTCTTATACAAAATTTGGATCTTGCAGATTCGTTGAGAATTCAACAAGTTATGAATTTTTGAATTCGTTGGGAAAGAACTTTTGCACAAGCCTAATATATCACGATAAAAAGATGAGAATGTATATTCAGACCTCATTTTGAATTTTTCACTTTTTAGTTCACCCTCATCTTCTCTCGCAGGTAGTGCTCTAGGAGAAGTGAAGGATGGAAGAGTGACTGCAAAAAAACGTAACAGTAGGTGATGTATCTAGAAGATTATAAGGTCTTTATGGCCTCTTTCTGCCCTGAGATTATTTACTAGTTCCTCTAGTAAATAGGGCCTCTTTCTGCCCTGAGATTATTTACTAGTTCAAATCGGTCTCGTTTGAAGTTTGTATTGTCTGTATTGGATGGAGCACCTCCAAAAATGCAAAATATGTACAAATCAGTACTTAGTTCGATGCAGAAGAGATGTAGACACGATGAACTACCACTAGATTTGATCATCGATTCAGTTGACACTAAGCTTTGCAACTTTTCCCATAACTTTTCCTTCAGATATAGTACATTTTCGCATGTTGTAAATTGTGCGTAAGTGACAAATTCATAGAGTTCCTTATGGCAAAAGGAAAAAAATGTCCCAAGCCCATCGAAAAAATTCGAAGCATGTTGAGATTTGGCGCCTTCGGGGAGTTGAGCGAGGCGAATGCGATTAGGTTGTCTCGAAGGTTCTGTCCATTTTGAAAATTTGTAAGTCTTTGCTGTTTAACGGATTTGCTTCCTTCTAATTTCATTACAATGAAGTCTTCGTCTTTGTAGATTATCCCGGGAGCTTCAACTATACATTCATTGCAGAGACTTTAAGTTAGGTCGCCAAAAGTCTGGGACGCCGCAGAATACAATTTTTATGGACTATTCTTGCATCTGAGGGAAAATTATGCTGTTTGGACATTTCAGTGAAAAGTCATGATTTTCGAGAAACGTGACAAATTAATCAATTTTGGCGTTTTCTATTGAAAACTTGAAAATTATAACTTTTCACAGAAATGTTCAAACAGCACAATTTTTTCTCAGACGTAGAGAATAGGTCATAATAAAACCTATATACGGACAACTTCAGATTTTTCTGCGGCGTTTCGGATTTTTAGAGACCTAACTTGAAATTGTCAAAGCTCATGTGGTTTTCTTTTTCCATTTTTATCTCTGCAATGAATGTATAATAGAAGCCCATCAAAACACGCATGCAAAGGGGAAGAGTTTTCCTTCCTAACAGAACAAAAAAGAAGCAAAATTGTCGTGATCACAAAATGTTACAAATTTTCAAAAATGAAAGGACAAAACTTTCGGGACAACCCAATACATTGCTTTGGAAATGCTGTATAGATTGTCTGGCCCGAAACTTTGAGATAGTTTGACCTACTAAACAAAGCTATATTCATCTCAGCTGTACGTTGGAAACATACTATGGATTCACCGTAATTCAACAAAAAGATCTAACCACGCAAGGTGTATCTGTCATCATCAATATGTCGGGTAAGCCTCTTCCATTAGGCCATCGTCCAAATCTTGCACAGTGTGTACCCCCTCCCCTAGAATTGTCCTTCATATACATTACCGTAACCCGCATGCTGCGGCAGAGTACGGCACGCAGTGGCTATGTATCGTTTATTCGTTGACCGTAACGACTGCTGACCGCGCGGCGACCGCTGCGCGTGCATGATGTTTTCGTAGAAAAGATGAATAGAAAGAAAACAGAGGATTCTTCTCATCTTTATAATGTAGAAAAGAAACAAAGAATTCTTCTCATCTTAAGCCACGGTCCATCTGTCACTTTTTCGCAAGTTTAGAAGGCACGCGTCGCAGTCGCCACGCGGTCGGCAGTCCGTACGGTCAACGAATGAACGATAGCTTACGAACCCATGTATAACACTTGAAGAGAAAAAAAACCAAAATTGTTGCCAACTATCACTTTAGTATGCGCATGTGTAGTATGAGAACATCCAGCGGAAAGTAAGAAAAAGATGAGTCAGATGAGGTCAGTCTGCAGCAAGTGATTGGTCGCTCTCGTTGCGACAGAATTCTTCTGCTTTAACTTACTTCCATTTTGGCAGCACAGTTTGCATTTCCAAGTACATCGTACTGTTCTGTCAATATGCATTATCTCGGTTACTTGTGATAGGCAGACGTGAACCAGAAAATGGGCTCGATCTTTTATGCAGTGGTTTTTTTCGTTCTGCTGTCACCCACTTTCGCACTAAAACGATGGCTTAGGTGAGGGCCGAATTTAGCTTTAGAAAATGCCGTTGTTTGTGTTGCATTCAGTCCTATATTTATGAAAGTCATAGTTTTTTTTTATCTCTTCTCAGAAGGAGAGCCTAGCGCGGTAGTTAATAGAAAAAGTTACTATGGCGAAGTGACAAAGAATCGCTGCAGTAAGGACACGTTTTCTCATAATCTGGATCGGATTCGGATCTGACCGAGATTCCTCGAACTCTATAAGCTCACAGCAGGCGGCCACAGTCACTTCGTTTAGAAATTTTCCTGCTTTACATGCGGTCCCGATCCCACTTGGTTTGGGCTCCAAATTTCTGGTTGCGAAGGAACGAATCCAAAGGGCTCATTTTGCTTACATCATTTGGGTAGTACCCTAGTTTTTGCGGTACAAAACACATTTTTCTCTTCAGTAAAAGGCGAGCAGCCTTGCGAACGGTCGCGCTTCCATAAAATTCTTACAAAAGCATGCCTTGGTTTTCATTTTGGACCAGAAATAAGGACGTCGTCACTCGTGAAAATAGGCTAAAGTTTTCGCACACAAAATTATGCGTAGGCATCAAAATCCATTTACCGCGGGCACAGTCCTTCAATCAGTAAAGATGGGTCGGTATAGATGTTTACTTTTTTCTGGAGCCCGTTGGCGGCGAATCTGCTCGTATTTCAATGCAAACATCAAATTCTTTGCTTCCATTCTTTTTACTTCTTAGCAAGTTATGGTAATTCCCAACAATTTCAAGGTTGCTAAAATCAGAATCGTCAAAAGATTTTTTTGCTCCTATTCATTCTAAGTTGAATGCTTAGTGTTCTTTGGCATAAAGCACGTCCTGCAGTATCGGCAGGTCATCCATTAGCACAAAATTATTGCAAACCTCATATTTATCTAACTCATAACTTCCTTTAAGAAATCGCTTCAGCTATCACAGATTGATGTGTAGATATCACAAGGGTCTGTGCGTTCAACTTAAGATTCGTCAGACTAACATATAACAGCTAATGGCTCGAAATCAACGAATATTGATCTAAACAACGTTGACCACTATGCTCAAAGCAGCTCTGTGCTTATGTAAGAAACAAGAGTTACTCAATTCTCTCAATACGTAAGTCAACCAGCAATCTGAACCAAACATGGGAAAAGAAGCGTCCCGAAATTGATCGTCATATTCTTACTCGCGTATCTTCCTATAGTGCATCCTCAGATGGTATACTCACTGACAACGTTGTGGGTTTACTTGCTAATGTGTGCAACTGCACATTTTCTAAGATGGTGGCGTGGGGCACAGACCTCTCCTGTAAGAAGCCCAAGCCATGTTTCTGCTCATCTTCTTCAGCCAGAATTGTGCTTAGACTACGTATCGCTTAGATCTTACTTGTTCTATTATCATGAACGTTCTCTAGAAGTATCACTATACCATCGTAAACTTCGTACTATGCTTCGTCTAGCTCTCGCGTTTACGATTTGTGGTATGAGATTAAGACTAAAACTTTAGGTATGGAGCATAATGTGTTACATAAACAAAGAGATCGAGTATGTACGGGCTCAGTAGGAGAGAAGTTTATCGTTCGTACTTCTACCACTCGAGGATCAATGCGAGAGACATTGACCAAAGCAATTCGTTCCACTCTTCGACGAAGCTCAACTGACAAACCACAAACTCCAGATGCGACATCCACAGGAACTTGCAGAAGTCTTTTCGATTTGAAAGGTGTGAAGGAGGGAAAGTCTTCGCGTGACAAACTCCCTCCACGCGACGTTATGTCGCAAAGTCTGATCAATCAACCATCACACTCTGTATGCGAAGAGTGTTCCCTTCATGGATCTCCGAGTCTTTCCACTCTGCGGGACTTTGACATGATGGATTACGAGGATACCAAGTCGATGATATCGAGTGCGTCGACAAGCCGCATATGCGGTAAAGACATGTATCCGAAGCGGTACAAGGCCCATAACTTGCGAAGCTTCTTGAATTCACCAGGTCGGTCAATTTCCTACATTTTTGTTCATGCCAAATATTTGAGTCCACATCATTTTTCGCCACTGCTTCAGCCGCTATTGAATTTTCCTTTTTCTAATCTGTCTAGAAGTCAGATTCTTCTATCATAACGTGAGCAATTGTAGTTCTTCATATGCTAACAAAGTGTTGTATAGTACGCAGAAAACGACAGGTCCAAGATGATGCCCCCATGTAACATCCTTTATGTGCTGCCTACCAAAGTGTGTTTGAGAGGCCATGTTCACTCGCTCATTGAGACTTCAAAATATTAGATCATCTATACCCTGGTTTCAGTGGCGAACCGAGAGAAGGTTGGAAAGGAAGTGCCCGTCCATCCTCCTCTTCCCCCGAGAATGAGTCGCGGAACTTTCAGAAATTGCCTATGAGTTGCGAAACCGCGCGAGTAACTTGTTTCGTGAATAATTTGGTCTATTTTTTAAGAATATAAGAAAGAATTTCTAGAAGATTTTCATTCAAACAGGGCAAAAAATTTTTTCGCGGGCGTGCCTGTCACAACACTTTTCTTTGATTTAGGGTTACAGAATGCAGACCACCCAATTGCAAAAACATCCAAAAGTTTCCTCTCCATTCGGAAAACATTTTTTGTTCCCCCCCCCCCTCCCACCCTCTTACCCCACCCCTTCCCTAAAAAGTATGCTCTATAGTTGTAACGAACGGAAATTTTCATCGAATGAACGAATATCGAATAATTCATTTTAAAAATTTTTTCGAACGAATGAATATCGAATAATTGATTTTCAAAAAATTTACGAATGAACGAATATTATTCGATTTCCGATTTTTATATTATTCGAATTCGAATATTCGAATATGGGAACATTCCAAAATTCGAATGAACGAATATTCGAATAACTGAACTTGATCGAATATTCGACTATTCGATCGATTAATTGGATGTCATCGAATATTCGAATGCAATCTGCGAATATTCGCTTATAATATTCGAATACTCAAACGCAGTAATCGAATATTCGAATATTCGAACAACGGTTCCCAAAACTTCTCGAATAAACGAATATTCGAATAACTGTCTTTTAAAATTCCTCGAATAACCGAATATTCGAATAAGTTATTTTCTAAATTGTTGAGTGAACGAATTATTCGAATAAAGACCTTTTTCATTTATTCGTTTATTCGAATAATCGAATAGTTATTTCTCAAACATTCGAATATTCGAATAGTCGAATATTTCGAATAAATTATTCGAATACGAATATTCGGTTCCAACTATAGTATGCTCGGGCGCCGCTGCCTAGTTTGTAGGTTGGACTATGAAACACATTGATTATTTCTCAGTTCTTTCGAGCTCGAAAGGCACTTTTGGCCGAATTTTCAATGTCAAAAGCTATGATCGTTGATTTTGAATGCTAATCCAAAGAGTGGGAAACGGGCAAGGCGGTAAAGATGGTGTGCTGTAGGAAGGGCATGTTTTCGTGTGAGAGCCTTGCTTCTGCTACTTGATGAATCAAACGATATCAAGTCAGCTTTCTTTGGCCGTATTCTTTAGCTCACAACAATGGGTAGGCCTCACGGTCAGTATCCACTCAGGTTCGGTATTCACTGAGTTAGTGGATTTAGCCTACCCAATGGATGGCTAAGCCCCTGAAATCTCTGGATGAATATGGCCACAGATCAGCCCATCAAAAGTGTTGACATTAATTTGACTTGGTACATGTTTCACTTTACGCAACGACGTCGTTCATTTGTAATCAAGGAGAGAGTTTTAGCGCATTTGTGAAATGCTTGGCGATTACACTTGTCTTGGAACTAGTTCTGTT
This sequence comes from Cylicocyclus nassatus, assembly GCA_958299035.1. Lineage (NCBI taxonomy): Eukaryota > Metazoa > Nematoda > Chromadorea > Rhabditida > Strongylidae > Cylicocyclus > Cylicocyclus nassatus. The sequence continues at coordinate 51,720,852 of CATQJL010000001.1, forward strand.
CATGGCTATGTTCATGTGTCACTGCTGCAGGATGTAAATGTGGTGTACTGGTATGCGCCTTGAAAGTCATCTTTCTTGCGTTTTTACTTCGCATGGGTTTGCGCCTTGCGCCATATGCCTAGATGAGATATTACAGCGAAAAATTATTACCTAACATTAGGTGGTCTTTCGCATAGCAGAGCTCAAGCTTGAGATCAGGCACTTGGCGATGGACATCCATTATGATTGTCTGACGAATGGGTCCATCGTAAACGCCTCTTCCTAAGTGGCGCGCATTGCTTTTGAGTGTGCTGCATCTTCCCGCTATCGGGCGGTGCTCAGACTCTGCAGCTTGGTCCCGCTCTCTGTTTGAAGGAGTTCACTATCAGATGAGCATATTCAAGAAAGGTTGGTGTGCATAATCTTTCCAATTTGCCTTTTCCTAAAAATCTCTTTCTTTTTGGAAACGAAAACAGCGGTCTTTCTTCACAATAGCATTGGTTAGTAGCGTTATAACAATAGTCATCCTGATACCTATTATGACCTTACATCAAAAGTTTCAAAACCACATGTTTGTGTTCTTCATGAAGCACAAAAGGCTGGGTACTTTCTTTAGCTGCACCGTAATCTCACACACTCCTCAGTAGTGAATTTCGGTTGTTAAGATTTACAAGCGATCTTTCAAGCAGTAAAACGGATTCAAGACATTTTGAGTTCTTTTGAACCCAGTAACAACGGTCAGTGGCGCTGCTATAATCCCGCAGTTTAGACTCTTGAGAACGTCGAAATTATTCTAATATGTCGTTTGTTTTTGGAGCTGAGAACCTCTTTTTACTAGGTCCAACAGAAATTTACAGTAGATGAAAAAAAAAGGCGTTGAAGCTTGACTTGGTGCTTGATAATCGCCTTCCACAAGTTTCTTGAGTTTTGTTGTAGTTGTGGAGCGTACTCTACGGTACTAGCCACCCTTCATGCTTCGGAATAAAAATCTGAACCTGTGGCTTTAGAAATTAGTTGCAGAAGCGTTATAAAATAGATATTATAAATCATCTATTAATTGGGGTTGACCACCACGTTAATATGAGCATTGATTTGCATGCGGTTGCATTCGGGGCTAACGACGCCAACGAGGTCATAGTAGGCAAGGATATTTTGCGAGGGCGTGGATTGTGAGCATGGTCTTTCTGGCTCTGTTCTTTCCACCATCTGTGTCCGACCTGCGCTCTCTCCGTAGTGCACGTTCCATGGACTAGACGGCGTGGCTCGCACCTGCGATGACCATCGCTAGTTAGTCTCTTCTACCAGCATCGCCAACGACCAATTACGTCCGTTGTAAATCATAGCTTTGCTATGCTTTGCAGCAATCTTTTTGGCCTCTCATTTCCTGGAGGTTTGTTCGTTTATTACTACATAAACTTGAATTATATCAATCTGCTTTAATGTTTGGATTACGCCCTGCTCCAAGATCACGTGTGTTCTGCTCATTATTGCAACTTTAATCGTCTATTTTGTGAATAATTCGTCCTCCAGATGTCATTGACAGGTCTTCAATCTGTGGCTTTGATATGACAATGAATTATCCACCTCGTTGAGACCCAAGGACGCAAAATTAACGTACTATACGGGCGGGTTCTAATGTATGTACATAATTGCACTGTATTGTGCGTGGCAATGTTAGGGTTCTTCACAATTATCGGGGTTAAAAAATCTGTGACGATGCATTTGTTTTGTTTACTCAGACTGTTTTGGTCCAGAGACAAGGGTCAGGTCTTGTTCATTTTGCAGCTTAGTGTTTGAACTGTTTTGCGTTCTTAGAACACTTTTTTGAACACTACTTTCAAAAATTTGGTTCGGACTCGTTCTGACTTGATATTCATCATCCATACCTCCGAGAGGTCTATCGGACCTGCATATCTTGAGGCTGATAATAAGTCTGCGAGTCAATCTCTACATTGTCTGTGATTTTGAAGATGAAGGATTGCACAAGAAGATACGTAATCCGACTTGTCTAAAATCGCAGGCATTTGCCGTACGATATCGTGGTTTCGCATCGCACTACTGCGGATTATCGCATATTATTTTGCTTTATCTGACCTCGATCATAAAACGTTGGTTCTCTTCCAACCAAGGACATGAGAAAGTACAAGAAGTTTTTATAGAGGCTGTGGAACGGTTTTGGAAGTGAAATCACTCATGCGCTGATGTGAGACGGATTACGCTATCTTCCAATGTTTGCACTGAGGCCTTGATCTTATTATTTGTTTTGAAGATTGAAGGCTTAGTTTGTACTGCAAGTGGCATCCAGCAAAAAGAACAGATCAGTGTTTCCTCTTCTGGACTTTTAACGAAAGCTCCTTGTCTTTTAGCAAATTCTTTCTGCAAACGAACAGGCTTGTCATGCACCAAGTTGGCACTTTGAAAGCGCCTTTCTAATAGAGAATAACCTAGCGCATTTCATTGGAGAGTCACTGCTTTCAGACTAATTCAAGGCCGCGTTAGTAAGTTGTTGAATACATTCGCTAATGTCTCCTATTCCAGCCACCGATTTTATGAAATAGTAATGCAACCGCCAACTTAAATTGACAGACGCCACCCTAAGCGGTCGTTGATGCATTCTTGGTTGCCGTTGAGTCATAACTTGGTCAAGATGCAACGTTGCGATAACTTCATGGCATTCCTTGCAAATGACTGATAGCTCTATTAGTGAATGCAGAGAGTTAGTCCTTCCAATTTTGGTTTTAGTCTCAGATCATATAATTAGTCTTTGCTCTACTTAACTCAGAGTGGATGATTTAGAGCAGATGGATCAAAACTTGTCATGTCTCATTTGACCTAAACTTTTGCTTTACCAAAGCATAAAATTTGCATAGCTCAGCTTTGTTAATATCTTTGAATTGCATTGCGTTGAAAGAAATGTCAATGTCAGTATTTGCATGAAAAAAGATTTTCTTAGCACCAATAATGCTTGGTAAACATTTGTGAGATTAATTTTGGCTAATTTTCGCGAATGGTAGTTCCCGTTACTTAGGTAATTTTTAGTAGGAGTACATATGGGCAAAAAATTGTTAAAGCTGTATTTAAGCCATACTAATTATCCGTGTTCTCGTTTTTAAGTAATGTAACAGGCTGTTTCAGCGGTTTATTTTCTCGATTATGTGTTAGAATGTAATGAGGGTAATTAAATAACATCCCATAACTTCTCTGACATCATATGTTATGAAGTGCAAAATCTTAATGCGGTGAAACTGGCTTGTCATTCTAATTCGAGATACAAGGCTTTTTGTTGCCGAACTAAATCTGGCTCAGATTTGTGAGCAATTTTCATCCATTTCGTTTTTGCGCGTCTCTTGACAATGTTATCCGAAAAGGTGTAAATCTATGTCTTTTTCAGGTTATAGAAGTGTTAAACTGACTGCATGTCAAAGGCAAATTGGGTATTCGTTTCATCCTTCGATTCGTTCATGCAAACGATAGGAAGGGATTGCCATTAAAAGATGACTATCCATGTATATGAGATTCAAACGATCATTCAAAATCATTTAAATTTTGAGACTTTTTCATTTTCCTTTATCGAAGCAATTATGCCTCTGAAACGCTTCTTTGCACCATGAGAAAACCGGAACTTGGGCTAGATAACCAGAACCATTATCTTCGTTTATGTTGATGCCAACCTTTTCAAAAGATTGTGAGATAAGAAATCAGTAAAAATATGCGGTAATTACATTACAGGTTTATTCAAGTTATTGGACGAGATGTGGAAAGCCGATAATTCTTTAAAAATTGCTTGAGGATGAAACTATACATTTCACCATTCCGATTTCATCTGTCTATCATGTCGGCCGATATGAACAGGGGAGCTATCAGTTTTAGTGTGCATGTGCACAATTCAGTGTAATTTCCCTTGATCCAAGGCTGCTTCGGTCACCACAATTTTTTTTGAGTCGAGAACTTGATTGCCCTCTTTGATCATCTCACCTGCATTGATCTATCTCGACGATCAAGCTATTTGACTCTGGATCAATCTGGCTTATGCAAAAACAGTCAGCATCCGCGAATATGTTTGTCCATCAGCACTTTTGCTGAGCAGAATTGTTCAGTGGGATACCTTTTGTTGATCTAAGCTGGGAAAAAGCAGGTCGGGCATTTTTAGCTTGCGCATCCATCGGAATTGGAAGCAAAGGCTGTTCAGGCGCGGACAGACATACAGCTCAAGCAGTCATGCCCAAATCGGGCTTCTCACTAAAACGTCAATGATTTATAAGCACTTCATGACGCCTGTGTTGCAGGTGTAATCTGAATATATGCACAGGACAGTTCGCAAAGCAGCTAGTCGTAGTAAAGATGAATACAATGTGTTCTTGCAAATCTTTCCCTATCTTCCAAATCTACGAGCACAAAACTGTTGTTTTCACTGAGTACGTACATACCATCTTCTATTGCCAAAAATCAGTGTTTGTACTGCGGCCCCTCAGTCCAAGTTCGAACTACTACAAATTTAGTGGCTTCATGATCCTGTAAACTTTTGTGAGCAGCAAAAGTTTTCGTGTGGGGACAGCTTTGAAAACGGCTGATTTAGCTCAATGGTCTTCAGTTATTTAAAGGTGTGGTCATGCTTGTTGAAACTTTCTCTTTTCCCTATCATAGATCCTAATTTTGTTTTGCTCCGGCTTGCTGTATTTATCCTTTACCGTGATTCAGTGTTATCTTGATTGCAGCAACTTTTAAGGCATTGTCTCGGCAGAACTTCGTTCCCCAGTCCTCTACCTTTTCGGAGCCTTCTCACCATGAGGAATCCATTTTTAGGCTTTCCAGCGCATGAAAATGGCGAAAATGTGATTTTCCTGAAGCTTTTCAGGTCCGCATTAGCGAAGAGACGTCGGAAAAAGCCGCGCCTCGCTTCCCTTGTTCCGGGCCCCGCCCACTTCTCCAATGAATGCGGACCTGGGAAACTTCGGAAAAAGCTCATTTTCGCCATTTTCATGCGCTGAGAAGTCAAGACATGCCTTCCTTATGGCGAGAAGGCTCCAAAAAATCTGCTGAGACACTGCCTTTTATGATGCCTGCTCATCACAATCGATTACTGCGTGACAATCAATACATAGAGTAATAATTCCATCTTTTGATGTATTGGTTGAAAAGATCTGAGACAAAGTTTCAAGTTGCATTCTTGACAATCTGCTCAAAGATCTTCTGCAAGACATTATGAGCAGAACTTAAATCATCGCGCATGGCTTCGTTTTTGTCGTTTGATTCTTGATTTCGCAAAACATGTCTAACATTTGATGTTTTTGCTGCATCAAGGACGGATGTGTGATGATAATGTAAAAATACCATTATCGCAAAAAAGTACCTCTTATCAAAAAAGCGCTTGACGAACTGGCGTTTTCAAGCGCGATGCACTTCAAAACCGCAGTTAAAGCTTTGTTCCTCAGTCACGCGATGTTTGCAGGGTGGAATGTCTTGCTGACAATGTTGTTGTGGAGCAATGAGCAGTTGTCACAGAACATAGCGTGAGTACGATAGCAAATTCTATAGCAGTCTACTTTTTTCTCGCGGCAATAACTCACCCACTCCTCAGCGGCCGGCACCCCAGCTGCCCTCGTTAAATTTAAAACAAAGTTTTGGCGGCATTGGAGAGTCCGTATTTCAAGTGCCATGCGAGTTTGGTGCTGAAGGAGTCTCGAAACCCCACGAACGAAATGTGTCTGTTCTGTTTAACTTACTATATTTACGAAGCCCTTTTTGGAAAAATAAGCTCTCGCACATTCTTTTTACACCATGGTGAAGATGAAGGTGAGTACCAGCGACTAAACAAACGGATGTCTAACTATTGCGTATTTTTACATTTCAAGCAAAGCTGCAAGTAATATCGTCCATAAATGTCCCAACCTATCAGTGAAGAAAAACACTTGACTCATGTTTAGTTGATTAATTAACATGTTTAGTTGATTAAACATTAACAGTTATTCATTAAAACACATGCAAGTGATGCAGTGATGAACAATTTATTATTTACGTTGAATTCCAAAAACTGCGATTTTTTTTACTCTCTTTGCAGTGCGTCTACGACGTCGCGACTCCTCCAGGAATGATGCGGTTGAGGCCGGGTTTGAACCATCTCCCGCTGTGCCACGATGCCACTCAACGCATTCGCTTGCTTTCGCCAACTCGCAGTTCCAGGTAATAACTTTGTGTTATGACTATCATGTACTAGCGCTGTTAACTTATAAGCACGCCATTTAAAATAGTTTGACGAGGCTAGCCTTGAGAAACTCAATGCATAATATATATTTACGCAGTTTCACATAACTTACATCAACACGGAAATAATGGCATACTCCGAGTATGTGACTGTATTTAGCATATATAAATTCATGACGCGCATTATGCGCTGTCTTCGTCGAGGACACAACAGTTTTTGTTCTGAACGGCATTCCAAACGTTTCGTTTTTATGTGTTCTCTTTCGGATTGTGAGGTGAAGTAGCACTTGCCGCAATTTCTAAAAAGAATGTCCACTTTGTTGATGTTCTTTCGATTGGCATACCAATTGACATTTTGATGCAAAATCGTAACATTTGGGACCCGGAATTCTAGGCTTCCTATAAGGGAAGTCTAGAAAAAGCAATAAAGTTGATGTGCCTTTGACGTCCATTTTCCTTCTTTCTAATAAAGAATTTACAACTCCCCTCTTTCACGAACAGGCCATCGGGTCATGGTTGCGATGTTGAAATTTTTATGCTCAAAAAATCCTAGGTGAAGACGTATATTAAAGTTTCTTAGAAGCAGTTTTTGCCTAACTACTTCAGACTCCAAATGGGAATCATAAGTTGATTGTTGACGACACCTGGTCTTCTAATCCAGACCCTATGGTACAAGACTTTAGACCGTATTTAAAGCCATTTGAAAGGGATCAATTACAGTATCTCGCTACGAAAGGTGCATTTTTGTCGATATTGTTGCACAGCGAGTTTCGTCATTCCCTTTTTTGCCCATTCTCTCATTGGGACCTTCACTTATCGTTTTATGGTAAAAAAGGTTTAATTTCAGGCAAGCGATTTGAATGTCTCGAGTGTCTCAAATAATCGACACGTGGAGAGGGAATTCGAGATGCCTCCAACTGCTGTTGTGGGTCCTCGTCAGTGCATCCGCTCAGCTCGTGTCACAGCTGAACAGCACGGACTGAATCGACACCTGACAGAGAACGACATGGAACAGTACAGGCGTAGTCTTCAGCAATTAAATGGTGGGTCTGAGGTTCTTCCACACAGGTGGTAAGAGAAATTATGATACCCTTAAGTAGCGAATTATACATGGACTTTGTGCGAGTATTGCTAAACAAATTCTGTGTGCTAGCTAAACAAATTCTGTTTGCTGGAGAATAAGGGCTTTGATGCTATGTGGTTATCAAGGTTTTTTTGCATGTCTAAGGCAACTGCGCTCTTGTTTTTTTTTCTATTTTTTAGCTTCGTTACATTGGGGAGGGGGCCAAGATAAAAAACGCAGAATTCCGAATTTAGCCATCACTCATTACTTTGCAAATTTCCTGAAGAAAGACTTCCAGTTGATAGTTATAGCAATAATTAAAAGTCTAGGAATGTGAGTTTGCAATATTTTGCGCATATGCATTTTGATGCATTCAAAAAATTGGTCAAGTTTCAGAGTTTATTAAGCTCATGTTGATTGTTTTCCGACGGTCGCATGCACCAAGTTTCACAGACTTGCACGACGCCGTTTTTTTTTTGAATAATCACATCCTTGATAAATAGTAGTTGTTCTCGAGGAAAGGGTTAGTACGTCCATTAATCTCCTGCCGTGATGTCGTTTCAGCAGGTGACGATCTGTGGTGGTATCATATAACTACCTACTTCCGGAAGAAAGATTGAAAAGTTTATCGGAAAAGGTGGCTGCACTGCACGTGTTAAGTGCGCTTTACATCGGTGTGAATAACGCTCCTATGATATCACTGTTCTAGCGTCAATCTAAAGGGCGGCCTGATTTTATTGGTTGTCACATACATACAACTTTGGCTATCACTTCATTCTGCTATCTCGTTTCGATAAAATTTTCATTTTTTTATTGAGCGTCACGTTCCGCGCAACAAAGGTTTACCAAAGATACTGGTAGCACTCGATGCAGTTTTTTTGCTCTTCCATATAAACTTGTAATTTAGTTGGCTTTCAGAAAATTACCAAAAACTACAACTCACAATTTTTGCCGTTTTAAAGTTTCGCTTTTTTTCTGAATTTTTGTATATAATTCACGAAGAAGTCCGAGTAACGGAAATAGAGCAAACCTTTCAAAATGTCAAAATCCTAGATTATGTCTTTGATGCTTTCATATTCTATATTGGGTCAATTCAGACCTCACAAATTGATTGAGTGTCATTCGATGCTGCATTTTCTCCTCTTTTTAACATGCGTTTTTTCGACTCGTAAATTTGGAGATAAAATCTACATAAGTGAACTAGTGAGAACAGTAGTGAACTTCTTGGATATCTTTATCGATTTACCGCTAAACTTTCACATTTTTCAATATAACTCTTTGAACGAGTCTCAAGCTCCACACGGAGAATTCGAGATCAGAAATTTTGAGTCCGTGACAGGGCTCGGCACGAGGTGGCTAGATGAAAATGGAAAAAACGAAGTCCCCCTTCACTTTTGGGAGTTTTTACGAAGTCCCCTTTGACCCTCAACCAAATTTCCTCTAAAAACCTGAAAAATTCCCCAAAATCCCGCAAAAAACGAAACGTCGCCAAGTCGCCGATTTCGCGTCTCTCTTCGGTCACAAAAACGAAACTCTGCTTTTGTCACAAAAACGATATCCAGCTTGCTTGTAAGCCACCTGTGCCGAGCCCTGGTCCGTGAACGCTCATTTGCTTTGTAAAATTAGTTTGAATCATAATCCACGTTTGAAAGTATCTAATTTTGGAAATTTATAGGTGTTGAAGTTTTTGGTTATGGAGTAGGACTGCTAAAATTGCGCGGTTTTGATAAGGATTTTACCAGAAGTTCATGAATCATGAAAATTACGGAAATTCAACACATGTACACGCTAATAGTGCAACTTTGAGACGCCCTTGGTTACAAAATATCTGAAATGAATTCAGTTGATGTTTTTGGTAAGCGATATCCAAATTGACTTACTGCTTCGACCTTGCAACGTCTCGGGACAAAAGTGGTTTCATTCTCGCAATTTCCTGTTCATCGACATCGTACTGTTATAAACAACTGGGTTTTGTATATACTACAGAACTTTCACTTCGACTTACTGGTTTGGGCGTTGGCGCCTCAAGGCGGAATTTGGGAGATTGAGAGTGATGTAGGTGATCGAATCACTTTCGATTTTGAATGCTTACTATTATAGCTCAAATCATTGTACTGTGCAACCTAGTCAGACCTGTTCTCATCGTTCAAGAGCACATGGTTGGAAACTCGCATCTGAAATGCCTCCACATACTTACAAGATGTGCGCAGTAAATGATCATTAATAACCCTCTTGCTTCAACGTCTTTTGCCGACGTTTTGGTACCATTCTGCACTGCGGACTTCAACTGGATTTACAGAATGGAGCGAATTTAAGATCTCTTCTCGTTACTGTGGGATTATGGTAGGAACTTCCAGCATATACAACAATTATGGAATAGACAGTCTGGCAATTTTTTTCCAAGAGGGTTTTCACACACGCTGATTTCAATGCGCAGCTTTTTACATGTGCTTTCAGCTGTTTTGACGGTTTAATCACATTTCTAGTAAATGTTGGAAAAACAAGGGTCATAGTTCACCCGGCATGACTTAGTAAAGAAGCATTACAGTAATTGGGGAATTTCATATTCAAAATCAGCGACTTCCATTATCCTATCATACGAGTGCTTGCCTTGTTTGGTTTTTCTGAGGTAAAAAATGGCCCTCAATGGCCCTAAATCCTCCAAGTTTTTACCGTAATCCTACAGTAACAAAGAGTGATCGCAAATTCGCTTCATACTGCAAATCTAAGTTGATGCCCGCTCTGCAGAATGGTACTAAAAGATCGACAAAACACAACAAAGAGAATTACTAGCGATCAAACAGTGTGCACATCCTTTTGGGCACCCTGTCAGTGCATGTTGGTTATACTGAGGCGGCAGAGAAGGTATAAAAATGTATGAAATATGAAAAACAGCATTCGATAGAGCAAGGCAAACTCTACAAAATGATATTCAAACAATTTCAGAAAATTTGGTAAGGTAGGTTAGAAAGAAGAATCTAAAATTATTTTTTGATCCTAAAAGTGGATCTTCGTCCAAAGAACTGCAAATCTCCAACTTGCTCACGAAATTTGCTTGTCGCCTCAGCTATGCATATTTACACTTTCTGTATTCTTCATGGCCAGAGGTTGTCATGCTTTAAAAAGCGATTCTGCATCGTCCCGACGATGAATAACCCGAAAAAGCGCATTTTTATCTTTTTGGCCCATTTTTATCTTATGGGTATGTATGCTTATGATATGTATGGTATCTGCTTAACCAAGTTGGAGGTCCGCAGGATCTTTTTGTACGGAAATTTGTTTTTGAATGTTCAAAAGTTTCTGAATTTATCTTCAGACGTCACCACATCAGACCTTTTGCGATTGTTCAAATACTTTTAGAGCTTGCTTTGCCCTATCGATTGGTATGTCTCACACATTTTTATAGCTTATCCTTCAGGATAAAGAACACGCAACAATTTTGCATCAATCTCGCCTTTTATGAGATAAGCTGTTGAGTAAATTCTTCCCGAGAAATCTGTAATACATGAAGGGCTATAGGTGGGTGTCTATAGGCCAGTTAACACTTTGTGCTTGCTTATAATGAAATGCAAAAAAATTGAAACAGTCGGTGTGTCATTCAAGTTTTCAAGGCCACAGTTATTGTCTTGGTCCAATATTATGTGTGCGAATTTTTCTATAACTCTCCAATATTTGGATCGCAAGCTCTCAAAGGTGCAAAAGGACTGTATGCTTGCAATTGTCAATCCATATTTATGATATAGGGGCAACTTTTTGGTTCCTCCCGACTTGTTTGGTCGACTTTTTTTTTCAAAGGACGGCCACCTTGAGACAATCCAGCAATTGCATTCACATTAGCAGTTGAGAGAATCGAAAACATTAGCCATTATGACCATTGCTGTCTTTGTTTGGCTGAAACTTCTCTCTTTCTGCAGCTTTGCTTTGTTTCGCATCATCTTGAGTGAAAACTATCAATTTGTGCTCTGTGGAGCTGACAGACGCAGTTCTTGAAGAGCCTCAGCGTACGACCATTAGATATTGAGAAAATGTCACTTATCATGACTCACTTTTTCGAATCAACTATACCAAACGCAGACCAAGTGGTTGGGTTAAAAAAATCCTTACTATGTTGAGGTTTGAATATTTTGTAGTATCAATTCAGATTTTCAGATGTAAAGGAAAGACGTAGTCGTTTTCGTTAAAATTCAGCTTCTTACCTTTCACTACCAAGTGGTCGCGTCGTTTTTATATGGTGCCATTACTATGCGAAACATCTGTCGAAAAACATGCCACGACTCTGTCGTATGTGTTCAGACGAGCAACAGCGTTTGCCTTTTTATCGGCTTTTTGATTTCTCATAGCCTCTTTGCTGGTGTCAAAAGTTCTGAACTTTTGGATGCTAATCGCGATAGATACAGCATTTCGTGAAGTTGTGTGCAACGCTTGATATAAGTGATCACCTGCAGCACTATATACACTCAATCGAGGAAAAATTGGTGAACCGTATCGCTCATAATTCGTCAAAAACTTACGGAAGTCCGTAATTTCACCGAAATTCCCATCGCATCGCCATATCTTGGCTCAGAGGGACGAGTTCTGATCAAGAGCACCGTTCAACTTACAGGGGAAGCGTTTAGTCGAAGTGGCCTTTCCACATGTCAACCTATAACACTTTGTAGAGTATTGAACGGTGACTCTAAATGCGTCTTCCTTCTGTCAAGTGCCTTTGGAAGCCGAGTTATGAGCGTTTGTTATGTCGAAAAATTGAATGTGCAACCGAGAAAAATCTTCCAGAATTGCTCAAATGGTCAGGTGATAATTATCAAAGCACTTCATTCAATGATTACCTTCTATTTGATACCCTTACACTCATCACTGCTCTAGTTCAGAGCAGAACAGATTGTAACCATGGTTTTTGCATAAATTCTGCGTTCAGTTTTTGCTCCAAAACATTCATAGCTCGGCGTCTGGAGCTTGGAAGGTAATAAAAACATTTTTGGAATCAGCGTTCAATGCTCTTTAAGCTAGTATAAGACTGAACTGGAAAGCTACTTCGACTTAACACGCTTCCTTTGTCAGCTCGGCGATTCTTCTGGTATGTAAGCCCCTTCTACAGCGAGGTCAATTTCCACGATTTTTTTGAACTTCTGCTTACTGTAGGTTGCTCATTGTGCAATGAATAAGCACTTTGAGTAATCTACCGTTAGTAATCTGAAAAGATTCATGAAATCTGATCACTTACCGTGCACTTACTGTATTCAGACGGGCCTTTATGTATCAGACAGTGGCGCACCGAGAGACAGAGGGGAGGGGAGGAGGGGCGGGGGGGGGCCTTGAAATTTACTTACATGAGTTATAGAAATGTGCGAGCGACTTGTTCAGTTGTGATTAATTAAAATATTTTTTTGAATTTTTAACAATTCATTTTAGCTTTGAAATTTTCCGTGGGAGAAAAAAATATTGTCGCCCCCCCCCCTTCCGAACGGAAATCCTGGTACGCCACTGGTATCAGAAATTGAGCCTTCTCGGCCTGAGCGGAACAATGCCTTATATCCAGAATTTGTCCACTCTGAACTAACGTGTGGCGATGCGACATGGATTTTGGTGAATTCCTTTGTAGATTGGTGACTTTTTTGACGAACTATGAGCGGTGCTTATTTTGAAGCGTAGTTTTAGCATATCCACGACAGGGCCTGTATACTTTTCCCATCGTTTTGGACATTAAGATCTACCTGAACATCGTATACTGAAACCCAAGTAACAAGTTTATGGAATAGCTTCATGAGCTTTGCCATAACTGTCACCAGTAAGCTGCTTCTAACGTAGTCTGTTGATGAAATACTGTACGAGGAAGTTACATAGAACTGGTAGAACCTTAATCCGAAATTTGCATACTTGCAGTTTTGGTATTTTTTATACATACATAATTCGTAATCTTGAACGTGGAAAGAGAGCATATGTTAAGCTTTTCTGCCAGGAAGCTAAAACCTTACTTGCTAGACTTTTTGGTGTGCTGATTACTTTCATAGTTCTGGTGGTGATAAGTGACTTTATTAGACAACTTGCTGAACTCAGCAAATTTTTTTCAAAAACCGAAATCTCATTTTAGAACGGGATCATAACGAAATCTTTTGCCCAGCTCAGTACGATCCTGAATTAGAATCATACAAATTCATTATTTTAACTTCGCCTTACGCTTACGGCACTGCGTCGTACGCTTACAACAATTTTTTTTATTCAAATAGTACATTCAATTCTCTCAAAAAGCTTTGTAAATTCCTTCTAGCTGGATCGTGGATGTGCGCTATGATTTCATAGAAAACAGCTAACGTAATTTACAACCCAATCGCGTGAGGAGCTAGTCGGCTTGGGATTTTCCGAGATGGATATTGACAGAAACATGTGGTTGTGTTGCGCTCATGCCTTCATTATCTACGACTGCAAAACTTTCACCAGACTTGCCATCTCGAACTCCTTTTAGTCATGTCGGTATTCATCTTCGAATAAGGCGCAGTTGAGCTCAGTCCATATTTCATTAAACCAGTACTGAAGCACAAGGTAATAACGTCTGATGCTTCCGAAAATTCTCCCTTTTTTACGACCATCATTATCCACAGCAACTATTGAGGGGCTTACATATCAGCAATGCTTGTTTTCTTCCCTTTATGCCGTTCTTGTTATGATGAGTTTATAGCATTCATTCAGTTGTCAGGGTTTTCGATAGTTTTTATTTTCTGAGGTCGATCTGAAAAACTTGATAATTCACCTAATTTGTGGACAAACGTTTTGCTTTTGATTTTCACTCCTAAGGAAGTTGCATTGACATACAGCTAGGAAGTATCATCTATACTTCACCGATCTTCACACTGCTACTCCTGCAGTTTGTATTTATCCGAATAGTCTCTTTTCTGACGTAGAAGTAAATTGGCTGACTTTGCGTTGACTTCTGTATTGTATTTGTTGAGCCGTAATTCTACGGCACCTGCACCAACACAGTATGGGTCATTTGAGTGAAATCTGGTAACCACAGTTATATACACAAGCACATTCTATGTGCTCCTGAACTTTTGCAAACTAGCTTTGGGTATTTCTTTGGCTCAAAGGTTTGGATGTCATGTTCGTGCCCTTGCGGGCCGCTAGCAATTTCCTTGCATATTACGCGCAACAGTCATGGTCCCCGGGGTCACCCTTGACATATGAAGGATGCTAGGTGATTTGTCCGCGTTTGACGAGGAATAGGCAAAACCATATTTACATATGGAATTGAGGTAGCAGGCAGTTCCGTGCATAATCAGGAATGCGGGAAGATGCATGGAAATCGCTATCTTTTTCTGATTTACATTGGTGTGCCTAGATCTTGCACTCCAGTATCATTTTTTTTTCGATTCAGTATACCGTAGGAGATTTTCAAGCAAAAATACCATATTCTGTTGTGCTTGTTGCATAATCAGAATGCGAGAAGATGCGCTGATTTTAACGACTTTGTCTGTGGTGGGACGAATGGGATCTCTGTACCATTCCTCCTACACATACTGTACTGTACAAAGATTTGAGAAGAGTAGTGAACAAATAATTTTCACTCAGATGTTTTCAGCATCGACACTTTATAACTTGTCATCGATCTCATACAGTGATTCGCCTCTTGGCGGTGGCATGGACCGTGGCTATGGTCGTGAGCGATGCGATACTCCACCAAAGTGAGTTTTGTTTATATAATCAACTAATATTTTGAGTTTGCGGTAAATAGAAAACTAATTGGTGTCGGGCAGCATGGGTAAGATGTTGATCCTGACCTGACTCTCAACAAATGTTGTTGTCAATACGGGTGTAATTCCTGTTACTCGAAATCCTACTTCATGTCTCGGATAGCTGTCGGAATCTCATATAGATTGAACATAGAATTCATGCGTGTATGACGATGACATGCGTAGTATGACAGCTTCGTATGAAATTGACGGCTTTTTGAAACGTTACTAGATGTCTCATGCTATAGCTAAAGCCATTTGAAGTTTTTGCGCAGGCTCAACCTCCTGATGTGACTTTCATTTCTCAGAATGCTTCTTTACCCGATCTTGTAGTTGAGCAGTCATAGGGTTTTGGTTTTTATTCTTTCGGAAGGTATGGCATTAGGTTTCAACTTATGTTGCTTCCTGATGCATGATGCGCCTGTCTCATTGTTTGTTAATGATTCTCATTGTTGATTCTTTAACTTTTTCGTCTGTATCGGGCATGTGAGGCTTAGATATATAATCGCTTTCGGGGCTTGAAGAAGTTTGCCTCTGCAATGTGTTTTCTATTGAATTCATCAATCTCATGCGACTATTTCTTTTTGGATCACTTGCACCATTACCTTCGCTAACTATTCATCAGTACTGCCTTGAACATCGTGAGCATGCGGCAGTGTTGTTGAGAAGAAATTCCGATCAATAGCGTGCCATCCCGAGGGTTATTTTATTAGGACTACTTTCGAGGAAATTGCGCGCCTCACAGCACCCCTCGTCGTCTTTAGCGCGCGCATCCAAGCCACTGTGGTCCGGCAACATGTGCACTGTGTGTCACTGTGATCACTGCTAGCGGTCCATAGTCTCATAAAATGGACATGTGTTTCTACGCACAGATGTCTGGAACTGAGCGCGCAATTGTTGTATTATTAGAAAGCGGTAGGGTGTTCTACTCAACCATGAACAAGCGAGGTTTTACGTTGTTTTTACCCTGTTGACATTAAAGATCGACTCCATTTTATTCCTAAGCTGTGTTCGGCCTACAGGTTGAAGACTTATCAGTCGTAGCATCTTACCAAGGCTTCCCGATCGTTTGCATTCTTTGTCTCTTTTTATCGCAACAATCCCGCTATCAACAAATAAATTTTCGGAGCCTTTTGACAATAAATTGCCCTCGCGGTATGTTTAAAGGTTCACTCTTAGCACTCATTGCATCTTTACTTCCTTGCTGATGTGCAATTTCAAGGATAGCTAGCTTCTTCCCTAAAATTTTCTCCACAGTAGAACTTCCTTGATCTTTGAAATATTAGCGTAGCTACTGTCAATTTGTCACTTGCTCAGTTCTATTCCTTAGGAACAAAGCAATGTCATTTTGACCTCCTTTACAGTTTTCCTTGTGCAGTTGGCTACGTAAAAGATGTGATATTGAAGTCTACAGATTATCTTGTCAACTCCTCTGCTTCTGAGTGCGCAATCTAGGCAAAAGTTCTATCTTCATATGTATGGGCGTCCAAAACCCTGACTTTATTGAGAGCGTGTGATTTAACATGCTAAAAAATTAGAAGGAAATGGAATAAATTGTGCATTCAATCGTTTGAACATCACCTCAAACATTATTGAGGATAAGTTTCTTTCTCTATAGTGTTCGGGAAATTTGATGTTCTTTTAAAGCCACTAACTTACCACTGAATCCATATTTTCATAATTCACAGCTAGATGATAATCTCACTGTAGCACCGTTTTGAAAGGCAGATTCGCCCCCAAAACTTATCTCTGTCGCTGCTTTTCTAAATGCTATAATTTGAGTTCGGGGTTTTGTCGAAAACTGATAAGCAGCAAGAATAACTCAGCACAGCAACATTTTCTAATCTCTAACGCTGCCATTTACCGGTGGGTCGCAGCGCTTTTAGAAAAAAATTTCTTTTTAATGATTATGTCTTAAGAACTTGCAGATGAGGTGGTTTCCGATAAACGACTTTACAAGCTTTGACTCCAGCAATATCGTATAAGTTAGAAAAGCAGTAGCCCATGATGAAGCAAGCCTCAGAATTTTGTAGAAATATCGTCAGTCTTGTTGTCGTCAGTGGGTTGAAGCTTTTTTAGAGCTGAGTTGACATTTAGCCTTTTCGTTCCATTCAAAACTTAAGCAATAGCGGTTGCAGACACTGACATCGTAGCGTTAGAAGAAGTTCTATCAACATTGTCATAGCGCAGATCGTTTTGAGGGTTCTTATCGTTCTATTCTTTTTGATGTGTTGTAATTTATCCTTTCGAGCAATAGTTGTACAGCGGGTGTAAGAAGGATTTGTCTTTGCGTTCTATGTATTTGAAGGAAGAAAACTCATCGGCCAGTGTCGCGTAACAGTAGCGTCTGCCTTCCTTGTGTTATCATTTGAGAGCTTGGTATTACCTTTACAATCTGCACTAGCTATCGCAGAGATCGAATTGGGTTATCAATCACGTCCCAGTTATTCTGCAAAATTGTAGTATAGTTTTTTGTTGCTTAAAAAAAGGCATCAGGAATTCGAATGCAGCAGCTGAGCTTTTCAAGCATGCGACTGCTTATCGCAGTTTGCACTTCGGAGAGGTTTTCTGGCGCGTGGTGTTTTTGCGAATGATGTCTACTGTCTTCTAGTGCCATTTGAGGGCGACGGAAGAGTCGAGACTATTCAGCGCGCATCGTGGATGCACGGCAAATCTTGTGAAGTGCCCAATTAGCGGTGGTGCAGAGCTTGAGGCTGGCATTCTTCCCCCTATCTTCGACCATCTTCACCCATCTGCTACGTCTATGTGCACTGCCCTCGTAATAATGTCAATTGGATGTAGTGCGCAATCACCAAGAGGTCCTTCGTCCCTGTCTTGGATATCTCTATTGTTTATTCGTTGAGTAACACTCGTTGCATTGTCACGATCCGAGTTTTTCGATCTGCTTGGTTCGTACAAGGAGGACCAGAGCTTTGGGCGGCTGCTTACATCGGTGGCACATTCTGTTTATTCACTGCTAAGACGATTCCATCTCCGATTTCGCGTAACTGAAGCAAGCTCGACAATGGCCGCATATGGCGAGAGCTCAATTTACACTGTTATTTTGCTTCGGCATTCCCTTGTCGGAGTCACATTTCATAGCGACCAAGTGTTGGAATCACTGCGTGGCTATAAAACGTGGCATTTGAATGGTAGTGTTCCCAGACACTTTCATTTGTGATATTTCTTTGGGTTAATTTTTCGTAGGCAGCTTGCCCTTGGGCATCCATCCTTTAAAGCTGTATTCGTCTAAGTTATTTTATGTTCTCTTGTCTCAATTATTAGGTTGGTGCAAAAATGATGTCCGTTTTTTAGGCCTATATTCCAAGCAACTTTTTTCCATCAAACTTTCGTGTTCGATACAGAATCTGCATATCATTGGGAAGCTCTCTTCATGTGCTTTCTAACGATTATAGAATTAAGCTGCTAGTCTCATCTGTGAGAATTTCAGCAGCATTTTGCGCACCCGCACTTGAAATCGGAATTTCATAGCTTTCGCTTCCTTGACCACAATTCAAAAATAGATAAACGAATTCTTCTGAAAACATAGCAAATGTATTAGGTGAAGATTGTTTACCTGCTGCATACTTATGTAGATTTTTGGAGATATGTGGACTAAGAAATTGACGCTTTGAAATAGACACTCGCTGCCGGCATTCTATGGGTCAGAAATTTCTCATAGATAAGGCAATCGTCAAAGCTTCTCCCATTTCTGTAGGCTTAAGATTAGCACATTTTAACTACAATATTTGAAGAAAAACTCAGCTATTTAGTACGTGAAAAATTCCCAATTTTCATAATTTGGCACTACAAGCCTACAACAAGTAGGCCCAAAAAAGTGAACATTTTGGAATTTTTATCTTTTCTTTTCGCGAAACTCCTTCGTTGGAGTCTTTTCTATTCATATGTATACTATTGTCCTGCGGCCACAAAATAAGCTGATTGCCAGGCATACGAACAAAACTTGAAAGGAGTTATAAGCTTTCAAATACGAGGTTTTCAAAAGAAAAAATTTAAGTTTTTTGACGCATGGTTTTCTTCCCGTTTGCGATAACAGTATGAGCAGATAGGCGCTAAAATGCGAAAGGTTTGCTGTTTCTGAGGGTCTTGACCGCATTCAAAATATGAAGACTAAGCGAAATTATAGCAGCCTTCCAAAGTGAAAATTTGCAAAACGGACATTATTTTTGCAACAACCTAATATCAGAAACAGGCAAGTTAATACAACTAGTTCCGAGTGTCAACAGCGAACTCCGCTGGAGTTCCATTGCCATATCTCGGTTTAGAGTGGACAATCCTGGAATTAAGGGCACCAGTCAACTCAAGTCGACTTGGCTCATTTTCTGATATGTAGTCCTTTCTGGGTACGCTAGATATATGGTAGTTAATTTTCAACGACCACATTGACAGGGAATGGTCAGAAGTCGAAGTGACAATCCAAAGCTGCACATCATTCGACGCAGCATAGAACGCTGACTTCAAACCTATCTTTCGTATCTGCAGTACGCCTTTGTAGGCGAAGTAATGGGCATCTTTACTGCGAAAAAAATCGCACACAAAAATTGCGAACTTGGATATTATTGCCCTTTTAACTCACCTCTAGATACGAGCCATATGAGGTGACCTTGTTTCAGCGTCTATACTGCAACTAATAATATCCAGCTTGCTTGAATTGGCCACTCGATTCGGACCATTCCCTTGTGAGTAACGTGAAAACTGGTAGAAAAGACTAACTACCGTACAACTATCGTACCCAGGGAGACAATTATGTATATCAGAAGGTGCGCAGCGTCAAGCAGAGTTGAATGGTATCCTTGCATTTAGAATCAGTTCAATATGAATGCCACAGGATTCTTTGCAATGTTCGCGGATATTTTTTAAAATCTTAGAGCTGTATTGTATCTGCTCCAGGTATGCAAGTCATCGAGTCCCTTCAAATCATGTTAATATTGTTCACTAACAAAGATTTTATGTTCACCCAGATGTTTGGGCCTGCATTTCATAGATAAATTATTGGGGAAGCGTTTTTTGAACGAATATCCTCTCATTTTGCTGCGCAAGTGCTGTTATGATTGGTTGCCTGTCGTCAACGCACCTAAGCTAGACCAACAAATGACTTTACCTAATTTTCGTTTGTGACATGGAAGATTTATTCACCTCTTTCCAATATGTAAGAAAGACTCGCTAAACTCCTGACTTTTTTCTCTCGTAACATATTGCTTCGTTTCTGTGTTTGATTGATCATCCGTCATTGTTGAGTTTTTCTGACGTTAAACTGAGGTTTTAAGAACAACAGAGACGTTGAAAACTGTTGCCAGCTACGTACTGTTACTACATTATTTTACAATGATGTCGAGGAACAGGATGCGTCCGTCATGTTCTTGTAATGATTCGCTATTCACGATTTCCGATGCGGAGTTCTCTGAAATAGAAGCCGATAGTGGACGAGTGAAAAAGAGGTGATCGTTCGGATTTTTCTCCCGTCGTCCGACCCTCCTAACGCATAACGCTCAACTAATTGTCATAGATCGGGTTTCTCACTTGCCTTCCCTTACACCTCAAGTGGAATAGAAAGCATTAGAACAGCTTAGAAACAAGATTGTTGGCAAGAGGCACAAATAGACACTAGTCCGTGGAGCAGCAAAAAAAGCTAGTGTTCGGCTCTTGACGTAATTTTTGAGTTGTGGTTCCCTTCAAAACTTGCTACAGTTCTGCACAGGATGAGAAAAAAACCAAAATAATGTCTAGTGGTATAAAAACCATGTTATTTGCATCCGGTTCCTTGACGCTCTGATCCCAGCAGCTTGGTCAAACGGAGCACTTACCTCATTGAATTCTGAAGGAAGAAGGTTAGGTTACCCACTTGGCATGAAAGAATGAGGTTTGCACAGTATTTCTTACGAAAATATTTGTTGAGCCACTGCAGTTTATCCTGAACAGAATTTGTGACATGTGATCCAAACCAGATGGAACAGTACACTGGAAAGGCTATGAGGCAGGGCAATGAGTCAGCATAGGTTGTGATTTAAAAAAAAGCTGCACTTCGTTTATTTTTTATGTTGCTTTCTTATCGAAAGATCTGCACATGACTGAAGAACATTTCAGTCAACGACGCAGTGTACAGAATGGGAACAGCAGCCGCCATCAGCAAGTATTTTTCGACGGTGCAGCGATGACCAGTACTCCGATAAACAAGGTACGTTTTCCACTTCTGTGTTTACCTTTTTAAAACACTTCTTGACTTAAGTTGTTCTGACTGATTGTTGACAAGCGCGCTAATTTTTAAGAATCGACCGGAAACAGGCTGCGGTGCAGTGTTTTGTGCAGGGCTGCTGTTAACTTAGCTCTTGTGAAATAGAAAATTGACATAGGTGCGTTTTATCGTCACAAAACATTCTCGATGGCACATCGAATGACACCTTCTTTTTTCCAATCTCTAAGTGTGCTTGATAAGAAAAGAATGCACTATGTTTTCTTTTATACCAGCATTTCTTCCGATATCAAATTTATACTATTCCGCTGGCGAATGGTCCCACTGTGTCGTTCTCTCAGCTGCTATTATAATAAGAGCACGATTTGCGTACGTTTCATAATTGCGGTCGTGTTTTGAACGAATGTTTGCGTCGCAAACTTGCAGATATTTTTGCTTTGCATTCGCAGAGTCAGCAAATTGCTATATTCCTCTACAGCAACGATGGTCATTCAGATCACAAAGCTACATGTGCATACATTGTTTTTTGAGTTGCATTGAAACCACTGCACAGCTAGAATCGTATTTGTTTTTATGATTCAAGGGCGAGATGTCATTTCGAATGCGCGCTTTTATAGCTTTCGCCATCATATTGTTTGGTCGAATCACAGGCACACAGCAATTCTGCTCCTTTCATCTATTGCATACTCTTCTCAAATCGTCATTTCAAATCATTTCTGTTTTGCTATCCAAATTGATTTCTAGTTGTAGATATTATCTTCCATGTACGCAGTCCAATCTCAACAACATTTTTTTGCTGCTTGTACAACATCAGTGTATACTTACATCAAATAGTAGAACGTTGAGCGCTTTGGAAAGCAACCAAACTGCCCTTCGTTATCTGTTTCCTATACTTTTTGCATGTGCGCCCCCGTCATTTATTGTTGCTCTGTCATTTGTCTCTAAGTACTTAATGCGCAACATTCGCTTTCCCCAGTTTTTATTCGTCGCCGCAATAATTAATTGCATCTTTCTATTTTGCTTTCATTTTCGCGCTTCTAAATTGTATACAAGAAGATAAACGCTTATACTCTGCTATCATGCGAATGCATGTGTGAGCTCTCGACCTTGATACCAAAGACTTGCAAATGCGTAATATTTCATTTATCCATTCTTGCCATAATTCATGTCTCTCAATAATTCATACCCAATATGCATAATCAGTACGATTCTACTCTAGGTCTCCGCATACATCGCCACGAGAACTGTCATTCCGAGGCTAATGTCCATTTTGTACGCTGACATTTCGGCTTTCGCTTTCTGTTGACTCAGCCACCACGTACTGATCGCATTTGCGCTTCATTTAACACATCATCTTATCGCTCCAGCTAATGTAATGCTATTTACTATTCGACGATTAGCGGGGATTTCTCTTCCTGCACCCTTCCAAGGTCTTCTCCAGCTGCTGTTCTAATCCATGTGTGTGTTTGCGCACGACATTGCGTGTGTCTATCGATTTTCTTCCTGTCACGCGGAAAAAAGACAACCATCTTTTTGCATTTTGTTGAAGTGAATGACAGTAGTGAAGCATAGGCTGTCATATATGCAGGCTTTGCTGATTTGTGACAAGTTAGTGTGATTTCTTATGAGGTTTGACGGCAGAAGTTATGCTGAAGAGCTTCGCTGTCTTTTTTACTTATAAACCCTTGTCTCATCTTCAGCTCTCAAGCTTTTCTGTAAAAAGATTTTGTTGAAGTTGCAAACTCCTCCAAGTCTAAGTCAATACGCTTTCACGAGCTGTCGTATTCGAAAGCGAGAATCGCGGAAACCGATCGCCAATGATGAACAGTCAGTCGAGGGTATATTCGTAAACAATCGCGGTAATCATGCTACTTTGGAATGTGATACATTATACATTTGCGACCTCCTTGGCACAAAATGTTTTGTTGTACTTTTTGAATATAGATTGTTCCTCTGATGCAAAAGCATTCTGGTAGTAAATCGCTGCAGCGACATTTCGCATAGATTTGGAGCACTCGTTTGCAAAAATCGTATCTTGAGAAGGCAACGATCTCTGAGTACTCGTAAATCTTCATCAAGGTAACACTCTTACACTTTCGATGTGTTTCTGTTACGATGCGGGCAGTGGTCGAAATTTCAAGTTTTATCGTTGTTTTTCGACTAGGATGACTGTTTCATGGAAATTGGCCAGTTTTACTCGTTTTTTCCTACTTTGGGTTGTTGACTATCTGTGTGCGTAGCTTTTGGTAGTCCTAGAATCAAACCAAAAAGAGATTGTAATCTGATCAGTAACACGAATGGTCGTAAACTTATCACCTCATTTGTGCGCGCACTAACCATTCGGTAATCCATGTCGCGTGTCAGCCGTAACAGATCGCATTACGGTAGCGATTTTAGGGTGGCTCGTAAAACATGATGTCCATGCGCCATTCGTAATGTTGAGCAACCTCGAAATGGAGCGGCGATTCGCGCAAGTCAAGCGTCCTGCTCTGGTCCGAGGCCATTCCACATTTTGGATGCGAGCTATAATTCGTTCTGCGATTATCGCCCACTGACTCTCCTCGATGGAGGCACCGTCACCGGTCGCCCTGACTTTGATTGTAAAATGGCGATCTCGTCAGGCTGGTGGACAGCAAATAATTGCTCTTCGTCATTTAGTCACGATGAGCATTATTTGATGTTGCCGTAATGACCTTGTCAACTTCTCTCATGCGTTTCGGACACTTGTCAATCTCGAGCCCGTTCCGTGTGTTGCTCGTTTTTCCAGCACCTACAGAGTAATCTCGTCCGTTGCGGTGTTTGTGGCACTTCAGCATAGGTGGTCGAGACACCGTTCGCAGCCAGCATTCCGGTTTTACAATTCCCGCTGATCGGTCTCAGTTGAGGCGTTCACCGCATATGGCCCTACTACACTGTTTTTACATCGTACTTACCTCCGTTGACGACCGATCTCGACCCAGATCATTCCACTTTACCCGATCGTTTTGCACCGACAACATTTTCATGAATTGATGGGTATGATGCGCACGCCGCAGATGTGCTCCAGATTGCGGTTCATACCATTCTGTATCAAGCTTGGCTTATGTTGCTTTTGCCACATTTTCCCTAAAATACTGGTGATCAACCTTATGTTCATTTTGAATTAAGAGGGACACTCCATGCATATTCTCTTTCAATCATTTTTAGTAGCCCGCGAAAGACATCTTAACCTTTAAGAACGTTTATTTTGGTCAAATCGGTGAATCGTGTTTTGCAACCAACTTCTATGGGATCGAGCTGCTCCATTTTCGCTCAAATCGTGACCCGAAAACTTGCTTCCCTCAGACTACGTTATCAATATCCCATGTTGTGTTGCCTAGGACAAATGATGAACGCTGATACTTAATTCTTTTTCTTAGCACCAATTTCTCCTTCTTATGACAAATGAATAAGTTGCGAATCATATCAGCTATAAATTTTCTTTTTCTTCAATATCACATACCAAACATTTCTTAAGTGTTCGTACGAACTTCTATTTTGGGTGATCTCTTCATCACTCATGGTCCTTTTTCCTTCATGTAAACGAAGTCGCTACCCTCAAAATTGTGCTTTTCGCTCGACTCAGCTCAGATCCTGTCTTAGGCTACCCTTTTATGAGAAACGACTGTTGCCCTTCTAGTCGACGCCTCAATATTGACGCGTTGGGTACGTGCACCTCGCAGCCGACCAAATTGCCCTCTCATTCCCACTCTTCAACGCCAACTCTCCGTTTCTGTCACTGTAAATCAGCGACGAAAAACGCAAGGTTTTGAGAAAACCATACTCTACAGCTTTCGGAAATAGTTAACAGGATTCGGATTTTCTTGTTCCACCTTTGTGCGGCCGCTTTCTGCCTTTTTGACTTTACATAAGCATCCCCAGTTCTCTCGAAGAGGATCCACCTGCAGCAAGTTTCTTGTCAAAGAGTGCTCTCTCTTTCAGTTCTGAGTCTACACCATTGTGTCGTGAGCACAATTCAGAGCAGTCGCGTCATCCTTTGTTGCAAGTGCCTGCTTCTTCTTTTTCGCTTTCATCTTTTTTGCTATGTCGCTATGCATCACATGCTAAATTTTAGCGCGTCTACGTTTCTTCGTTTTCTTGGACATCAGCACTTTTATGCTCTTAAATTTGTCATCGATTTGCCAACTCATGTTTTCTTGTTTCATTGCTCTAATTCATCATCACATCATTCCTTTCGCACTAGTGTTAGACTGAAAATCCATACGTTACCATATTTATTAGCAACATTTTAACATACATTTATTTCATGAAATATAGGTCATATTTTCTAGAAACCGAATTTTGTGTTTTGTTCGCCATGTGCTCAGAAATAATCTAGTTTATGTCGATGATTGGTTGAAGTGGTTTTTGCTATGAACACATTATGGCAACGTAAAGAGTGCAAGTTATTTGGATTTCTCAAATTGTGGCAAAGTGAATCATTTTACAGCCTAATGCGATAAAAGCAGTTTTTGTTTCACTCTTCACTTTCTATTTATGGCTCAGTCAGCCTCCAAACAAAATCAGTTCTACAACTTCCATGGTACTTGTATGTGGTCGCTTGAAAGTGAGGTTGAGCAGCGAATCTGTTGTAGCCCTTACTTTATCCGTGCTCTTTTTGAACTCAATCACCCATAATTTTTTGAAGAAAATTGCGGCAATCTTATTTTCTAGCAACCAAGTGGAAAGGTTATTGCTGATTCCTGCTGAAGTTGCTGCGTAGGCTGCTCCATATATATTCCAGAAATTTTTGTAAACGTAAAGGGCTAACTAATTTATCGGTTAATATAATTTAGCTAATTAGTAGTTTCATGCTGTCTGATCATGCATGATCGTCGCAGATATAAAATACACTTTTTACTTCTGATTAACAGCAATGGTAATTGAAGATACACTGCTTATTAATGAATAACGCCAGTGCTCCGGCGTAAGTCTTTTTTAGCCCCTGATGTTTGTTTATCTCGTAGAGGTAGCTTGTGGAAAATACAATAGCATCAAATTTCTTTGAAGGAATTCTTTTTTTACATTTTTTTGTTGCACTTGTACCGTGAACTTATACGATAGCATGACGCAAGTACTTATTGTGAAAGTCATTAATTGTGGCTGGGTCATTTGCTCCATAAATGGAGCTATAAAACCTTCAACTGCTTACAGAAATAATGAGCACCGCTATCTCGCTGCAGCTTAGTACGTACGAAAAGAGACGTAGTTTTTTTTTCGCTAAGTATTTGTTTTCATAGTGACTCGTCATTACGATTCACAACTTCGCACTATCACTGCTTGCACCTATGTTACTGAGATTGTCATTTTTCAGTATCTGTTTTTACATATGAGCTTCTTCAGCAGTGTTTACTTGTTTATTCGTCTACATCCTTAATGTAAAACAGAAGACCTTCCAATAACAATAACAGCCGGCTTCTTTGTGAAATTTCTTTGAGGTTCCCTGTAGCAGCCGCGAGAGGAAAAACTGTTTGCTATCTCACTTCTTACCCTCTCAACTGTTACATTTAAGATAGCTACGTGCTCGACTGCGTTTCTAAATTGACTGCCTGGTAATTATCACTGGGAATGAAATCATTTAGCTTACTGTTTTACCTGCCGTGCATGATGTTTGCTTGATTTCTGTGATCATAGTAGCCCCTCGTATTGTCTTTCGCTAAGTATAATCTGATCATCTGGGCAATCGTGTTATCGACGACGAAATCTGCTCTCCCTTTCAGCGAAATCGAGACGACTTTCGACCGTTTACGACCACCACGACCTAGTGCTTAGCATCCACCCTCTGGCAATACTCGTATTCCCACTCTATACACATTTGCAATCACCTAACCGCAAGCTCTAATCCATGCAGGATTAGTCGATCTTATTCACCATCTGGACATGCATTGTTGCTGTGGGATGAATAGAATTTACAGTAAAGTAAAAGAGCATTTTGGTGGATCCAGCTCAGGATCGGTAACGATCCGTGAACAGCCAATAGGCAGTATTGCCGGTGCTGTAAGCAGACAATCGTCAAACAAGAGGCCGGAGGTACTTGTTAATTTTGCTTTGCAACCCTAGTCCTTCGTATTGAATGTTTTCTGTCAAGCGCAACATCGAACCAGTTGCTTGACAAAATATTTTTCGAAAATGAGTTAAAATGCGACAGTCACACCCACCACCCTCAAACCGGTTTACGCTATGAAACCTTAAAATTGGCTAGAGTCTCAACGAGGTGGAAGCGCTGCAATTATACCCTTGTAGTATACAACAATCTCGTCCTTCCTCTTATGTTTTTTTGCCTTTCAGGTCGCAGTCGCACCTCAACCTCAAGCACAGAGATCAAGACATCGCTATCACAGAGAATCTGACGCTGACAGAAATCAGTGGGTTTTGTTTTAGCAATGCGTTTGATCACAATTTTATGCCGTCGCATACGGCACAATAAATGACGTCCAGCCTTTTTTTTACTTTGGAATAGTTTTTTCTATAATCTTAACTCCTGAACAATGAAAAAGTAGCGAGCTTTGCACTATACAATTGAAATTTCTCGCTATAACTTTCGAATAAGTACGCTGGTAATAATAATGATAGCACATCAACGATGATGTGGATGAGCTGCATGACCGACTTCATAAGATGCCATTTCAGGCAGTTTGCTTCTACAGTTGAACGAAGAAGTAGCAGCTCTGGTTTGGTCTTACCGGCTTATCAAGCATACTTCCATAATGGTGGTGAAGAACGACTTGGTGAGTACTTCTCCTTCCGGCCTTTCTTTTTTCGTGTGATTCATTCTATGGCTGCGTTCATACTGAGCCCGCAGTCCGAGTGCAGTTTCAGCATAGTGCTTAGTTCGAGCGCTGTACTGGAACTGTTCCCGAACTTCCACATCAGTATGGACGCAGCCTATGCTGTTTCAATCGTTGTCTCATAAATTCAAAGGTCAAACCTAGTTTGAAGAAGCGCTAATCTATGCAAATGAGTTGCATCTTGGAGTTATCATAATTTTGTGCCTAGTGTGTTTTGCTAGTCATTTCTAAAAAATATCTTCAGTAAACTGCGCCTATCTGCCTGAAGTCTTTGCGACTTGCTAGTAGTTTTTCAATCTGACCCAGTACCTTACTAGTCCCTGTCCAAGCAAGCACTAGATTGGTACAAAAGTTTGTTCGCACCATCTTTGGAAAATCATAACTTCTTGCTTTCTCGACAATTTTGCTATTAGTTTTCTGCTTTTAGCTCAGCTGCCCCTTGTTAGAGAGCGGCAAATGTACTATCACAAGGACTATGATTTCCTTTGACCAGTAGAATTAAGTTCTTGCAAATCTGTCGAGTGAACTGGAAGTCTTGATTTTTCAAAATTAGTGTGATCAACTTTTGCACCAACCTGATATTTTTTTGGCGTGCGAAATTACAATTTATGGTTTGCTTGTTTCTTTTCTATTTGCCCAATATTTCATCAAAAACAATTCCAACACTTTTTTATGTTTGCTTCTACCGTCTCTGTAAAGAGTGTTTTTACCCCATGTTATGCACTTTCATTTTGATACTGATGATTGTGAGCTTTGATAGGTCACATGAGCATTGAGCAAGTGATTTTGGCATTTCTGTTCCGACCTCTGCTCGAATACCAACTTTTTTTGCTTTACGTTGTAACAGAAATCTTAGTACTTGTTATGATCCGACATTTGCGTGATTAATTTGAGTTGACTGCTGTGTCAACAGCTATTAAGTTGCACAACTGACAAAAACTAGTTCCTTTAGAAAGAAAGATCGTAGCACTTTTTCCGAATTGTTTCAGTGGATGGTCCCCCTCCCTCACCGAAGGAGTCAAGGGTCTCCCAGTTGGAGCAACGAGTACGAGAACTGGAAGCGATGATGGTCGGCCAAGCGCCAAACAACACCGCCGTCGTTATACCGGTGACACCGACGCAACAGTCAAAACGTACGTGACTTTCGAGTTCGAGTGCGCTACTCTCAAAGCACTACAATCATTTGACGCGTCCGCTCTTTCGTTTGGCTCACAATTCTGCGTGAGGAACAAACGATGTCAAATTCGAAAATGTGAAAAAAAAAACCTTGGAACTGAAAAAACCCTGAAAACGTCGCGAGTATACGGCGAATGGAATGACACAGAGATGGAAAGTTTCAATACTTTTCATTGACTTTTTTTCCTGACTCATTGCTTTTGTACTATTCTTTTCACACTTTGGTTTCGCAATTTTTTCGCTATTGACTCACGGTCTCAGGCTCAACGGAATTATTATTCCTAAAATTTGCGTTGAGCTCCAGACCAAAAGTCAATATTTGCTCAAGAATTGGTTGCACACATGCAACGGAGGTTGGGAGGTCCTCGCTAGTTAAAGGGAGAATATGATTGCCTCTTGAAGTTATGAAACAATTTCACGTTTTTATAGCAATTCTGAATTATCGGCATTGCTTGGAACAACAACAGTTACATCCTTTATAAAACGACTTTATGAGCATTTTCTCTGCCTCCATTGTTTGCATAATATTCATTATTGCTGTATCAACAAAAAAGCGAAAATAGCGTCATAGTTAAGAGGTCCATAAGTAGCGACTGCAGTTGGATCTTGGTCTTGACACCCACAAAATTGGCAATTCTTTGTTATACTTCAATGTTAAACTATAAGAAGTCGGGAATGTTTACCTAGAACGTGAAATTTTTGTAGACCTAGCGGGGGGAAAGCAAAAACACTTCAGAAAATCGCACATGCTCTGTATGGAATAAGTTCATTTCCATTATTTCGGCTTACACTGTCACTAACCCACTGACGACAATTTGGACCACCGGTGGACCCGCACTTTTTGCTGCCAGGGACGATGTGGACCACCGGTGGCCTACACCTCTTGCGATATTATCTGTAGATCTTATTTTTTCCACATGTCAACATTCCTTCCATTTTTTTGCACTCTCGGGGCTTCTACACTCCGGCGTCAAGAAAATGTTTATGATTGTTCACAAAACAACATTGCTTCTTAAATAACCACAATACCTTTCCTCACCGAAAGTGTCCTGCAAAATCGCGTCGTCTAAAATCGCGCCACGTCGTCGTCAATGGGTTAATATCCCACTCTGCAACGAGAGGTACAGAGGGTTGTCAATGGTGTTTTTTAGAAATTCCAGCGATTAGCTTCTCGGGAGGGCCATTATATTTCCATGACTTTTCAAAGCCGACAGCATTATTCCGGTGGACTGAATAGGAATTATCCTCTCGAGTCCTCTGTTTCCGACATTTCCTAGAATGTCAGCTAACTTGTAAGTCCATGGGCCCGCCTGAACTAGGAAGGTGCGCGGAGGAAGGGGTTACTAGCTGGGCTCTTTTGATGCTGGAGTGATTTGCACTCATTACAATTCTGATCATTCTCCAGGAGCTGTTTTGAGTGGGAGAGTCGCTTTAGCAACATAAATAGAATGTCTTATTTAGTAGACTGGGTTACTTGTGACCTTTTAACGCATCTTGTTCATCAGCATAATAGCAACGCCAAGCATGACTCAGCTTCTGTTTGATTTTTATATGTGAACATGATTTGCCTTTCAAAGTGTCTCGGAATATCATTCGGCGCTGTAAAATTGCCATAAATTTTGCGAAGGACTATCGCATGCGGGCCATAGACGGCAGATTATGCGTCATAATGCTTCTGCTGCAGCACAACTGCAGAAGTGAAAGTAATATAATGCACTTCCATAACTTCTCTTCGAAGGCTAGCTTGGGAGAATCTATTCTTCTCAAGAATATTAGATCTACCTTGTAGATGGCGCGATGATCTGAGAAAAGGTTGAGCAACTTTATTTAGTACTGAGTACTGTCCAAAACGTTCTGAATTTCAATCATCGCGTTTCCACGAAAATCCCCGATATTGGAGGGATTTGTGTCTTATGAGTTGGAACGAAAGTAATTTGACATTAGCAGTTCAACATTAGCAGTTCAAAAGTGTAAATGGACACAGGAGGGAGGAGCGGGGGCGGGGGGGGGGGGGGAAATAAGTCGCAAAATTTCTGAAATTTACATCTGAGTCATAAAATGTGCAAGTAAATTGTTGTTACACATGAAAATTCGAGTCAATTCTCCAATTTTTTAGAAAATTCAAACCAGTTCCGTTAAAAATTCGTGTGGATGTGTTTACTTCCATGGTGGTGACGCTTCACATACATATGAATCGATGGTTTGTAACGATATTAGTGCGATATTTTCGTTTTCCTTTTTGAGCTCATCAATACAATTTCAAGATTCTCCATGCACACATAACCTGTAATTTCCTACTCTTGGATATGTCATCGTTCCCCCTTGGGATCCTTGTTTCCCCTACAGTATTTGCCTCTTCCTGCGTGTCAATATACGTAACGTGCGATCACATCTCGTCTGTCACCCAAATTATACAGGAATATGAATCATGCGCTCAAACTAGTGGCCTGTTGTGATTCCGCGTATTTCTGCAGCGTCATGATCACAGAGTGCAGCGATCGTAAATACCGACAGCGAGCCTTGAAAGACACCGACATTTGCAGCGAGAGACTATCCTATCGCCATGTGCTAAAATCATTTCCATCTGCAAGAAAGAGAACCACATCATCAGTGGGTGTCGTCACACATCTGTCCGGTTGTGAGAAAGTTTGAACAGTTGTAGGATGGGGCTCGAGAATTTTACCTAACTCATCGAATTCTTCGATATTTTTGTTCTGCCGCTCTTCCATAATACTTGTTGAGGGCAAAGGAGCGTTATAATTTGTTAGAGCTCCAACCAGTCAATAATAGACTAGGATAACACGTGATCCATATCCATAATCAGTTCATCCATACATAGCGTTTCCTACCGTTTGCAAGGGCTGCTTCATCTTCTTATAGATAGACAAAAATCTGACTCGTAGTTTGTACACATAAGATATCCGAAGTTTCATAAAACAAAATCAAGGCCAGTCTCAAATTAATTTTGCCACCCTTTGTATGGCCTTGCTTCCAGCCGCTTCTTCGCTTACAACTGCCAGAAAGCAAGTTGCATAGTTCCATCACCTGCGCGATCATGGGCGACAGAAACTCTAATAAAAATTGCGTTTAAATTTTATGGTGCGGAATAGCTGAGCGAAAAAAAAGCGGGTGGTTTTTTGAATACATCGTGTATGTTTTTTGTTGTTTGCTACATTGAATCCTATATGGTGTCAGTAAAGGTTTTTCCTTCCAAGATAAATCACTACTCATGAAAATCCAGGCTGATTACTTCATCGCAATCTCATAGCTTTTTGAGTTAATTTTTAGTTGGTGTCATCTCGATAAAGGAGGGATGTACGTGTAATTCTCAGGCTTGCCAAATACTGTCTAGAAAGCCGTTTTACAAACTTTCAAAAATCCCTGGCCGTGAAGACCTAGTTCGCTTACGTCAGTGCATGTGCAAGGGCGTCTGGAGCCTACAAAGTACCGAAAGCTGAACAATTTTTTCCTGTACAAGAGTTCGTGAGAGCATTTTGGTAGACAGAGCACATTTAAATGACGATTGCGATTGTACTTGAAGCGATAAGGTTTGTTTTCGATTACAGCGCACGTGCGTATCCTTTACCTTTACCTGTTGAAAACAATAGCTGCTCGAGTTGAGCATTTTTTGTGAGATTCAGTTCGAAGGCAGTGGTGTTATTTCGAATACATATGTGATTTTCTCAAGTGGGCCCAAGCTCGAATATCTTTTAATCAGCAGTTTACTTCAGATGGTCACAATCGCCAATCACTCGTTCCGCCGCCCACTCAGCTTATCATCTCCAATTCGTCACCTTCTACCTCCGTCACCCAACAACTCATGGCGAAAGAAGTTGTTAGCAAAGAAGTTGAAATTGAGCGACTCCAGGTATGGCTTCAAAGTGCACGTAAACATTTTTATGTGCCTAGAAAAAAGGTTTGTTCATAGGCTAAACTGAGAAAGGCGTACTCTCAAATGGAACGCCAGCAAGCGGACTATGACGAAGAAGTGCGGAAATTCAAGAAAGACTCGGAGCAAGCGAAGGAGGAACTGGTCCGCGTTGTAAACAAGTTCGTGCGGTTGAAGCGCCATAATACCCCCATCATGCTGTCAGATTCGCATCATACTCTTTGCAGACTGAACGATCTCGAAGCCGAATCGGCTAAGTATCAGGAAAAAGCTAAGTCGCTTGACAGCGGGCAACTGAATGCAATTGCTGAGATGCAGGAGAAGCTTAGGACTCAAGTGAGTTAAGCTACGCAAAGAGTTTGCGAGAAAAAAACCTCGCAAGCTCCTTTTTCGCAGGAGAAGGAGTTAACGCGGTTGCGAAGCGAAGTAAATGAAAAAGAGAAACTTGAAAAGAGCTATGACGAAATGAAGAAAGAACTTGACTATTTGGAACTACAAAACGACACCCTTAGCCAGACATTGGATTCCAAGGAAAATACTGTAAAAGAACTGGAAAGGCACATTGCGGTACTGATGCTGTTTTTATTAGTCTTAGCATCAATTAGTCAAATCTTTACAGTCTATGCGAATGGAAGCCACACTCTATCAGCAATCGTGTTCATCAGGGTCCACGCCATTAGCAGATGAAACAGAATCTCTTGCAGATATTCGACCACCATTTACTCCGGCCCGACCCTACACTAAGGTGAGATTTTGAACTAATATGTTCTTTCGTGGAGCATGATTCACTGTTTATTGACGTACTTTTACGTTTTTCTAAGGCACCGTTTTACATTTACATCAGTAGGAATCTAACATTTCTGTTCGGAGGAGGGGAGGGGGGCAAAAAAAATTTTTTTTGATGAAGGTTCGTGGCGTAAGTCACACACTCCGGAAATATATTTGATATATGCTCCCAGATTTTTGAGGACATCATAAGGCTAAAATGAATTTTTGAAAAGTTTCAAAAGCTATTTTAATTAAGTACAAGTATAAACAAATCACTTGCACATTTTTATAACCCCCCCCCCCCTCGATACGCGCCACTGATTCATATTTATGAGACTGAATTGTGAATACGCTTGACAGGGGTGGTATGAAAGTGAAGTGTTGAAAGAACTTAATGTCAGCTTTCATCACGTCGTATTTACTTACAAGGAAAGGAAGGTTGATCGAAGTGGCCTTTTGAAATGGGATGTATACTGTCTTGTAGAGCTTGGAACGCTGATTCCAAATCTACTTTTGTTATCTGCTGCGGGCTTCTGGGCGACGAGTTATGAAGCTTTTTGTGATCAAAAATCTGAATGCGAGAGTAGGCTAAAATCAGTCGTAACATTTTTTATAGGGCTTAATTGGTAGTCGGGGTCACTCGGTGCT
The DNA here is from genome assembly GCA_958299035.1 of Cylicocyclus nassatus. Classification (NCBI taxonomy): domain Eukaryota; kingdom Metazoa; phylum Nematoda; class Chromadorea; order Rhabditida; family Strongylidae; genus Cylicocyclus; species Cylicocyclus nassatus. The sequence continues at coordinate 51,755,317 of CATQJL010000001.1, forward strand.
ACAAATAAAAGTATACCACTTCGCTGCTGCCTCATCTGAACATTGGAAAATGGTTACGATTGATTTTACCCTATTTTCGCATCCAGATTTTTCCTCACAAAAACCTTCATAACTCGTCGCCCAGAAGGCCACAGCAGATAGCAAAGGTAAATTTGGAATCAGCGTTCCAAGCTTTACAAGGCAATATACACCTCTTTTCAAAAAGCCACTTTGACCAACCTTCCTTCCCTTGTTAGTGTACAGCAATGAAACAAAGATAATAGCAGCAAAGATTGAGTGCAAATCTTTCAAAAACTATAGATTGGCGCGTAGTTTTTTGACATGATACGAAACTTTATTTGAATTCCGAAAATTCGCGCAGCTGTTAATTAGATAAGTTTGCTTGTGAGACAGCTTTGATCTTCTATTGTCATTCGGACTTATTTTTATTTTTTTAGCAGAAATGTAAACATTCATGTCCTTATATAGTTAGCCTTCTAAAATCACCAAATCGTTTGCTAAGCTCTCTCATGCTTTGTTGAACGGACACATAGACGATTGATCTGGTCTTTGCATACATGCAACTTTTGGCTACATAGCGAACACCATGTAAGTTGGGACCTGCAGTCTATGAATTTCTGTATATAAACAAAATTTCCGAGCATTCGTGTACGCTAAAGTCAATTTTGGGTAGTCCACAGCGTTTGAATTTGATCATATTTTACCGCGAGAATGGAAATAATTCGTATGTGTACCAGTTCTCCATTCTCCACAATTCAGTCCGCTTTTAAAACAGAGGTTTCGAATTTTTCAGAAGTTTGGGTATGCCTGCACTACAGTGATATTATAAAAAATGATCTCTAGTCAAACAGAGCTTCACATCTGATTTGTCCTTTGGTCACGATTTCCAACATCACAAGAAAATAGTTGAAGCGTTCTAAAACCTGCCAAAAACGATCGATTTTTTAGCCAACCCAAATTCCATGAGAATATATAGATACGTGAGAGTACAGCCGCGCGACGCTTGTAGAAGTTATGCCTACAATGGCCCTTAGTAATTTGTAACATTTTCTGCAGGCACATTCTACCTTGGGTGCCAATTTGAGTCCAACACCTCGGCCGAAAAGTGGAGGAGGTTTAACAAAAAGTCTCTCAAATTATGCGATCGATGCAAATTGCAATCGTAGAGACGATGTATCTGCTGCTATGAGCAGGAGCTTGAGGTAAAAGTTGCTATCATTTTTTGCTTATGTAGTTGACAGGTCTCGTATGTTGTGTTTTCCAGATCTATACAAAAGAAGTTGGTAGACAGTCGCTTGCTTGTCAAGTGTCTCAAAGAGACAGTGGAAAGACTGGCACGAGGCGAAAATCCGGACATAAGCCGTTTGCTGGGAATTAAGAGTTAGTGTTTACACTTCTGCTCGCTAATTATAGCTACAACTAATTTACTAGGGATTCAGCTGACAAGGGAATGGTCGGAAGTCGAAGTGGCCAATCCATATAAGCTGCATACCATTCGATGCAGCGTAGAATGCTGATTTCAAGTCTGTCTTCCATATCGGCAGAGCGCCCTCGTAGGCGAAGTTATGAGCAGCTTTACTGCGAAAAAATCGTACACAAAATTTGCGAAATTGGGCACGTTATTGCTCTTTTAGCTCACCTCTAGGTATGGGTCATATGAAGTGACCTAGTTGCATGTTTTGGTCCAACACTGAGCCGAGAATGGCTTTGTACGGCCAAGTTTGCACTTTACACGCACAATTTCTTAGCAAAATAATGGCCTTCAACGGCTTATAATTTCGTCCACAAAAGCGCTCTGCAGATAAGGAAGACAGATTTAGAGTCACCGTTTTATGCTGCTTCTAATGGTATGCAGCTTGTATGGATTGGCCACTTCGAATTCTGACCATTCCCTTGTGAGTCTGTTACAAATGGTCAAACATTTCCATTCTTTGCAATATCTTGCACAGACTTCTTGCATAACGCAACTGTCAGGCGGATAACATTTGGTTTTCAGCGGATTCGATGTCCGAAAGTGAAGCCGAACAAGTCGCTTTTGACTCGACGGCGATGACCATGGGAGTCGCAGAAAAGATGGTAGGCGTATTTATTTTCTTACACATCTCAATTTTCCAAAGTATTAGGTTGTCAAATAATGTTGTTTTATATATGCTTGCTTTAACAAAGCAAAACTCAACCCAACAAAGGGTAAGGGATACTATTCGATAGAACAAAGCAAGCTCTACAAGAAGGCGTTTATAATAGTGTGCCAAGTTCGATCCACGGAAACTTCTAACTCAAAATCTAAAGATCTCCTAATGCCCAAAAAATCGAAAAAAAATCAGATCTCCGTTCAAATAATTTCTACGGACCTCCCACTTACATACATCAATACTTTCGATATCAGGCACTCATATGTGCAGTTGCTGTGTTTTTTCCTTGACTAGAAACAGAGAAAACGAAAATTTTCATGATTTTCTCAAAGCAACGATGAGCCGTTCTTGCATATGTAGTTCTATACTACAAGCCTAGTTAAGTATAACTGCGAATTTTCAGGTCATTCCGAGCGGTAGTTCTCGAAAAATATTGGATTCAGCACCCTTTTTTTCAGTAGTGCTAAAATCGACATTTCTCGAAAACTACCGCTCGGAATAGGCTGAAAATCTACAGTTACGTTAACTTAGGCTTGTAGTATAGAATTACATGTGCAAGACTGCTCAGCATTGCTTAGAGAACATCATTAAAATTTTCGTTTTCTCAATTCGTAATCGGGGAAAAGATACAACAACTGCACGTATGGGTGTCTGATATCGAAAGTACTGAAGTGTGTGAGTGTAGGTCCGTAGAAATTATTTGGACGGAGATCTGATTTTTTTCGATTTTTGGGCATTTGGAGATCTTTAGATTTTGAGTTAGAAGTTTCCGTGGATCGAACTTGGCGCACTATTATGAACGCCCTTGTAGAGCTTGCTTTGCTCTATCGAACGGTATCCCTTACCCTTTGTTGGGTTGAGCCTGTTTGCTTTGTCAAAGCAAGCAAATAAAAAACGACATTATTTTCTTGACAACCTAATATGTTTTTGAATAAGTTCAAGTACCATTGTGCCACTTACCTCAATTCGTTTGCACTGCGAAAGTTGCGACTTTTCCTGGTTTTTACTACATTTACCCGCTTATTCTGTGTACATACGCTTTTCGCAAAAAGGTTAAGTGGTGGCGGTACAGCGAGTGATGGGTCAGGAATTGTAACTTCCTGATTTTCATGGAGAAAAAGAAAAATACGTTTTTGAACCAATAATGAAAACAGACACACATTCCTGGGTGCGATTTGTGGCGGATTTTCAGTTAATCTTTCCTCTTTGGAGCGCCTTTGAGAATTTTTGCCTGGTTTGTTTGGTTTATGAAACCTTGATTTTTGTAATTTTTTGTCCGGTGATACCTTGATAAGATGGAGTTAGAATTACTGATTAGCATTTTTACTTTTTGTATTGCGCAGACTCATAGCCACATAGCCTTTTCAGTGATTCTTATACATAGGAGAAAACTCATAAATTTATTCTCACACATTCTCTTCCATACTTAGCGTGGGTTTTGACAAGAAAGTGGTATAATTTCATTTTTTTATACAGAAATTTTTTTTTGTTGGAATCTGGAGCACATCTTTTTGCAACTTCAGCTTTTCAACCTTGCATATAAGTCGTTTTCAAGGTTTCAATTTTCGATCAAAATGTGGTTCTGCAAAATTTCGGGAAGTCGGTACTTTCTTGCATCGTTCGAAAGCTCGTTTGAATATCCTTGCAGTAATCTACAAGTTGTTGAGCTATTCGCAGTTTTTATACGATTTGCTGATTTTTTTTCCAGCCCTATCATATACAGTGCTGGCCAAAATTATAGGTCCACTCAAAAAAATGCCATAAGTCACTCTGTTGGGAATGAAATTTTCCAAAATTTGGTACAGACGTGTGTTTACCAGCCTACTATCAGTCTTCAAAACGGTTCTCGTTTTCGTTTGATTATTCAAGAAAAAATTAGAAGTTTTGAAAAAAGCAGGCTTGAAGGCTGGCCAAAATTATAGGTCCACCTGGAGTTTTTACTGATTAAAGCACTTCTTAGCTCCCGAATTTTTTTAGGTAGGCACATATCCAAAAACGTTAAACAGCTGCATTGGTCAAGCTGTGTCATACCTCCAAAAAGAACTGATTAACTGCTTTTTTGCCTTGAAGATGCACTCACATGTATTTCGCTCCACAAACCTGCGTTGAGTAAGAAATTCTGCAGTTTCTCAGCTGGATCGGAAGGGACGGGGTTTCATCTATCTCCTGGATGCTTTCTGACGTGAGCATTGAGGAAAAAATCCGACTTTTTGCTGCTGAAGCAGATCTGACATTGACAGTACTGCAATCCTAAGCTCAAATGCCTTCAAACTTCTTTTACAATGTTTTCAGAAGCATTGAGTGAAGTAAAGGCATTGTTTCTATGAAGGAGAGTCCATATACCACAGTTACAACTTTCTAGAGATCCTAGCATTCGAGTATAATTACTGAAATCACTCTGCAGAAACTAATTACGACAAGCACCAAAGCTACTTGTGGCTCCGTCCAAAATTTTCAGAAGAATCATGTGCTAACATACACTGCAAGCTGTATCCACTATCTAGTAAATAATTGCTGTCAAAAATCTAAGTGAGGTAGCACTTGGAAAGCTATTTTGGATCGCGTAACACCATTATTACGTTGCACACACAACTCATGTTTCGAAAAAAAGCAAGGCAGCTTTGTGGACACTTGCGAGTATGGCGAACAGCTTTATTCTTGTGTAAAGAATGCTTCTACAATATCTTGAGGTTATTGACAATGCATAAAGGGTTTTAGAGCAGAAACTGAGGCTTACTCTGCCAATTAAGCCGATGTCAGATTTGCTTCAGCAGCAAAAAGTCGGATTTTTTCCTCAATGCTCACGTCAAAAAGCATCCAGAAGATAGATGAGACCCCGTCCCTTCCGATCCAGCTGAGAAACTGCAGAATTTTTTACTCAACGCAGGTTTGTGGAGCGAAATACATGTGAGTGCATCTTCAAGGCAAAAAAACAGATAATCAGTTCTCTTTGGAGGTATGACACAGCTTGACCAAGGCAGCTGCTTAACGTTTTTGAATGTGTGCCTACCTAAAAAAATTCGGGAGCTAAGAAGTGCTCTAATCAGTAAAAACTCCAGGTGGACCTATAATTTTGGCCAGCCTTCAAGCCTGCTTTTTTCAAAACTTCTAATTTTTTCTTGAATAATCAAACGAAAACGAGAACCGTTTTGAAGACTGATAATAGGCTGGTAAACACACGTCTGTACCAAATTTTGAAAAATTTCATTCACAACAGAGTGAGTTATGGCATTTTTTTGAGTGGACCTATAATTTTGGCCAGCACTGTAGTAGGGCTCTTGCCTATATTAACTTTCACAAAATAATGAGATGAGCTCTAAAAACTCTTCTTTGATACACAACCACTCCTTATTTCAGATTCTGTGAAAACTCAACGATTTTAAGCAGGCAAAGCTATTGCTACACTAGCTGCATTTTAGGATACGTATCATTGGGCAATGTTTTCAAATATAAATCGGCAACATTTTAATTCGGCTCCCAGATTTCTGTGGAGATGGATTTTGCAAAGTCAAAGCGCGGCGGTTTTTCATAGCGAAAGAGTACGACTAACAATGTTATGATATGGGATTTCAACTAGTTTATCCTTATAATCAGGGAATATCCCAGTAGAGTTCTTGAGCCAAAAGCGGTTATCGCACATTCCCCACAACCCCTTTGGCAAAAATTTATCTCGAGTGTAATAACAAAGTGTGGCACCTATATGCTCAATTCTCACGCGACCAGGAACTTAACTTGATATAACTACTCCATTTTAAAGATGCGACGACAAGAAGAAAGCATGGCAAAGCTGGAGCAGGACTTGGACGCGATTCGCTACCTGGTGCAGGACTGCTACCAAGCCAAAGTGGGCGACACTCTCAACGGCCGCGACGATGCCTGCCGCATTCAGTAGAGCGGCGTCCTGGTCTCCTCCGAATCTCCTCCTCAAGTGTAATGTTTGTTGCGATCATGTACAGTGTTCATGTTTTGTTTACTTCCTTGTCAAATACGAGTGGGTGTTGCGTTACTTACTGCCTTAGCTCGAGTTGCGTCGGTTTGTGTTCCTCATCGTTTACTGCTAATTCAGTGGCGGCGCCTTGCTAACACTGATAATTCGAGTAACTCATGCTCAATCACAGTTTTCGTGTACAAATAGAAGTTGCAGTAATGTACGTTTTTTTAGGAGTAACTTATTGTTCTGAGGTCACTTACTTTTCTTTCTGTGTGAATCTTCCGACTCGCTGTTTGCTTTTTTTGTGTTTTCATTGGTGTCATTCGTTTTTCCGAGGCCATGTGCATCATACGTGAATGAAGAGGTTTGTTAGTGTACATATCATGTACGTGAACAGAGTAGACAGAAAAAGTTTTTACCATCTTTATTTGTAATACGGATATCAATGGGAAATTCCTTCATGTCAGTTCATGATCACTGAGTAATCATTGAGCAGCAGCTGCTATCGGCCTTTCTGGAATGGTCATTTGATTTGCCGAGTTTCTTAACTTTTGATATTGTGTCACATTTGCGCTATCTCAAGATTTGGAACCCATATTTTGTATTAAAACGACCATCTAAAAATTGCGGAAAAAGGCTGTTTTGCGTCAACTTAAATTCCCAAATTTCTTAGTGCTTGTTTAAAGTGGCATTCAGTTAGTTCATGCTCTTTTGCTTAATAATACTGTTAACTAATTGGAGAAGATTTGGGATTTTCCGTTTTGCATCACTCTTGCAAAGATCGCGTGAAGCATGACTAACTTCGCAAAAATGAGCAGCAGGTTTGAAAAATGTGAAATTTAGAGAAAAAAGACGAAGATCCAGGTCGTGAAGGCAGCGAGGTTTATCCTTTGTCATTATGAGCAACGTGAAACCCTAGTCCTTCCTTGTAAACAACTTGACTGAAGCCTTCTAATAATGAGTGTTTCATCCTAGTGGTGTTGCGTCACCTAAGAGTATCGGATCCTAATTTTCATCCGGTTCGAACATTCATTTCCTATTTTAACGTCCAAGGTATGTTCTGAGACCGGTTGCAAGCTAGAAGCAGCGGAAGATGTGTAAGACTAGCACTGTGCACAAAAATACGAGGTGTTTTTCGATTGTGTAAGGGTATTGCTTCAAATAATAGCGGACGATGAGTGGACGGAAGTGAGGTAAATACGCGCGGATTCAGAGGAAAGCGGTGTAGGGAAAAAAGGCGTTTTTGCTAGGAACATGTATACATGATGTTCTCTCTCCTTTTACACATACAAGCTAAAGGGTCGTTGCAAAGAACTCTTCTTTCGTCGTTGGTAACCTAACTATTTTCATGGTTCGAAAAATGCGGAGACCAGCACTAAAACCTTTTGACCCTCTCTAGGATTTTTTCATAGGGTTGTCACGGGCAATGCACTTTTGTGATATAAACTTCAACTTTAGTAAAGTCATTGGAATTTGGGTAAGACTGTTGTCCAAAGTGAATTTAAGCAATACAAATACAAAAAAGTTATTTGAGCGGAATTATTGATGTTTAATTGTATCGTGCGCTCCAAAGTTAGAAAGCCATAGCCTTATCCAAGCAGATTATTTATGCGAATAAAAGCCCTGCCTTGGACAAAGTACTGCCTTTCATTCTAGCCTGCGAAGTTAAGCCAGACGAAAAACAGCTAGAAAGCGAAGCCAACTAATTTTAGCAGCGGTGGATTGTGGGAGCCCAGAATCGAGCAGATTCGCAATGCTCTTTAACATACTACAGCGAAGGGCTTTGACTCCACGACATACGGTATCGAATAATTAAAAATCATATTGCAATCATATCAACTTACGCTGTGACACTGATGTACTCTTCAGTGGAACTTCTGGAAAAAATCTTTTTGTGACTATTTGAACTCAAGCTGCTAGCTAGATTCAATCGTAATTCAAGCAATACATTTGTGGATATAGCACAGCTATGAGCTAGCTAGATCGCAAGACGGAACTGTAAGCTTTTCTCGCCTTTTACCTTAATTAGATTGTCAAATCGGTCTATGTTCCTACATTTTAAGGCAAATTTTGCGACGGAATTTGGAATGAGATTTCAGTGTTCACAAAGGTTCCGGAACATCGCTTCAAGATTAGTGTAAAAACAAAACAAGAGAGAATCTGATGCTTGATGCTAAATTGAATCATAGTCAGAGCGACAACTTGCTTTGCTCAAAATCAGCAGCTAGCACTAGGACGGGGAAAGTTTATGCACCAAATGTTGCAGGATTTGTCTTCTTATCAAAGATTTCTGCGACACAGAAAAAACACGAAAAAAGGTAATTCATGAGTTTTTTGTTTTGGCCAACCGCTTTCAAAATCCATCCCATTCACATGGGAGATCACTTTTCGTGTTACTAACCTGTAAATTATTACATCCACGTCCTACATAAATGAAAACTGATGTGGAGAAATTTAGCGTTTGAAAATTTATAATTCTGATACTAACCTTTCGATTGATTTGGAGCTATGCAGCACAGAAGCTTGCTTCTTTTACCTGAAAAGCATTTCTTATTGAAACATTCCTATTGTGTCACATAATGCGAATTTATCTCATATGACAACCAGCAGAAAGTAACCTATACTTTTGACAGAGTGAGATCAAGAACAAGAGTTAACATATTACAGATAAGTTTTCCTGTCTTTGAGCAGTGTTCTCTCAAAGTTGAATCCTTAATAAGGTTGTATGTCTTACTTTTCTTGCTAACTTTCTTCTGTTTAATTTTCCCACTCTTCGATTTTGGCGCGGACATTGTGGATTTGGATTTCTTAGATTTCGATTTTCCGGATACTTGTGAGCCAGCTTTCGCCGATTTTGATTTCTTGCTTGACTTTCCAGACTGCGTGCTTCTCGAAATTGTTTTCTGTTTTGACTTCGGTGCAGATTGCGTCGAAGCAGATTTCCTCGAACTTCCTGAACAAGACTTATGACATGTGTCTGCATTTTTGTCACCGTGGCAGATCGGCCTATGTGGGACACTAGTTTCAGTCATTTCTACACACTTCAAACAACAAGGGACTTAAACAAGGGATTTCTTACCTTTACTCAATCCTATCCTCTGCATGAACGACTTCTTCTGCACTGAACTGGACTTGGAGTTTACAGATCTGGCGGTCTGTATGCTTTTATTAGATTTGGCACTAGTTGAGAACTGAGTTCTTGCAGCGACACCACTTCGTGGTCTTTCGTTACGAGAAGTGGCCATGTTTTGTACCGACTGAGTTCGAGACGTTGTTTTCTGAGAAGAAAGCCTTAGTCCCCTGCTTTGAACATTCACAGCAAAGAGCGCTCACTTGAACCTTTGCTCCATCTACAGATCGGCTTTGAGGCACAGTCGTTTTTCTGAAAAACAGCATATGTTCTTACACAAAAGAGTCCTTAGGTAATCAAAAATTCTTCGTCTTCGAAAGCAAGGAATTGATACAGCTTTTCATAGTTTTTTTCAACTACTGACTATGCACTCATTTGGGAGAGTTGGAAGGGGACGTGCTTCGGCACCGAAGGTTCGTTATTAAATTTGCTTGAAAAAAAATCATGCTGCTATTCTTTGGAATGTCTCAGCCAATATAGCAAGAGAAAATTGGAGTCCATTGCATTCCGGTCCTCCTGTATATCGGTTGTGATATTCCGACATGACTAATCGTGGTTAACTATAACAAAACTGAAATGCAAGGTAATTGACATGCAAAGGACTTGTAACAGTTGTCTGTCTGTAAATCGCGTGGGGCGACGAAATTGCGTGAACTATGTCCGAAGCCGGAAAAGCGTCAAGTCATTTGCTCACTACTACCAAACATCTCTTTCTAGGTCTAAGCTATAGGTATAAAACGCTGATGTAGGTACTCTTGGGTAAAGGAGATAGACTGTTCCATGTTTTACAGATGTCGATGATAATGCGTGCGTTTCTGAGCTTTTATTACTGAGCTGAACATTTATCGTTTTTATGCCACAAAGCTCCAAGCCAGTGTTGACACTGTTCACTGGTTGCGAAGTGTTTCTCATTTTAGAAATATCAGTACTATGATAAGAGTGAATTACTCACTTGCTTGGCGTTGACGCCACTTCTTGTAAAGATGATTTCACGACAACTTTCTCTTTGACTTGCTGGAAATAACAGTACAAAACATTGGTTTAGTTGCGATAGTAGTAGTGATGAAAGTCAATTAGTTGAGTGAAACCATACATAAGAAGTATCTATCAGCTCTGAGTGTTTCTTGAAATCAAACATCAAGCCTGAGCTCAAGACGCTAGGTAAGGTATTTGAGTTATCCTCCTGCTTTTCATTATCACTTTTCAGCAAGAAGTATTTGGTATGCTTAGGTCGGATTTGATGAGGACGAGTGGCGTAGTGTTCTGAGGCGCCGCTATGACCAGATTGGACCCAGGTTCGATCCCGCCCTGGGTCAACCAAGCCCTCTAGCCTTCGGGGATGGTAAATTGGTACCAGAGTAATTCTGGAAGGATAAAAGCGCTGACTTGGTAATCGGTTGGCCCCCGCAAGTCATTGCAAAGGCTCGCATGCATACAATTGCCTCTTCAACTATGCCGATTCCCTTATCCTTTATATCAAATTCGAGTAATTGACAACAACTTGCATCCCGTCGATAACAACTTATAAAATGAGGAATTTGCTTGAGTAGGTTATTCGTCGATTGCAAGGTCTATGTGTCTATTTGAACTTTCACAAATCATAAACTTGTTCCTAAAGATTTCTGTGGAAGAAGATTTCTGACAATGGTGTTTACAAGAACAATGTCATTAAAAGTCGGCAATGATCGCTCAAGTTTCAGCGACGCTACCCTTGGCTGAAAATGCTTGTGTTTAGAAGTACGTACTGTAAGCTACTGTTAAGACCTAAATTTTACCTGTCTATTTTCTCCTCTCAATGATGCTGGTGCGCTTCGTTGAGAACTAAAGCAAAAGTCTGAGAATTATTTGAGGCAAAAACGTTTATATGCATAAAGTAAGGGAGCTCATAATATGTCATTTCAGTCTAGTCAGATTAGTGCGACTCAAGCTTTTGATAGCATGTAAATCACTGTACCATAGTAGAGTATCAACATAACGACACCCACCCTTGGGTCGTTCGTTATGGTACCCAGTATATTAAGCTGCCCTAGAAGTAAACTCCCTTTTGAAATAAATCAGGCTAGTATTCCTAGCAGACAAGGTACTATTTGATAGAGCAAAGCAAGCTCTACCGAATGACCACCAAACTTCGCCTAACTCGTAATCCAGGTAGAATGTGGAGCCAAAAATCAGAATTTTTTGGGCACCCTAAAAATTAAATCTCCTTTCAGAAAATCCCTACGGACCTGCCTTTTGGGTATTATACAATGGACACATAGTGGTAATGAAAAATATATTTAGTGGATTCTTTTCGGGACTCAAAATTGAGGAATAAAGAGGGTTCGAGAATGCCAAAACACCACTTTTTTGGGGTTTTTATTTTAAACCTGGTATTTCTCGAATGCCAAAGCACAAGCGAAGGTAAAATTTCATGGCTATACTTACCAAGACTTGTAGTACACAATGACAAGGTGGGAGGGGCGGGAGGAATTCGCCATTTTTGGACTACCTTTCTTTTCTCGCTCTCTAAGCGCAAAAAAACAGCAAAGGCAAATTTGAGTACTACTATGTGTCTTCTGTATAAGTACCAAGTTTGAGGTTGGCACCGTTTTTCTTCGCAAAAATCCAGATTTTAGACGTTGAATTTTTCTTCGATTTTGGCTCCAAAGTTTACATGGACTACGACTTAGGCGATGGTGGTATTTGTGTAGAGCTTGTTTTGTTTTCTTTCAATTGATACCCTAAGCCCCCTACAAAAACAAAATCAGTTTGATTTATCCAAAAAAGGGGTTTTCTTTTGAGCAACCTAATACATCATTATCGTAACAAACATATTTTTTTCGTTTAGGAGGCTTAAAGATTGAGACGAACCTCGTCTTTATATTTTTGTATCTCTGTATAGCATATATATAGCAATTGATTTGTATAAGGTCGTACATCATATTATATAGATGTATCACATAAAAGATCAATATTTGGATAGAAATGAAAGAAAAACGAGGAAAAATGATGATTAAAACATGATTTGGTGCTTTCAAAGCTTCGTATTTTGCTAAATTCAGACTGTGTTTACATGGTCTTTTCTTGCATTGAACCTTATAATAATTAATCGCACCTTTCTATTTCATCTTGATCCGCACTTTGTGTAGGTGCTAGAGTGAGAACTGAAATATAGCACAGTTTCGTTAGTTTGAGGAGCTGATATGTGACATGCGATTTACAAGATTGACAGCAAGCATCTGGTGACTCCGGAAGAAAGTCAATCACAAATTTTTTTTTCAGCAGCATGCTAGTCCGGAAAAGAGACTTTTGTGTTGGAACTTATAAAAGGTTACAATGATTTAGTAGTATCATCCTCGAAAGGTAAGTGGCGTGTGGGTTCATGAAATTTTACATCAGTTTGCAGTGTGAAAGGGTAACAGCACAGAAAGATTCCAGCAAAATATGGTTCCTGTGACCAAGCTATTTGGACTCGGAGCTACCCAAAAATCGTGTTTACGGTTCAAAGTAATTGGACAAGCTTACATTTGACATAACGCTGTTGCAAGCATGGATAATCATCGGATTTGAGTAGCACGCATTCTAATGAGCGACTACAATTCCGCTCACATTTTTTGAAAAATAGACGCGAATGTATGGACATGTACGTACATGTTCGTACATGTCCATACATGTATGGACATGTCCGTACATGTATGGACATGTCCGTACATGTCCAAACATGTCCATACATTCGCGTCTACTTTTCAAAAAATGTGAGCGGTATTGTACTGTAAGCAGAAGTTGATGAATGTAACATTTAGCAATACCTACGATTAAGGCATTTGGCCAGAAACGGAGGCACGGAAGATTGTCAATTCCCATTGTCCCATTGTTCAAGAGTCACTAGTTTGCACACCTGCGAACCCTCTGATTCATAGGCGCAACTTTAGGTTTTGAAGAACAGAATAATCTCAAAGGTCAGGTCGCTCTATCTTACATCAAACCCACTTTGCTTTCGCTAGTCACCAACAGATGAAGCTCAGAAATAAGCACTTTGCACCCGAAGCGATGGAAGTTAAACTCTGACTCAACGGGATTGGCGGCTGGTGGGTGAGGCTCAGTCTTCGCGCCCGCCTTGCCTGGCTCTGCACCTCTTTCGCGATCGTGCTCTTTAGTGATTGAAGCTTTGCCTTTTTCACGCTCGTCATGGGAAAGTAATTAGAGAGCACGCTGGACAGGCCATACTATTCCTGTGGTTCCTGCAGTTCCGATTCTCTGATGGCTGCGGATCCCGTAACAGTGTATATTGCGAAGAACTGCAATTCGCAAAGCGCGCCGTAGTGCGGCAGATCGGAAATCGAGAAATCTCAAGAACTGCATTAATTACAGGAATCGCAAAAGTCACCTCCCGGAATAGTATGGTCGGTCCCTCAGAGAGATGCAGAACCTAGGCAGCTCCGCCCTTCAGCCGCCAATCCTGTTGAATCAGAGACATGTTAAGAGTTGTGCTAGGCACTAATCGTTGGAATTCGAATGTGGGAAAACCGAATCAGCCAGAAACCACAGCTCAGGTGCATGCGAACACTTCAGTCCAAACCGGAACTTAGCAGCATTGATGCCCATTTCTGTCTGATATGATTTAGAGTAGTTTGCAGCCACTTCCAACATGCTCTACTGTTGAGAGATTCGGAAGGAATAACGTTCAAAAAATCTTACTCACACTTCTGTAGAGATGCGGACTTTGCTCCGCTCTTTTCATTCTGTAGTCCCTCCACCTTTGGCGGTGTTGTTTCTACCGCTCTGAAATTTCGAAATGAGTAGATGTCAACTTTCTGTTTCCAAGTCAAGGAATGCGAATGGTCTAGTCATCGACTACCGCTTAATTTATGCACTTTTCTCCACTTCGAGTCAAACAGTAGTAATCATACTTAGAACTCTATCTCCTGAGAAATGGCTGGCATTGTTAGCTTAGGAAGTGATTGTTTGCACTTTCAAGGGAATGGTCAGAACTTATCTAGCAATTTCAAACAAGCTGAAATCAGCTCAAACATGTACCTACACATTATCTGCCAAACGGCCATCTAGAAGGAGTTATGAGCGCTTATATGCGCGGAATCGACGAGTATTCTGTAGTGCATATTCCACGAAATACACATCGAAAACGCTTGGTTTTGGCAAATGCGCTTTTTTACTAGTAATAATTAGTATACCTATGGGCTGCCTTTTTAAGAACGTATTTGCTGAGACTCGAACAATTTCTCAGATTGAAACGCACGAAACTCCTTGCAGGTAGTCGTTGCGTGTTGAACTTAAACTTGAAATCAGCGTTTCAAGGCGAGTCCGCTCATAGGCTAGAAATGGCTGAGTTGAGTTCTTGCCCTTTCCTCGGCAGGTTGTTCTGACAAAGGCGAGGTTCATCTAGAACGATGAGGATTGATAAGGCCCTGAAAGCAGCAGCAGGACATATTTTTGGAATCGATATAGCATGATTCATTCTCTCCAAATGCATCCAAGGGTCTCCAACGTTTGTACAATGCAGAACAAAAAGAAGGGTAGCTTTCAAAGCTGTTTTACAGACTACAGCAAAGAAGATGGATTGCCTAAGTCCAGCGAGTTCGTTCATCTTGTCTGGCTTCTCTCATGCATTCGATTATTGTTTATGTCCGAGTAGAAAGGAACAAACTTTTTGACTTCCTCATGTCGCTCATCACTATGCTCGTGTCGCTCTTTTCTTTTGAAACACCCACTTAGATTGAAGGCCACCACTGAAGCGTGCATTTTGAGACTACATGGAATCCAGTGACTAGAAAAGGACACCTATTAGAGGAGAAGCAATCAACAAAGAAGACATGCTATCCAACGACAACGTATGAAATGAAAATGGTGCTTACCATCAAACTTCCTTTTCCTCCCACTCATTTTATGTTACCAAAACAAGAAATGACTGTGCCAGATTACTGACCGATTATAACCACTTTCCTCTAATCTAATGTTGTTGATTATCAACTAAGGGTACTTCATCCATATCGATTTACACCATCTGCCTTGGATACCCTACTTCTGTACGCCGCATTTCATTTGAATTGCGAGCAGATCCGGTTGCACTAGTATGCTCGGCAAGCGGTCACTACGCACAACTTCTTGGCCAAGGCATCCATCGCTCATACCTACGGTAACGTCATCGTAGCGATTCTTATCGTTCGGTAAGTGGATGCCTGAAAGAACGGTCACTGCAAGAAAATTGCTCATTGGCTTACTGGGTTTCGCGATTTGGCGAACGGCACACGTATTCTGTTTCACTCGAATTTCGAAAATTGTGTTTACGTGGAAAGTACTTTTGGGGCCCTAACTAAGGCACTGCCCAAGCGGCAGCGCAGGTAGTGCTCTAACGGCTAAGATAATCCCCTCGAAACTTGACCCCGCGATCGTATTCGCATGGATTCATGGCAGTTTCGCGCCAGGATCCACGCTTTGCGCCATGAATCCATGCGAAATACGATCGCGGGGTCCAGTTTTGAGGGGAATATCTCAACCGTTAGAGCATTACCTGCGCTGCCGCTTGGGCAGTGCCTTAGCTAGGGTTCCAAAAGTACTTTCCAGGTAAAATCCCCATAGGTTCAGATCTGCCTGGACGCTGCCTTTAAAACTTTGAGAGTTTTCTGCTTTTGACTTGCAACAAAAAAAAAACACGAAATGAAGAAAACATAGGTTCAATCTGCCTGGACGCTGCCTTTAAGGCGGTGTTTTTGCAGTGAAAAGGATTTCCAGGCGCCTTGAGAAATGACAATTTCCAATGTCGCCCTTGCAACAAACTTTGCATAAGGAGTCAAAGTGTGAAAGCGGATGTAGTATGGGAAAGAAAACTCCAAGTTATGCAGAAAGATGGAAGGAATAAGTGCATCTGACTGAACTGCGGAATTCAACTTTGATCGGTTAACAACAAAAAACAATGTGTGGATTCGAAATCAGACTAAAAATGCTCAAAAGAAAAAGTGTACCAATCACATTTCAATTTTAGCGGTGAATTTGAACACGCAGCGATTAGAATGGAGCAGATTTCAGAAAATAAACAGAAATCCGTTGACACTTCCACATATTTTTCTTTCCGAAAGCAGGACAGTGTATATTAGTCCTAACGTGCATCAGCCAAATTCAGAAATAGCGTAATTTGTTCAGGAAATGAAAACCTCGTCGTTCGTGCGGACTCAGCATCATGGTGTCGCTTAATGTTAGCTGTGGTGACGACATCACCGTACAAAGTATGCCCCCGATGCTTTGCATTTTGTTGCTTCGACAAACTTGCAGTCCCCTTAAAGGCAGCATATAGATATAGATAGTAAGATATGAGCAGACAGATATGAAATTGTAGCGTACTCGAGCCCCGATGAAGCTCTTGAAATTGTAGCTCGAGCCCCGATGAAGCCCTTGCCCAAGTGGCATTGCACCAATTTGCTTCTGAAGCGAGAGAACCGCTTCAGAAGTGGCGACTGGCTACCTGCCCGCCCCTTCAGTCGATAGCCAGAGTACGTAGTCGCACACAGTCAAGACGTAGGGTCCCACCACGACTCTGCGGCTCCACAAGCTCTATCTCAGACATTCGCCGTTGTCACCCGCAGGTGGACCGCCCACAAAATGGCTGATCGCACCAAAACCCGGTGCACCGTCGGGAGACATGAATTTAGTTTTGACCGGATTTTACTGCGATTTTGCCCCAATGCACGCCGCATGCGTGTATGATAGTGATGTTGCGAAATAGTCGTCTTCTCTTGGTGATTGCTTTTTGTTGATTGGTGCCTTTTTCTTCAATGTTTTTGCTTTCATTCTTTCTTATACATCGCTTATAATCGCTCCTTGGGATCATTTGTGTTCTTTCATAACATAAACTTGTCATTATACCAGACCTTCTCTATCTTAATCATACTTAATGGTGCCTTTTGATTCAATTTCGCTTATTATTTTTCCTTAATTTTACCAGCACATCAATAAAAGTGAGGTCACCGTTTTCGTAGGACATCGATTTGACGGTTTGTCAGTTCAGATGAGATCGCGCGTCCAAAATGGCAACTTCACTTGCAATCTCTGCGCTGGCGTTGTAGATCGAAGATAAGCATTTTCTTCTCAATTCAGTAGGTTACATCAGGACTCCTTCCAACTCAGCAAATTTGCGGAGTGCAATTTTGTGAGTTTAGACTCAAATTGTTAACCACAAGCCTGATTTGACTAAGTTTCAAGCCAACTACAAGCTTAAACAAACTTGAAATATCGTATATTGTGTCGGGTTCAACAAACCGTTGAGGCGTCGCTAGCTAGCTAAAATCTGTCAAAACATGTAACTTATACTATCCATTACTTATTGTGGGTAGCTTCAAGCTGACACGTGCAGAACAAAAATTTGCGAAAACGTCATTTTACGAGAAAATCCTTATGACACAATACTTTTCCAGCAAAAAAAAACAGTTTAGTGCCCGAAGTATTGTCATAGTTCGAAAAATGTGTTTTTATAAGAAAATTTCTCCTGCAGAATGGGCTTTTCCATAGCTTGTTTTCGCAGTTTCACAGAAGTAAGACCGGTTACAGCCGTATATGGACTGCTGCTGTGTAAAAAATTTACTCAAATTTATTTTCATGCAGGAAACAAAGAGCTAAATCTGGGTGTAAAATGCACATTTGGTACCCGTACCCCATCAGATCTTTGAATTCCCGTCTGCAAAGCCATAGCTAGTCAAATGACCAGCTATAGCTCTGGCTTCCGGCCTTGATAAGAGAATTTATACTCTTCAGAGAAATTTCCACAATGCATGCAATGGTTTTTTGCGGACTTTCGTCCACGGCTCTCGTTGGGTCACTTTTTGGCAAGTTTGTGGTCCGTATTTGAAAGAGGGGTCTTTTTTTCGCAGATAGACCAGAAAAAGAATTCGTGGGATCAAGAATGGGCGAGTTAGAAGGCGAAATCCTTCTTGTTCAAATAAGGCTCACATGAAGTTTGATGGGCTGCCAAAAATCCATTCTTTGCTCTATTTTATACATGTTTCGATGGTAGTCATCTTCTCCACATTGTTTTGTTCCATTGTGGTCCTTTCTGACTTCGTCTATTACTTAAAAGTGATCTAGCTCAAATTTTAATTAACCAGCCGCTGTAACCCAAAAATCGCAATTTTTCGAAATTAACGAGTATCAGAAGCTGTTTGAATTTTGGCATGATGAGGCAACAATCCACACCGAAAAGAAGAAATCGCAGTTGTCAGAACCCATCTTTCAAACACGGAAAAAATGATATTCAGCTTTCTAACTCGCTTAATCATAGTCCCACAATTGCTCTTGTCTGTATAACCGAAAAAAGAAAGTCTGCTTTTTAAAACCCAGCCCGATTGAGGTTTTTGAATATGAAATGAATTAACGAAAGGCATCGTATTTTTAGGAGCTGAATTTGACTGAAATCTTAAAACGGAAGAGATCGGCTTGCGCACATAAACATGATCATTTTCTGCATTTTCATCATGTTTTTGATTTTCTTAGGCACTATTTCGTCAATGCAAGGGATCACTGCTGAAAGAATTTTTGCCTTACACATAATTTTTTGGACTTACCGGCAGAGGAACTCAAAAGTATGCATGTAGGCAAACTGGCAAAAAAGGAAAAAAATGACCATTTAAGCATCTCCCGAAAAGCACTGTGGATTTCCTAATAAGTAGGTTGTTCCGTCATTTTGTACATCAATTCGAATAATTTATTCAGGGTTTGTATTGGACGCCTTTGGCCTACCGGACAAAGAACTTCTACAATTTGCACAAGAATGCGACAAAGGCGTCAAAGGTAAAACTTTCGTCTCAAAAAGTTTACGCATCTGATACTGATGTTTTTCAGAAGAACCGGCCCAGGACATCTAACGTGAGCACTGACTTGAACATCATCGAAAAAACGGACGCCGACATTGCAGTAACCGATGCGTACGATACACATTAGTCCAATTCCAGTTGTTTTTTGTCAAGTTTCTCTCTATGTAGTTTATTTGATTTTGCGCTGATGTAGATTTTGCTGTACCATGAAGTTTTTAATAAATACTATGGCTTGATTTGTTAGGGACAGTGAAAGATGACAGCGCGGTAGACGTGAAACACACCAGTATAGAGTATGTACTCTGTACTTGTGTGTTCCACTATATACTTATTATTAATATATATATATATACCACTATATATGTACCCATCAGGGTGAACCGCTGCTTTAAGGATTGGGGCATTATGGTGTTTCCGCAGGTCACCCTGATAATGACCGGAGAATGCCCTGTCGGGGCATTATGGTGTCTCCCGCAGGTCGCCCCGCTGCAAACACAGGTGACCTGATTTTGTCCCGACACCGATTTCGTGTGACGCGCCGTTGGTCAATGAGATCACACCATTTTAACCTGCGGGTGACAACCGCGAATGTCTGAGATATTCAAAATCAACAGCTTCTGAAATAGCTCGTTTTCGACATTTTCGTACTCTGCAAGTTGCATTTTCGAAATTAGCGGGAAGAATAGGTCCAGATGAGCAGAAAAATTTTTGCTTAAAATTTTGCCCGGATGCTGCCTTTGAAAGCTTGCACGCGAGAGAATAGGAAGTGGGTGGCCGCGACGCACACGACCAAAATCGCTTATGACCGATGTTTAAGGCGCAACATTTCACATCAGAGCATTGTGTCGTGCAAGAGGGCCGCGCTAAGTGATTTTAGTGGCCAGCCTAACTAACGGGTTCCTATGTGCAAGCTGGGCCTGTGAATTCTGTAATGCGAGCGGGCACAACAACTTTTTTCGCGGAAGCGCCGCATTCGGGCGCATCCACGGGTAGATTTAGAAAAGGTAAGGTATGAATAGCGTGGAATCTCATTTCAATCACTCTTGATGCTTTTTCATTGGCAAGATTTTTTCCGTTAAAAAACATTCGCGAAGAACATTGGCCTCGCATTGTTTGAGGGACTTTTGTCACGTAAGCATTTTTTTTTATCCTTGCATTGTTCCCTAATACAATACGCATACGGGGTCTGCTACTCTCTCAGTATCATTTGATTTGCTAGGTGTTCCACAAAAGAACAGAGAAAAGAAATTGTTGATCAAGATTACAGACAACATAAACCGTAACAGTGCATCATCATGTCTACTCCACTACTTTTATAAGTCTTCTCCATTTTTCACGATCTTCAGCCTGATGTTCATCAATTTCGAGTTCTTTCAAGTCTGCCTCAACTTTATCCATCCATCTCAATTTTGGTCTTCCTCTTGGTCTCTTTCCGGGGACATCTACAGACATTGCTAATTTAGTGACGTGATCTTCTTCCCTTCTTTTAACATGCCCGTACCATCGGAGTCGCCTTTCTTGTACCTTCTTTACGATCGGGGCGACGTTCATTATTGCTCACGTAAGCATTGATGGTGATAATACACTTACATGCCCATTCCTCATTCGATATGACTGTCCACCTTAATTAACACTTTTAATGTGTGACAAGTGTCATTCTTCTCATTTTCTTAACCCTGTATATTATCTGGTCTATCACTTGCTTCGTTGACATTAATTAACAGGGGGTCTTCGCATCATATGATCATCGATAGGAAAGCAGTTTAAGAAAATACCGCAGCCAAAACTAGGCTCGAACCTATCGTAATTCTGTGAATTCGCATTTCTGGAATCATCTTTGCTCCTAATTGCGCCTCGCCTTCTCTGCAACCAAAACTGAAGCTTTCTTCTGCGTTTGATTGCGGCGCCTACTATTCTCTTTTCCATATCTTTATGCACGTGCGTTTGTTTTCTCCGCCTAATTTTCTTTCGCTCCAAATCTTTATGCATGTGTGCGTACGCTGCGTATATACGTTGCGATCGCACGCGTGTAATGGTGCGATGCGTCAAGTATGCTTTTGAGGCGAGGGCATAATTCACACAATTTTAATCGCAACGCAGTCTGACAATTAGTCATACGTCTTCAAACCCAACATTGGCAACTTCAAATGCATAGACTATATAACCCTCTTAGACTGATAAAATGCCTTGCTTTTATATGGGGGGGGGGGGACTTTTCATACGATCGGGGACTTCGCACCCAACCTTCGCACCTACCTCACACCTACATCGCACCTCTCCATCCACGTAATGAGTAAGATTCTCCACTACGCCTAGGTGAGGGGGGGGGGGAGGGGGACTTTTCATACGAACGCTTCCCGATCACTTTGACCTTCTAGCGTATGCTAGGGTACTGGTAATACGTCCAGTTATCGATTCCAATGGATTAAAATGAAACGTTTATTATCAAAAATGCATAAACTAAAGAATATGATTTTATCTGTTGTAAGCTTATCGGGTTGAAATGGCGTATCATAGTAAGATCGTCAAACCACAGCGATTTCATTTTCGCAAACAAGTGGCACAATTGTGGTAATGAATGGTTCGCTCTATCGAGTCCCATGCCCTCCAACGGTGTAGCTATGTCAAGAGGCGCGATTCCTATTGCCAGATGGGCAGCATATAGCACATATTAAGTGTTTTATGAAGTTCTAGAATTACTTAAAATTTCGAAAGAAATATATTAGGGAAATTAGGGATTGTTCAATCTCATCATCTTGGAATCGATTTCAAACAAAATTGTTAAAGGTCAAAAACACATAATGATTAACACCAATTTTGTAAATATTTCTGTCAGTTTTCTAGCAGAAGTCGTCAAACTTATCAAGTGGTTACTTCAAACAGCTAGTAAGCCAATGAACTTTGTCCGGCACTTTTTGAATTTTCCCATAGCATGAAACTGCAGTTTTATATTGATGACACCCAGAAAAATCGCGCCTCTTGACCGTCTTCCCCTCCAATATCCCCTATGGGAAGAGTAACACTTGCAGGTCATGCTGAAGGCTTGGAGAGGCATGTGACAATACTCAAATCAGTTCAAAACGTTTGCAAAAGAAACCGAATTATGTCGACTTGAATACTAAAAAATTCGTAAGTGGAACGGTCATAGTGTTATTTTTCACAGCAAAACACTTTTTGAATCCATACAGTATTCAAGTTTTCCAAATTTATCCAAATTCGCGGTACTGCACAAGCTAATCTAGATGATTGGAGTGGAGCCAGCAGGCCTAAACCTGGCATGGTGCCAGTTTTTACTGGATCTTTGCCAAAAGATGATGTGGAGGCATTCGTATGAAAAGTCCCCCTCCACCGCCCCCCTCTCTACAGTATACTAGACGCGGAGGTGTGAGACTTGACACTTAGCCGTAGGCGTTCACACCTCGCACCTCGGAATTGCTCATCGTATGAAAAATCACTCACCCCTTTTATATTCATAAATTTTTCACATACAATTGGAATATCGTCAAATCGCGTCGCACTGAGATCGCATTAAATAAGGGCTGGGCCAGACTGCGCGGCAGAAGCGGCTAACGCATCGTACGCAGCGTACACACACGTGCATAAAGATATGAAACGTACGCCGCGCAATCTGGCCTAACCCTAAGCCCGCGACCTCATACAATACGCCTGCACGATTTAGAGCCCTTAGAAGAAATGAAGCCGGCTGACGCTGGAATTGTAGGGACGACGGAGGAACACATGCCGAGAAAGATGAAGAATGTGCACTGAAAGGAAAAAGTCAAGCTTTTCTTCTTTTTTGTCACTCTGTATCGTTTGAACAGTATGCAAACTTGCGACAATTAACTTTTAACCCTCTCATCTTGACTTTGCAGGCATCTCACAATCAAACAACGTGATCGTTCAAAACCCATGGACCCTATATACTTTTGTCATGAATTCGATACGTTTTTTCAAAAAGGTCTGTTGCCTCTGCTCAAAAAATCAAATTGCGATTCACTTTCTCTATTTTTTTTGTTCCGTGAATTGGCTAAATATTCAGAACATGATATGAGACAGGTATTGAAGGAAAAAGATTGAAGGAAGGTGACACAATCACAATACCGGAAGTAAAAGAAACCTAGATGACGGTCAACCAGTCTAGTCATGAATTTTTGTACAATGGTATCAGTTATCATCTATCATCATTAAGTTGAATGAAAATCTGTAAATTACAGTAATACGGGTATCAACACAAGCTCTCAAGAAGGTTGTACGCGTACCCACACAAATATAGTAGGATTAGCATCCACAACAAAAAATACAGCGACAAAAACAGCGAATTTGTCAGTAGAACAACTTATTTTCAAATTCCAATCCAGTGAATGAGCAGCGAAAGGTTGTTTTTCACCATGAACTTTCTTCATCGCCGTTGTTTGATCGTGACTCCTACTTCAGCACTAAATTGATAATAGATGATGAAAGCAAACTCATGTCCAACACGCATTTGCAATTGACTTCTCTTCACGAAAAAGGAAAAACTCTTTTTTGAGGCAGAGCTAGGTGTGGCTAACTGCGAAAAAAGTAGAAACACCTTCGTCGCAGTCACGTTTTCCTGCACAATAACAAGTTTAATTACCCAAGTTAAGCAGTACTTGGGTACACGGCAAACGACTCGCTTACATATTCTGCCGTGATTGCTGTTGTTCTTGTGCACGTCGTTCTGGTTCTCTAGTTATTTGCAAGCAAAGAGATACTAAGAAGTTTATGAATAAACAGGATTAGAATGCAGATATATACAGATATAGAACGCTCATGATCTTCCCGTCTGTCTTGCTTTCGCCTTACCTTCTGAGTTAGATAACGTCTTCGAAGTATATATATTCCGCTAGGAAAAATAGGAGGAAAACCTTCGTGGTTGAATTCTTAATTTCTCCCAACATCTACTGAACTACAATGCTTTATATTAGGTTGTCTCGAAAATTTTGTCCGTTTTCTCAAACCACTATAAAACCACGCACAATAAAGACCTGAATAAGTTCCAACAAGCAGGTGCAGCTTTTCCTTCTCTTTCTTGTAAACACATTTTCGAACCAAAATCTTTTATGCTTTTTTGATAACTGCCAAAATTGTCCACCCGTCAATTTCATGTGCTTAAAGTTTAGCTAATTTTTAAAAATTTCGTTTCAAAGTTTCGGAAAGGATTGAGTATAGATCATACAGAGCAATTCTCGTACTACAAGGCGATATTTTTTTGTATTCCAAGTCTGCTGTTTTTAGCTTCAAAAAACTAATTCTTTGAAGGTCTCAATTTCTGGCAAAGTCATGAAACACGCATCTGCAGCAAATACATGAAAACTTTTGAAGTTTCTGCAACTAAACATGACTCTTATTAAACATTATTTATGCAACATAACAGTTCGATTTGCTTCAAAGAGGCTGCTTTTTGAATTTTCGATACTTCTGAGTGAGTAAACGTAATTAAAGGCAGTGTCCGGGCAAAAAGTCGATTTTGAGATTTTGTGCTTACCCGCGCCTATTCGCCATGCTGAATCCGAAAATCCACAGGCTCTACATAACGGTCACTAGCGCTCTTTGAAAACATTAGTTTAAAAATTTCTAAAATTCAGGAAGGATTTGGTATTCTGCTGAACTGCTCAAAAATCCATGGCGATAACATTGCAGAGACAAGGTAGATCAGAAAGCAAGTATAGCTGTAAGAAAGAGTATGAAAATCTGACCTAAAAGCCGCCCGGATTGGTGTTCCGTGAATTTTAGTGAGCGATGAAAGAAACGGACATAACTTCCGGGACAACCTAATATGTCAAAAGTCATTGTGCTTTTCTATCCAAATCTATGCCACCTCTGAAAAGACCCGCCTCACTCTTTTCAACGAACTTTGTTTATATTCATTTGTTGCAATCCACATTGTCTAAGCCTAATGATGCATCCAACATTGCTGTATTTCAATGTTGCTTGCCCAGACGCAATCATACTATTCGTATGATGGACCTATGAATCCTAATCTAAAGTGATGCCCCTGATCCTTGACCAGAAGATGCTCCACACTCAGACATTCGCTGTTGACTCGCGCAGCCCAAAGTATGTAAGCGCTGAATGAAGGCGCGACACAAGTAATCGGCCTCGCGACGAAATCCCGAGGCAGCATTATGTGTCGGAACAATGCTGCCCGAGACAACGCTTTGACGCGACCCGCATCTTGCAGGAAATACGCGGCAGCTCGAGGGCGACACATCTTGATGTCCTGACGCAAGCGCGTTATCTCGCAGTAATAATTTCGCTATATCCCTACTTGCTGTACATTACATATATGTATATACTTATATGTGTTTGTATAAATATACATTATATATATTTATATATACATATATATATAAAGGCATCAGTGGCGTACCCAGGATTTCCGCTCGGGGGGGGGCGACAAAAATTTTTTTCGAATGAAGGTGCGTGGCGTTAGCCACGCACTCCGAAAAAATTTTAGGGGTACTTCTCAAAATTTTAAATGCGGGTCCCCAACCCCTAAAATCTGGAAAAAGGGTGCGTGGCGTCAGCCACGCCCCCGGAAAAATTTTTTACAAGGCTAATTTAAATTTTTTAAAAATTTTTAAAAATTAATTTAATTATTTACAAGTATTAATAAGTCATTTGCACATTTTTATAACCCATATAAGTAACTTTCAAAAATTTCGCGACCCATTCTCGGGGGGGGCGCCCTCCCCCCGCCCCCCCCCTCGGTACGCCACTGAAAGGCATATATATATCGTTTGTTCCCCAGCAAGATTCCCATAGGTACCACGTCATCTCGCTGCCTTTCGCCTTTTGAACATGTTAACCTCGGGCACTTCCGTTGAAATCTCAGGAGAAACGCGTTAAAAAGCGAAATTACATGATGAGATAGAAGTGTACTTGGTAACCGTTTAAACAATGAGAATCTCGGAATGCAAATAAGTGATACGCAAAAGCGGGAGTAGAGTTAAGGCAAATGATATGATAGTGATATATAAGTGCAGCAAACTAGAGAAAAATAGTAGCAGATGGGCTAAAACTCGTCGGAGCTGGTGTTTTCTATTTCCTTGACAGCAGAAGAGCTGCTTGCCGTAGTCTCGATCACAAGCTTCTTCTGAAAAGAAAAAATCATGTCGACGAAGACTGGGAATAGAGCACTGGCATCTTACCTTTGAAGAAAGGAGTTTAGCTCTGACCGCATTCAGTACATAAGCCCGTACATTTCCCCTACAAAACGCAAGATGGAATGTCCATCTGCCTTATCAATACTCTTATAGCTTACAAGGCTCTTCCGAGGGCTATGCGAGCGAAGACCGCCCAATCCATCCTGGCCTGTGCGAGCACGTCGAAGGCTTTTGATCGCTCCCTGTCGTCCTTTCCAAGATTTGTCCATCATCTAAACCAATGAAAAATAATAATGCAAACTTAGGATTCTCCAAAACATACATAGTGGGTTCCTCATTAATTCTGAAGCTGGTAACAGCAAATCATCTATAAACCAAGAGCATCCAGAACGAAACCTCAAAAATGAGAAGAAAGTGCGAAATGAGGAAACAGTGGAGCCTACTTATTAAAAATGTGACAAGACAAAATGTGACATCCCACAATCACGGAGATAGTCGAGCTTCGTTTTCTAGAGAAGAAGCTTCAAAATTGATTTCAAATAAAGTTAAATTTGGATTGGAATGAAATAACGGAAAGAAGAGGGCTTAGGTAGGACGGATGGAATGCACGAATTCAGAAAATAAGTAGCAAAAACCTGAAATGATGCAATATGAGCTGAGATTTGAAACGCGCGTCGATATTGCGAAACTGCTCGCTGAGTCACACATCATCTCCCAATTTCCTTTCGCGACCATCCGCAAAAACTGTCAAAATATTGTCTCGCGCATGTCTACGCCCTTTCTCGCGAATCCCTCGAAAAGGGGCGGATCTCCGGCGCGAGTCAACAGGGAGTGCCTGAGCAGCTGTGTGAGACGGTTGCTATGCTTCGAAAAATGTGGAAAATGTAGAGAATCTTGGCACAGCTGTCGAAATCATCAAGCTCTTGATTGGATTTCGCGTCACAAGCAAAGCGCGAAAGCTGTGGTGGAGCGCCGCGAACGTTTGAGCTGCGACTTATGCCTCATCTTCTCTCCCTCATTGAAGTCGAGCAAATTGGGCAATCATGAATGGGCATCTGTGTATGTGTACAGTCTGCCCCAATCCTAACCAGGCCGAAATTGGCATGGCGGGAGTCCGCTTCGCTAGGGTTTCGCGGTCACGCCCACGGCCTGCTTCTCTGCTCTCTCTCCTCAATCTTTGCTCTCTCCGACAGCGCGCCTATGCAGCGCAGACCGCTAGCGCTGCGAGCGCGCAAATTCACGTCGACGTTTCGGCCTGATCCCGTTTGGAGCAGACTGTACACATGTTCGAGCTCTTGCGAAATTACAAATGGTGGATATGCGAAGACGTTTTCAAGCAAGACTTCGTTTGATTGACATGTAAGCACTGTTTTACAGGCTAATTATGTTGAACAGAAATTATTTTTATTGTGTATTTCTTGCGGTCGTTATTTCACGTTGAAGACGTTGCTTGTTATTGGTTGATTGTTAGTTGTTTTCATACCTATGTATATCCCTTTGCGAACATCCTGGTTTTTTTTAAATCTCGTTTTCAATTAGGTGAACCCAGCTCTTGGCAGATGTTAATCCCTCCCCTCGGTACGCCACTGAGAGTGACCTATTTAGACTATGCAAATTAATTGTAAAATAATAAAGGTAAGAATACATATAGGCAAAATTTTCATGACCTAAGTACAGAGTAATGGATAAGTAAATGATAATGACCTCCAGCTTCCTTGCAGATTATTGGGTTAGCACGGGATACAAGAAACGCGTGAGGTAAACAAAATACACATAGGAATGCAACACCATATGTAAGATCATAAGCGCATTATCTATAGTAGGTTAGGATATGGAAGTGGAAATAGCTTCGGCATTCTGTAGTTATCAAAATGTAAAGCTATTAGGGTGTCCCATAATTATTTACCGTTTTTATCTTGAACATCAGCATTTTTCGAGAACTGAGGCACCTTCAAAATTTTCAAATACATGATCATACTTCCTATGTATAAGCTATATGATCACGTGTGTGGGAGGAACTCAGGACTTCTAGGGGCGGAGTTTGCCATTTACCTCATTAATTTTTTCTTTATTTCTAGCCATGGAAAAAATTCGGAAAGTATGCAATCGAATGTGCAATGTGTCAAGCATATGCCAGAATTTTGGCACTTTTAGATACTTTGGGGCGGAGATACGATTTTTGACAGAAAAGTTCGTTTTTGACTACTACCATATTTCAGCTCAAAACTTTATGTAGATTACGATTCACGCAGACTTCTGATATCCATCTTGTAGAGCTTGCTTTGCCCTATTGGTTACTCAAGCCGCATCAGATGAAGGATAGACACAAAAGACGACCGTCGAAGTAAAAACGGTAGATAATTATGGGACAACCTATTAGTAGAGTAGAGCACACACAATGATATGCAAAGTAAAACGAAGTGAAATATATCGAGACGTATGTATAGTAAGTACCAAACAGTAACAGAATTGAGTAACATCATAAACTAGCACTGCTCAGGCATGATAGAGGTTCGTTCTTGCGGAATCGTAAAGATCAACGGCAGACAATAAGTGTGCCAGAGAGTTAGTCGACAGCATTTCAGCTCAAATTCAAAACTAAGAAAAGTGAATAAGAGCTAAACGACAAGCAACTGGTATTGGTGGACTCCATCAGATGGGATTACATGGGCCCATCATAGTCTGGAGCATGGACAGAGGATAGACTGTTTTTTAAAGAAGGTTCACTCAAAACAGTTAATAACAACGAGTAATAAGACATATTTGACTTTTTACCACTGGATTTTGCATGAGGATGATGTTCCCAAACACTTGATGTGAGGCCTAAACCTCGGCTTCATCGTTTTCATCATTCGACAGAGGATTATCTGCTCATTTTCTTCCGGATGCAGCCGTAGACGATTACGAAGTGAGTAGAAGGGAATGCAGGCAGGGTAGACGCTCAAACGAGCACTGTCTTCCAGCAAGGCACACCTTTGAGTGATGGCTAGTGGCCGAGAAATGTCCGTGACGACATCTGGTGAGTGCCATGTTCACCCGCCTCCTACCGCTAAGAAAGCGACATCCGGGTTGAAATGGGTCTTGGTGGTAAGGAGAAATACGACTCCCTTTCATGTCCTTGCACGGCGTCGACTATCGTCAAACCGAGTCCTGTTTTCTCAGAAAACTCCCACAAGTGGCGGTTCTGCACAGAACAGATTTCGCAGTCGTTGCACCTTTTGCCACAGTACCCCAGCTGCGTCTACCAGGGCATTCGTGGTGGAACCAACTAATGCTTCTACTGCTCTCCGTCCTCTGAAGGTAAGAATGTCCAAGTTAAGCGAAACGCTGATATATCTTTGCAACTGCAGAGATCTCCTCATGACAATGCAGTTAACGTTTTGATCAGGAAGTCAGATCAGACTGCTGAGAAGATTTTCATTTACTTGTATCCATTTCGGCGCTGCTGCCCTTTGACACGTGAGACTAAAATCGTTTTCCAGACGCTGTGTTATTTTTAGTTTCGTTTGCAATAACTCAGTTTTAACCACCAGTTGTCCCAAGTACGAACCACTGAATATTGGATTCGGCGGACAAAAAAAAACGTTATGTTCTGAGAGCGACACATAATGGTTTACAAAATAGGACTTTTGCTTTTTTCCTTCATGCAGCTAAATTGTTTTCTAGATGGATCATCTATGATAGACAATTGCAGCTGGAATCGGAGTTATGATTGTTGTTACACTTCAGCTCAGCATTAGTACGTGTAGTCAAAACAGTTGTCGTTCTGAAACAAACCAGTCAAAAAACGTTATATAAACCTAAATCTTTCCGAGTGGAGAGTTGGAACTAACTAGAGACATGCTTCACTTCAATGCGACAAAGATTCCTTGCATTTGCAATAGCTAGGTCCGATAAATAGGGAAAATAAATCCTTGCTCAGCTTGTCCGCAATTTTTGCTACCATCGCTTTCCCTGCCTCATTTTTCGCGTCTTGACTCAAGCATTTCTCTTCTAACATTGTGGAGAACATCTTCAAAGATGATTGGTTGATATTGACGGAAACTTAGGTGACGACATGGTGTTAGAACCGAAGAGGAAGAACAATTAATGTCCTAGCACCATGAGTGCTTAGGAGACCATATATCGTTCGCTGTACATACCTAGACAAAACCTTGAACTACCAAAATCAGTGCGAAGAATACATCTACCTATAGTAGCAGCTCCTCAAGGGGCGATGATAGCAGGAATTGTTTTGGCTATGTTTGAATAGGGTGGAAAGGCACTTTTACAAATAAATTGACCGAACAGAAACTACTCTTGAGGTACCTCTCTGCAACAGAAAAACCTAGAAAAGTGACAAAAGCAATGAGAAAGATTTGAATACTTTCTAAACATATACTTTGCGTGACTAACTTCCTTTATGAACGCAAATCGCAACGGTACAATTCAAATGATGTGGAAAGAGTAGTTGTAAATACGCATGGTGCTTCGAAAGTGCGACAGGTCCACTACGAATGCCCTGTCGGAGAAGACAGATATACTGTGGCAAAAGGTTCAAGACTGCGAAATCTGTTCTGTCGGTTTTGC
Organism: Cylicocyclus nassatus; assembly: GCA_958299035.1. Classification (NCBI taxonomy): domain Eukaryota; kingdom Metazoa; phylum Nematoda; class Chromadorea; order Rhabditida; family Strongylidae; genus Cylicocyclus; species Cylicocyclus nassatus. Next base: position 51,786,003 of record CATQJL010000001.1, read on the forward strand.
TCCTTATAGAATATTGTTATGGCATCCTGTTTGCTGCTATGCATTTCTTGGTCAATGTAGACACCAGAGTCCTACAAACCTTCCTCTCCATTGCATTCCAGTATGACCGATTCGAAGCTTGTACTGACTTTCCATCAACATGGAGGAAGTCCATTAGGTCTAACACCAGAAATATTTTGGACGCGGCTACGCCGCCGACGAGAGCGCCCTCGTAGCACAGGGTGCTAAGCAAGGAGTTAAGTGAGGATGTGCTCGAGATGTTGTAACAAAAGACGCGATGGGGACTTCCTCTGGCGTGTTATAGGACATCCATGATGCTTACTGCTGCGAAGATGGCGGGTGGAAAGACGAGAGCGCTTGGCATATGGGTCAAACTGGTATGCGTCACCGATGTAGATCTGCCTCGCCAGAGAGACTCGCGCGTTTCTTCCTTTGTGTTTAGAAGCGATGAAGTCGTTAGACATATAATCTTCGGTTTCAGGCACATGAACAGGATCTTCATCATTCGTTTTATAGTGGAAGAGATTTCGTTTTTCCGCTATAGCGAACCTCCTTTTCCTCATCAGTCCAATCAAATCTCCGCTCTTTCTTGGATCTTTTATAGAGAATCCGTCCTCTCCTGAACTTCCTACACACTGCGCGCTCCTTTCCATAAGCATCCTGCCAAACCTGACCTGCATTGACTTCAGTACTTCGGGCAGGTTCACAGGTTGCTACAGTTTCGAAATCAAAAACCACAGTCTCGGCAACAAATCGAACGAAACCTATCTTATTCGCCCCCTTAATGCAAGGATAGTCTTCGTGAACTACACTACAGCAGTGTTGGTTGTTGCAGCGACGATAACACGCTTCCCTGCGAGGGCTTGTTGGACAGCTATGCAGGCTCCGACAGCGGTTTTCCCAGTGCCAAAAAGCGGCCCAAATAGCCGCCAAAGGATATTGCTATTTCCCAAGGCCAGCCGCTGTTGTTGATCGTGTGTGAGGTTGAGCTGCTGCCCATTCATGACCACTAATTCAACCAGCTGCACATTTGCCATCAATAAAGGCTTCCTACCAAAGTCATACATCTAAGTGGAAACGCTCCGTACGCTAAATCGAGAATCGTAGTTTGCTCCCTGTTGATCAGCTCCTCAAGGACTTCCATTCTCATTATAGCTTCAGCAGCAGGATTGGCGTCAGCTGGATTCCTTCTCAGCTTCCTCAGCTTCACAAATAAATCTAGGAGATCATTGCTCCCGTCTCTACGGCCGACATCTACGATAGTTTCGTACGAGTACTTATTTGTTATTAGTACGTCGCGTATCTCTCTTCTCTCTCTCAGACAATCGCCGGGGGCAGGCGGGCACCGGAAAATACGCTTTGCTGAAATTTTGCATCCCGCTCGCAATTCCAGGAAAATAGCGAGTTTCTGAGAGACCGCCTGTTGAATCTTTTTTCGCTCTTATCTTTTGTAGATATATTGCTGAGTCTCCGAGGAATCGCGAATTCAGCAAGCGACGTTCCGAAAAGTCCTGATTGCCTCTCAAAAAATCCGCGAGCGAGATTCGAGAAATCAGCCATCTATTTTTCCGGTGCCCGCCTGCCCCCGGCGATTGTCTGAGCTGGCACAAACTCAATTTAGCTCACCTCACATATGGCATGCTTCCACTCTCCATCAATCCAAATTTCAACCGACCTGTGCTTCGTCCAACCTGCTTCTGATGGCATTCCTATCAAAACTAATGCAGCCGAAGTGGATAAGATGAAATCGAAGGGATGGTCGCAGTCACGTGATGGGTGCGGTGGTCATCCTCCATATTTCTTGTCGCAGTAAGTCCTGAGCACGCCTTTCCGAACGCTTTGCATCAAAAGCAGCGATTGGGAGTGATGGTAAACCAAATTGTTGAATTGGCTCAGTCCGTCAAGCAACTCAATATCGTTTTCTCTCAGCTTCCTGACTTTCATTGCAGTATCCCTTTATCCGGGTGGGCTAGGAAGAAATACCGCGCCGCTTACACAGCCAATCACTGGCCTGGACAGAGGCTAGAGGCAATAGCTGGAAATGCGAGAATCCCGTACCTCTATCCATAATCCCGTACCCTTCCCTGCATGAAGAGAAGTTCGCTTCTGTACAGCCGGAACTATCGCGCAAAAGCGTATTGCGCCACTTGACTTCGGGAAAGTACTGACAAGAGAGCGTTTTCTAAAAAAAAGCAACATAAAAAACAACAGAGAAATAAAAAGGACGATGGAGAGCGCGAAAAGGAGAGAAAGGCATGAAAAACATGAAATACGGGCGTCCTCGGCCAAGTGGACGCGTCCTGCATTAATCGGAAATCGCGTCGGGACCAGTGGCAGCGCTGTATCGTCGCGGAGCTAGCTCGGCGCTGGCGTTGCGCCGGCACTTTGCGGGAGCCTTAGTAATTTTCTGTCAAAGCAGTCAGCAAAAAAGTCTTTATACAATGCCATTTTGTCAATTCCCCAGTAAGTGCCTGCTACTTTGACAACGTTGTAAAGATAAACATTCATCTTGATCCTATACTGGCAAGTTCAAAATCTGTAATACAACAACCGAGACATAATGATGCAAAAGTTTCAAAGTTGAGCTTTCAGTCACTCATTCAAGCTTAAGCTATAGGAATTCGTTGAATGACTCTTATACACGGAAGGTGTAGAAGGGGAGTATCCGCAGCTAGTCAAAATAGTAGCACCTCATATAGTTTCAAACCGTAATGCAATACGATAACATATGTATAGAAGCTATGTCACGGCATATTGCTCGTGGGCACTCATGAGATTAGTCTCGCGCGCACTGTGGAAACAATACTCGAGCCGAAAGATTACAAAGAAATGATCATAAGTAGCAGTAGCCAATCCAAACAAGCTGGATGCCATCAAATGCAGCTGACTACTCTGTCTTCCATGTCTGCTAACGCCTTTGTGGACGAAGTTATAAGCATTTATTACGTAGAAATGGAGAACAAACATAGACGCATTTTTGTCTTTTCGACTTATCTTTAGCTATGGACTATATGAAGTGACCAAACTGCATGTTTACCCGGTATTGAGCAAAGCACGGATTCATATGTCTGAAAATACACTTCAGAAACATGATTCCTGTGATTTATAATGACTCACAACTTCGCTCACAAAGCAACTTTAGCAGATAAGAAGGACAGATTTAGAGTCAGTGTTGTTACATTCAACTGCAGCATGTTTGCATTGACCACCTCTGACCATTCCCTAGTCAGATATAGCTAGAATTAGACCTAGAACCTAGACTTTTGTGTTTTCTGTGGAAGTTTTTGTCTCTCTCTCTCTCTCTCTCTCGATGTATTTTAGAGTGTACGTCGATCGACAATATAAAGAGTTACTTAACGAATGTGCTCAAAAAATGTAGTCCAATAACCACATCAAGAGATACTACAATGGATTTTTAGAAAATGTCGAGTCCGAATCCATACTCAATATAAGCGAAATGAAGAATTCAGCTTATGCTGAGCGTTGCATCGTCTAAAACATGAAAACGTATTTTATTGCAAGTGTGCAAACGATTGAAAATGGACATGCAGGGGCAAGTGATTGCACTAAGACAAAAGAGAACTATGAAGAAAGCAATGTGGGCAACCTTAGCTCATGGGTTTCCATGACCTACGCACAGCTTGTAAATCTAAATGGAGTAATTAGTTAATGTGACGAACATGTTCTATGAACAACTCAGACAGTTGTCCTTTTCCCATTTGTCGTTTCTCTGCATTACCATAAAAAAGATGCTTCCACTCATCAAGAAGTTTTCAACCTAAATCAACGGTACATCGATAATACGCACTTACCTTAGAAGGATGCAAGTTCTTAACACGTACGCTACGTGTACGCTCCCTTCGATTTGGTAGTTTAAATAAGAGAATGTTTTCAAAACGTTTGTACGTCGAAGTTATGTTTCGATAAAACCATGCGTTCGGACTTCGTTATTGAAAGCAACGACGGTCTGGCTCATTTTCTTTCATCGATGGCCATGATCAACAATAATTAGGCGAACGTAGCGCCCTTGATAGGATCGATATGAAAAAATGTCCGGATTCGTTGACCTACCAGCTTTATTAATACCACCGACTTCTTGGGTTAAGCCTAACCGTTGGATACCGGAGATCACGGATTGTATGACGGCTGCAGGTGTTTTGAAATAGATTCAAAGAGATTAAGTACTGAGTGAAGTGACATGCTAAGAACTAGCTGCGACCATACAAAAGGATAGCAAATGGATCAGAGTTCGATAAATCTGAGAGAGAACGTCAAAAGCACGGCTTGTTGGGCTTCCCTTTGCAAAACAAAGCGAAAACAGAAAAAGTCGAGTAGCTTTTACTTAGAAGTTTAAATCCTAAAGCTAGCGTGAGAAAGAGAATAGGAACAGAGCAGAAGAGTAGATTATTTTATGGAGCGCCTTTTGAATTTTTATCTTCGCGAATGGTTCTTCTGACGTTGTCTGCATTGTTCTCTTTCTCTTTCCGAGTAAGAACCCGAGCAAGAATGATGACAGTACCACTGAGGCGGTTGTGCTTTTGTACTCTTTCAACAGGCGACCTCATAACAACATGGTATGGCATGGCTTGCATCTTGTTGAAATGATGAATTTGGGATAAATTACTCCAAGACTTTGATTCCGTGATAGGCAAGACTTTTATGTTGGTGAACAGTCTCCATCGCGCAGAAATACTGTGGATGACAGTCTGCATAATTTTATGTGAGAAATTTCTGCTGATTCTTGAAAGGCTTTCCAGAAACAAACGCCTAGAAATTCGCATGGCCGTCAATGTGTTAATTCGATAATTTGTTACAGATTTTGTCGAAGTTGTTACTACCGAGCAATGCTTTCTTAGTCTGTGAAAGACTGCTTCAACAAACGCGGGAAGAAAAATTGGAAAGGTTCAAAATTTGTATACTTTCTAGAATTTCTGACTAAAGCTTTTGGAGCTAAACAAGACGTTGCCAGCGTGTAAGAGACCTTAATAAACTACACAAGTTGTCCACTGAGAACATGCGTAGTTTCTCGAATAAAGCCAAAAGCCCGTTGGCTGGCTCCGACTGCGGTAGAACCAAGCGGGTGGCACAATTCATCCGTAGGGAATATGACCAGCCGCAACACGGCGATATAGTGGAGTCCAGAACTTGGCATCCAGGCTCTTTTACACAGTCAAGGGTGGGGCGCGCATAGCCTGGATACCAATTCCTGGCAGCAATGCTATCAGTGCAATTTGAAGTTCGTCTACATGAAAGCAGGCTTCGCCATGCGCATTATCAAGGGCCTAAGAGTCCCGACGGTGACCCCGTGGCTAAACAGGTGCATCACTCTCAACTTATTTATGACCGGAGGAGTAGTACGTAACAAAGAAAGGATACTTGGTCGTAATGGCTTTTCCAAATAAAATGTATACTGTCTTATAGAGCATGGAACTCTGATTTCAAACCTGCCTTCTTTATCTGCTAATCGCATTTGGAAGATATGGGATTTTTTGCGGCAAAAAAACTTCAACGCACAGCTACAGTAAAATCATTCGAAGTTGTAGTATGTGAGCTCAAATCGGGCCATGATTTGTCACGGCGCTTTATGCAGTAATGGCTTCAGTCTAATAAACTCACGCTAGCCATAACACCTTTCAAGCGCCAGGCAGGCCTCAATGCTTTAATACCCATTGATTTAACGGGATTGGGGACTGGAAGGCGACCACTCGCGCCTGCGACGCAGTTTGCATCTCTCTCGCGAGCGTGCTCTCTGACCATTCTCTGGCCTTGAATAGGCCTAGAAGCCCCGTCTTTTAGCCGCCAATCCCGTTGAATCAAAGGGTACTTTACACAAATCTTTGAAATTTTGCCAACTACTGATGTCATCACTTCATGATCACGCTCGCTTGAATAGGCTATATCTGGATATTCTCCAAGACATCAGTGTATACTTCCAAAGCTTACATCAGAAAAACCTTTAGTTTTGAAGCCCTTCAGGAGAACTGTACTTCAATTCATTTACTATACAAAAGACACATAATTCAAAAGATGCCAAAGACCTCTGATGAATATAACCAAAGTGGCAACTAAGTCCGCTGGACGTCCTTGCATCCGAGTGGAGTAGTGTTTGAAAGAAGCGCCACACGGATTGAGGGATAAAAATGCGTCCTATAATATTAGGTTGGCAGTTTTTCCGCACCAGATTCAAAAAACCATAACTTCTGATTTTTCCAACCGATTTGACTGCTTTTATTTTTGTATGAAAGTAAGTCATGCTCTTTATAATGGCATCTAAGCTGCTTACAAATGGTCATCCGTTGCATAGATAGGAGCTGTAGAAGAAAATTAGTCAAAATTCGAATTTTCTGTGTAGGGTCATAAAAAATTCTAAACTTGCAATAAAAATCCGAGCAGTTGGTATTATAAATTCTACTACCCATTCGTTCTAACTGCGCAAAGCTTGTGCTGGTTGAACGTCTCTATCAAAAGTTATGATTTTCGAACAAGCAATACAAAAGGGCGATGATTTATTTCGGCATTTTTCTCAAAAATCATAACTTTTCATGGAGACGCTCAAGCAACACAAGCTTTGCACAGTTAGAAAAAGCTGGTAATGTGACCTATAATACCGACTGCTCCGATTTTTGCTGCACATTTCAATTTTTTTGGACCCAACACAGAAAATTGAAAATTTGAGTAATTTTCTTATACCGCTTATATCTATGCAGTGTATGCTCATTAGAACGCCGCTAAGATACCGCTATGAAGAAAATGAATTGCTCTTTCAGATAAAGAAAGAATCACGCAAATCCGTTTTAAAAACCAGAAATTATGAATTTTTGAAATTGATGCGAACGAACTTTCGGTCCAACCTAATATTATCAGACGCATTTTTAACCCTCTATCCGTGTGGCGCTTCTTTCAAACACTACTCCACTCGGATGCAAGGACGTCCAGCGGATTTAGTTGCCACTTTGGGTATATTCATCAGAGGTCTTATTAAGGCATCTTTTGAATTATGTGTCTTTTGGTTATGTACAGTAAATGGATATAATGTACAGTTCGCGTGGAGGGCTTCAAAACTAAGAGATTTCTCTGACTGTAAACTATGGAATTATACACTGATGTCTTGGAGAATATCCAGATATAGCCTATTCAAGCGAGCGTGATCATAAAGTGATGACATCAGTAGATGGGAAAACAGAGGAACTATGAAAACTTTGTATCTCTACGGTGCAATAGACTGCTCGAATACCTCACTATCATTACGGTTGGAAGTACGACATTCAAGTTGTCAGACGGCTCATAGATGATTGCAACGCTACAGAAAACAGTGATCACCTACTGAAAGCAAATAGAAATTCTCGTCTACTGCGTTAGTCTCAGCGTTCGAGTTATTGAGTCTTTAAAATTAGTTCCCTACAATACCGCTCACATTTTTTGAAAAATAGACGCGAATGTATGGACATGTATGGACATGTACGGACATGTCCATACATGTATGGACATATCCATACATGTCCATACATGTATGGACATATCCGTACATGTCCATACATGTCCATACATTCGCGTCTATTTTTCAAAAAATGTGAGCGGTATTGTGGAAGAGCTCAAGCTGTCTAAGATTGCCCACACTACCCTTAGAGAATGAAAAAATATCTGAGTTACAAGATCAGAGACTCATCTAGCAATTTATAAGATTTATAAGAAAAAAAGGCTGGTGGCAAATTTTTTGTAAAAATGAAATGCTCTAGAAATTAACGCCTTCAGCTCGATGATATTATTTTACGACCAAATTTAACGACTCTACATGCGTTATCTTCTGCTTTCCGCTAGGTTTGGAAGGTTGTTAGTGAATCGATTTACCTCCATTTCTTGTCAAATTTCAGTTTTTGTTCTTATAGCCTTTTCTCGTTTTTATGCATACAGGTATAAAAATTCACTATGTTTAGTAGAGAAAATGATTGCTATGCAAGTTCAAAAAAGAACTCGCCAAGCAACAATGACAACATTCAGATCCCTAATCCATTTGAAATAATTTGTGAGGCAGAATATTAACAATTCGTTGCAATCCCTAATTCTGCTCAGCAACAAATCTTGAAAGTCAATTAATAAGCTTATTTCGTTCTCTTTTTCGCACTAAGTCATCGTCACCCTTGAACATCTTGTGTCATTGCATTCTTCGTTTGAAAAGATTTTGTGTGAGTTGAGTCCCTGTAAGAGCCAAACGGAGATGATGACACGTTCTTCATTGCTCAAACGTGACATAATTCTTTGTTACGTTGTTCTTCAAAAGTGTCAGCAAACGATAAGAGAACTTTTACGCAAAATGGTGGTAGAAAAAGCTTGTTAAGCGTTACTAATGAATTAGTCAATAGGATCAACTCCTTATCAGCGACGATTCGCTACTGCTATTGATTGAAGAACAGCTTCAGAGTGCATATTCAATCGCAAAAATGTCAAATCATATTATTTGATTGCTTTGCGTAATCGCTGACTATCCATGTTACTATTTTTATAGAGTTTCTTCTCCTGCATCACATAGCTAATTTGAAGTTAAATTTGCCAATTTCGTCCTACGTCAGGCATTTCGGATTACCCATGGGAAGATGAGGACTTTATTCTCCATACTTCTGCTCGTTGCTATCGCACCTTTAATTTCCCAGCAGTTCTGTGGTGAGTTGGTATTATGTATTTATCACTATATAAGTTTAGTCCAAGCTTAGCAAAAGTTGCCGAAATTGTTGGGTCTTCTTTTTGCTGTATCTTTATGAAGCTTATCCAGTCTCCTCTTTTTCCAAATTGTAGTTTATTTCATCTTGCTCTCAGTCCTCGGATTGGTTTTATTTGCTACTAAGGGGAAATGAACTAAACCCAGCCATTCCAGACAAGCTGTATATCATCGGACTCATCCTGAAACGCTTATTTTAAATATGTATAGTACATGTTTTTTATCTGCCAAGCGACTATCTGGAAGGAGTTATGAGGGTTCAAATATGAGAAGTTTTCAGGTTTCAACGCATATATTTCCTCGAAAGGTAGCCTAATGGCGCAAATCTACAGTGGCTATGATTACTTTATTTACAAGGATGGAGCGCATTCATCAAAAATCAAAATAAGTGTTTTCGAAACCTATTTCGTGCGACATGCGCTACAGAACACTTGACAAATGGCACATTTAAACGCTCATAACTCCTGCCAGATAGTCGCTTGACAAATAGCAAACACATATTTGTGACCAGCGTTTTAAGACGAGTCCGATGATGTACAGCATGTATGGTATGGTTGGGTTAATTTCTGACCATTTCCTGCTAACAAGGGAACCGTGTCGAGTCGAAGTGGCCTTTCCAGATGAGATCCATACTGCTTCAAAGAGTATTGAGCGGTGATTCCAAATCTCCTTCCAAATCTGCCAAGCGCCTCTGGACGCCGAGTTATGACCGTTCTTTGGAACGAATAATGAATGCAGACTTTAGGTAAAATTGGTTGTTACAATCTTTCCAGCGCTCAGATAAAGCAATGTTAAGTATTAGCAAATTAAATAAGATGTATCCATTGCGTAAACAGCTCTGATACTTGACACTGGACCATTTGAGCAAATTTGGGCGAATTTGCTTAAGTTTTGCGCTCAATTTTTTGACCTGAAAAACGAGCATAACTCGGCGTCCAGAGGCGCTTGGCAGATTTGGAAAGCAAATTTGGAATCACCGACTACTGCTCTTCAAGGCAGTATGGGTCTCATCTGGAAAGGCCACTTCGACTCGACATGGTTCCCTTGTAAGTTGTTTGTAAATGAGGTTGCTCTGGGGAACCATTTATTAAAGCAGGAATTTTGTGAAACTGATGCTATCCCATTGCGATTTTTGTTCCTGTATCGACTCTTGACGTTCGTATAATTGCCATTAACAGGCCTCGTATTCTCTATTCTCTATACCAAGACAGAATATAAGCGTAGAGGGTGCTCAAGGATGATTTGCCATGACCGTGGTCATGAAATTCGTTATATAAACTTCAATATGAGAAAGTACGAGTAGTATCCTTTAACCTCTCTCTTCCCTTTTCAACACAGTATTATGTCTACTAGGATCTCAAATAACTCAACCTTTAATACTTGTAAGCTGTGGTATAAGCAAGTCAAATTTTGTTCTTGATTGAAATATTCTTTACTAAGTTGTTGACGGTACCCACCATTCTACGGTACCATCGAATCTGAGTGCTCAATAACCTTCTGTCAAAGTGGTCTTCATCTCATGAAAAAGGACATCTTTCGAACGTTCGACGTGGGCATAGGCACCGTTGCCGCAAAATTCTCATTAGAATTTACATAGAAACGGCATATTTGCTGTTTTCATACTTAGTGCCGTTCCTTTGCGAATTTTTGAGCTATGAGTCATGGTTCACACTTTGTGTTGGCTTTCTTTCTCGTAGCACACTTACTGATAACGTAGATAGTGGCACAAATTCTTGAGCTTACGACCTCAAGACATCTTACGTAGTTCTTAAGTTTTTTCTCGATTATTCGACATCGACATGCATGCGATATTGAACTACGCAAATTAATCGCTTAGAGGAACTAAAAGTCGTAACAGCTGTGGATCTTATCTTTCTGGCTCTAATTTGCTTTATCCTTCTAAGAAGCAAGAAAAAACATTGCGATTTTGAAAAATAATTTCTCCTCTTTCTGTTTGTGTAGCTAAGAAGTAAAGTGAGTATTTTATGCCTCTATAAAGAACGAACACCAAACTTTAAGCAAAACCACTGTACAATATGTAGTGGTCCTATTTTTGTTTTGCTAGTTAATTGCTTACGAGTGTAATACCTGCGAGTTTTGTATCCGTAGACATTCAAAAAAAAATACTGGAATCATAAGTAGGATTCTTTCACTCAGCCACTGTCGATAATTTCATCCAAACATTTACGCTTTTCGATATTACTCTTCAAACATATTCGCCATTTCAACAGAGTAACATTGGTGTTTGATTAATTTCCTATCAAAACTGTTTCTGAGCATATTTGATCACTATGCATCCACTTATATTGTTAACGAGTTTGTCTGCGAATACAGTAACAAAATTCCTTCATAACTTTTTTCTACTGGAGCTTAAAAAACTCGCCTTGTTCAAAATTGACTTGACTCACGCTGTTTTTAGCTACTGATGGAAATGATCCTACGCCAACTTGGGCTCCGTCTGACTCGTGCACAACCGATTCATTTGCGAATATCAAAGTTCCTCCAGTGCTCAATGCATCTGCCCAGACATATGTAGGTTCTTGGAGAACTAGATTGCACAACTCAATCAACAAAAGCCAGTTTATAGGTCCAACGCGACTGCGGCATTGCGGTGATCTTGGATTTGGATAGGACTTATACCTCGGTTGACGATTTCGCTAATGTTCGCTTTTTTATTCGAGACACGATCGCTGCATGCATGTCAAGAGGCATTGGTTATCGTACCTATGTTTATCCTATGTTCAACTCCGTAAGTTTTTAGGCTCTCCTATTTTTAAATGAAGTTAATGAGTTGACCAAGCATCAGCTAATCTGTCTCTTTATCAGTGCTAAATGTTAAGAAGATAAAAATATACAGTAGAAAAGTCAACATTTGAAATATGCCCTACGTATTCAAAGCAATTCGTAAGGAATCAGAGTCATAAAGTGATCTTTACCTGCTAGTATAAAATGTTTTACTTTAGTCTATCCAAACAGTTTGCTGCGCAACGGATGTATGTAGCCAGCAGATTGGACTTATGGACTACTGGGACTATGTTGTCAATTATGAGACGTTGGCACCAGTCCAGAATGAAACGCAAGAAGCCAATTTTACATATTCACTCGTTGGTTTGGTAAGTTTGTTTTTAGCTATCCGCATGCCCTCAGAATGTGTAATAGAAAAAAACTACGGAAGTGCAGAAATCATTGGTTCTCTTTGGGTAAATAGTTGAATTAGCCTGAGTTATAACCGAGATTTTTTTAGATGAAGCAGTTTGCACAGCCGAAAACGAAGTGCCTGTATAATACAATCGTGCTGTTAACAAATAGGATTTTTATAACAAATCAAACGGTACTGGGAAAGGTCAGTGCAGATCCTTAGTTTTTCTGCAGAAAAATTCTGTATCACATGTTTCATGTTTTCCTGTTCATTCATGTTTTCTTTTTCCTAGCTTATGCAGTATTTTTGATTTTATATAGTTTTCTTTACATGAAAAGTAACGTGTGCATGAGTTTTTTGTAGGATATCTCAAATATCGTCAACTATGGATGTATCACATTCACAGTAGTCGCTCTTGGAAACACTGGAATCAGTCAGGAAATGATGTTCGATTACTATTCCACTTATACGCAACGATTATTCGTAGTTCCGGGCTATAACTGCATCACCAATCTTGACGTAAGTGGAGCTTTTCGCTGATAAACACAAACTACCGTAAGTTTTATTTGGTTGGATAAGAAATAACTTCATTTGACATAGTTATGTAACTCTGTGAAGTACGCATAGCTTTTCACGGGCTAAGATTCTTTGTGCAAAGGCAGTTTCAAAACTCTGATATTATACACACTCACACAAGAATTTCTATGCAAGAATGTTAGCTGTTTCTTCATACAATAAAATTTTCGAATATTTGGTTTTCATCCGCGGAAAGTTCACAGATGAGGTAACTTGATGACTGGAACATTCACTTTCTTGCTATATGGCGTGCCGGTCTTGAGTAGATATGCAATTTTGTGTGCGAGCAAAAATGTGAGAAGTTTCTAACATTTGTGTATGGAAGTCGATTTGGTAGTCCAGATCGCTTGAGTTTGAGTTGATCATCCTGTAATTGTCAAAAATACTAAATTCTGAATCTTGTTTACTCACGTACGTCCATTTACGTCCAACTTCATTCTGTCTTTTGTACCATGCTTTTTCGAAAATTTAGTGGGAAGATTTGGGTGTCCTCTCTACACTATCAGTCATTACAAAAATAATTGCTGTGACACAAATAGACACCTAATCTGCTTTCCCAAGGTCATACAGATATCAGTCTGTAAATTCTATAAATTCTCAAACCCAATATAATTTATTTTTTAGCTGACCTAATACTCAGACAGTCGAAGGGATACCTCCGGCGGGCAAATGGCGCGAGTCTGCCACCTCGCACTCTGAGCGCTCCGGAGCCCTGCCATTTCACCCATTTTAGTGCTCCGGGGCTCTCCCAAAACTGGCTCACCTCCGGAGCAGAGATTTGCGCGTCCCGGAAAGGAATCCCATTCGTTCAACGTGACGTCAATGTGACGTCATGGTGACATCACAAGCAGGCGAAGGGGACCCCTCTCCGGGACGCGCAAATCTTTGCTCCGGAGGTGCGCCAGTTTTGGGAGAGCCCCGAAGCACCAAAATGGGTGAAATGGCAGGACTCCGGAGCGCTCCAGAGCTCGAAGTGGCAGACTTGCGCCATTTGCCCGCCGGAAGTATTCTTCGACTGTTTGAGTAGATGACTCAAACATTAGTCACGCAAAAATTTGAATAATTCAAAATTGTAATACAGTTTTCTGCAGGATTGCATAAGACCGTGTGGCGTAGAAGGTGCCACTGACTGTCAAAACGAGCAGCTGACAAAGTGTCCATATCCAACGACCACCACGACCACTACCGTCACCACCACAGAATTGCTAACGACGACTACGGTAGGATGCACCCGTCATACTGTAGCTGGCTCAAGAGTGATGAATATCCTTGAAGACCACACCGGATCCGAGTCTGAGCGACTACTGGCATATCATCTATCTCTTCGCACTTTCCAATAGGACCACCAATGACGAGTTCCAACGAGCTGTCAAATTTATCGCGACTCCACTACAACATTGTGCTGTGAGCTATACTTGAATTTTTTTGATTAAGTATCAAGTGTCTTTCTGAATTCAGAAAATATTACAGAAGTCAAACGACAAGGTGGCAGTGCGATTTTTGGCGAAAAACAACGTCGACTCTGGCTGGCTGACTCGCCTTGAGCATGTGAACAAATTTCTTGAAACACTCAGCGCCGATGAAGTTTTATTGGATGCAAGTGAGCCTTCGACTTTGCTAGACCTCTCGGATACGCTTTGAAAGCTGATTTGTCGTAGTTCTAGCCGAAACGGTAGACGTTTACGATAACACTACGCTGATCCTCGTCAACAAAGCAGTGAACATCAAGGAAGGGCAAACGTCCACAGATAATGAACCGCGCATCACTTTGCTCACCGATTTCGTCTCGCAGGTTAGGTTTTGAGCATTTGCTAGATAACTATTGAGTTACTTAGTGCCATAAATGAAACAATTTGTCAAACTTTGCACACTTTGCTGCAGTAAAGCGTTTGCGTATATGTATGAATCTCTAATGTAAGCTCATTCTAATGTGATTGAGCGAACAATATAATAGAGGGGTACAGTGAGAGAATAAACAGCAACAAAAGAATGTGCTACCGCACAACTTCTGCCACGCTCTTGAACTAGGAACACAATATGTGGACACCTAAAAGGAAGCGAAAATATAAAATTAAAATAACTTGCCTTTTTTGATATAATATTTCACGAACTTGCAAAGACCTTTACCTTTTCATGCGCAAAAGCTTTTTTATACATACAGTTATCACTCTTCCATTCAAGACAGCACTGTGTCCCTGCTTGGTTCTCAATATTTTGAGATTATTCATACGAAGTTTCAACTTGATGGGCTTGAATTTCGCTGACTGAACTTCTAAAAATTTTAGTATAATAATTTTTTGCTGTCTTAATTCATTTGCTCGTTATCAACTTTTCAAGGTAAAAAAGTCATGTAGTTTGCCAAGTCTTTTTGGCTCGATTTTATCCAACACATACTCAGAGAAAGAAAGAAAGGAGGAGGATCACTCAAGCACGTTGCAGTAAATTAAATCTTTTACTACTGTAAGTTTTGTAGAGTATCCCTCTCAAACAACAGGAGTGTATAACTGAACGTCAGACTTTTCGTAGAAATTTACGATAAATTGTTGAATTCATAACTCTTCTCACAGGCGTAGTTTAGCACATATGTTGCTCAGTCAAAAAGAGGCCAGGAATGTTATAAATTAGCAGTTTATTATTCTAGTAAAGCGCTTCAGATTTTCAGTCACCTGATTAAGATGGTAAAAATTTTAGCCATTTCCTTGCATCTCGTGAAACTTGTACCGAGTAGAACGCAGACAATCAAAAAGCTCACGACCTTTTCTTCATAGCAAAATAAGTCAAGCAAACCTATTGGGACAACAAGAAGTTACGAATTACCATTGGAGCGAAACACTTCCGCAACGACTTGTTATAAGAGTATACTGGTTTAAAACATCTACAGGAAAGTAGACGCAGTCAACGTCAAAGTATACAAGCAGCCCTTCTTTCGAGTAAATGTTCCGCGAACTTTTCTATCGCCATCATGCACTAGAAAGCTTCACTGACATTCAGCAATTTTGATTTATAATCTCCCTCTTTTTGGCAGTTTTTCTGAGCAAGGAGTTTGCCACAAGCCTTTATTTACTTGCTGCTACAATTATAATGCAACTTTAAGCACTTTTACGGCTAAACGTGCAGGAAAAATAACTTGGACTTTAGTCTTCGGTTGCTGAATTACCGTCCGTAAGATTATACAGCTATCTGAGCCCTGAGAAGAACTAGCAAGAGCATATTTTTCTGTCAATTGAGTGTAAATATGCACAATTTTAGAACTTCTCTTCTGTTGATAATAGCTTTTTCAGAATTTCGTTGCCGCCTATGATGATGTAAATGGATCACTGCTGAAGCAGTTGCAACCATATTATTTCGAGATTATCGCATTCAATACGGTAGATCAAAGTATCCTATCTTTGGTCCGATTTCATAATCACGGCGGTTAAGGTGGCCGCAGAGATGTACCAGAACCAAACTGCTATTCCTCGAAGTCACATTATCCGCGATCCCAATTATGGCGATAGTCCAAAAAATATGATAGAGTTGTGTCCGAATAAAAGTGAGTCTTTGCTGCCTACTATCGTCGTCCTTCCAACACTGCTTTCAAAGTATGGTTTTGGGCTTTGAGAATTTTTCAGAAACTGTGCTGAAATATGAAACGACTTATCCAAATGTCGGAGATTTTGAATGAAAAAAAAAGCGCCTTTTTATGGGAAATAGAGCCTTGTTCGTCATCCTTGCTCTAGATACCCTATTTCACAGACTAATACCAAGGAGCTCTTTGTCTCATTTGGAAAAGATCTCTATTATCTTCTGGTTCACTTAGATGTATGCTTCCAGTTTGTCGGAAAAGCTGCCACTTCAAGATGCTTCATCTAAATAATGTTACATATAATTCAATTATGTCAATTATGTTTCACAAAAGGATATGACGCTAGGCTTGCTTAGGATGCTCCTTCTTCCAAAAAACACGACTAACTTCTTCAAAAACTAAGAATTCTTTGATTTTGTTTTTGAGTTAAAAGCAAAAAGGTTTGCAGCAACTTGAGCGGGTTTGAGTCTGTGCCCTTAAATTTCCCGTGAGACTTAGGCATATCTAGAAATTATTAAGTCCTCCAAAAGTAATTTTTTAACATAAATATTTCAAAAGCCAGTACGGTCCATGGTTTTTGTCTTTTCAAGTTTCGTTGATTGAAAATTTCATACCAACCCCTCGGAAGTCCAAGTAGTGATCAAATAAAGCCAAACATGCAGATGATAAACAAATTTGTCTCTCTTCCATTGCTTGTTTTTTTTAATTTAAACTTATTTTTTGATGCCATCAATTTTATTTATGTGTACTTGGTTAACTCAAATTTATAGAACAACAGACGGCGGGCAACGCAGACGTTATCCGATGCAACTTTTCCTAGTCTTTCTAATATTAGGTTGGTGCAAAAATAATGAGCGTTTTTATTTGCTTGCTTTAACAAAGCAACCAGACTCAACCCAACAAAGAGTAAGGGGTACTGTTCGATAGAGCAAAGCAAGCTCTACAAGATGGCACTCATGCCTTTGCGCCATGCTCGATCCACGGAGAGTTCGAACTCAAAATCTAAAGATTTCCAAATGCCCAAAAAATCGAAAAAAATCAGATCTTCGTCCAAATAATTTCTACGGACCTCCCACTCGCTCATATCAATACTATCGATATCTGATATCCATATGTGCAATTGCCGTATTTTCTCGTTGACTAGAAAACAAGAAAACGAAAATTCCCCTGATTTTCTCAAAGCAATGCTGAGCCGTTTTTGCATATGTAGTTCTATACTACAAGCCTAAGTAAGTATAACTGTAGATTTTCAGCCCATTCCAAGCTGTAGTTTTCGAAAAATAACGAGTTCGGATTTTTTCGGTTCAGTTTCAGTGCTAAAATCGACATTTCTCGAAAAGTACCATTCGAAATAGGCTGAAAACCTACAGTTATACTTACCTAGGCTTGTAGTATAGAATCACATATGCAAGAACGGCTCAGCATTGCTTTTAGGAAAACACGAAAATTTTCATTTGTTCAGCTTCTAGTCAAGGAAAAAGTACAGCAGCTGCACATATGGATACCAGATATCGAAAGTAGTGATGTGTACGAGTGAGAGGTTCGTAGAAATTATTTGGACCAAGATCTGATTTTTTTTCGATTTTGGGCATTTGGAAATCTTCAGATTTTGAGTTCGAACTTTCCGTGGATCGCGCTTGGCGCAAAATCATGAAGCCATCTTGTAGAGCTTGCTTTGCTCTATCGAACAACACCCATTACCCTTTGTTGGGTTGAGTCCGGTTGCTTTGTTAAAGCAAGCAAATAAAAAACGACATTATTTTCTTGACAACCTAATATTTCTAACGGTTTTTTGTTTCCGATTCGTGAATTCCTCGGGGGATAAGGATAATATCATCAAAATTCATGTTTGAGTGCACCTCAGGCGGTAATTGATACGAGACTTGACTCAAATCCGCAAACTTATGTACTTTGTGAAGTATCTCTTGGATAACAGACCACCTTCAAAAGTTTCAAATTCCGAAGGTAATCAGAAGGGAAAAAATCTACTTTGTATCCTATGGGGTTTGCTCTTCCGTTAAGTCATCGAACGCACCCAAAACCTTTTGAAGGCAGCGTAACCCAAAATTTCGCCTCCCATGTTTTTGCCATCCTGTAGCTTTTCCGTGCCTTGATCACAGTTGAGAAATTTGAATTCAGAACCCCCAAAAGACGTTGCAACAGCAACTCCAGCGTACGCTTACAGTTCACGCTGCCGTGGATTCGTCCGGAAAGACGGAACGCAAAAAAGGGGTGGAACGCAAAAAGAATCAGGCGCGTTTTCTCTCCTCAGAAGCAACATCCGGAGAGTGGACCAACGCAGTTGGTCTTCTTTTGGGTCTTACATATACTCCATATAAAAAACTGAGAAGTATAGATTCTGGTTTTGCTTTTAAGGACCTTTGTTCTGTGGAATGTTGCAGTCTGTAAAAAAAGCGAAATGACTTTGGGAACAATCTAATACTAACGACACTTGACCATGTATGAAAATCTAGTAGGATAGTTATGCTTTCATTTTATGCGCTATTAAAAAGCAAAATATGTATTTTTGCAATATTTGCTAATAACCTACGCGGAAATATGAACAAAACTTTGCATTCTGTGGGTCACTTATTTGTGCAACGATCACGGGTTTTACACGAGATTCACAAAAACTATGCGTTGAATAAACAAATTACAGGAGGAGATCCATAGTGCAGTGGAAGGTGAGAAGCGGTCTCGGACCGTTGTAATCAGTGGGGTATCGCAACCACCCGAGGGTCTTAGTGCTAGTGAAAGAGCTGCTGATCTCAAGAAAAAGGTCGTTGATATTTTTAATGTTCTTAATGTGGACTGTAGCGCGAGTGAGCTATATAGGATTGGTAAGAGTGGAGAACCTCGTCCGCGTTTAGTTAAAGTGGTTCTCCCCTCTAAGTTTTATTGGAGGTCCGTGTTGTCCAGCGCCCACATCCTCCGTTCTTCCTTTCCTAACATTTTCATACGTCGTAGTATGACGGAGGAAGAACGGAGGATGGAATATGACCTGCGCCAACAGGCTAGAGAGCGCAATAGGGGACAAGCAACACGTGAATGGGTTGTCTATAAAGGGCAATGAATCCGCATGGTGCTTTGAAAAAATTAAACTGTTTTTTATTCAACTCTCGCAGTATTGTAAATAAGATAGACCACCTCCACTCTTTCCTTTGCCGACATAAATCAGATTTGGTATTTATAACTGAGACATGGCTTACCTCCAAAATACGAGATTCTGAAGTTGTGAATGATTTGCCCTATTCTGTCCATCGTAAAGATCGGTGTAAAAGAATCGGGGGAGGTGTATGTTGCCTTGTTAAAAATGATATTTCCATTAAAAAGATTAATCATTTTACGGTATCCACGATTTGCTTTCCGTTGAACTCTTTTGCCCCTCCAGCTACAGTCCACTTAAGTTCATTAATTTATCGTCCTCCGAGCAGTACACAGCATGATGATGAACAACTTGCTGAACTAGTGATCAGTCTCATCTGAAGCTGTTGTTTTATTGGGAGATTTCAACCTCCACGTTGACTGGAAGAATCATATTAAGCTTGATCAAAGTTCCAAGCCTCTATTTGTTTTTTAAAGATTGTGGTTTTGAACAATTTGTTTGCAAACCAACTCATGGTAATGCAACTTTGGATTTAATCTTCTCAAATACCCGGAATATCAATAATGTTGCAATCTATCCTCCTATTGCTTCTGCTGACCACAATGTCGTACGATTTCAAGTAGAAGGAAGCTGTTATGGTAAAACATCGTATCCAATTCCTGACTTTCCCAATTTTGACTATGCAGGTCTTAATGAGTACTTTGCAAATGTCAACTGGGATACGGTTTATGATAACTGCTCGGGGCTTAATGAATATTCCCAAACTTTTTGTTCAAAAGTTTACGAAGGCCTAAGTAGATATGGACGCCTACGAAATCTTGGATTCAATGACCTTCGCTGTCCTAAACATATAGTTGCTCTTATTGACCAAAAACACAATTTGTTCGGTAAAATGAATGATGCTTTATCAAACCATTTGTATAAAAAAGTATGCTCTGATTTAGCCTTTCATTTAAAAAAGTTTCTATCAAACTTTGAACGTAGATTATCAAGTAGTAAAAGTTCTAAAAAACTATTTGGTTATTTGCGGCATAAGCTTCAGAACAGCACTGATCTCCCCATTCTTTGTGATGATAGTGGGAACAGCTATGTGAATGACGGTGAGAAAGCAGAAGCGCTAGATATTTTGCAAGTGTTTTTACTGTATCACAAGATCTCCGAGGTGATTCTTCTGTTAACCGTTTTGATCTTCCTCAAACTTGTAATACTATACATTTTCGGTCAGCTGATGTTCATGCTATCTTGGGGTCTTTTAGCTCATTATGCACTGAGCCTTACGATGGTATTCCTCCTATTGTCTACAAAAAGTGTGCTGTGCTGACTCACTTTCGAAACCTCTCTCTGAGCTATTTAATCTTTCCATTAATTTTTGTGAAGTACCCAGTTCGTGGAAGGAAGCCATCGTTACTGCAATTCCAAAAACTAGATCTGCGTCTACAGTATCTGATTCTCGTCCCATAAGTCTGACACCACTCCAATCGAAGTTATGGAAAAAATCATCAGAAAAAAAACTGTTTCATTGGCTAAGAAATTTCCATCCAATACCTCCTGAACTTCATGGTTTTTTATCTGGTAGGTCAACTACTACTAATCTTGTTGCAAGTGTCTTTGATTGGAGAAAAGCTCTTAATGCAGGGTTGTCTGTCGATGTTGTCTATGTGGATCTATCGAAAGCATTCGATAAAATTCCTCACCATGTACTATTATCCAAATTACAAAGCTATGGGGTAGATGGAAATTTATTGCAGTGGTTCCGATCCTATTTTGAAAATAGATTTATTACAGTCAAGGTTGGGCAGTCTTTTTCCAATAGATATCAATGTGCTAGTGGAGTACCCCAGGGTGGGGTACTTTCGCCTCTTCTTTTTCTTATCTTCACTTTGGAGCTACCTTCCCTTTTGACTTTGGGTGGACTGAGTGTACAGATTTATGCGCATGACATTAAGCTGTACGTCTGTTATAGAGAAGAGGATCATCATGCTATGCATGCTGCACTTCAATCATTCATTGAAAGATAGAGCTGTTGGGCAATGCGTAATAGTCTTTCTCTGAATCTTAGCAAGTGCTCCTTTCTGCATTTTGGGAGAATGAGACCTTTCGATTATGAAGTGAATGATTTTGTTTTGACAATGTGTTCATCGGTCCGGGACCTAGGTGTTTTGATTGATTCCCAGTTGAAATTTACTGTACACATTGATTATGCCGTGCAAAGAGCGTACTCTTCGCTGTTTGCTATTTTTCGCAACATTCATATATGTGATGAAAACACTCTCTTCAGACTGTATAAAGCCTGTGTGCTCCCTCATTTTGAGTACTGCTTTCAAGATGCAACCCCTCATGTAGAAAGGAGACCCTAAAACTTGAAAGAGTTCAGCGAGTGTTTACGAAAATGGTCCTCTATCGCAAACTGCGAAGTATATCCAGAGAAGACATTCCATCTTATGTGGAACGCCTTAGAATGCTTGGAATGAAATCGCTGACGAGTAGGAGGATAGTGGCTGACTTAGTTTTTTGTTTCCGTATATTGCGAAGAGAGGTTGATTTGAGAGCTAGCAGTTTTGAATCTTTAGGCCTGCTAGTTCTAGGCGTGGCGGCTTTAATCTACATTATCCTAGGTTACAAAAGAGCTTCTATTCCGGTCTTTTCAACTCATTATTCTATCGCTGTGCACGCTGGCTCCATCGACTGCCTCCCAAATCATTAACTTCCAAAAATAGCTGGGCTTTCAAAAGAAGTTTGCTAAAGATTGATGTCCCTAGTATTTTGCATTGCGGACCGTACCTCTGTTGATACTTTTTTATTCGTTTTAAGTCTGATTTAGGTTTTTTGTTCAATAAGAACAGCTTACCAGTTCAATTTCGCAAGTCCTTACTTCTGATTACTTTTTTTTCATTATTTTTCCTTTCTCGCACCTATCCTTAAAAGTGTTCTTTTCTTTTTCAGGTTTTCTTGCGCGGTTTTTGGAACCTTCATTTATGGCCTGGTTAATTTATGTCGGTCTTATTACGTCAGCTGGTGATTGTGCAATTAGTGGAGCTCGCTCCCAATCGCTTCATGCTCTCTTGCCATCCGTGCGCATTTCCGATTCAACCAGTACATGTGTTCAACATGTTCTACTTTTTTTTCTCTGCTTTGCTAGATTTGTCCTTCTACTAACTCGACTAGACCATGTAGTTTTGGGCCCAGCCTGACTACCAGCTAATTACTATTCATACGGCTTGCTGATTCTTACTACGCTTGCTCAACCTACTTTCCTGTTTATACTTGGAGCTCAGGACCCTCCCCAGCAAACCGTTTGGGCGGGGTTTGCCAGTATACCCGCCACCCGAACTTCCTCCGGTTTGCTTTTATGAATTATATAAAGATCGTTCCTTGCTGGCAAACGAGGGGGCATGGGTACTTCTCCATAAAGTCTATGCTAGCACAAGATTACGTGCAACCGAGATACAAGTCATGCAAGCTTACACATTATTACTACATTACTTTCTTAGTAAGTCGTTTAGACTGGGCTTGGGACGACGTGGTAATTTGTTTTTTGTTGCTGTTGTGTTCCATGTATGACTAACATTTTATTCTTTTTGATTTGGAACGCCTCGAGCGTATGAATGAAATGAATTGAAATGAAAAACGCTCACTAGCACATGCGTGTAACTTTTGATTCAACTGGATTGGCGGCTGGAAGGCGGGGCTTTGCCGCCTAATTAAGGCGCTCACGCCCGCGACGCAATCAGCGTCTCTCTCGCGAGCATGCTCTCCTGATCATTCTCTAGCCTTAACTAGATCGCGTCTTCCTGCCGCCAATCCATTTGAAAGAAAGGTACACGCAAATTTCAAGCGAGACTGTCTGGTTGTTGACTGAAAGGCTCGAATTCAAGATTTCACATAATACACTTTTGAAACCGGAGTTTTCCAGAAAGTTCCGTCTCTACTATCATGTTCGTCATCATCGGCACCTGCGCAGGAGCTGTACTAATTTTGATTGTGGCGACCATTTTGTACAGACAGAAATACATGTGGATGGAGAAGTTGAATAGATTCCGAAATCATCATAATGACGACAAAGAAGTTGACGACGATGAGATGTAAGCTATCACCCTGTTCAAGACGGTCATGACATCTTTCATATTTCATTTTGTCAATAGGCTGTCTCATAAATCCCGTTCGTTTCCACTTATATTTATTTACTTATATTTTATACTTTTCACTCCAATAACTCCCTTCTTTACTATCAGAAAAAAAACTCGGGGTACTTTCCAATAGAGTAATGTAGGCTCCACAAGGTAATCTTAGAACATTTGTACAAAGTTGATTTTAGCTTATCAAGCAAAAAGTCGAAATTTGAAAACTTTCAGAAGCCCGAAAGCTCTGTTTGAAAGATTTCTGACAAACTCTGACTTGTTCATGCACATACACCTCTTATCTATCATTCGCATGCACACTTGCTGGATTATTTTTCCATTGCAAATCGAGTCCAATTCTCTTGGGTTCGCTTACTACTGTCCTTACCATATCTTGATGACCAGCAGGTTGAAATGTGCTTCACCTCATCTTTCATGGCTATGGGAAATGTGCACAGACCACACACTGATTTTCTGCTTTTGTAGAGATTTAATAGCGTAAGACTTCAAAAGTATAACCACCAACAACTTTTAGCCGTTTGGGAACGATAAATTTCGAAAAATCTTAGATTTTGCATCGAAAAGCCCGAAAAAACGGGATGTTTTGGTATTTTCGGCCTAATTCTGTCGCTCAGTTTCTAACACTAGAAAACCAGCAAATGTGCATAAAAGTGTTAGATGAAGAGCGTACAGTTGAATCTTATATATAAAGCTGAATGTCTGTTTGTCTGTCTGTCTGTATGTCTGTCTGTATGTCTGTCTGTATGTATGTGTGTACGTATGTTCCGAATACAAATTTTTATTTCTGAACCGATCGGGACCAAACTTGGCACACATATACTTCAGGGCAGGGAGCGTGTCATAGGCTACTTTTCGTTATCGATCGATATCGATTTTATTGATTTTTTGCAAAATTCGAGCTAGAGGGCTGGGATTTGGCAGAGGGGGGTAATCGAGCATGCTGATCACCCCGAAGGGGTGATCAGCATGCTCGATTACCCCCCTGTGCAAAATCCTAGCCCCCTAGCTCAAATTTTGCAAAAAATCGGTAAAATCGACATCGATCGATAACGAAAAGTGGGCTGTGACACGCTCCCTGCCCCGAAGTGTATGTGTGCAAAGTTCGGTCCCAATCGGTTCAGAGATAAAAATTTCTATTCGGAACATACGTACACGGGTCTAGCTGGCAGGCCCGGCGGAGCCGGGCAAGCCAGCTAGTCATTTCATATGATCATGTGTGTCATTGCAAACACAGTCCACCTTTGGCGTCCTCATCCTGGACTTCCAATTGCAAAAACGCAAAAGACTTACCGTTTGTTATCGATTACATCAACTCGAAGTGATTAGTACCCAAGAGGGAGAGAAAATATGAAGACCACATTGAAAACACTTACCTAAAGGGTTGTTTCCTCCAAGAATCCAGGATGGGGATGGAAACGACAAAGGTGGACTGTGTGTGCAATGACACACATTATCATATGAAATGACTCGTCTGTATAAGCTTGAACAAGTCAGAGCCACCTAGAGATTTTTGGAATGAAGTTCTGAATATTCTTCAAGTTTTCGGTTTTCTGAAAGATTTAGCTAACTCTTGGCAGAAGTTTGGACAGTTTGGATAGATACACTGGAGCTTTGAAGGTCAAGAAAAATGAGGGTTATTGGGATAAAATGAAAAAACGGAAATTATGAGACGACCCAATATTTTCTTCACTTGCTCTTTTGAAGCGAAATCAGAATATCGTAATTTCAAATTAATTAGGCTTTGCAGAATTGATTACTGGGAGCTCTCGCCTGAGAAAGTGATCATCAAGAATGAGCAACTGGGGCATGGTGCATATGGACAAGTGTACAAAGGTGCGTTTGCTCTGGAAATGTTTAGCAATGAATTTGCCAGTACAAAACCTTACAAATCATTTTTTTTCTTTGAAGAGTTTCTCTAAATGGTTTATTGTTGGTGATCTGAAATACTAAACATTAGAACATTAATCACCATTCATATGCAAAAAAAATAATACAAGTATTCGGCTAGCACCAACTTCCACAAACGTTTGATCTTCAATGCTCTCTCAAATAAAATACCAAACACCACTCACTTTTTTCACTTCTTTAAAAGCCGCGATACTGCGTGATAACAGACAGATGCGCATTGATTTTAGGAAATGCAATAGTAATCGCATTATTAACAAGTCGAAGCTTAGAATAACAAAGCGTATGATTTTGAAACAAGGTTAAAATTCCAAAAAATATGTTTATTGTCTAATCTCTTAATAGCTTACTTTCGTTAGCGCTATGTACTTCTAGGAAAGCTCATTGGTCCTTCACCTGGGATACAACGCTACTATAAAACTGAAGCAGCTCGATTCACGGATTGCGATTGCGCGGTAAAGATGATGCCTAAATACGCGTCTGACAGCACTAGAAAGGAGTTCATGCATGAAATTGAGCTGGTAATTTTCTTTTATAAGTGTGTTCCAAAAGACAGAAATCGCAACTTGGATTTATTGAGATGAAAACGCTGGGATGTCACGACAACATCGTCTGTATGTTGGGTTGTATAACAGCCGCTTCAAAGACTTGTCTCGTGATAGAGTTCTGCGCTTGTCGCGATCTTCTACGATACCTGAAACAAAGGAGGGTTGAGCTGGAAATAGTAAGCATTTTCACCTTCCATTCTAAGTTTACTCAACTCCCTAAAATTCTAGAATAGATCTATTGACGAGCAAATCGAGTGCACAAAGGAGTTTTTGAACTTCGCATGGCAGATTGCGCAGGGGATGGTAGGAATAACTACTCTTATTGTTAATCAAAAATTTTTGATTGCCTGTTTTAGTGCTACCTCGGACAGAAGAACATTATTCATCGCGATCTAGCGGCACGAAATATATTGATATCAGGTACAGGAGGAATGAAAAATGCAAAAGTGAGTTGCCTGGTGTTTCCGTTATTGCCTGGATTAGTAGAAATAACTCACTCGAGCTACATGATTCTTTTTTATGCCGGTAAAGACCATCACCTTTTTTTTATTCACTCAAGGTCCTCGTTTCTTCAAAAAATAGATTGACATGGCTAGTGAGTGCGATATCAGGCATTGAGATTGAGCCTGAGTGGCTGAATTACTGGGATTTGGAGTCCAAGGATGTACGTACATGAGAAAATCTGGAAAAATTTTTTGAGTTGTTTAAGGATCATTTCAGAGCGTAATATGTATTGTATTATGAACATCTTTGCGTCTCAACATGTATGTAAACAAATCTACTGCACCCGAACCGAAGAAGAAAGATTTGCGAAGATTTTGATTATCCATAAGAACATTCAATTCATAACAATTCAAAAAGTGCAACAAAGAACATTCAGAGAGCTGGTCAAGTAATATGTCCTTGGAAATGGATAGATGACGACACCAGATTCAAATACTCTAGCAATTCTCGCAATAAAATCCGAAAAGTCGCAAATTAGGTGTTTCTGACAGATAAAATCGCCGATTTAACCTCTCTTCATTTATAATCATTATAGAAGGCGTTTGTTTTCATCTTTTTAGAATGCTTGAATCAAACAATCGTTGTAAGTTGATTGTGCGAATTGTGCAAAACTGATGCAAGACATTTGATCTAAAGTACATGTTGTGTTAGTACTGATCAGTTGCCTCATAGTGATCTGCACTCGCGCAGTCGATCGCAACCTCAGAGTGCGCGGGAAATGAGCGCTATAAAAGGCGCTCCTCATTGCCTTAGTCAGTTCGTCTGTTCACTCATCGCCTCTTTTATTTTACTGTCCTCTATTATTTTCTAATAAATATTCTTTGTTTCCTCGCGTGCTACCTCAGGACGAAGAGTCGACGTGTCCGACGCGGAGGACACAACAGTGGCGATCAGGATAGCGGCTACTAGCGAAGAAGTAGCCGTAACGAAGAAACACGCGCCAGGAAGAAGTCGACGAAGAAGCTGAGAAGAGCTTAACGAACTGATCGATCGACATGGCGAAAGTGGACCTCCAGGAGATGATGATGGTCTTTAAGGAGATGATCAAAGAAGAAAGAAAGGAGATGATGGAGATGTTCCTGAAGCACATCGGAGGCACGAACCAGACCAGTTCGACGGAGATTCCGAACATGATGTCCGCGCTAAGCAATCGGATCGAAAAGTTCAACTTCGACCCAGAAGCGGACGAATGTTTCAGCAAATGGTACGCACGCTACAAGGAAGTCTTCGTCGAAGATGCGAAGCAGCTCACAGAGAGTGCCAGGGTGAGGCTGCTCTGCGAAAAATTGGACAAGGACAGTTTCGAAAAATACCAGAGGCATGTGTTACCAAGGGAGGTAACCTCGATTAATTTCGAAGAAACCGTCGAAACATTAAGGCAGCTGTTCGACGTGAAGATTTCGGAATTCACTATGCGGTACCAGTGTCTAAAACTGGAGAAGGCAGATTCCGAAGATTACCTCCTGTACACCGGTCGAGTGAACGAATTGTGCGAAAAAGCGAAGATCCATGACTTGGACAGCGATGGCATAAAATGCTTACTGTGGATTTTTGGCCTGAAAAGCCAAAAAGAAGCCGAAATCAGGCAACGACTCATAGCCGTACTGGACAAGGAGTACAAGGCTGGACGAAAGATGTCGCTACACGAACTGTATCTGGAGTGCGAAAACTTCCTCAGTCTCAAGAAGGATAGCGAGACTGTAGCTGGTTGCACGAAAATTGTCGAAGCAACAAGCAAGGAGGAACCCAAAAAGCTGGAATGCTGGAACTGTGGTAAAGCTCACTTTGCCAGGGAATGCAAAGCGAAGCAGTGGTTTTGCAAGAAGTGCAAGAAGACTGGTCACAAGGAGAAGTATTGCGAACAAGTGGCGGACAGAAAAGCACTTGTTCAGCAAGATTCGAAACGAAGAATCCACAGAAGCAGCGACACCAGTAAGAACAGAAGTTGGACGAAACCGAAACGTCATGTGCACAGCGTAGCGAAGATTGCGAACGCGATGATGGAAGTGAATTCGACTCGCGTATATGTGGAAGCGAAAGTTAATAGTCATCCAGTTAGTTTCTTACTGGATACAGGATCAGATATCACCTTGCTAAACGAAGCAATCTGGAGAAGCATGGGTGCTCCACTGCTGGAGGAAACAAGCGTGATCGTCAAGAACGCTAGTGGAGGCTCCATGAAAGTCCATGGAAAGCTATGGTGTGAATACGAAATCAAAGGATCCAGAAGCGAAGGCTACGCATACGTGACGCCCCACAACTCACTGCTAGGATTAGAATGGATCCAGAAAAACGAAGATATGTCCTATCACTTAAGCAGAATGGTAGCCGAAGTAAAGGCAGAGCAAACCAGCGACATCGCGACGAAGCTAAAGAAAACCTACCCAGAAGTCTGCGAAGAAGGTCTAGGACTCTGCACAAAAGAGAAAGCGCACTTGAGAGTTAACAAAAACGTTCGCCCAGTATTCAAGGCTTGCAGACCTGTCCCCCATGCTGCGCTCGAAGCCGTCGAAAAGGAGCTTGATAGGCTGTTGGAACTAAGCGTCATAAGTCCAGTGACACATAGTGATTGGGCAGCTCCCATCGTTTGTGTTAGGAAAGCGAATGGAAAGTTGCGAGTATGTGCTGATTTCTCAACTGGACTCAACAAAGCGCTGGAATCATACGACTACCCCTTGCCATTGCCGGAGGATATATTCGCGTCGCTCAATGGAGGCACCATATTTTCGCAGATAGATTTGTCGGACGCCTATCTGCAAGTGGAGTTATCAGAAGAAACGAAGAAATTGGTTGTGATCAACACACATAGAGGCTTGTACCAGTACAATAGGTTGCCTTTTGGCATAAAGACGGCACCAGGAATCTTCCAACAGATAATGAATAAGATGGTGAGCGGTTTGCAAGGTGTAGCAACCTACCTGGACGACATACTGGTCTGTGGAAGAACCGAAGAAGAACATATGGCGAATTTGCTAGCTGTTTTTGCAAGGATAGCCGACTATGGATTCAGGATTCGCTTAGAGAAGTGCTCTTTTGGCAAGCCAGAGATACGATATCTTGGCTTCATAGTAGATCGAAATGGCAGAAGGCCAAACTCAGAGAAGATCGAAGCGATCAAGAAGATGGATGAGCCGAAGAATGTTAATCAATTGAGAGCTTTTCTTGGCATGATAACGTACTATGCAGCGTTTATGCCAAAGATCAAGGATCTTCGTGGGCCATTGGACGCGATGCTCAAGAAAGATGCCAAGTGGGAATGGACACGAACACATCAAGAAGCCTTCGAAAAACTCAAGGATACATTGTCAAGTGAGCTCAATCTTGCTCACTATGATCCAAGACAGAAGATCGTCGTGGCAGCGGACGCCAGCGATTATGGAATTGGATGCGTGATATCGCACAGATATGCCGATGGATCCGAAAAGCCAATTGCACATGC
The DNA here is from genome assembly GCA_958299035.1 of Cylicocyclus nassatus. Lineage (NCBI taxonomy): Eukaryota > Metazoa > Nematoda > Chromadorea > Rhabditida > Strongylidae > Cylicocyclus > Cylicocyclus nassatus. Next base: position 51,815,637 of record CATQJL010000001.1, read on the forward strand.
ATCGCGGTCTCTCACGAAAGCGGAGAAGAACTATTCGCAGATCGAAAAGGAAGCATTGGGAATTGTCTTTGCTGTCAAGAAATTCCACAAGTACATATTCGGACGAAAGTTTCTGCTACTGACGGACCATCAACCACTGTTAGCCATCTTCGGTGATAAGAAAGGAGTTCCAGTCTACTCCGCTAACCGACTCATGAGATGGGCTACAATCCTGTTAGGATATGACTTCGACATAGAGTATGTCAGAACTACGAAGTTTGGACAAGCAGATGGCTTGTCACGGTTGATGAAGAAGAATCAGAGTCCCGAAGAAGACGTCGTGATAGCTGCCGTTGAAAACGACGTAAACTACATGTTGAAGAACTGTATAAGGAAATTGCCAGTGACGGTATCAGATGTGCGATCCTATACGAAGAAGGACCAAGTGCTACGAAGAGTGATGACCTACGTGAAGAAAGGGGAGTGGCCAGACGTGAACGGAGAATTGGCACATTTTCGAAATCGAAGAGAGACATTGTCAATCGTGGAGCAATGTCTGATGTCAGCCGAAAGGGTTGTGATACCCAAGGAGCTTCGAGGAAATGTTCTGAAAGAACTGCATGTTGGACATCCAGGGATAGTAAGGATGAAGAAACTGGCTCGAAGTTACGTCTACTGGCCGAATATCGACAAAGATTGCGAAGACTTGGTACGAAGATGTACGAAATGTCAGGAATTAGCCAAGAATCCGACGAAAGTACCATTAGAAGCATGGCCATCCGCGACTCGAGTGTGGCAGAGGATACACATCGACTTCGCTGGACCTATGCAAGGAGTCTTCTACTTGGTAGTAGTAGACGCATACAGCAAATGGCCTGAAATGATCGAGATGACCAATATCTCGGCTGCGAAGACGGTGAAGGCTTTGAAGAACTTGTTTGCGAGGTATGGATTACCGCAAACAATAGTGAGCGACAATGGTACACAGTTCACGTCGGACTTGTTTGAGAAGATGTGTGACGAAGGTGGAATCACGCATATAAGGACTGCTCCGTACCACCCTCAATCGAATGGACAGGCAGAGCGTTTCGTTGATACGCTGAAACGCGGGATCAAGAAACTAGAGGGGGAGGAGAGGCCAACAGAAGAGACTATAAATGTGGTGTTACAAGCATATAGGACAACACCAAACACGAACTTGAACGACAAGACACCAGCAGAATTGTTTCTAGGCAGAAATTTGCGCACAAGGTTAAGTCTGTTATTACCGATGACAAAAGATGCAGAAGACCCACTCGCACGAAGAAGGCGAGAGCGCATGAAGGATCAGTTCGACCAGAAGCATGGAGTTGTTCGAAAAGATTTCGAAGTTGGTGACCTGGTATACGCTAAGCAGTGGAAGCCACCCCACTTCCACTGGGTGAAAGGAACCGTGATGAGACGTATTGGACGTGTCAATTATGAAGTTATGGTTGGTGATGAGATATGCAAGAAGCATGCAAATCAGCTGCGACATCGAAGCGATAGTGAACAAGTCGCCGTACGACAACAACTTCAACAACAATCCGAAGCTTTGAAGATACTGTTAGATGTTCTGACAGAAGACGACACACTATCGAGGAATGGCAATGCTGCTGAAGGGAGTTCCGAGCAAGCGATCGCGAGCGATGTGCCAGTACCCGTGGATTCGTCGACATCAAGCCACGAGCCCTCCACGCCACCGACAACGCTTCGGAGATCGAGCAGAACGAGAAGACCGGTACAACGGTTCCAACCTAGTCCATAGTATGTTATTGTATGTTTGTTTCATTAGTTTTGTAGTTGTTTAGATGATAGTGATATTTATGTATGATCGATTTCTTAGTTCGTAGTTGTAGTTCATGTTTTTCTCGTAGGCTAGTTTTGTTGTAACTACCCTACTGGGGGAGGTGTTGTGTTAGTACTGATCAGTTGCCTCATAGTGATCTGCACTCGCGCAGTCGATCGCAACCTCAGAGTGCGCGGGAAATGAGCGCTATAAAAGGCGCTCCTCATTGCCTTAGTCAGTTCGTCTGTTCACTCATCGCCTCTTTTATTTTACTGTCCTCTATTATTTTCTAATAAATATTCTTTGTTTCCTCGCGTGCTACCTCAGGACGAAGAGTCGACGTGTCCGACGCGGAGGACACAACAATACATATTAGGCGTTTAAAAATTTCCCTTTTTTAAACAAGCGGAACTTGCCGCAGATCAACTCGAACACCTTTGGGGCTCGATGCAGATTATCCTCCACTTCTAGATGGTAATTCCCACATTTGATTTCAACCGAGCTCTCACAGTGGTCAGGGCTATTTCCCACGATTTCTTCCACGTTCATTTCGCTTTTTGATTTGATTTTTGTGCCGATCCGCCAAAGTAGTCTAGATAACGGATGGACAGAGCAAACGTACAGAGTACAAGACAACTTTTCTTTTTTTCATAACATAATATCTATATAAAATAATTCTTTTATAATTTTTTGCCACTTTCTATCAGAATCACTAAATCTTAGCAGACTGTCCAGACGCGTTCACAAACATAAATTATAATTATCTGCAAAGAATTGGCCAACCGAAAACAACAAAAACCTGCTAGAAAGAAGACAGAAAATTGAAGTACAAAAGGCACTGAATTTCTTGTGTTGTTACCTAGTTTTTGCTAAAAGTTTTTACTATTGAAAACACAAAATCTGTCGTTATTCCATCGGATAACACCTGCTCGCCGATTTGTCGACCAAAGAAATTTGATAACATCAAAAAAGGTACTTCAAAAATTTTGAAAAGCAAGTTATGGAAGAAATTTGTTTTGTATGCTGCAGGGTTAGCCCGGAGCCCTCTCACGTCCTTGATTCCGAATTTGAAGTCGAGAAACCGCGAAAACTCCAACAATCCTCGTTCCACAGAATCCGTAGGCAGGGCCCGGCACAGGTGGTTTACAAAGCAGCTGGATTTTGTTTCTGTGAGAAAAAGCAAAGGGAATATCTTTTTTGCGGAATAGCATTTCGACAGGAGTCCGCACGCTGCCGGCACGCTGCCGGCACTCCCGGCGGCTGCTCTCCCAAACAAACAAAGGGCTTGTTTACAGCGAAGTAATGAAATGACACTTAAATAGTTGTGTACAGGGCTCTTGAATTGCAGAGTCGTTTGCACCAGCGGTCGCGCGACCGCGTCGCGCCCGGGCATCAATGGCGCCGCCTGGATCGATGGCGCCGGCGCCGGCAAAATGCCTGGGCGCGACGCGGTCGCGCGACCGCTGGTGCAAACGACTCTGCAATTTAGGAGCCCTGTAGATGGACAATGAGGAGTTAGAATTGTATGAAAAATTTCGAAAAAATTATGTGAACTGAAGGAGTGCTCAACTTCTTTCGAAGTTATGTGGCTTTCAAGCCACCTGGAAGCCACCTGAGGTGGTGGGAGGGAAAAAGTCATAATTTTTCTCTACCTCACATAGTTTGTTTACCTTCTTCACTTTCATCTACATCTCAAACCCTACAAATTGGTTCCTAAACCGCCTCAAACCCCTTCCCTCCCGCCTGCCTACAGCCCCCTGAAAATTTTGAATAGCGGCGGCAACGCTGCTCCAGGCGCGTAGTGCTGCGCGCCAGATACATTGTGCCGCCAGTCCCAAGAATACGAATATCATTGCGTTTGTTTGATGGTTATTTGGCGTTTTTTGTTTTGCTTTGTTCCGTTCCTTTTCGTGTGTTTTTCTGATATATGTGGAGGATGTCGTACTTTCATAGTGAAGTTAAAGGGGAAGCCATCTCGAGCCGAGCCCTGACTGTAAGGCGAGGGGAGGCGTGCAAGTGGTGCCCAGGCAGCCGCCTACTGCCGCAGCCAGCCGCCAGAGCCGGCGTCAGCGCCGCCGCATATGGTAGAATACTTATGCTAGCCGTCTGAGACCTCATCCGAAAGGTTTCCTCGCACCGTAACGCCTTCGTAGTTGCTGAAGTGTCAGCCCAAGTTTCGGCTGCGTAACACTGAGCTGGAGGAAGTGTAGCATCAAAAAGGTGAGGACGTACGTCCGGGTTAGCAAGATGGTCTGTAGTCTCTCTCAAAGGTCCGAATGCTGCCCATGCCGCTCTCTCTCTTCTGCTAAGTTCGTCCCTCATATCTTGTTCATGTTGATGGTGCGCCCTAGGTAGACGTAGGATGTGGTCTCCTCTACCGGTGATCCATCCAAGTGTAACTGGTCTTCGCTGCAACAGTTGTTCCTCATGAACTGCGTCTTCGTCCAATTGATTATGAGCCCTATCCTTCTCCCGCTTTCATTTAACTCGTTCAACATCTCTTCGGCTTCGCTAACGGATCTTGAAAATAGAACGATATCATCTGCGAAACGGAGATTCGAGAGGTATCGTCCGTCCACTCGTAGACCCTTCTTATCCCAATCGTGTGACTGCATGTACCATTGCAGTGCGGCAGGAACAGCTTCGGCGACAAGGTGTCGCCTCGACGGACTCCCTTTCCAATATGGATGTAGACCGGGTGATCGAACAGCTGTATCGTTATGGTGTATCCTGTATTGCAGTCTACTATTGCTCTTTTGTGGGTGGGGTCTACTTTTTGGACGATCAAGGCTCATAGAAGGGCGTTGATTTCCACCTTATCGAAAGCCTTTTCATAGTCGACAAAGGTGAGGACTAGAGGCAGTTGGTGTTCACCCCGGACCTCCACGACCCCTGTGACGGCTTGGATGTGTGCGATATAATCGACATCTATATCATTTTGAATAGCAAAAATTCTATAATTTATTGATATAAAGCAAATGAACAAGTTTACACAGAACAAAGTTTTCCAAAAGGAATTGGTCACAAAAATTCCTCAAAATAACCAGAAGCTGAAATAAATCAAAGTTCAAAATCTTGCAGTTATCAAGAATCCTTTCCTGGGATTCAAAATCGGAGGAGACGAAATGATAAAACGTACGAGACGAAATGATAAGAAAATCTTCTGGATATAATAAGAAAAGTGTATTAGAATTAGCAAATCATAATTTAGTGATGCTAAGCGGCAGAGGAATTTAAAGTAGGTTCAAATAAATAAGCCAAAGTAGGTCATAAATTAGTAGGTCAGGTCACCGAAGATGGAAGTATGCCACGTAGCATAGTGGAAGGAAGAGTATCGTTCTAGCGCATACGTATGTAATTACAGCCTCAATTAACATCTATTGTATTTCGATGTCCAAATTTCAATGAAAAAAACATTTATTCGCTTGTGTTATTTCTGTGAGATTTTTAATATTTTGTGGCTTGCATGATTTTAAAAACGGTTCCATGGTTCTCAGTAAATTAAGATTTTTCTTTGTTGTCCAAAGTGATGCAGATGTTAATAACGCGCTGCCTCTGAGGCTGATATCTCGCAAATCGTCGCACCTTAGCGCGGCGAGTTGCGAGGAAACCTTTGGTTAGGAGGTTTCAAATGGCTAACGTGCTCAACCAGGCGCTAACGCCAGCCCTGATGGCTGGCTGCGGCAGCAGCCGGCTGCCCGGGCACCACTTGCTATGCACCCTCAGGGGCGAGTTCTCCGGAACGTTGGTTGGTTGGGTGCGCGCGGATAAGGCCGAACGTCACGCCACTCAAACGGGAGAAGCCAATCTGGCGAATCCGTCATCCAGAGCAATCTTCTCTCTATTGAAGCAACTTTTGACAGCGCTAGTTGGGCAAGTATAGCTGGGGGCCCGCTACTATTGGACATCAAAATCTCATCGATCCCATTTTGGGTAGACGGTGCTTACAAAGATATTTGAGCATGCCAAGACTATGAATCAAAGTTCTTGGACCATTTTGTACGAACTAGGTTGGCCATACTGTAATGAAGAAATCTTATATATAAAGCTGAATGTCTGTTTGTATGTATGTATGTCTGTCTGTCTGTACGTATGTTCCGAATAGAAAATTCCATTTCTGAACCGATCCGGACCAAACTTGGCGCACATACACTTCGGGCCCCGGCGGGTGTCATAGGCTACTTTTCGTATCGATCGATATCGATTTTATCGATTTTTTGCAAAATTTGAGCCCGGATCGGTTAAGAAATGGAATTTTCTATTCGGAACATACGGCGGAGCCGGGTAAGCCAGCTAGTGAAATATAAAAGTGAAAAGCTGCACCGAATGCAGTCAAAAACGTCCAGGGATCTTCTTTTGTGAGGATTGTTGCTCTTCTTTGAAAAAAAGCTAAATACTTTCGAAATGACAAAATTTATTTTGAGAACATTCAATTTACATTTTTTTTCTGAGTATAACCACGTGAGCACTATGCACCAAAATTTCAAGTCTTCAGTTTGAAGCAATTTCAGCCTCAGACTGATCCCACTATCAGAATCATTCAGATCAGTGATTTTGGACTGTCTTTCCTGGCGTCAGGCGATTCCTTACCTGCTCAAGGCAGGCTCCCCATCAAGTGGCTGGCGCTTGAATGTCTTCAGCGGGAAATGTTTTCTGTAAAAAGCGATGTGTAAGTGATTTTCTATAATGAGTGGTGATCAGTGTTCAACGTCAAGATTAACATTTTACAGGTGGTCTTATGGTATAGTGCTGTTTGAGATGTACTCTATGGGCGAGACACCGTATCACGATATTGAGCCGACCAATCTGATTTCTCATCTGGAGGCTGGCAACAGACCAAAACGACCACTGCTTGCCTCCGATAAAGTGTAATGCTGAAAACGATAGCCGAGCTAAAAGTTTCATTAATGCACATATGATGATATTTTAAGCGCTGAGACAATGAACCGATGTTGGGACAAACTACCAGAGAAGCGGCCAACCTTCGAAGAGCTGTTGGTCATCTTTGCCACATTATTGGAACAGGTGAGTTTTCGCAATAATTTAGGAAAATTTCCATTTTGTTCTTAGTCACATTTTTTGTTTGTTACTGATTCTTTTCACTACTTCTTAAATGAAGTACTGTGATTCTCCACTCAAAATAGTGTACTTTTCCGCCACTGGATTCTAAAAATGGATTGGGTTGTTGGGAAGGTGCTGCAGCACAACCTATCGCATAAGGGTGCACACCAAGCAGTGATGGAGCATCAACACAGAGCCATCGAGCTTTATTGTCGAGACATCCATAATGCAAATTTCAAAATCTAGTCTATAGCGTGCAATTCTATCGTAGCAGCTTCGGTCGAAATCCGATAAACTTCTAAAGATTGGATCTGGAAAGAAAGGAGTTCGAGGCAGCTCCAATATTAACTATTTCGATTTGCGATAGGCAATAGTTTTCAACTGTAGTAGTCTATAAAACTAATGTTGATGAAATGAAATGATCTTTATATACATACTTATCTTCAGCTATGCGCTAGCATAAATGCGGATCATTACAGTCAGCAGAGGCATATTGGTGCTTGTCGCTTCTAAAGACGAGACTGGAACTTTTATCTTCGGTCTTCTCAAAGGCAATTCTTTTGGAGTCTAAAACGCCTTCAGCTAACTGTGCCAACATAAATGAATATTATTGCAGTCAATGGAGGGACACGGGTTGTCGCCTATAAAGGCAAAAGAACCATACATCACACTTACGGGACTTAGTTCCTCACCAAATTTGAAGGCAATTACTTCAGATCTCCATACTTATCTTAAGCTGACTACATAGCAACAATAAAGATTATTACAGTCAACGGAGGGATACGGGTACTTGTCGTTAATAAAGACAGCAGAGACATATATCGCACTTACGGAACTGAATCCCTCATCGCTTTTGAAGGTAACGACTTTGTTGTCCGTATTTGAAATAGAACTATGATTACGAGTTGCGGAGCCACAAATTATTCTATACATTCTTGTTTTCGGTGGACGACAGCATGCGCTACAGAAGATCCAGTTACCATGTCGGTGTAGATTATGATAAAGCGGGAATGAGGTGATTTCACTGCTTTTTTCGTGTATGAAATTTTCCAATAGAGACTCTGTCATGTTCAGGACAGATACTTTTCACATCAGCCCCAACTCACTCAATGTACCAGTTATCGAGATCGCTGCTATTGCTGACGGTGACGGCACTAGCGAAAACAGTATGTTACTCTTCATACTTCTATGAGATATTTGTCGAATAATTTTTGGAATTTTGTATGTCCGCACTTCATTTCGTAAACTCTTCATCGGCATGATTTTGCCGGATTCAAGTAAATCGTGATGGTGCTGAATTGCGCCGGAGGCATATTCCGTAAATGATAGAATCGAGTTCCATAAAAAGTTAAAGTGGTCTGCGGTAGTGGCCTTTTACTATGGGATGTGCATGTCTGGAGGGCTTCAAACGCTAGCTCCAAATTGCTTCACTTATTTGCGAACAAATGTGAACGAGAGTGAGCTTTTGAGCAACTTCTAGCGCGCATTCAACACAGAGTCGCATATTTCCTAGCCTTAAATGGAGCAATGATGTTTATCAGGGCACTCAATGCTCAAAACTGCTACCTCACGCGCGGTCGAACCTAAGCGCGTTAACTTCAAGTGCCTCCAAGTTAACCATTCGACCATTCGGTCAATCATTGACGGTTGCACCAGCAATAGGAGGAACGCAGTGGTAAGTGGCCGCCTGTAAGAGGGATCGATACATTGCGTGAGAGACTTTGACCTGAAAGAACAGCTGATTGATATGAACGAGAGAGGGGCGAAATCGGTGCAAACGAGATTTAGAAGGGATTTTCAAAAAAATAGTGTTCTTTATGGTTCTCAGGCATTACTAGATTTTTTCTCTCTAAGAGAATCGTCGTTTCAAAAAGGAAGAACTCATATAATGAAAAAAATGATAGTTTCTTGATGGAAAGTAGAATTTTTTGATTTTTTCGCCCGACGTAAATTGTGTGATATGCCGCACTACCCAAACTTGCAGACGGCGCCAGCAAGGTGCCACCACCTCGACATGGTAGGGGCACGTCAGGATGGTGGCACCTTAACCTCTCAAAAGAGCACGCTATTTCTCGCGCTCCCTGACCTAGCGGCATCTCTCAGCGCTGAAATTTCGACGAGATGCCGCCAGGTCAGTCCGCGAAGCTGCCGCCAGGACCTCCTGCCTTCCTCTACAAATCTGTTTAGGGAGGTTTTTAGCACCCTCAGTTGCCAAGTAAGGTTCCCTAAGGTCACTATGACCTCCTCGACCAAAAATACGTGTTGGAAAGGGTTGGGAGGGCACAGACTTGAGGTCGCAGTTCGCGCCGACTTCACTTAAAGATGATAGACCTGACGGCGAAACATGCCGCCAGGTCAGGGGGATTACTACCGGCCCTGAGTTGAGCGGCTACACTTGTAGGCAGTGTCCGGCAAAACTTGATTTCCAGCGAAAACGCTTATCTGAAGTCCGCTGCGTTGAATCCAACAGTCCATTAGAGAGCGCGAAATTGGCGAAGACAGGTGGAGAGTCCCGTCCCCTGGGGCGTAAGCTTTCAAGCTTTTTGATTTGATTTCTTGCTTTTTGTGGAACTTTATGGCGTCGCACTTGCGCGATGGCGTGTCCGAGAGAGCCCATTTTCGCATGGCTTTAAAATCCCGAACCCTGCAATCTTGTCCGGACACTTTCAGGCGCGCAAAAGAGGCCGGTGAAAGTACCTCATGAGCTTTATTTGAGGGCATCATTCAGAATTCTGACTGAACTTATGGCCCAGAGTCACCCTCTCTGCACTAATCAAAGATTTCTCTTTGTATCGAGATGCGCTGCATGCTCTCTACTCAAAAATCTTACATAATTATCTGATACGCTTCATATGGTAGAAGTGTCTTTTCTCCATCACGAGCCATTAGATATTTGAGGCACAAGCAGCTGATCTGCACTCTTCGCAAAAAATTGAAAGAGCTACTCAAAATGACAGCAGTATCTCCTTAACACTCTAAAGATTCAATCACAATGATTTCAGGCTCGCAAACGACTTGCGATGAAAGTGGAACACATGTCCGGAAAAGACTCGCAACTTATTTACCAAAAATCATGCCCTTCTCGCGAATCAAGAGAATGATGCGTCGAGGATCTGAGCCATACTAACAACACATTGCATTTATTGTACATAACAACAAGCATTTTCCAGGAATCTCACAGCTTTACCTAATATTAGCTCATGTTTATGATTCTCCATGGAGCATGGTATGCTCAAGAGGTACATAGTTGCTCAATTTTTGTGCGTTTGATCTAGCATAATTTCTATAAAGAACTTTATGAAGTGCATGCTCATAGAACATTATTGCAACGTCTCAATGAGGAATGTCAATTTGGAATCGATGTCTCTTTTTCTCATGACAAAATGCGTTGAACTCGAGTTCTTCTCAATCTTCTCACAGCATAAGTGATGAACTTTTGAGGTTTTTTGTGACGCTGTTAAGCTACTATCTGCTATTTGAGCTTTTGTGATGCTCGTTTTTAGAGTACTTGCATCGATACTTATCGCTACTGCAACAGTACCTTACTCTTGGTATGTTTTTCTACCGCAAAGCTTCTTCCTATTCAAACAGAAAAAATACCTATCTACCGTGTGACGAGACGAAAGCATAGGCGCGATAGGGGGAGCCGGACCCTCTCTAGGTGAAGGTGGTCTTTCGGCTACTCCCATCCTTGTAAAGCGAAGAGCGTAAATGAGCTATAGGAGCGAAATGCCCTAGCAGCAATCTACATATCTTTGAAAGCTGAGGTGATGACAAATCGAATAAAACTGTCAATTTTCTCCAGGTATTTCGCGGCGAGAAATATGAGCGATTTTGTTTGGTTAATGTATCAACCAATTTGGTGTGTTCAGCCCGCCACGTGGCGAAAGGTTAATATAATGGTTTTACATATAATGGTTTATGTTCACTTTCTGAACACACCAAATTGGTTGATACACCAAATTCATAAACCATTATATGTCGGATTCGGACGGTGGCATTATATAAAAATTATATAATGGCATTATATATAAACCAGTGCGTCACCTCTGCTTCGCAGAAGCTCGCACTGGCGCTACATTGTGCATGCCTTACTCATTCCCGCATAATAATGACATTGAAACTCTTCGCGCTATGTAGGCTATCACGAACAACTCGCAAACAACTACTCATTCGTAGAGGTTTTCCAAGTGAGATCGGTATTCTCGCATGGATAAAATCTTTCCCAGAAGAACAGATGCAAATTCGAATAGGTTTTTGGAATTTTTATGGCTTGGTAGTCGCCGTAAGGACAGTAAACATAGTGGGCTACATCTCTGTGCAAAAATCTTCTCAAACGATCAGGTAAAATCTTGAAAAACCTACATAATGCTTTTTGGCGCTGTTTTCGTAAAGTAGTAGACTTTTCATTACTATTTTAGGCTAACTTCTATGGCTTGCACATTAGCTTGTCAAATATATCCTTAACTCTGCAAAAAGTAGTACTACGGACCCAAATTTGCTGGCCAGAAGCCAAGTGGACCCGTTTGACGCGCAATTTGCAATGGATACACTCAACGGATCCGCTCATGCGTATAGTGAGCTTACATGCTGGTAGCCTGCGCTATGCATAACTTGGGCTCAGGACGTTGGCTGGAACACGCTCTACGAATTTCGTGACAGACAGAGATTCACACACACAGACAGAAAGACAAACGTAAACAACCCTTAGCCCGTTATTATAAGTTATGATTATGAAACCATTTCATCTGAATCAGCTTCCATTTAGAGCTTCAGCATTGTAACACATCTCTATCATTGCATAATTCAATTCATAATTCATCACAATAAACATTAAAGGATATCGCTTGATTATGATTACAGTCCCGTCATAAATGAAAGCACAGAATTGGTGAGATGAAAGCAATTGTTTGATGTACAGAAGGGATAACAGGGCACAGAGACCGAAAACTTATCATGATCAATAACGACTTTATCTATGGTTGAGCGTTTCTCGCTCTAGAAAGGAGCGGCCAACGGTAACTCATCACCGTCGGTGATGATAGCGGCGATCCGGAATTAGTTGTGTTGTTTTCAATCATGCGAACAACGCCCATTCTTCAACTACTTATCTGAACACGATGTGCACCAAGCCACGAGGTCTTGAAGGTGCAGATCAGAACTGCGATACGTTGATGTCTGGTCCACCAATGGCATTGACAACCATTCGGACCGTAGTGTTGTACAGTGAAGTTCTCATCATTGAAACGTTCACCATAGATAAACTTGCCACCGCCTCCATCACCGCAAGTGAAGTTAGTTCTTTGAATCATGAAATTCCGCCAAAAGGCCGTCGCCAAAAAGTCTGATAAAAATGCAACCATCTATTGGCCTTTAAGACTGATATCAAGGTAAACTTGAGTTACAGTCACGCTACCAGCTTAGAGTAGATAGTCATGATTAGTGGCACAGAGATTGATGAAGTGCAGGAGCCGTCCTGAGTGTGATGAAGTATAAGCTCTTAGCCCGTAGGCTCAAATACTCCATCACACACGGGACAGTCCCTACACTGCATGCAATCTCTGTGCACCCATGCACGACAACTCGTGCATGACCACCAAAGGATGTCCGCGCCTTCTATAACAGGTTCATCTTCCGGTTCTTCTAAAGGCGGCTGCGTGTCATCACATAGAACGCAGATGTAATTCATCTGCAACTATGTTGCCAGTGTATTCTGCTTCACATTCAGACTGCACGTGCTGTGTTTTTTATAACGAAGAAATTTCTTGTTGAGATGTGGGAATACCAACATAAGAAGACCTTGACCATTCGCCTGACTGGAGTTTGTTTTGTTAAGACCTTTCGGCCGCGCTTTGGGCACTCTCTTCTTGGTATAAGTCCTGGTTTTCGAAGCCCGCCTGGAAAAAAGTTTATTTGTTTGGGCTTATAGTTGATTGGTTCTGTACCTGCACCTAACTCATCATCAGCAGCTTGGAGCAGTAAATCTCGAGTACGCATTAGCGAGGCTATCCGGTTCTCATCCACTGCAAGGCGAGTACTCCACGAAAACGAAAGCCGATCCACGATCTGATGGAGGATACTGTATAAGCTCATATTAAAGGGAAACTTCACTCACCTCTTGTAACCCTCTTACAAGCTCCTTTCGCTTGTCACTCAAGCTCACAACTTTTTCTTCAGAACCTTCTATTACTAGAACGTCCTCATCGAAATAATCGTCAAAATTAGCACACCTTCGATGCTCGCGGCGGTATTCAGCAAGTAAATTCAGTAGCATGCATTTGGCTTTATGCCACTTCACCTTGTTTGACTGTGTAAACATTATTTTGATCCATCCTAAAGCAAAACATAGATATTTGTTAGAAAATGCATTAATAATCCAACCTCCAAGCTTCCGCCGTCTTTCGTCGTTCTTTCCTCTGAAGAAGGGCCTCAATTTATCGAAAACAGCTTTTTGACAATGCCATGAGCACAGAAGCTTAGTTGTATTAGCCTTCGGAAAAACAGCTCGGAACCCGTTCCAGAAACTCATAGTATCATCAGAAAGAAAATAAACGTGGCTTAAAACTGTTATCCACGAGTTTCACCTCCTCGAACAGCAAACCGCTCTCTTCTTTGCCCATCTTATTGGCTAAGAGAAATGCAGCTGGTAGACCACGTCCGTAGTCGTCTACCACCATCATCGTAGCAAGCTTCAACTCATATCTGGTGGTGCAGTGTGTGTCGTCTATGGAGACACCGCGATAGCTATACCTTTTGATCAATTCAGTTTGATCCGGGGTGATGTTGATGATGCGAAAATTGGCTCCATTGCTTGGTGCCGGCGCTTCCTTCCGGAATCATCTTCCTGTACAGCCAATTTGTATCTCAAGGCGAGTGACTGCATGTCGTCCTCATGAAGGCGTCCAGGCTGCAGCGAAAGACTTTTCCTCGTTTGTACTGGACGTCGGCGGCTGACGTCCAGTACAAACGGTGGTTTGCGTCTGTGTACTGCTTCCGGATTATCCTTAATACCACAGGGACATCCAGTCCCAAGTTTAGGTAATGCCCGATAGCCTGTCTATCAGCTTCGGTTAGTGGTAGAAGCGCAGCAGAAACATTATGTCCTACATGCTCTCCGCAGAACTTTACGCTAACCTCACCGTTGTGAAAAATCTCTGCCTGAACAAGAAATTTGAAAGGTTTTGTAAGAAATTACATCAATTACCTTAAAGGCAGCGTCCGGGCAAAAAGTCGATTTTGTGATTTTGTGCTTACCCGGGCATATTCGCTATGCTGAATCCGAAAATCACCACTAGAGAGCGCGAAAACGGCGAAAAGGGGGTCTAACGCAGGAGGAAAATCAGCAGGGGGCGGAGCGTCCGAGAGAGTGGATTCTCGCTCCCAGCTTCCGGAGCTATCTTCTCGGTTCCTTTAGTCGCCGTAACATCGCTACCGGCCAAGTACAAACGAGTGATTTGAGATCGGAACCGAGAAGATTGCTCCGGAAGCTGGAAGCGAGAATCCACCCTCTCGGACGCTCCGCCCCCTGCTGATTTTCCTCCTGCGTTAGACCCATTTTTCGCCGTTTTCGCGCTCTCTAGTGGTGAGATTCGGATTCAGCATAGCGAATAGGCCCGGGTAAGCAAAAAATCTCAAAATCGACTTTTTGCCCGGACGCTGCCTTTAAGGAATGACGTGCAGTATTTGGTTACTACCTTCGACTTGCCCCCTTTACTTCGCACTACGCCAGATCTTAAAAAACCAGAGTAGTGAGTGAGCTCCAACGACTTTTATTTACCTATTACAGATCTAATGTGTTGTTTTGTACTCATTGAAAGTAGATGTGCCGTTATTCTTCCATTTTATGATTCTGTGTTTCTCGTATTCTGCTTTCCAACACTAAAAACCGTGATGTAGAAATAAAGTTACAAAGCTTCCCCCTCTCATTACCTCATATTCGCTTTTGTTTGCGAACATCTTTGTTTCTATAGCACAACCCTCCCTCCCATGTGCTTCCCTACAGTGATCATTTAGAGCGACCTGGCCCGGCACAGCACTCTAGCAAACGGGACATGCCCAAAGCCTCGTAGTTCTGCTTTCAGAGGGCACTCTTTTGATGTGCTTCGTCAGCGCTTCTGCTCATCCCCTTATAAACGCATCCTTCTGCGGTACAATGGATAGTTTTCTCGACATTTGAGCTTTTTTGCACGAAAACAATGTGGGCATCAGCATTGTGCTCTTCTCTCAAATGCGCGATTATGGAGCAGTAGGTATTAGACTTCTCGCAAAGCGGACAACGTTGCTTCTTTGCACCCGGTCGAGCAACCTATAACCTCGCAAAATCATCTCACATATGAGGACGTTTTGAAAATCTGCCGTTTTATTTTCAAGGAAATTCGTACTTCTTGCTACATACTTTTTGATTCCCTGATTCCTTGTCTGTTTGCATGTGAATAAAGTGTAACTATCTCTAAACTGCCACTTCGACTCTGTATAGAATTCTAGTATGTTATCCCTGGTATCTGGAAGAAAGGAAAACCGTGAAATTTGACACCTGACACGAAAAATCATTCACAGAAAGCCAAAAAATGGTTTCCCCGGTTCCCCATCTGCCGACTTACGCAATAATGCGAGAAACGCTGCACTATCAAGCAAGATACAGTAGAAATTATTGCCACTTAGTGACTACGCTAAAGACAGGGTGTAATTCTTTTGTCTTTCTCATGTCTCACAACGTTAACGGTACCGTAACATTGTTTAATATATTGCAGTTATAAAACTGGCGGCAAACATCCACAGCTAACAACCGAATTCTGGTAGTTTGTATCTAGTTCTAAAATGCGTACAGATATGCAAAATGCATCGATATTAATTTGTGACGCAACACAAAGACGAAGCGATGACTTGACAATGACTTAACTATATGACACGCTCAAATATGGAGACTGAGTGAGTTGTGGTCATCCTAACGAAGAAAATCATAATGTTCTTCTTCTACAAAATTGTCGACGCACAACTTATGGGCATTGCGTATCAAAAATCAATATAATTAAGCCTTAGCAGCATCTAGACGAATCTAGTATCTGGGTATGCTTTTATACGGTTACTGTCATATTAATCAATTCCACAAGCGACACTCATATGGTTTATTCGTGGCCAAATACCATAGAGTGCTCTGATTGCTCTGAAAGAGTACGATAGGGCAAGAGTCCAAAGCTGAAGGTTTGGGACACGAATGATATAGGATGGGGAGTTGCTGCTATGTCCTCATAATGATTCCTCGCATATATTCAAAAGAAGTTTTACTGAACATAGCCCACAGGTCTTCATTGGGAAATATTTCAATTTACTCCACTGTTTACGACCGGAAGTTCCATAAGACTGGATGCAATCAATCAGAACGGAATCAATCTACCTCTAAACTGCCACTTCGACTCCGTTTAACATTCGAGTAGTTATCCTTGGTATCTGGAAGGAAGGAAAACCGTGAAATTTGACACTTGACACGAAAAGTCATTCACAGAAAGCCTAAAAATGGTTTCCCCGGTGAGCAGCTGGCTTGTTGCCAACTCATTCCAACTTTTGTGGGTCCACCTGCGCGCCCGGGGTACGGTAGCTAGTGCCACCGTCCGAATCCGACATATAATGGTTTATGTTCAATTTCTGCTCTCTTATCACAATCAAGATGAAAGCTACGAGAAAGTCGACTGTCTACGTGTATTGATGAAGACTTACTCTGTGATATACAGTATTGGGTTGTCAAGAAAATAATGTCGGTTTTTATTTCCTTACTTCAACAAAGCAAACAGACTCAACCCAACAAGGGGAAAAAGGTACTGTTCGATAGAGCAAAGCAAGCTCTACAAGATGGCGTTTATGATTTTGCGCCAAGCTCGATCCACGGAGAGTTCCAACTCAAAACCTAAAAGTTTCCAAACGCCCAAAAAATCGAAAAAAATCAAATCTTCGTTCAAATAATTTCTACGGACCTCCCACTCGCTCACGTCAATACTTTCGATATCTGATATCCGTATGTGCAATTGCTGTATTTTTTCCTTGACTGGAAACTGAGAAAACGAAAATTTCCTTGTTTTTCTCAAAGCAATGCTGAACCGTTTTTGCACATGTAGTTCTATACTACAAGCCTAAGTAAGCATAACTGTAGGTTTTCAGCCTCTTTCGAGCGGTATCATTCGCGAAATGTCGATTTTAGCACTGAAGCTTGAAAGAAAAAATCGGAATTCAATATTTTTCGAAAACTACAGCTTGGAATGGGCTGAAAATCTACATTTATACTTACCTGGACTGGTAGTATAGAACTACATATGCAAAAACGGCTCAGCATTGCTTTGAAAAATACAGGGAAATTTTCGTTTTCTTAGTTTCTAGTCAAGGAGAAAATACAGCAATTGCACATACGGATATCAGATATCGAAAGTGTTGACGTGAGCAAGTGGGAGGTCCGTAGAAATTATTTGAACGAAGATCTGATTTTTTTCGATTTTTTGGGCATTTGGAAATCTTTAGATTTTGAGTTCGAACTTTCGGTGGATCGAGTTAACGCAAAATCATGAATGCCATCTTGTAGAGCTTGCTTTGCTCTATCGAACAGTACCCTTTTCCCTTTGTTGGGTTGAGTCTGTTTGCTTTGTCGAAGTAAGCAAATAAAAAACGACATTATTTTCTTGACAACCTAATAGATAAATAATTTGCGATAGATATGTTATCATTGGGCAGAAATTTGCTTTCAAAAATGGACGTAATAGTGATAAAATGCGGAGTATCTTTCGGTGGAGTGAGGCTAGAAAAAAGTTGACGGTCTATGTCGAATCGCTGTTTCCTAAGCTTTCGAATGGTGTGCAGATTGTAAGCGAAAAAACTTAGCCAGTTCTCAAAAATTGGGTGGAGACATATACTATTAGCTTGCTCCACTTCGCTCCTCCAATGTATTGGCTTTTATGCGTCACCGGAGCGAGCCAGGAAGCGAAATGCCCCAACAAACTATACCCAGTTCGAAAGCTGAGGTTTTTGAGAATCGACTTAAACCGTCGGCTTTTTTCCAATTCTTCTTGACAGTAGGATATGTGGGATTGACCTGACCGATATATCTACAGTAAGTTTCGGCCCGCATTAGGCGGAAATTGGATTGGCGGGCGTCCGCCTCGCAACAGCTCGCGCCGTTTCGCAGCTACAGTACATCATATCGTGCTAAGAACCGAGGTCTGCGTCTCTCCCTTCTCCTCAGTCCCTGCTTGGCAAAATGCCAGCGCTATGCGCTCGCGAGACTTCCGGCGGTGCGTACGCGCCCCTCCTTATGGGATGTTCCGCCTAATCCGGGGTGAAACCGACTGTACTGATTAGCTTCGGCTGAAGGAAAATGTATTTGATTTCCTTTCATTTTCTAGAAAAAATTAATTTTACTAACGTGATCATTTACTAAATAAAATAACCACTGCATATCACACTGAGCTGTTTTTGCAATCTGTAGCAAGATTTTTTTGGTTTTAAAGCATCGACAACCCGCATATAGACTTACGTTAATTGGTTTTTTTCCTTTCTTACGAGCAAAGGTGTTTATCTGTCCACCTATCTCATAATTGTGACAAGCCTTACAATCTTCAAGGCTTGAAAATAAACATGTAACTTTCCAAAAAAGATTGGAGAAAGAGGCAGCAAACAACTCAACTATTGAGGTTCTCGAGAATAAAATTCATACGTTTTTGATTCATATTTTTGGAGTGTTTAGATTTTCAAGATATTTTTATTTTCCAAATTTAGTTTCTTCTTTATACTCAGTATCTATTGTGTCTTTAGCATACCTAAAAGATCAATAAAAAAGATCAGAATTCGTAGACCTAGAAGGCCACAGCGTATGCCATAATCCATCGTTTATGGCTGAGTTCACTTAAGTTCATCAATTTTTTCCATTCTTTGATTCAGGGCTAAATGAGGTAAAAAGAATAGGTGAGCATACTGTTTACGGTTAAAAGCCTTTATTAATCGACTTTCTCTAATTTGACATTTTTTAGCAGTATTTATTAGGAGTGGGCAACTATAAAAGTAAAAAACCTGTTTCTTTTATTTATTTATTTTTAGTACACGAAAGGTGTAAGAGAACAGAACTAGGCCTCAAACGATTAAGAATACAACAACATTTAGATTCAAAACACGAAGGCAAGCCAAAGTATGAAGGCTCAAAACAAGGCATATGGTTTCTAAGGGTCTTCAAAACAATACCCATTTGATTCTGCTGAGATTATACGACCCCTTTGACCCTTGCTAGAAACCTATAGACTATCTATGTCTCTGGCGTTTCTTTTTTGCATTTACCGGAAAGGACTGAGTCTCGAACTTGAAGAGATAAGCGCAAACTATTGAGATCCTTGTTATCATAATGATGTTGACGTTGGAGTACTCAAAATAAGAGAGTCAGTTTGAAAAGGAAGGTACTTTCGTACGACTTATGGTTACATTATCCTTCAATCGACCTGACGCTGGCACGATATTCACAATGGGGATTATTTACCATGGGGCCTGAATACCGCAGTGGCTCTATTTCATTTCATTTCATTCATACGATCGAGGTGTTCCAAATCAAAAACATCAAAATGTTAGTCATACATAAAACACGGCAGTATCAGGAAATCAACACGTCATTCAAACTCCACTCTAGACGACTTATATAGAAAGAAATAGTGTTGCAATAGTGTAAAAAGCTTGTGTAACATGTTTTGAGGTTACATATAATTTTGTGCTTCATACGACCTGGAGCAACAAGTTTTAGGACTGGTAGTCGCGACGACAGAATTTCATAAGAGTCGACGAGGTGGCTAACGGATTGGTGTACAGATTCCAGGCCTCCGATTCGTGTTGGGACCTTCTCTTCTAGTATGATGAGAGTTCCAACTTTCCTTCCGAGCGTAGTCGCGCTTCTGTTCTTTGTTTCCTGAAAAGCAATCACATCGTATTCAATGGGTTTGCGGCGTCTAAGAGAACGAAGAGCTCGTGGGCTGAAGTTAAGGTTTGCATTTTATGTGCGCAATCGGAAACAGCCTCCGTGTCTTGTCGAATCCGTTTTATCAACGGACGTCTCGCTTTCGCACCTGAGACCTCGCCCCTCAACGGTCATACTGCCATCCGACGTCCCAAGCGGTAGACGAACACGGTGCGCGGGGTACTGAAGCGACTGGTTCAAAGTTGTACAAGCTATTTTCCCGCCACCCTAGATAGCCTGGCTGGAGCGTTCTAGGGGTGTGTCGAAGCAGTCGCCGCTCCCTGGATGACACTGACGGTTTTTGCCTCCTGGCGACTTCAGCTGTCAGGCAGCTGCAACGAATCCTAGCATGATGACCTGGAATGGTTTGCTTTAGCTGGGCTGACTCGTAAATCCGGACTTTCTTGCTACACCCAAGGGCACCCCCTCGTCATGTTGAATCAGCAGACCACGACGGGTTTAGAATATTACAACATTACAATATTATTATAATTTTCATATTAAGATAATTTGATTTCATTTTATTGTAGTTATCCGAGTCACTCTTCCATAAGGGAGCCATATCTCTTGTTCAGTAAACTTAGGGAGATTCCATAATGGGTCAAGTAAAGGAAGACAGGGTTGACATTTCTCCTCCAACTCCATGAATCTCTTTTGTTCATTTATAAATTCTAATCATACATTCGAAGTTCTGTCGTGAATTTTGCAGTAGTCCTGCAAAATCATATTCTGCAATCTCCGGGTAAAAACTACCCCTGGAATAGTATGTAGACTGGGTTTAAGGAAGCTATGCTGAAAACTTACATAAATTTTAGGCCGTTTCATAAGTTCTTGACCTTAAACTGATGAGGAAGATGAGGAAGGATTGTCCAGCAAAGTTCTTACAAGGGAAGGATACTTGGTCGAAGTGGCGTCTCCATATAAGCTGTAAACTGTCTTATAGAGCATGGAACGATTTCAAATCTGCTTTTGGTATCTGCAAAGCGCTTTTGGGAGTGGAGTTCTGGGAGTTTTTTGAGGTAAAAATTCAATGATTTGGTTAAGGTAAAAACAAGTGTTGAGATCTTTTCTGCGCTGGAAAGAGTAATAACTGACATGAGTTTATTAAACTGAAGATGTTTATTGTATAAAACGCCCCGGTAGTAATCATGGCCTCATCTGAGCCCACGGACTCAAGTTCTGAATGATTTTACTATAGCGACGATTTCAAATTTTTGCATCAAAAATCGCCAAACTCCATTCCCAAAAGTGCTTTCCAGATACCGGAAGCAGATTTGAAATCAGCGTTCCATGCTCTATAAGACAGTGTACATCTCATATGGAGACGCCACTTCGACCAAGTATCCGTCCCTTATTAGAGCTTCTGTTGGATGACCGTCACAACGTGGGGTCGCGCATTGTCGTGAAGAAAGAAAACTCGATCCATTTTCCACGAATTTATTCGCCACGGTGTCAAGCTGCCTGCAGTAGACATCTGCCGTGACTGTGGTGTTCACGGCAATTTCTTTTCTCTTGGGCGAGCATTGACGCAAAAATCCTTCATAACTTCTTCTAGAGAAACGATTAGCAGAAACGGAAGTCAGATTCGTAATCAGCGCTCCAAGGCGAATGTAATGGTATACATCTCATCTTAAAAGGCCACGGACACCGAGTATTGTTTCCTTGTTAGATATCCTTTCAAGTATCGTGCTGCATATTTGATTGTCCTAAATACACGAAGGGGGACGAGTGGCGTAGTGGTATGAGGTGACGCTATGACCAGATCGGACACAGGTTCGATCTCCGCCCCTGGGCCAACCAAGCTCTCTACCCGGCCGGCAAATTGGTACCAGAGTAATCTGGAAGGATAAAAGCATTGACCTGGTAAAGGGCTGGCCCCCGCAAGTCACTGTAATAGGTCCGCACGCACACAATCGCCTCTTCGACCACGAAATAGCGCGCGTTCGGCGCATGCCTGCATGGTAACTGAAGACGCCGAATCCTTCCTGCAAATACAGGAAGATTTTTCACTGGAGTGCCTCCTACTTCTGTTTTCGACTCTCCACGGGGTGCGATCTCCGTAAATTGGTGTTCCTCCGATTTATTCGCGGTCAGATCTTTCCAGCTCCAGTGAAACCCTGCCATCGAGTTCCACCTTCACCGGCACTGCTCTAAAAGACAAAGATACATCGGCATGACGAAGTTGAGAGGAATTTTACCAATTTATATGTCTCTCTCATGTCAGTCCTCACTTACAACAAGGCCGCATGAGCGCCTTTGGCGAGATGGTGTCGCATTGTAAGACCTTCAAACATCGGTATGATCATGGGCGGCGGAGTAGCGATAGTGTTGTCGTGCATTTCTCATAGCATTTGTTCAAAATCCTGTCATAAGGTGCATCCCTTGATCGACTAGAGCTGACAGAGTAGCGTTGGTCTCCATACTGTCAAAGACTTTCGCGTAGTCGATGAGAGGGGTCAGAGACAGACGACACTCTTGCCAAGTTTTTATGTCCCCCGGAATTGTCTGGATGTGGTCTATGCAGCTGACTTCTTGCAAAATCAGCTCTTTCTTGGGGCTGGGCTTCATCCAGTGCTTTGATATGCGAGCGGGATCATGTTCGTGAAGAATTTGTACAGCACCAAGCAGGCATACTGAACGGTAGTTTTGAAGATAATCCTGCTTGCCCTTCCCAAGAAAGAAGACGGTTTCAAGTTCCTCACTGGTTGGAGACCTTTCCTTTCCTCAGGAAGGAAGTTGTATGCACTGCAATCGCGTGTAGACGTGCTTCCCTCCTCGTACGCTCAAAAAGACGGTGACCTGGTTGTGATACTGTGCAGTCTTGATGGTTCGGTTCCATGTTGCAGCTGGAAGAATTCGTAGTGTGAACTCCACAGTGGAAAAAACGGACGTCGGTAGAGTGCAGGTATACGGAAAAAGGTTTACGAAGAAGTTCTTCGCAATAGATTAATGTCATGTCGAAGCAGTGCTACCAGCGCTACGTATTCTTCGCAGAGATTTTTTTTGGCACACTTTGAAACTTTTTCCTTCCGCTGCTTTCAATACCTTCGCTTGTCTATACTTCCAAAGATCCTACTGCAAGGCAAATTTGCAACTAGTGTTCGCACTACTCTTCAAAAAATTTATAACTGGATTTTGCCTCATTTCTCTTTCGGTTTTTTTTTTCATGGCCATCGAGATGGCTAGGTTCTTCTCGCTAGCCACTGATGCAATTCGCAGGCTCGCAATCTTTACAGAATCTAGTCGTAGTCGTATCGTAGGTTAGATTCCCTATCCAGCAACAACTTGAAATGTGTTCCTGTAGCCTGCCACAGTCATAAACTTGTTTCCTTCTTATGGCGCTATGCAAATGTTCCTTCCCAGCTCTCGATTCTTTGCATATTTTTCTTCCCTTCACCAAGAACATTACCGTGCCATGAAGATGATGATCACCAATCTTGAATTTAAAAACCTCAGTAAACAACCGCGCATGCCATGCCAGAATTGTTAACAAACGAAGAGCGTTGTGCTCCATAGGTGGCTTTCAAACCGCTTTTCATTGGACTATTAGCCTGTTAGTTGACGTAGCCGAACGGTAAGAAGCAGCAGGTAGGAGTTGACCAGGGGTCGGCACCAGCTGTAACCTGGGAGATTTTGGAACAAAGCCCTCTTTGACTTTGAGAATTTTCCACAAAGTCCCGTTTGACCTTCTCTCTTCCCCCCCCCCCCCCCTCCCGCCCCCACCTTGACAAGAAAGAACATAGAAAGTGAAAGGCAAATCAGAAGTAAAGCGTAATTAACACCGAACTTGATTCGCTCAAGGGCAGCTTCGCGATCGGAGCAGATTGCCAATAAATTTTTGAGGGCTATAAAAAAGCCTAGAGGAAAACTCCGAAATCGTTTTTTGCCCGTTTGAAAACTTTTACAGTGAAGGAACGATACATGTAAAAATAAAATTCATTTGAGTAAAGGATCGGTTCCAGCTCGGCTGGAACCCAGCTGGAAGGTTCCAGGCTACTTCGAAGACACGTGGGTACGGACTTGTTCACATTTTTCATGAAGTTTTAAGCCGTACTTCGAGTCCTCTTCACACGCCTGCGCGCACCAAATTCGGAAACTCCGAATTTGGTGCATTGTAACCTTATAATAACACCACAAGACTTACATTGTGGACGTAAGTTTTGTTTTCCTTCCATTCCTTCAACACACACGGAGCCGGCCACCTTGTAATGAGTTGGTGATACGTCAGCAGGACAAAATTACGACGAAAATGTGTTTGGCTCTGTGCCTCCTCAAGTGCATGAAGGCCTCATCTGGAGCAAAACGGCCCACGTCATCGTTTGTAGCACATCGATCGCCGAGCCTTCATCAGCTGAGGCCGCTCGGGCGCTAGCTCTAGCATACACGCATATTCTGGACGTTCTTCGACTCCCTTGACAACGTTTAGAAGCGATGACGTCATTTATGGTGACTCCAAAATTTATTTAATAGACTTTGGCGAACATAGGATTGTAGATATTCTGACTGTCAAAAATATATAGACTTGTTCTTGTATAATTCCCTTCTGCTCTGCCCATGGAAGCTAGCCCAGACTGAGGGCGCTCGCCTTATCTCCTCATAAAAGAACGCCAAGGTGATTATTATGATTGCAGCAAAGCCAATACTATCTGCCGGATTTCTTCCTCATTTCAGCTCACTTTGCACTATTTATTCCTTTGAATCTAATGATGCCCCGAAGCGCAAGTACAAACCATGACATCATCTACTGTACTAAAGCTATATAGCTCATTACTGTTCTCCACTCGGCATGTCAATACCGCCTGCTCATGCTTCTCATGCCAATTAGGTTATTTTCAAGAGGAGTGCTATCTATGACGACGCCAAAACAAATATTCAGTAGCTAGTGGCGAGTCGTCAGTATTCAGAGATCTGATTTTATCTAATCTTCTATCACAAGAATCGGGTTTCGCAGCGGTCTTAACTCTTAGTTTGTTTTGAGGTTTATGTTTGAGATAAGCAGCTCATGCTTATGGGAATTTTTCAAATCTGATATGGCAATTTACAATCATAGATCACGGTTTTGGCGAATTTCACTACGCTACTGTAGCTCGCTGAGGAAGCTAGCTAACGAGAAGGAAAATGGCATTACAAATTCGTTCCCTTGTTATATTTTTTACTATACTCTCTTACAAATGAAGACAGAATGAAATGGCATGAGTTGGACTTGTTAATTTGTACCTCGCAAAATTTTCAAAGTATAGAGACTCCATTATTTGAAAAGAAAATGTTATGTTATGCTAATGTGAATATCCAGTGTTTGACGTAGATCACGAGATTTTGATCAAATCCATTCTTATCCCTAGAGCTATCAGATGAGCAAAATCCAGAAAGTAGAATAAAGCGGAGAAGGTACTTTTGGATGCAGAACAAGAAGATTTTTTTTCGTGAAGAAGGGGGATAAAACCAGGCTGTCTTAGGAGATCAATGTTTCCACACTATTTTATTGTGATCGAAAGCCCCTGAAACTCTGCGCGGTTTCAAGCCCTCAATCAAAGTTCAATACTCCTTTTTATCTGAATCCGACTGAGGTGTACGTCATGCTCAAACTTTGTTTTTCCTTTTGTGTTCAGTTCAATATGACAACTTGACTTTACGTACTTTTATACACATCCGTTCGTGTCCTTTCTTACAATTGCCCTTTGTCGAGAACGGAAATAAGCGCGCTTTCATGTCGTCATAGCTTCCGTGAGATACATTACTTCATTTTCACTCTCGTCCAATATCGAAATTCCTACTGTCATGCATTCTCCAGCTCTTCTCTTTGCTCATTAAACGGCTGAGCGCATCAACATCACCTCGCATGGGATAGACAGCAATCAAGACAGATCTCATCAAGCGTATAGAGCCAATCCCTCCACTCCAAGCCTCTCCCATGAGCGAGGCCCTCTTCTTTGCCTAATTTTACACTTGATACGATTTCTGTTGGTATCCCTTCCGCTGCATTCATATGCAATGTGTTTTGGCTGAATGCGTTAGCCAGGCGTCAACCGACGTCGATTTTCATCCCTCAAGCCGAACGACCGGGGCGGGGAAAGGGGTGGGTAGAAGTCTCAGCCATCAATTTTGAATTACCCCGGCAACGTCACACCGCTTGCTTTTGCACCTTACCAGTATCTTACCTCGATTGCTCCTAATATACACAATGTATTATTTCCTATGCTGGCCGCTCGGCGACGTCAGAAAGTATTATTCTTTGGTCAATACTTGCCAAGGCAGTAAGCCTATTTGCACCTCGTGCAGAATCTCGCACGAAGAAGTTTCCCTGTTCTCTCACATTCTAAAAACGTTCCATGCCCGTTCTCCATTCTACACTTGCAAATTGAATATTGGTGACATCATTGCTTAGGAATTGAACAAACACCCAGAAGTAGTACTAGTGGTGAATTATAACACCAGGTTTACACTGGCGAAAGCAAAAGTATTTTTTTTACGGACAGAGAGGCAGAAACACCACTTGAGAATTTTCTCAGTTTTTCTTTTCTCTATGCTTATGACCTTAGATTTTTTTAATCGGGTGGGATTTGGTCACCAATCCGCTTAGGAAGTCAGAAAGTTCATTTCGATCACAAGCAGGTACTTATTTCCTCAATCAGTAGAACATATACAATACTTCCAAAAGCAGAAGACCTATCTCATTCCCCCCCCCCCCCCTAACCTCATCCCTCCAGATTTGCCCTCTAATACTCACCAAATGATGCTAAGCTTCTGAAAGTCCGATACATTAAGTCAACTTTCTCAAACTCGTTATATTTTGTCAATCAACGCATTAAAATACAACAAATTAGAGAGCTTGGAGATTTTGGGTTATAAAGAATCGAGAAAAGCTATCAAATCTAGATAACGTACTAACCTACTTTATTTTTGAGATGTGCATCCACACCCCTAACTTCGGTAACACATATTCTTACTCGTTTACCTTGCGTTTATGATTGAACTGCATGTAAAAGTTGGGCACTACAATCTCTATGTCCATAATGTCGAGGAACTATAAAGTAAATGTCAGAGTGTGGCCTTTAAGTCTTGATGGGTGTATTGCCAGCGTTAGACGGAAGCGCACTTCGAAAGAAGGAAGTAACTCATAAGTTGTTATTACCTTGGGCATGATAAAATAACTTAGCAAAAACAAGGGAGGTCTGTTTGGTCGAAGTGGCCTTTTCACATGATATCAGTATGACCATAAAGGGCATCGAACGCTGATTTCAAATCTGTCTTCGTTATCTCTGAGCGCCTGTGGACGTCGAGCTATGAGCGTTTTTGAGTTGAAAAATTGAATGCATAATTGTAACAAAATTTGTCAGAGTCGCTCAAATTGTTTGAAGTTGATTATTAGAACACTCCATTTGAAGAATACCTTTTGTCCAGCACACTCATGCTCAACACTGCTCCTTTGAGCGCTGAAAAGATCGTAGAATCTAATTGTACCTAAATATTTTTCGCACCAAGGAAATATTCATAACTCGGCATGCAGAGGCACTCGGCAAATAATAAAATCAGACTTGGAGTCACCGTTTGATGCTCTTCAAAGTGGTATAAGACTCATTTGGAAAGGCCACGTCGGACCTCCCTTATAAGTGCAAATTTCAGATTCAACTCGGCTTTCAAACAGTTCTAAGCCAGCCATCGCATAAATGCCTGGTATACCAAATTTTGCTTGTCCTGCGAAGTTCCGGTGAATTGTCTGAGGTAGTTGCATCTTATTTTCTTCGCCGTCTCATGCATCGATTCAGAATCTAGAACCGAGTGACAGGGGGCTCTCTACGTTCAGGACAAGCAAACTTTCCCGAAGCACTAATTACTTGGAAAGATACACTGCTCAGTGTCCCCTGAATCACCTTTCCTTTAAGAATCTAGTGCACGCACTTCCTCTCTCGCTTATACTACCTCGTATTCTCTTCTCTATGGCACATACATGTCGCATTCACAAAAGATCGAATCTGCACGTACTTTCTGTTTACAAGTAGCTACTTATTCATGGCTCCGTATCTACCGCTTGAGTTGTCACACAGCGCGGGAGTTGTAGATTCATCTATCTTGAGACCCAACGTTAGCTGATTCAAAATGAAAAAATCATGTCAAATGGGGTAGTTAAATAGATTTTTATGGAAAATTCATCACCATAAAGAATCAGGATAATCAAAACCTTATTTTGAACTGATAACTCTCACTTACTAACGACGATATGGATTAACGATGTCTCACAGGAGTTATAGGGTTTTCTTGAAATTCATACTGTTTCCGAGAGTCATGCTTAAAGGGTAGTTTTAGTAGTAACTCTATAGACTTTGAGTTCTTGCCAGCATTATCAGTTGAGGAAGTAATCGCTACGGTGAGACTGATGAAACTCATCAGAATTTTGAAAATGTCCCATAGGTTATCTAAACCTTCTGTCGTCAAGAAATGAGCCAAATTTCAAAGACACTTTTTTTGCTTTTTGGGACTCTGCATGAATTCATCACAGGTTGTTTGGTGACAACGATGTTTTTTCCCGATTGCATTATTTCTCAAATGGGAGAGGCATGTCTGGAGGCAAAGACGATTCTAGATGCTTATCATTTACTCTACAACCTTATCCCAAAATCTCTAAGGCAGACCGAGTTAAGCCATTCGGGTTGGATCGTTGATTTGTCTTCTCTTCAAGAAACAATATTTTTATAGATTTTTATAGTGAAGGCAAACAAGTCCTTGCTATTATTGGTCCATATAGCTTATATGGGAGAAAAGAGTATTCAAAAGGGACGTGACTATCCTGAAGACGTAGTTTTATATTGTACTTCACAAAGCTGGAGGCAGAAGCTGTTCAGGCCATCAACGCTCATTTCTCAATCTACATTTTAGCGCACTTATGAGTGCTTAAATAGCTAAACAATTAAAACAAATAATTAAAAGTATCATTTACACGTAGTAGTCTATAGAGAGTGGGACCACATAAGCTATATTGCTGGCTTGCTATTGGCTAGTTTTTCTTAGGATAGGCTGCAATTGCGGATTTTAGCCTTCCTAACTATCCTCGCAATACCGCGCGTCCCTCAGTTTTTTGTTCTTCGCCTTGTTTGCATAGCATAGAACACGATAATTGTATTTGCTAGTGCCCAGAGGCGACCAGCTAATCTCGCTCGTCCCTCGTCTCCGCCTTAATTGGACTTAGTCTGAATCTGAATGAGGCATGTGCGACCACTAACACTAATGACGGTGAGATGCGAATCACAAACACGACTATGTTGGGTAGATTTGTGGATGGGGCTTCAACAAGCAAAATAAAAGAAATTCTTGTGGTTTTACTTTGATAATCGTGCAGGATATTGATACCAAGTTGTCAAGAATGTTTTCGTAAATACTCGCTACTCTTAGAAATCAGTAAAACAATGAAATTGCATTGAATCGACAAATACCCTTACCTACGGTCGACGAAGTCGGAGCTTTTCAAATTCAAGCTATTTTTGGTTTCTAGCTTCGTAATCTACACAGCTCGTGTTCTGAGCTTGCATATGCCCTGCTTTTCTGGACTTTTCTACTTATTCAATACGTCACTGTTTCAGTATCTTTGTCTTTCATTGTTGATACTCTTGAAACTGTTTTGTGATTCAGTTCTTCTCTAGTTTTTCTCTTCAGTAGTTTTTATCGGAAGATATAGCGCATGTCTTGACTACCATTCAAATTGCTCGAATGTCCGAAAATATTTTCTGTAAGCTAATATTTTACCAGAAGGCTACAGTCAACGAAGGTCAGCAGGTGATGTCGTGATGGTGGTAGTCAAAAAAGAAGGTGTACTACTCACATTCAAAACACGATCAGTTTTAACTTTACTGTTGTTAAATCTCAGTGGTGATGGTGTAGTACCGCGTTTGCAAAAATCATTTTTGAGATCCCAGGTTAGTTTTGATCTAGTATGACTGACTCTAAAAACTCTCCTAGAATAATTTGTAATTTGCTCAATCCGGCATCAGTTATTCTTTCCGACTTTCTTTGGAAATATAATAGTTTCCCAATTGATCAAATTTGCACCAGGCTGCGCTTCGTAGCTACAGCTAAGCGTTGGTGACTATACCTTTTCTCATCTGGGATTCATATTGCAGCCTTGTGGCAGTAAGTCGTAAATTATAGACATATTTACATTGATTGCACCATAGCTTTATCCCCTCGGGCAAAATGAGTGACAGCAGTGAGCATGGCAATGACGGTGACCACTCAACTGCGGAGCGCGATGCGGACCAAATCCTTTCAAATAATGTGAGAGCCGGCTGGCCGTGATGTGTTTTCGCTTCACGTCGTCACTTTTGGCTTCAGGAATTACTGCGATGCATGATACATAACTATAAATTTTTCAGGTATTTTGCTGTGAAAGTAACGTCATTTTATCACGCATTACCAGAGAAATTGGGAACACTTTGCATGGAATGTGGTGAATCCTGATAGAATGCAACCCTTATTTTTAAATCTCCGTGGGGTTGTCAAAAAATTGGTAGAAGCATAGCTGACAAGATTAGCAAACTACAAGACATACCCACTCCTAACCAACAATTTATTTGAAAAGGAACTTTCTAGGTTTTTTTCCACCCATTTCAACCATTTCAATCGAATTTTGATTTTTGAGAAAGAGCAGGCGAATTTTGTTAGCCCTTTATTTGACGTCAGGATGGATGAGCTTCACTTTCTTCTAATACACAGATTAGACAACCTAAATGAATGGGAAACTGCTGTTTTTTCATCACCATCACTCCACACAAATCGTTGTACCAAAATGTTTTCTTCCATATATCTTTGAATATGCACTATGGATTCATATATTGAAAGTTCACTCTCAACTGCTTAATTATCAAATTGCAATGGTTGTTTGATATTTGGCCAGTTCCGCTTGCCATGTACTTTCTATAATATTATAAATTGCTCGACACTTACTGCTTATCCGATTTTGGGGTAGCGATACCTCTTTGGTGCAGAAAATTTAGCGTTAGTTACCGAGATCGTAAACTAACCAACGTCACAGCTTTACACGACAGCTCGCCTCCACTCAACTCCGACCATAAAATGCACAAAGCAAAATTATCTGTCACTCACTCTTCTGTTCATTGCTGCTATGACAACGTCCTAAGCTCAGTATTACGCGATTTTATAGCGTTTCCAGGTAATCGCGCCACTGCGGCTATGAAGTGATGTCTCTTTTCCTCTTCAATAGTACCTTTTGTAACTAAGGAAATGTACAACATCACTTTTCAATATGTGTTCAGACAGCTGTCAAAAGTAATAGCTACCTTCTGCTATTATTGAAAAATGCAAATGCATATAGCATTGCGGCTAACCTTAGTGTTCAGATCGAAATTTTGCTGTAGCTAAAGTCGGACGTTAAAGGTTGTATCCAGCTTAACGACGTTAATTTCTGTCTTGTCTTGTTATGCCTACTTACCTTTTCAACTTCTTAGCCTCTCTCCATCTTTTCATGACGTAATTGCAAGGGTGAAATTCAAAAAGTGATACAAACATACATACTTTATCAAGACGTAGCAGACACTCTGGAGTAGATTTGATTCTGGGATGTAATTCGTGCATAGCATAAAGTGTACGCTTATTTTAATGTGTTGTTGCCAAAAATATCTTTCAGGGGTCCGGAAAGAGTCTTAACAGAATAATTGCACGTTCAAGAGAAACCGAACCCACGCGCTCTCTCCCCATTTTGCCTCCGACTGTGGGTAATAATTTTTTGAAGTAGAGTACATGGACTACAGAATTGTGCAAGAACTTGTTTTCACTTGTTATTGAATAAAACACTTCTCAAAAATTCCAGCAAGCTTTTAAAAAAAATCGGGGCATGATCCAGCCACACTCTTCGAGAGTTTCTAGGTTATAGGCCGAAAAAAGTTGGGACATTCCAAAAAATTTCTCGGAAAGCGTGGCTATGGCACGCCTTTACATTCAAAAAATTTTTTGTAGCGCCCGAAAAAAAATTTCCACAGTTATCCAGTGGCTCATGATATAGTTTGCTCTCTTCAAATACCTGATTTCGGGCTTTTTAATATCTTATATGGTATTTTGCGTATGATGCTGCGACGATCGCTGAGTGACGTCTAACGTTTTCATTCAAATTTTTGATTTTATTCATCTATTCCTTTCAACAATTGCACTGATATGTTGTTGAACGATTTGATTTTGTTTGCCTTGGATGAACGTTCTATAATTTCCTATCTCGGCAAAGCAGAAAATAATTTGATTGACACGTTCTACTGCTTGCAGGTCACAGAGTATCTCTTCGGATGTGCGCATGACGGGCTTCCGATTGGGTTCTGGCGGCAAGAAAGAGAAGCTTTCGCCGCCCGGGGCAAAACCGACAGCTCTCGTTGATGAGGTTTGTTTGCCATTGCATTGCTCACTCCTTTCGGACTGATTGTGGGAACTGAAAAAGACGGGGGGGGGGGGGGGTGAGGGAGAGGGGGAGGGCATGTTGTAATGGTAGGGCTCAAATTTTGATGATTCCTGTTCAGGTATCGGCACCCCGCGGTTTCGGCATTCGCAGCTACTTGCACAATTTCTACCTATCTCCAACTGTAGAAGACATCGAACAGAGTGGAGGAGCATGGTAAGTGAAAATGAAAAAAAAGCCAGCTTTCTTCTCATTGGTTTTCTCTGTTTTAAAAATTTTTGCTCATTTCATAACATATCAGATGTAGTGGAGCAGATTCTTCTTCGAGTGCCTTTTTGTCCTAGAATGTCCCAGAATTGTACGGTTCAACCAATGTTTTGCTTTTATGCTACCCGATAACGTTTCCTAACATTTGTTCTTCGCATCCATAAATGAGAGTCATTACAGCGTCGCTGATTGCTTGACGACCAAGTCATACCTATATTTATTCGTCGTAGTACGAAGGTCTATACTTTATAGGTTTTATTTTAGTGAAATTCTTGAATCTAAGCATGGATGTGAGCGGCTAGAAACAAGCGCTTTTTTCTTGCTTAAGATATCAAACTGGCTTGTAAATTCCAGGTTGTTATCTCATGAAAGCCACTAGAAGTGGAGTGTGAAGTTTTAGTTCACCCGATGGTTGAAATGCTTCTATAAAATGCATACCCATTGATTATCAGCAAATTCAAAGGGATCTAGAAGCTTCGATATTCTCATAAAAGAAGTTCTAGTTTTATGATATGTTGTGTTGATTTGAATGAAGCTAGGGACAAAATATGACGCTGAATAAGAGAAAAAAAGACAAAAACAATGTTCAAGTGTACTCTGCACCTATTCAGAATGTCGGATGCAAAAATGCAACAGAAATTTCTCAAATGTTAAGCAAAAGTTACTGCAATGAATTCACTCACTTGCTTCTCAATGATAAACGTGTGTACGGTGACGTAATCCACCAACTTATAAATAAACCAATGAATTTCTGAGATGTTTTGCACAAAATCTTCTACGCAGGTATCTGCTTCCTCCGCCACCAGCTCAGCGAAGAGGGCTCTTTATCTGTCGTCTATGCACCATCCTCGGACTGCTACTGCTGATCGGTGGAGCTGTCGCAATCGTTGTCGGCTACACCTGGCCTCACGAAGGAGTTGAACAGAGCATTTACAAGATTGTCATCTATGAGGTGAGCGGAAATGTTTCTTTCTCACTTTGCACCGTTTTTCTTCTTTCTCGCTAAAATCTGCTTGGATAAGATGCACTTTGCAAAAACGTAGCCAAAAAATTCCGCATCGATTAGAGCTTTAAACGGTCGCTCCCTAGTCCGAGCCTCTCCCAAGTTTTTTGTTCAAAAACTGGATCATGAGCCATGCGCCTTTGATTTTCATAGACACTAAGATGAATTTGAAATGTTTTCAAAAATGCCTAACAAGGGAGGGAAGGTTGGTCGAAGTGACCTTTTAAAATGAGTTAATGCTGTCTTGTATAGATTGGAATTCTAATTCCAAAGCTGCCTTGGCTATCTGCTGCGGGCTTCTGAGAAAGGAATTATGAAGGTTTTTGTGAGTAAATAGTTAAATGCAAGATGATCGTAAAATTAGTCGTAACATTTTTTCTAGGACTTGACTGGTAGTCGGACCACTCGGTGCAACAAATATTCTTGATTTAAATATACCAATTCGTTGATGCCTCATTTGAACGTTAGAAAAAGGGTACGGACTGATTTTATACTAATCTTGCAGTTGAATTTTTACTCAAATGAACTTGACTTTTTATTCTCGTGAATAAAACAAAGTAAAATAATGATTGAATGTGAATATATTGAATTAATCTGAAAAATATTCTAGCGATCAAAATCAATCTCGTAAAAAGATTTTCCGGGGCGGGGGGGGGGGGCGGCAGCCACGACTTCTTTTCCTATATTTTAGGGTTTTGGGTCCGCAAAATTTTTTCGAAGCACCCCAAAATTTTTTCGACTGCGTCACTACAGCACCTTCATTTGAAAAAAGTTGTCGCGCCCGCCGTGCGGAAATCCTGGGATCTCCACTGAGCCAGACCTATGTTCCCAGAGAAAATTTGTGGGTCACTTGGGAAGAAGAAGAGCTATCAGGATTGATTACTCTAATTGTTCGCCAAAACAAGCACTGCTGTTCGAAAACGAAACAATTATGCATAATAATCCCTCGCCTACAAATCAATTTCACTGACATGCGCTCAAAAATTTATCGCAGACTTTATGAAGGTACCACACTAGGTTTTCCATTCGTGGAGGTACTGCCAGACCTTTACTCCTAAAAAGCGGAAGGTCAAAACGAGCAGCAGTTCAGTCTCTGAATACGTTGTTAAGAAGCTAAGTAGCAATCATGTTTACCGTATCTTTGCTTTACGCTTTTATTCTACGTATGCAAGCGCAGGGGTAGCTACCACGAATAAGTGGAAGTTTTGCCTGCTTGGCGAGTAAAGGAAATTGCGCCCAGTACATTGGACTTTTCTGTAGTCTTATTTCTCGATTAAAAAGCTGTTTTTGAGGTCTTTCACATTTGAGCGAGTCTGGAGGGCGTAATTGCAAGAGGTAAGAAATTCTCATGCTTGTGCATAAACCGTGGAATTAGCCCTTCTCTTTTTTTGAAGGAGAGAATGAAATGTTCTTCCATGTATTTCAATGGTCTTCTAACGGAGCGAAATATTTTTGATGAAGACTTAATTGATTCTGCTTTATTTGATTTTGTAAGACAACTTGACCAATTGTTTATTTGGAGATTTTGACTTCTAGTAATGATCTATCTCAACCTTCTTGCGAATTCATGCCTACGATCGGCAAAATGATAAATATGATCAAAAAGA
This sequence comes from Cylicocyclus nassatus, assembly GCA_958299035.1. Taxonomy (NCBI): domain Eukaryota; kingdom Metazoa; phylum Nematoda; class Chromadorea; order Rhabditida; family Strongylidae; genus Cylicocyclus; species Cylicocyclus nassatus. Next base: position 51,850,725 of record CATQJL010000001.1, read on the forward strand.
TAGCTGTTCTATAGTAGTTCATAACTCGTTGGCCAAAAAAGATCTTCTCCGACGCAGATCCTATCCAAAATTCGAGCTGCGCTTTTATTTCGCCGAATAATCTCCTTGTTTGTACGTTTGCAATCTCAATCTCAGTCTCGCTATTAAATTTCTACGCTCGATGTGCTTCCATACGAGCAAACATCGATTCAGAGAGGCGACATGCATCCCAAAACCCAGGGGCTTTTTTTCAAGCGCCTTTCCTGCACTCAACTATGTATGGCGACATGAAGTAACGTACTCCACCCTTGTGGTCTAATCTATACCTCCCTCGAGGACTGCTTGTTTTCGATGGCGCCCAGTTGATTTGTAGTACTCACGAACGAATAACAATTAGAATTTCCCGTCATTGACTATATACGAAATGCCTGAGCACTAGGTGTAGTAAAGGGTGCGGAAAAAGTACTGTCCCTCAAAATAAAAGCAAAAAAATCGGAATAACTCCCAGGTTTTTCTGGCAAATTTGACACAAGCCCTGAGAAGTGAATGTACTTTAGCATTTTACAAAAACTGACTCAAAATTTCTGCAATCTCACCCGGCGGTGGATCCCATTCCGCAGCGCACCCATATCAAGTCTTGCAACTCTTTTTTACAAATGTGAAGGAAGTGTGAAGTTTTTGGAAAATTCTTTTGTTTTCAACGTGAATTTGAGAAATCTTCTATTGCTTAAGGAATGTTGTAGTGTCTTCGAAATATGCTGGAAGCAGCTAGACCGCAGTCGCAGTAGGAAAAAAGTTGGGAAATTTTCCAACAAAGTAGCGTCTGCGGCGCAGCAGGGTGCGATCAGAAAACGTGGCACAGGAACTACGTACATCGTTTACTGACTCAAAACATGATGTAGACAAAGCCCGATGTTCTTTTCATCATTCCTGTTATTGTTTGTTTGAATCTGGAATTTCAAACCATGGTTTGGATCCAATTCATTGAGCAAGAGCAAATCTGATTAGCCTCTTTTCGTGAATTTTTCAAATTCGCTTGGAATTTAATTTGCCTTGTTTAGCCAAAATTTCAGGTCACTGATCCATAACAACTACAGAGTTTTGGAGAAGGGATTATGCTCTACACACTGCCTTAATTTGAAATTGATACCCTCTTGGTGGTATAGTTGCGGTCCAAAATTGCGCCCTAACGCTGCGGTGCATCGTCGTTGATGCTGCTCGCTGTTATCACTCGTTTAAATAAACAGAAGAAAACCGTCCCAAATTAAACTTATGTATTCGAAAATCTGCATAGTCTAGCCTATGTGTAGAAAGCAAAAAACTATAGATTTTCACCATCTGTGAGATTTTTTAGGAGGCAAACTGAGGGACAGTACTTTTTCCGCACCCTATATATGCAAACTGAGTGAAGTTCATCTGCAGCACACTACATATTAGAAAACTGCTGAAGAGATATAGTTTTTTTTATCAGACGGTCAATCTTATGGTCAATATTGATGGCTATTGCAGTGATTGGAAGAAGTTTACTTCTCCAATTTTTATTTTCAAACTAATTTGTGACAGCTAATGCATTCGCCTAAATTAGCAGCGATTCTCCTGAAATAGAACAATGCGCAAATCTTTATGATTCTGCTCATTAGCAGATTTTATATGAATGAGTTAAGCGATTACGTCCTGTGGCCGTATTCATCATTGATACCTTGAGGTAAATTCTACCTCCAGGTAGTTTTATCACTCATTATCAGCAAGTATTCACAAAGTACCTTGTGGTAGATTCTCAATGTAATTCTGCTGATTATGAGTGATAAAACTACCTGGAGGTAGGATTTACCTCCAGGTATCAGTGATGAATACGGCCACTGATCGTAAAATGACTAATAGAGATTAGAGGAATAGAAATAGAGAACTACTGAGAGATTAACAAGTGTTTGTTGGAAATGGAAGCTGCAAGAACCCAATCATTAATCGCCTTGATCGTAGAAATTCAAGCATGTAAAAGAATGAAGTCGAGTCGTGCTATAGTGTTGTGGGTATGCTAACAATAGTCATTTTTAATGGAAGTGGAGATAAGATATTGAATGACGAACTGTTATCAATCTTCAAATAATCTAACGCAAGCAGCGTAATGCTCGTACTCACAACTATGTGCTTTTTTTGAATGGCGTAAAGTTATGTAACGGCCCCGATTCCCACCCCCTGTTTTTGTCGCCGAAGGCGTTTTCCACGGGGATTTTTGGGGGTACAAGAAATTGGGTCTGTCGCCTAACGCCCTACACCCCTCCCCGTCCCTCAAAATGGATGTTTTAGAAAAACGGTGTACATGGGTCGTAAAAATCTGCAAATGACTTGCTACTCGTGAACAACTCAAATAACGATTGAAGATTCAAGTCATTTAATTAGGTTCAAATTAGCTTTGTAAACTGTCGCCCCACAGCTCGCTATCTGGGAAGTTTCCCAAAAGTCATAACTAATGCCACGACAATTCATTGAAAAGATTTTCAGTCGTTTTCCCTTCTCTCCTCCTACCGAAAAACATCTCTGACTATCATGAGCACGCGCTTTTTTATAAGTTTGATACACTGAGTATGGTAATGAGTAGCTAACAGCTCAAATTCGAATGATATCTGGATTACTGGATTGGCTTTTGACGACACAACCTGCAATTTTTCATCTTCGCAGGAACACTGTTTCCTAATTGAGAATTACGATGGAAAAATGCTGTAAGCGGGATACCAATCAAATTAGATTCATTCAGGACGAGGATGGCGGCTACTACGTTCCACAAGATAAACTGCAAGAGATGCTACGTGACCCAATGAGAATTTGGAAGACGGCAGGTACTGCTTCAATGCCAGTTGTCTGAGAAATTCACATATACTGTTGTTTGCAGGATTCTGTGTATTCGCTTCCGGTGCTACCCTCCTTGCTGCTTCGCTACTTGTGCCAACGATAGCTGCGTGTATCGGATCAAAACGACTTGCTGGTTTTATAAGCGAGGACAATTCCCCTAACGAACCGCCTGTGCGCATTTACCCACAAGAAAAACCGTCTGTGTCACACTCCAGGCAAGCTTCTATCATCGCTTACGTAGATGCTGTCTTCAAATGAATTTAGTGGTCCTGTACCTGTGCTCGAAGAGATCGCAAAGGTCCAGCCTGGCGAGAAGACCTCACCTACTGGACTGCTCGACTCTGACAAGGCACCCCTTGTGCACTGAGCGAAGCAACATTCGTTCAGTGAGTGAACTCTGTTTGCTGCAATAAAGTTGGGTGAAATGGTGTTTGTACTTGGCAAACTGTGGAGCTTCTTGGAGTTGGAACTCAATTCATTGATGTTCATTGGAACGACAAAAAGTCTTTTTGTTTTTTGGACCTACCCGCAATCCTCCTGTAGAGTAAAGACAAACAAAAGCTTCAAGCATTTTCGACGCAGGATTTCTTCTTTCAGCTTCTATGTTCTTCTATGTTGGTGCAACTCTTCTGACTACCGCTGAGTCAGACGCCAAGCTTAAAACCTTCATTTTTACCATGTCTAACTCTCGCTAACTTTCAGAATCAACGATCGCGCAAAATGTGAAGATTCCAAAGTCTGTGGTCGATCATAAAATCAAAAAAATACGGCGATTTTGCTTGCAAATTTTGCGTACAACGCCTCAAAAGATAGCTGTTAGAGAGAAAAGAGAGAGTGAGAGAGAGAGAGAAGGAGAGAGAGAGATTTGCGTCGATTAATAATTGCTGTCTACAATTTATGTTTCACGGATTCAGAATAGGTAAAAAATTTCACTTCAGAAAATATATTTTAGCAATTACGCCAGAGAAATACAAAAAATTGCTTTGATTTGCAAATCTCTTTATCAGCTAATCTCGCTGTCAGCTAACATCAAAACAACACTTTCAGAATCTCAGACGAAAATATTGAAAATTAGCGAAAGTTAGAGATGGTGTGGAGGGATCGTAAGCTTCCGTTTATCACAGCGCTCGTAAGAAGGATCGCATGTTGAGAATAGCTGCTGGAGAAAGAAATTCTGCAAAGAACGTGCTTGAAGTATTTTTCCCTTAGTAGGAGTTGTGGGTAGGTCCAAAAATAGAAGGAGCTTTGCACCGAACTATTCTTGGCTTTTTGAAAATTTTCTCTAGTGAACTATCTCAATAATGATGTTCAGATTCAGAATGAGTAAGATTCCTCTTCTCTAAGAAGCTCAGTCGCAAGCTAGAAAGACAAAAACACATGTGTAACTTATACAAAAACATCTCTTCGCATGCTTGAAACCTGCAGCTATACTTTACCGCATGCTCAGGATTTGTCTGTTTCAGCCCTACTCTCTCCTATCTACCGGTCCGTGCGCTGTCGATGTAAAGCTGTCCAGATAGTGTGCTAGAGCGGCGGGCGCCCGCCTATTCCGTTGAAGACGCTCCTTCCGATCACCTCGTCCGATCTCAGCGAAGATGATCTCGTCCTGCTCCTGTGTACAGTAGTGATTGATGTTTCCGTAGTGTGATATGCAGCTGGGTGGATTCGCGATGTCGGCCACCGACGACGAAGACTCGACATGCTCTGCCTAGATATATTGCCGTTTCGGGTTAGAATTAGTCGCACTAGAAGCTGCCGTCGCTGCCATCGACTCAATTCGCCTTCGATGAACCCGAACGGTCGGTCGAAGGGTCGTCGTTGGTCGCCGGCTGCCACCCCCTGGTCCGGCGGATAGTGCCGAGTGCGCAAGAACCGCCTCTCTCGACTAGCCGACAGCTTGAGCCCCTGCAGCCACCTCCCACTCCGACGAAGGCAACAACCGACACGACTGTGTGAATGTGGTTCATCGGCTCACGACAGACAATAAATGTTTCAATGTTTTTATCGCTGTTTTTGCTGCCAGAAAATGACCATCACACATCCAGCCATAGTCGATATTGTAACAAACTGCATTTGCCAACTGAAGAGGAAAACACATACACCGAGACTTACAGGGGAAAGGTGCAAAAGGCGACAGTATGGGTTTTAGTTTGAATTTTGGGAGCAAAGTTAGATAAATGCGTGCTTCCCTAGGCTGCGTCCAGACTTGCCTGTGCCGATGCCGTTTCAGCTACGTGCCAGATATGTAATATATCAATAAGGGCCGCGGCCAAGTGGGTTCGACGGCGTTAACACAATGCTTACCAGCGGTACATGGGCGAGTCTGGACGCTGCCCTGGCGCTTCTGATTTTGAATCCATTCGTAAAGAGATGATGAAACGTAGGACGAAGATCTGAGAAATGAGGACTGATTGCGCTCAGCGAATGTCTGAAGACAGCAAAAGTGCAAGAAGGTAGATGCATGGCGTGTGTAACCCTAAGATTTTGCTAGCTTCCTTTCCATATGTTAACAAGGATAAATGTAGGGGGTAAAGTTTGAACATTTCGGTTGAATAATCAAGTTATTTGTCAAGTCATGTAGAAGTGACCCCAAATCTACTAAATATCTTGGTTTTTTAAATGTTATAGTATGAGGATTATAACCCGGTTCTCCGATGCTTTTTGAGCATAGCTGTACGAATGAATTCACTGCAAGTTGTGCATTTTATTCGGTTGGAAACTAAATTTCGCAACTCATTTTGTAACTTTCCTCTGTCTCAACATGGCGCACTCAAATTTTGCCATTGTGTTGGTTATGACGTTAGCTACGAGCGCAGTTGCTGTTTTGCCAAATTCTGACATCGCACTGAGGCTACGGTAGGTCTATGGTGTAAACAAAAAAATTACAAAATTTGACAGATTTGGTTGAAACTTGTCATTAGGGGGATTATCCGACATGCTGATCACGAAAATGACATTGAAGTTGCGTGATAAAAGACATTTTATAAAATGACTGTAGTTTTACGATATGGGTCACCCTAATCAAGGAAATAGGCGCTCGTCTAACAAATGGATGTTAGATGTGTTTGGCACGTCAAATAACCTATGTGAAGTCTCGGCGACTTTTAAGGTTCTGACTCTGACTCCTTAGTCATTGACGGTTGTCCACCAGCAGCCTTGCGTACAGCGAGGCGTTTGACTTTGTGAGGAACTGAGGAAACTGAGTCAACCTCTAGCAACTACTCGTATACGACTTCGGATTGCGCATGGTCTAGGCTGCGTACGGCTTCATTTTGGCTTATAACCCCAAAAACTTCCAAAATTCAAAGGTTTTCGAAAGATGCCTGGTTTTTTCCAATTCGTATTCAAATTCGCACACATTACGCTCTACATATTGCCAAAGTATAAATGCGCCACATCCAAAAAGAGTAAAGTTATGAAAGATGTTGCAAATCGTTTCCAACCTAATATTCGCGAGGGCGCTAATCTAGATCTTTTGAATTGAAAATTATGGATGCTTCTAACTTACAGAACGGTTTCTCCCGGAATTTTTATTGTCCTATTTTCAAAACTTTGCGGTGCAAATTCAGAATCTTCTGAAGTGGCACTTACTTTTGGGTTCAATCCTATCGTTCAGAACTTCTCGGAACACCAAAGAAGAATATATTATTAAGCAAAAAAGGATTAGTCAAACACTGCGATTCAGATCTTTTACCGATTTGTACTTGTATGAAAATTATGAGGACGCAACAATTTCACATTTCGCGGTCATATGCAACATCATATGGAGAGGTTAGTAAAAATTTCCTAGTTAAAAACACTTTTACAATGCAAATACAAAAAAGTGAAGAAGCAAAAATTTCAATAATCGAACATGAGCATTTTGAAAAAAAATTGTATTTAACATTTCATTGATGCATTAAAGGATCATTCGAGAAAAACTAGTAATTCTTCGGATTACCCGGTTCAAGTTCCTAAAATATGTGCGCCTTTCCTTTCAATCAGAGTAGACAAGACGGTTTTTGAGAACTGATATAAATGAGACTGAAGATTTATGACCTTGAAAACAAATATTTATTAAAGGATGACGAACGGAAATAAACTTATACCAGATTGTTGTACTCGATTCATGTATTACACAGCATTTTTACATCAAAAAATGAAATTAATCTCCGCTTCATAACAGAAGAAGAGGACAAACCGTGTAAGAACTATCTACAATCCTACGTCCAAGATCACTGTACTGATGAAATGACAAACAAACCTTGTGCCATAGAGAAAGTTTGCACCTACTGCGCCAAGGGCAACGCTAAATATGAGACGGAAGCACTCAACTGAACAGCGAATTCAAGAAGTAAGACAAGGGAAATGCTCATGCATATTACTTATGAGCTACTGAGAGCAAGCGACAGATAAAAATATTATTATAGAGCCCTTGCCTGTACCGGTTGAGTTTGCACTCGACGAGGCGGATTTTCAGACGGCATAGGCGGAAGGAAATGGAGGAGAGCTTTGATTTGGTTGGCAACTCTGACATCACTCTCTTTAGCGATGAGTGCTCTTCGCCCGACTTGATGACCGAGAGTTTCGCGAGGCAACAACTCAGCTCGACGGCGCCTGGAAAAACATTCATAACGGACGGAAAAGTTTACTAGTGACGATGAAAATATTGCATATCTCGTTCCCCAAAGGCAAGATGGAAACCCCTGACGAAACAGATCTGATTGTCTACGAACACTTCCTCAAATGAGATTTGAAAATAAGACAGATTATTGCATAGCATGTATTTTAAAAGCATCCCCAAAACAAATGCAAAAGTCCTTTCTCAACTAGGTTGTATTATCACAAACATCAAATATTTCTTCGTCTTTAATCGATTTGAACAATGGAGTCTAAGATGAACAATGTGATCATTATTTGCATGGTATTTGTATGAGTATCACAAAGGCAAGGCTTCGTACTTCGTAAGAACCCTCTCATGAAAGAAACTGATGAAAGATCAAGCTTGACATGAGCTACCTATGAATTATATGTGCTGAAATTATTCAACAATAAGGTAGAGAGATTTTTTCATGTAACCGTTATGTAACCACTACAAACCTTCATATTCAAGTAACAACTCTAACATTAGGAATAGTGGGCCCCCAGAATAAATCGTTATGTTTGGAAGAGCAACAACCGATGGGATATCAGTGACGATCACGTACAATGCAAGATAACGGTCAAGCTTGAAATGGATATAAACTGGATGGGCAAGCGGTACGTTTGAGTTTAAAAAGTAACGAACATAATTGGAGTCATATAGAGAACTTTCCATATTTTCCTGTTTTTACCTCACATTGTTTTGACGAAATTTCCAAAACAAGAGGGACCAGGCTCAAGATTTCCTGCTTGCTTCGCACTTTGATAAATGAGAACTATTAGGTCGTTCCGAAAGTAATGTCGCTTTTTTCAGATTAACGCCACATTTCATGGAATCAAGATTTCCAGAAGTTCTTAGGAGAATTCGATGCACCATTTCAACATTTTTTTTATGGTTCTAATTTCATTGCATAATATTCAATGAGCTCTCGAGAAAATACCAAAATCTGCAACTCATGCTTTTTGCCATGGTGAAGTTCGGCTATTTTTCTAATTTTTTGTGCATATTCTTTGAAGAAGTACAAGTGACAGTTAGATAGAGCAATCCCTCTAGGACACAGGTTTATTATTTTTTCTTTTTCTTAGCTTGCTTCTTACAAGGGAAGTCACTTAACTCAGGTCGGTCTTTTGAAATGAGACACATATGGTTGGAATCAGCTTGAAACGCTGATTTCAAATCTGCTTCCCTTAGCTGCGAAGCATTCCTCTGAACCGAGTTATGAGCTTTTTCCTGAGCAGATTCTGCGTGTTGGCCGACTTAGGCATGCTACGGTATCATCATCTAGGTAGTGGTTCAAATGCATGTTATACCCTATCAAAGCCAAATGACTCAATTTGATGTTATTTTGATTTTCCACCACTTTTTGGGCAGATTTTCATCTAAAGGCCTTCTTTCCATATTCAGTTGTATGTCATGACACATACTAAAAAAGCTCATAACTCGCTTCAGAGAAACGCTTCGCAGCTAGGGATAGCATATTTGGAATCAGCGTTCCGAGCTGATTCTTAATATATGTGTCTCATTTCAAAAGGCCGACCTAAGTTAAGTGACTTCCCTCGTTAGGCCCCGGGCAGACTTCACGCGATTTGATCGTCGCGACTGAGTCGCGACGAGACAACTGTTACAAGATCATTCCATGCCGATCAAGTTGCGTTCGGTTGTGATACTTTTCCAGCCCGACAATTTTTTATGTGAAATGAAAATGAATGAAAATCTGGGCGATTAGATCGCGACGACTAAGTCGCGTGAAGTCTGACCGGGGCCTTAGAGGTTCTAGAATCAATTTTTCAATGCCATTTAATTCCATATTTGGTCAACTCAAACCTCACAGAACAACAACCGGCAATCAATTCTGGTGTCATTCGAAACAACTTTTCTCCTCTTTCTACCAGTTGTTTTTATTTCCGATTCATCAAGTTTTCCGGGATAAAACCATCATAATTCAGGTTTTCCAGGGCGCCCCAGGCTGTACCCGGAAATTTCGAAAGTTGCTAATATGAAGCGGTGAACGTTATTTGGTTTGTAAAATTAGTGTCAAACCATAATCCATCTTTGTATGTTTCAAAATCCGAAGATTTATTGGTGTTTGACGCGTTTGTGTCTGAGGCGAGAATGCTAAAATTCGGTGGTTCCATCAAAAAAAAAACCAAACAAAAAGTATGACGAGCTTTGGAAAGTAGAAAAAAGTTATGCTGTTTCCTGCAGGATTTGCTCTATCCATCCATAGCTTGGACTCCTTCCGAGGGTTGTTGAAAACTTAGAAAAATTGTGAAACTTGGCCTTTTCAAAAAGCATGGGTCGAAGATTTTGATAATTTTTCAAGAGGTTATTGAATTTTGTGCAGTGGTTATATAACCATTAGAAAGAGTATGAAATGCTGCCAGAAAATGCTACCAGAATCTCTTACACATCTTTGTTCCAAGAGGTGTGGCGTACGTTTGAAAAAAGCGACATTACTTTCGGAACAACCCAATATTTCTGCCATGTTTCCATATTCGCGGATGATTTCTCGATATGCAATTTCTCGAGTATCAAACATAATTCTGACGCAAGTAACAAGATTTGATGTATGTACTCATTTTTAAAACGAACTTACCCAGACTGTAGGGTACTTAGACCCGACATCAAAGTGAAATAAATGAATGGAAAATAATGGAAGATTATACAAAATGAGCAGCTTCGATAGAAATAAAATTTGCTTGTGCCGCCGAAGTGATGTTATGCATGATAATCCTCTGTTCCCTTGCAAACTTACTTAACACGTTGACGACAGTGCCGCGCAGTGGTGCGCGGCAGGCAGTCTGTCCCTGTGGACGACGCCGCGCAATGTGCGCGGCGGTTTCAAATTCAATACTACCTGTCCAATCCTCTCAGTTTTTGTTCATATAATCAACATAGGCTCAGATGTACTTCATTTATTAGCCCCGCCCCTTTTGGCGAACTCCGCCCACTTTTATGCCTCTCACAAGGATCCTTTTTGTCCACAAGAAGCATGGATGAGGCTGTAGATGAACGCAAAGATTCAAGCAGCTTCTAGCCAGGCCCCGCCCACCGTTAGGCAAGCTCCGCCCACTTTTCAAAAGTGGCGAAAATAGCATGAATTTTTAAAATTTGGGCAACTTCCGACATTTTGGTCGAGTGGGCGGAGGCTTGCCAGAGGGGGCGGGGCTTGCACATTTTGTACTTCGTGCATGGATGTATGCATACATACATGGGCCACGCGTAGGCATGCATGGAAACGTCTCGTCCTCAGGGACAGACCGCAAAAAAATGGCTCGTCGTCAACGTGTTAAATCATAACATTATCTTTTAGGGTCTCTAAAGATAGATAAAGGCTAGCAGAAATAGATAAAAGCTGACTAGCAAAATTAACAGCTGTTGTACAAGAATGATTCAGAGGATTATGGAGCGACATGGTAAAAAAAAACCAATTTTATCTACGTTAGCCTTTTCATCTACTTTACCATACGTTACTGTCAAGAGATCATAAGCTTTCTCACTTTTTGATGAGTTTTTTTGTACAGTTATCAACTACAATATATAGAAACAAAGCAATACTTCTACTGAAGTGAATTAGAAATACCAGTGGTGAAGTGTACATCATTCTCAATTTTTTTCTCACCCCGCATGTACAGCATAAAAAAGGCTAGATAGAATGCTGCCACTGTGAGCTTCTCAGAGTTCGCGCAGAATCCAAACACAGCAAATAAAAAAATGCTATGATTCTTCAAGGCGTGATGAAATAGTTTAGTGCGCGTTGTTGAAAGCTCCAGCAGCCATATTTGGATGATACTGTGAATAAACATTCAAGCAACAAAACCAGAGAGATAAAAATGGCTAGATCGAATGTTGCCGTACGCACCGGAAAAGCGGTCCAGCGAGAAACACGAACTGGCCTCCGGGCTGCCACCGCCATACCGAGTCCCACTTGCTTTGCTTCTGGGCTAGCACACCGGTGGGAGCAACAGCAGCAATGGAGGAGAAAGGGCTGACAGCAGCTGCGACTGCGGCATTCGCGACTGACCCTACCTGCTAAAACGAATCGGACTCGCACATATGTTCTTCTACCAGTATATGTCATAAAACGGTTAGCAACAAAAAGCATAAGGGTCTGACAGCAGAAAACAATCACGTCAAGTTACGATTACGTACTGCTTCATATTCTATCACTTAAAAGCACTCTACAAAGCAAGTAGCTGTCCATAAAAAACTCCGCATATAAGGTGCTTGTAGTGCTCTACAATTATCAAGAAACAGTGCTAGCTCAGTCACACAATATGTTATTGTAGTTTAGCACTTGGAACTTAAAACCTCTATCAGAGTTCCAATGATTTGGAATTGAACAAACAAAATGAGTGAGAATACTGCAAGCATTGCTGATGCATCTCGAACTAGCAAACGCCCTCATCGCAAGTTGTGAAGAACTTAACGGTATGTTTCCGCAAGCTGTTCACATCAATTAAGTGCGTGTTAATTTCGCTACACACCCAAGACAGAGTATTATTTACACACTACTCCTCTCAGCTGAGAGTCTAAGGCCCGTATGCACGTACATCCCCGCGGGGAGGGGGGGGGGGGGGAATCTGAGAGGGGAAGCGTCATATCTCGCTAGTTTATATATCATTCTTCTTCTTTCTCTGTCTTGCTTTTGAAGGTTCTCATACACTGATACTTGCGCATAATGGATGCCAGGTTACTGCCATACAAGATTAGATATTCACTATTTCGTCTGATCCCCTGGGGATCCCCAGGGGATCACCCGCGTATTTTCAAAGTCATTTATCTTCCTGAAAATCCACTGAAAGTGCTGTAAAATTGTACTGACGATATACTACAGCAGTGCTAAACATGTATATGGTAGAAATGAGTGAAATCTCAAGATATCAAAATTTTCGATGAACCGCTGCTCGCGAGCCAGGGATTATCGAAAAAATCAAAATCTTCATAATCCATCTCTTCTGTCGAAAACATGCTCAGCAGTATCGTAGTATATCTTCAGTACAATTTTGCAGGGGTTTTATTGAGTTTTCAGGGAGATAAATGACTTTGAAAATGTGAGGTGATCCCCTGGGGATCCCCAGGGGATCAGACGAAATTGTGAATATCTAATCTTGTATGGCAGTAACCTGGCATCCGTTATGCGCAGGTATCAGTGTATGAGAACCTTCAAAAACAAGACAGAGAAAGAAGAAGAAAGATACATAAACTAGCGAGATATGACGCTTCCCCTCTCAGATCCCCTCCCCTCCCCGCGGGGATGTACGTGCATACGGGCCTAAAAGAAGATCCCGTACACTGCTTCCAGCAAAGTGCATAATCAGGCCCCCTACACTGTTGTTAAGCTTCTGTAACTACGCCAGTCAACAGAGGAAATACACAGCACACAACACATGATTCAACTCACCAATTTTTCGCGTTTAGCGCTTGGCTCTACGCCAGCAGAGCTAGCTGGCCTTTTAAGAGCCTGTTGCTGCTGTTGGTGATGTTGAGCCTATGAGGTCAATAATTCGATATTTAGAATTGAACGGAGAGCTGGATTTGAAAACGATGACAAATAAGTGAACAAACCGCCTGCAGTGTATAATTCTGAGCGAAGGTAGATGGCAAGTTGCGATTATGGAGCTGGCAGATTTGTGTAGCCGCGGAGAGCACAGCATTCCCTGCTTCTAAGGAGTAGCCTGAAAGACGTACCTGGTAGACGAATTTCCATGTTATATTTGTGTTTACAGATTATTCTCATGGATTTCCTTCTCACTAACGGCTCTACCCAACAGAAGAAAAAAGAAAATCTAAGGACACAAAGCAGATGGAAACATAGGCGATGCAGCAACTAACATTTCAATAACATAAAAAAGCAAAACGAAATCAAGTGAGAAATACTTACAGTAGCTTTTCACATTGTTCAGGTTGATTTCGTGAGTAGGCCTTCTTGCAGCGAAACGTAAATTCAGCAGCGATCTCGGGCACACTCTGCGCGCTACTCTGTACATCAGTGATGGTCGCATGGTGAACGGTGCCTTCAGCTGCTACAAACACTCTAGTAGGACGATTTTGGATTCATGGACGATTTCTAATTCATGTCAAAACGCTTCGCTCCTTGTCTCACCTTTCCTTTCATGGGATTACCAACATTCAATGTGGACCCAGAAGTTGCAGCCAACAGAAGAGGATGATTCGGAGGTAATCGAGCAATCACGTGACCAGTACCAATGGGTCGATTTTGCTGTAAATCATTTTGTGAAAAATTGTCTAATGCAGGGCTGTAAGGTGAAGAGAAGACACCTGTGCTGCTGAGGAGCTTTTACCAGCCGCTGGTGGGTTTGGCAGGCTTGAAGCAGGTTTGGCGTTTTCGTGAACATCTGAGGCAGCGTCCTCATTAATAGAAGCAATGACATCAAATATTTCTAAAAATCCAGCATAGACTGGGAGCTACTTAGCTGATCGAACTCGAGCATCGACGACGATTTAAAATGGAAAGGAACCTACAACTGCATGAACGCTTTTCATAAAAAGGCTGCATTTAAATTAGTTCCAGCTGGAGAAACGCGATTACAGTAGACAATGGATGCTAAGGTGTGAAAATATTCAAACTTGAAATGGAGCTCAAAGTGTATATTAATCGCACTCGTCACAGAATTGTGGGGGATAATACATGAACAGGAAAATGAACTAACCGTGTTGATGCCGCTCTTTCAAGCCACCGTACTTCTTCCAATACCACCAACATTCTTGACAGAGACGCAGTTGCAGGCTAGTTGGACCCCAAGCATGCCACGCACTGCTCTCTGTGGTCTGAATCAAGTTCGGATTTTGTAATGTGGAAACAATCAAATGTTGTAAACAATTTTCGCTACTAAACTACTGTTTGCTAGAAAGCGTTTCACTTTGTTTAGCAAACAGATACACTAAGATAGCACATTGGCTGACACTTTACATGCAGTAACTTGCGCTTTTCAAAACACTATTTCATGCAAGGTTCGAGATTTTCGTTAAGTCTACGATGCACTGCGAGCGAATGACTCACCTTGCAACCTTCGCATGGTTCACTTCCTTTAACAGACGTTCCGGGTGTTTTGGAGTGATTTGGGATATAGACCTACAAACACATCAAGAGAATGTACCGGGTGCAAATCCAGACTACCTGCTTGAGTTTGCTCTCATGCTCTGCATTTTTCTTCTTTTTCTGCTCGACATAACGATTAGTGGTTTTCCACATATAATAATACTCAACTATGTCACGAGGAGATTTCCATGGAAGCTGAACGATTCATTCAAGCAAAAGAAACCTCATTTAATATCGAAAGTATTATAGATGGTACTCACAAAATCGACTCGTACATCAGAAAAGTCTTTGCCGTATTTTTCGAGTGCATCCTCGAAAAGATTCGCCTCTGCTGCAGACCATTCTTCGATCTGGTCCCTGAAATCCCATCATACTCATTGTCAAAACATTTTCTTCTGCAGCACTCCTACTCAGACGCGATTATGGTGGTAGGAGATGCCAAGTACAATTACCTGCACAGAATAGGCCCTCCTAGACTAACAGTATTATGACCGGTAGCTTTATCCGCCTCCAACGGATAATAGCTTTTATTAGGTGGAGGAACGAGATACTTCACAGCCTGCAAAACTTTTTATTTTCATATATTGAGCTTGGTATGTAATTGGAAAGACTAATAAGAACCTGGCCGATATCATATCCAGCCTGATGAAGTAAAGCCATAGCATGAAGAAGGGTAACATCACGAGATGCAGCTGCTGCAGTCATGTGAAGAGATGGCAACTTCGTGGATGAAGAAGTATCCAAAGCACGTGAGAAGGTTCCGACTGCTCTGTAACATTTGGAGGAAATTCGAGAAGCGGCTTTGTCAAATTCTTTGCAGACAACATCTTATCAGACATGTTAACAATGTGAACTGTGGAGATTTGATGTATCAATAGTCATGTAGGGCCTTCCGAGAAAAGCTGCAGAGCAGAATGTTAACGTACATAGCAGAAGAGAAAGTAAAGTGTCTTGCACATGATCTCCAAGATGCTTTTCAGATAAGAAAGATAAGTTTGACGTGTAGATTTACAAACCAGCACTGCGTTTGCAAATGAAATAAGCACAAACCTGGCTACGATTAAGAATTGGTCCATATCCCTGTCCGTTAGCGAATGATGAGGATGATAAACGAGCACCTCCCTCTCGGTTTCCGTCGGAGGTCGAACTGTTGGTCGTAGACTATCACTATGCTCCTCTTCATCGTCGATCATTAGCTCATCGCTAGAACCAAATATAATGAACAATATTCTTTCATTTCATAAAGTACTTGCCCATCGCCATTTTCGGTTTTGTCATCGCATTCCATTCTCTCAGGAACTTCAGCTTGATACTTCTCACCAACACGAATAGCGCCTTTGTCCGCAAGCAAAGTCATTTGACTGGGATCATATACGAGGGAGTAGAAGAATTTGTCCTGCGCAGAAACAGGTATACTGAATAAATTCAATAAAGAAGTGGAAACATACTTCTCCATCGTAGCTCGACACTGTCTCAACTTCACTAAGCAACGTGACCGCGCACTTTCCACGGATTAGAGTAGCTGGAAGGGTTTCTACTTGCCTGGACAGAAATAGTTCCCTCTGCCTGAAAAATAATATATGTTACCATCTGGTACTGCTAACCATTTCTCTGAATAACTGTGATTCTCTGTCCTAAAATGCTGCATACGATGGCGGCATTCCAAGTTGAATAGGGCTGCTCAGCTGCTACTTTCTAGTCGATATGTAATGGGTGAATTTGCTGCTTTACCAGCTTATGTTCTCAAACAACTGAACAAAATTACTAGACTATCAAAATTTCACAAATGTTGTGGATCTGGGCGCTTACTTGCGCCTCAACTGCCATATGTAAGCGTCAAGGAAAGCTCAGCGCTTTGCACTACCAGATTATGGCGAAGGATTTAATAGAAGGCCAAACTCACTAACGAAGCAGGTAAAACAAGATAAAATGATGTAGATTAGCAGTTACCTCATTCGATGCCTCTCGTCGTCGCTGAGAGCTTCAACGCCTAATGGTAAACCAGCTATGCCCCAATCGATGCAGTCATCACTATCTTCCTTGGCTTCATGCTTATGAGCTAGAAAGAAAAAAAATTCGCCACCATAAACTAGCAGTATCGTCCAATTGCATACCTGCTTCACTAAGCTCAATCTTGGCATCTGCTCCATTGGCCACTGTATGTCCCGATGAACCATACTTGTTATCAGACTTAGGCTTGTCTACCTCATAATCTGCAAGTGGCATACGCTAGCATAAAAACTGCGTAACTCTATAAGATTGTTGAGGAAACTTCATGGCGTACAAGAAACAACTGATCAAAACAAATTGGATAGTTTGTGATAAAGAAGCAAAAGAAATAAAATCAAACGCACACACTCATCTTTAATATCAAAATCAAAACAAAACTGACTGAAAAAAGTGGTGAAGGCCAATAAGGTTATAATATAGACGGATGAAAAACCTGACTCACACTCATCGAATCTCCTCTCAGCTTGATCAGCAATCTTCAGAAGGGCAGAGGAGATATCTCGACGCCGGTAAAACAGAGTTACCCTAGCTTCTACTTGACCGGACGGAGTCTGGATGTGAATATATTGCAGCCATATCACAAACATCAGACACTGTACTTACTTTATTCAAATCTTCTATTCGACGGATCTGATATGGGGTGTTCTCGGGAGTTTCAAAGTAAACATAATCTAAAAAGGAAACGTTGGATGAAGCGGTCCATGCTATGGAGGTTTTGGTGACAACAGCAAGTCTTGGCCACAATTTCAAACTAAGAAGGGTTTCTCATATACAACTTTGCTTTGCTCATTTCCGAAGTGAAATTTTGAATGAGAGACTGAACACAACTTCCAAACTCATTGGGGAATGTAACTTACTTCAAAAATATAAACAACCAAGCGTGTGAGAATAAATCGCTTCCCTTCGAAAAGACAGTATGTGAGAAATCACTTCAATGCAGCTGATATAAAACTGGTGCATATTATCTCCAAACACACACTAAATGGTAACCGCAAGTCTATCTTCATAAAAGTATTGGATTCAACTGAAGCTCTCGCACGCTATTTGGCGCAAGAAAAGTTATCCCACTTGCACCATGCCTCAGACTCAAACATGGTTATTATTGATGTACATAATGATCAAGTTTTCAAAAACCAACAAGATGCTGTGAAAAAATCGAGCAAAAAACTCACCTCCTACTTTATACATATTCTGCGTATGTGACATGATAATTTCTAATTCATAAAAACGTCGGTTCTAAATACTCTGAAACAAGAACTGATAGAGAAATAGTTTTAGTGTTGAACCTGAGGATGACGAAGACAAACAGAATGAAAAGTGAGAAAAAGAAAGATTGAAAACGCCCAAATACTTTTTTGAATTGATATGCTGTTACGACTTATAGAATTTCCCATTTCTTTTGTTTCTGCATGGAATGCTTTATACAATTCAAGACAAAAATGAAATGGGATAAAAAATAAAAGGTAGAGCCTCCTACAATAAGATTAATCCATAGTCGAGTGTGATATCAAATGTCAAAACAAACTCAATTAAAGAATTCCGGTCACATTTCCGTTCAAAAAATGTTAGCAAAAATTGCAAATTGAAAATTGCACCTCTCAATGAAGGGGACTTACTGCAAACGTTTGAGCTTGGTGAGAACTGTTTGGTCATGTTGTGATTCTCTCAAGCTATGGATACAGTGGCAATAAAAACAACAAGCAGTGACGCGGAATCAGTTCCTTATGCTACGTGCATATGATGTTAACGTAGTTGGCCACAACTACGAGGTTGCTTTTTCCGAATATGGGAGTTATAGACGAATACAGAAGATATGAAGTGATTGGAGTTCAAACAGAATTGGTGAGACAAGCAAAACCGATGAAAAGGCGTTCACCATGACGTAAGCTCAACCCTAGGTGTGGAGCACGAAGAGTCATGATTGGGCTGACTGTATGGTATTTTTCCTTCCACAGACAGCTCCATTTGCTGTTTTGTGCACAGGTGCAGAAAATAAAAAAAAATTTGTGCTTGGACAAAAGTTCCTCAGAACAAATGATGCATGGATTTATTAGCGCCCTAAAGCAATGTTTGTCTGACACTTCGCATGAAGTGATGTCAGATGAAGAGACGAAGAAGACGCAGCTGTCCCATAAAAGGTGGTCCAGCTCACCTACAGTTGCGGCGATCAATAGCGACGCCCGAGGACGCGCGGGTCAACTCAGCGTGTGGACACTCACAGTGTGGTATCTAGTTGCGCCGAGTCAAGGATGGCAAGGTGAAAAAGTTCAATAGCAAGAACGTTAGCTGTTTCGCGTTTTGTAAAAAGCATACGCATTGTCAATTTTTGCCTTGTCATACACTGAGAGCAAAACAATAAGGAAAATGAGCCGTACAAGTGGTTAAGATCTGTCCGCAGAGAAGGAATATAGCGATATTCAAAGGCAGTGTCCAGGCAAGAACTCAATTTATAGAAAATTCGCTTGCCTGGGGTTATCCGCAACGCTGAATTCGATCATTTGCATTGGGAAGCGGACCCTACAACTTCAACTGTGGCGGCATACCTGCTCTGCCGCAGAACAGGATTTCAAACAGGCGGAAAGCCCCAACTCATAACGTTAGTTTCTCAGCTTTCAAATATATTTCTTGCTGTAGTCAAACGTCATGGCCTCACCCTTGCGCGGTGACATGTCTGAAGGCTTTCGCAAAGCACTGAAGTCCCAAGACACTGACTTAAAGGTGTCCGGGCAAAATTTCGAACGAAACTGTTCTCGCTTAGGGTTGTTTCATACTGCTGCACTGACTGCACACTGCAGCTGACTGCACTGACCGCAGCAGACTGCAGTAGACTGCAGCAGACTGCAGCTGACCGCACTGACCGCAACGACCGCACATAGCTCCATCCTTTGGTAAAAGAGAAAACAGTTGCGAATATATCAAAACACCGTGATTTACGCCTAGAAAGTTCATAGGTTCTAACTTACTCTTCCTTTTGTCATTGCATTTACCTATTTTACTCCCGCTGTGTTGTCTATTGGGGCATATATTGTTAAGAGACTGTTTGAGCTACAACTGTTTATCCTCTACACCTTCACGAAAGGATGCAGCAATCTGTGCGGCCCCGTGGTCAGTTGCAGTCTGCTGCAGTCTGCTGCGGTCAGTGCGGCAGTCTGAAACAACCTTTACCTTTGCCTATCCTTCCCGCTGATTCCGAACATGCAACTTGCAGAACTACGGAAATGCTCAAACGGGCTATTCCAGAAGCCCGTGATTTTGAATTGGACGGCAGCTTGCAGAACTACGGAAATGCTTAAACGGGCTATTCCAGAAGCCCGTGATTTTGAATTTGGACGTTTGCCGCCGTAAGACGCAAGTCGTTATGGAACTCTACGTCTTGACTGTATGCCATACACGCACTCTAGCTTATCGACTCATCCTTCGGTGGCTCCAATCGTGGCGTAACTCTCCCACTTCCGGAGCATTTTTGTAGCTTCCGATTCCACGAAATGTGGCCACCATTAGGCTGGTGGTTATGTCAGGGCGAGGGTGTGGTGTGGAAGGCAACAATCCCCAAATTTCGTGCCTTTCAAAACGGCCACCTTTGCGACAGTGAAATTCCAAAACCCCCAAATTTAGTCCGGACACCGCCTGACTTATCCTAAAATAAGCTCACTTTATGAGCTTCCTTTTGCACAGAATCTAGGGATAACTTCTACTTTTTTTCATTCAGATCTACTATAGATGTACTGTAGATGGCAATATGCGTGATTATAGTTAAAAAAGGAGGCTGGTCCGTAAAATGACTTTGGTCCGAAAAGGCAGACAACTAAAAATCTGCATGGTCGTCAATGTGTTGAAGGCACCATCCAATCAAGACGGTGGATGAGATTTTGATGCCTAACAGTAGTGTAGCCTCCAGCTGTAGTATACTTGCCCAACTCGCGCTGCCAGAGGTTGCTTCCGAAGCGAGAAAATTGATTCAAAAATTGCCTTGGATGACGGATTCGCTACGTTGACTCCTACCCTTTGAGCGAGCATTTGTGCGCACCTAACCAATCACCTGCTGCACAACTCGCCCGCGGGTTCTTCGAAACGGGGTTTGTCGGGGTTTTCGCGGGTTCTCGACTTGATATTCGGAATCAGGGACATGAGAAGGCCCCGAAACAACAAAAACATGGAGGCTGAAAATTTGTGTGGACGGTGCCTTGAAGGCAGTGTCCGGGCAAAAACTCGATTTTGAGATTTTGTGCTTACCCGGGCCTCTTCGCCATGTTGAATCCGAAAATCCACACTGAAAAGCGCGAAAAGGGCAAAAAAGGGCTCTAATGCAGGGGACAAAAGTGAACGGGGTTTTCCCCACATTCGGCTAGCCTCCCTGACATCTCCAAGTGCTAATGCTTGACTTGAAATTGGAACCCATAAGATTGCTCCGGAAGCTAGTATCGTGAATTCGCAGTGGAGAAGACCCCCCTTCCCCCACTGATTCCCTTTTGAATGCCCTTTTTCACCAATTTCGCGCTCTTCGGTGTGGATCTTCGGATTCAGCATAGCAAATAGGCCCGGTTGCAGAAAATCTCGAAATCGCTTTTTGTCCGTACACAGCCTTTGACTTCACGCTCCCAGCTTCTGGAACAATCTTCTCAATTCGGTTAGCCGACTTGACATCTCCATCGGCCAAGTGCGCACGCGTTACTCGAAAAAAAAATCGAGAAGATGCTTCGGAAGCTGGGACCATGAATCCACAGTGGGAAGACTCCGTCCGTTAGAGCATTTTTTTTTCGCCGTTTCCGCGCTCTCCAGCGTGGATTTTCGGATTCAGGATAGCAGATAGGCCCAGTTAAGCAAGAATCTCAAATTCGAGTTATTTCCCGGACACTGCCCCTAAAGGCACCTTCCACTCTAAATTGAAGGTCTTAAGCCTTTGACAACTTATGATAGTAGGGCCCTCTATCGAGCCAATGCCCAAGTCGCGGCACAAAATGTCGCTTCAAAAGCGAGAAAATCGCTTCGGTATAACGAAGATGCACGAGGACCCCTAGACGGCACTGCCCTCCCGGGGTGGACGTTGCCTTCAACGTGGTGGCGTAGTGTAAGAGATCGGGATCGGTAGGAGATTGTAAATCGTCCACGACGCGATATTATGAGTCATTTGTTTAGGGCGTGGTCAACGAGAACCACAAGCTGAAGGAGAGGGTTCATTGAAGAGATCGTTCGGCTACCAAGCGGCTGATGCCGCCCTATTGAACCTCATGATGATTCTCTCATGTTATCTTTGATTCTCTCATGTTATCTTATCAAAAAACCACTTCGTATTGCAGTACAACTTGTTCTTCCAATAAAGATGCTATCCCACCGTATTGCTACCGTTAAAGGCAGTGGATCAGGAGAATGGGCCCTTCTCGGATTTTGGTGGATTTAGGTAGTAGACCCCCCCCCCCCCGAGTACACTGTAATCCAAACCCCAGCTGGCAATTCATGCGTTAAGTCCTGAAAAATGCGCAACTCCACCAGCCCCGCCTATTTCCATTGAGTGGGCGGGGCTGGTGGAGTTTTGAAGCGCATTTTTCAGGACTTAGCACATGAGATGGCAGGTAGGGTTTGGGCTACAGTGTAACATTTGATTCAACTGGCTTGGCACTATTAGGGCGGGGTTTTATAATCTAATTGAGGCCGCTCGCGCCCGCGACGCACCTGCGTTTCCCTCGCGCGAGTGCTCTCTGATCATGACCTAGCCTTAATTAGGTCACGAAGCCCGGGGACGGTCAAGAGGTACGGTCGGCGCGAATTTTTCGCGAAGCGACGCCGCAACGTACTTGAGCCCGTACAACACCAGCGCTCCTGGCGCAGTCTTACCTACTTATAGCATTAAGTCATGTATCTACCCCCACCCTCACCCCCCCCCCCTCCCCATGTTTTTTCCGCCGGGAATCTCCATTGGTGGAGAGTTTTGGAGGCCCCAAGTTTGAACGCGGCATGGGCGGAAGAGCGGCCGCCGCGCGCGGCGTACCTCCTGACGTGCAGCCACGAAGACCCGCCTTTGCCGATGCCAAGCCAGTTGAATCAAATGGTACCTGGGGGGTCTACTAACTAAATCCATCAGAATTGAGAAGGGCCCATTCTCCTGATCCACTGCTATAAGTAAGCCGTTTCCACAACGCTACGTTTACTGATATCAGCTGAGTGGTTTCAATTCACGGAAGATAGGTCCGGTTCATTCCAGGTGTTAACCTTGTTGGGTTCCCCACCGGAAATAAAAATGGCTGGCAGCCAAAGAGCAAAACCGCTTTTCAAGTTTTTTCCCAGTATTTGGAGTTTTGATGTGACTACGGATCCAGGTCCCCCGAAAACTCAAGTTCTCTGGGTAAATTAATGATGACATCCTGATGCACAACGACGGTTTTTTTTGCTTGGAATGAAAGTCATGACTCTTCAAACGAAAATTAGCGCTAGCAAAGATAGTAGCGTACTATTGAGAAGTAAAGAATGTCGACATAATTTAAAGAAAGAGAGAAAAACCCAGCAGCCCCAGTTTTGTGTAAGCCCAGGCTAAAGAGAGAATATACAATTCAGTAGATGAAGATAATGAAAAGAGTAAGAGAAAAGAGGATTCCCCTGCAGGGACAGAAGTGCCAAATTGCGAACCCTTTTTTGCATTGTTGTTGTGGGCCATGGTCAATTGCGGTCGAGAGGGGCATCAACGTTCACCTTTAAGTTTATTTGAAAAGCGCCCAGAGTAATGAATCTGGGTTATAAAACATGTTTTTTTTGCATTTTTAAGAATTCGGTTCAAAAGCCCACGTATTGGTTCGCATTCTCCTTTTTTCCTTAGCAGTTGCACATAGAGTTCGGCGTGATTAGTATTCGAGTAAGCTATAGATTTTTTTCATCAAGTACATCCTCGCATGCAAGTCTTTTTTCAATCGATCCAGCTCTAGCATGAGCCGGCCTGATCGCAAGCTTGATAAAGCACGCCATCCTCGCACTCGTCGTCTGCGCAGGCCGCCAGTTCCAATATGGTGATTTTCATTCATTTTTATTGTTTTATTACAATAAGAAGATTTTCGTCTGTTTCCCTCCAATCATTTTTGGAATGTTAGCCTTGCTGCAGTCGCTTAATTCACTTTCTTTCATTTAAGTAGGAAAAATTCTTTTTTTTTGTCTTTTTTGTCATCTCCTTCGTCATGTTTAATGATAATCACTAAATTTACGCGTGTTCGCGTCCCCATCCGAAATAAGTTTTAACTCACATCGTCAGGTTATTTCTTCTCGTTTGAACGGTTTTTCTACATTTTTTAGAAGTTTTTTCTTTCTTTCTACATTCTCAAGCAACTACACTTCAGTATTTTCTTTGCTCTAGCTTTTTCACTACTTCCTTGGAACTTAGCCCGGTTGATAACCACTGTGCACACTCTGTCTGGCACCTCGTACCTACTCAGACAATCGCTGGGGGCAGGCGGGCACCGGAAAAATAGATTGCTGATTTCTCGCACCCCGCTCGCGGATTTTTTGCAAAGCAATCAGGGCTTTTCGGAAGACCGCTTGCTGAGCCAGCGGATTTTTGAGAGACCGCCTGTTGAATTTTTTTTCGCTCTTATCTTTTGCAAATATATTGCTGAATCTCTGAGGAATCGAGAACTCAGCAAGCGGTCTTCCGAAAAGTCCTGATTGCTTTCCAAAAAATCCGCGAGTGGGGTGCGAGAGATCAGCAATCTATTTTTCCGGTGCCCGCCTGCCCCCGGCGATTGTCTGAGTACCCGCCCCACAATCCCTCGAGTTATACCTCAAATCCCCAGGGAAACCCCACTCAATTTCTACCACGAGCTCATCAACCTCACCCTTGGGCTCCATTGGTCCGTGCACGCGAACTACGTTTTGCGTCTCTCACCGATCACAACGTCACCAATAAATTACCAATCGAAGACTATCGCCATAATCCCACATCCGGGTATCTCAGGATATCGATTCACCATCACTGTTTCCATTCGTCGACGTTCGTCGTGTAGGCAGAGCGGAACGCATCCCATTCATAGAGCTTCAAACGTTAGAAGCTGCCATTCGCTTTCGTCAGGAAGCCAGTGCCAACAAAAACAAACTCCTGTCTAGAGTCTTCACCCGTATTGAAAATAGGCGCCCGCAAATACCGTTAGGCAAGCAGTCTATGCTGCCTACGGCACCTCAGCAATCCAAGGTCACCGTCCAGTCCTCTACCAGGTAGTAGCTACAAACAGAGGGCAGTCACTCATTTTAGAGGCAAAGATTTTTTTATCCCTGGCCCCGACATTGAGGCAATGCATCACACTCGACCAGTACGCGATTAATGTCCAGTTGGACATGCGCGGATTCGGCAAACTGCTCGTGTCGATCAAGGATTTCGTCTGGGTATGGACCATGGAACTGTCCCCTCAGGCCTTTCGCGACCCCGAGATGCTCCTGGGACGCGCTCGCTCCCCATGCACATATTCTATCGATAGTGACGTCGTCTCTTTTTTCCGAGCCGCCACATTCGCGTTCCCCTCAT
The DNA here is from genome assembly GCA_958299035.1 of Cylicocyclus nassatus. NCBI lineage: Eukaryota > Metazoa > Nematoda > Chromadorea > Rhabditida > Strongylidae > Cylicocyclus > Cylicocyclus nassatus. Next base: position 51,875,745 of record CATQJL010000001.1, read on the forward strand.
GTATGAGGATTAAGTGCCAGTGGAGTGCATATACGTTAGCTTCACTGCCGTTAGCTAACGCTAACGCTAGTGAAGCTAACGTATATGCCTACCAATGACTGAAAGAATGAATTCAAAATTTTATTCAAACTGTAGTCGATTTCATCGCAGATGCTGCTTGCGCCGATAGAAAAACTTTGGTTGATACTAGGATTGAATCCATGTCTATATGTGAATCCATATCCTTCCTCGTTCAATGTAATGCTCTTTGACAGCATTGGCGGCACATTCTATTCGAATTTCCTCAAGTAGATGCACTTCAGACGCTAGCGTAGTTTTTCCAAAAGTGCGTATAACGCAGAATGGTGTGTGATCGTCTACGAAATCGCTTTGGGTATGTCCGGTAATCAAACAATGAGCGAATTACACGACAGTCCAGGCAGTTTAGTCGCAGCTAATCGTAGCGACGGGATCGCTGGACGTATGCCTTAGGCCTAAGAAGCAAAAACATACTGAAGCAAAAGTCTCAAACACATCCTCAATATACTCGAGGTATGAGCCCGCTCCAAGAGATATGCTGCCTCCTCCGCCTCAGGAAAAAGCCCATAAATTGTGTTTTACCTTAGCAGCGCTTCGTCCATCCAAAGTTCGTCCAAAGCACTAAGTAAGGAATGCCCCGAGGCTACGGAACGGTCACGACCAAATTTACAGCAGAACACGGATGACACAAGAGGAGCGCTCAAGAGATAAGGAAACTCTGAGGTAAAGCACGCGAGAAGAACCTAAGCCAACATGATGACGCCAAAATCTGTGTAGTTGATAAAAATAAAGTAGTCAGAGCTTCTGACATTCCAAACATAGAGCATGGATCTCAAGAAAAAACTTAATGCTTTCAATGCCAACCCATGGCAGCAGTCTGGCGCATGCATCTTCATCATTGTATTTTTCATTTCTGGAATTTCTGCCACACGTTAAGCTGATATTATCTGCTACTTGATATTGCCCAGGTCAATATCAGTCCATTATGCCGACTAATAAACTTTGCAGATTTGGGATTTCAAGCCTGCTCAGACAGTTTGTCATGATTTCTTAAATGAACAACAAACTCATTGAACAACGCCACAACGCCTCTCCAACAGTGAGAAAGTGTACTAAAGCTAAGCCACGTTACTCAGAGTCAACTCTGTTGCACAGAGGGCTTTTTCCGGTCAGCTGAGTTGGCTTGAAACAAGAATACTAGAAAGTTGTCTTAATCTTCCAACTTTTCAGTATGGAGGCTTTTCTCGCGTAATCCATTTTCCAGTTGGAAGAAGTCTGCATTGCCGCACAATCATTTTTGCCTTCGACTGGAATCGCTCTGTCAGATATCGTGTCACATTTTTAACGACTTATGCGTCTTGACAAAATGGTGTTGGAGTTGCCGAAGGAATAAAAATTTTTGGCTATTTTTTTCATTATCTGGGTTGTGTCTCTTACTCATTTTAAAACTTCGAACTGGATCCGATATTATATGGGAGGGTCAAAGAAAGCGTGGTTTCAACGGAGTTAAGAGGAACTCATCGAGCCCTAAAAGCTAGCTTGTTCCCGATCCTGGGTAGCCCTAATCTGAACGATCTCAAAAGGCAACCAGTGGTTGTATTCATTATTGATAGCTTGAGGTAAGTTCTACCTCCAGGTAGTTTTATCACTCATTATCAGCAAGTACCCGTATTCACAAAGTATCTTGAGGTAAATTCTCAGTGTAATTTTGCTGATGATGAGTGATAAAACTACCTGGAGGTAGAATTTACCTCAAGGTATTAATGATGAAACGGCCACAGGTAGCAACATGTTTGCAAACGCTGCAAATGCAGTGTTTGATTTTAAGGGCCGGGCATACTTCACGCGATTTCAGTCGCGACGCGATTTGGCAATTCGCCAGAACTCTTCAGATGCAACACTAGCAAACTGCACATGCATGGTGTGTACATTCAAATTGCGCTTATAATGAGTTACGGACAGTTGGAATATTGCCAAATCGCGTCGCGACTGAAATCGCGTGAAGTATGCCCGGCCCCTTACGCATCAGCCACTCAGAGCCAAGCTCGTTCTGATGCAAGCACGATGCTGCCGAGTCAAGCGTTTTGGAATTTAGCAAATCCTCTTCTAAAAAATCAACAAATTTGTCTCTTTCGACATATAACAGGGAGTAGTCTGAGAAAACCGAATATGATCTGCCCGTCGACGATCCCTACATAGAGTTGGCCTACACTCATCTGTCAGAAAAATGAGAAAGGCACAGTTAGGCTGTATGCTATAATAGAGGTGAGCATTGCGCATGAGCAAGGTGGTTTTCTGTCTCCACTTTGACTGATTCACTGAGATGAAATCAAGCACCATCATGTCTCTTGTATGAAACTGGGAAGGGGTTGGAGATATTTATTGATTGTGGACATTGTGTTAATAGGTGTTGATTTTCAAGGCAGTGTATCATTTGGTGGTTTTCTAGTCCAGGGTCAGACTCTCAGTTTTGTTCAGAACATCTCTCCTCCAGCGTTGATATTCCATTTTCACATTGTCTCTTACATCCTTTCTATGTGTGGCATAGCACTACTTCTTTACAGATATTGGCAAGTATTAGGTTGATGCATAATTCCCTGCACCAAAATAGGTACAGACCGCAATAACTCGCAATAATCTTATATCCCAAGTAGGATTCGATAAATCATTAGATAGAGCAAACCTAGCTCTACGAGATATTGCCTAAAGTTTTGCGGCAGCTTTCATCCAAGCGAAGATCAAAGCCAAAAACCATAAAGATCCAAGCGCCCCAAAAAACCAAGAAAAAATTGGAATTCAGCTCAGAAAAATCCTTCAAAATTTCTAGCTTGCTCATGCATTGTCATTTCTATAAGACATTTCTCTATGCAGTTGCTGTATTTTTCTCTCAGCTAAAAATTGAGAAAACGAAGTTTTTCACGTTTTTTCCAAAACAATGCTGAGATGTTCTGGCACTGACAATTGTATACTATAGGACCTTAGAAGCGTAAATGTGAATTTTCAGCTTTTTAAAGCAGCTGGTTTACGAGAAATATCGAATTTTTGGCAACTATTCAAGAAGAATTCGAAAAGAGAGCTAGATTCGTCATTTATCGTGAACTAGCTGTACTAGAAGGCTGAAAATGTAGAGTTTCATTGATGATGACATGTACTATACAACTGTTAGTGCTAGAACATCTCAGCACTAATTTGGCAAAAACATAAAAAACTTCGTTTTCTCGTCGTCTAGCTGACAAGGGAAGTACCGTTGGTCGAAGTGGGCTTTCCATATGTGATGTGTATCATTCTACTGCTCTTCGACAACTAACACCAACCTGTGCTTCGTAGCTGCTCAATGATCCTTTGAGGAAGGTTATGAGCGATCGACTCCTCAGGATGCCCCTCACTGGTCACGTTATGACTGCGCCGCCAAATACTGTACATGCGTGGACGGATGGCCGAGTGGCGAGTCTGCGGAGACTAGGGAACAGGTGCTCGAGAGTTCGAATCCTTTGGGCAACCGACACTTTTGCATTTTTGCAAATTGTTCGGGATGTATCCCTAGAGGCTTCAAAAGGCAAAGAATCGCCCCTAATGGCGTGTTCAATACGTTAGAGCAATTTCAAGCTTTCTCAAAACATTTTCTTCTTTCAAACTGAATATTTAACATGTGTGGTAGTAAATAACAAAATGATCAAAACATAGTAATTTTTCGCAAAGAGCACATCTGATAAAGAACATTTGCCTACACTCACTAAATTCACAATTTCCCAGCAAATTAGATGAGAAACAGTATTGAATGGGGCTTTCAAATTTTTCGGGATGGGTGGGAGGTAACCCGCGGCGTACCACGAATAAGAAAGAAAATTTTCGAACCTGGGGGAGCAGAATTGTGTGTATATCAGCGATAAAATTTTCAGGATTGAATTCCCTTTTTTTGATTCCCGAACCGAAGCGCTCCCGATCTTGTTGGTTGTAGAATCTCATCACCATCTCCTGACCACAGTGGGTCTGCTTCACGATCTTCAAGAGCTTCATCCTCTTCAAATTCGACCTCCAAATTGTCGTACACCGCTTCTTTCAAAATTGAGGAAAAGCTCTCTATGAGCTTATGCTCCTTCCGAGTAGGTTGGCGCACAAGTTCGCAGACGCCGAACTCTTTAGCCAGGTAGCTTACTGTCGCTTGAGATGAAAACATAGTCAAAAATGATTCAAGAAGCTTTCCATGAGCTATTTATATGGGGGCCTAACGTGTTTTACAAGTATTTGATCTTCTTGATCCACCGACATTGCTTAAACCAAGATCCTGTGTAATTTTGCGGTTTTTCTTCCTAATCTTTTTATGAATAAGTCATTAGGGGCGATTCTTTGTCTTTTGAAGCCTCTAGGGATACGTTCCGAACAATTTGCAAAAATGCAAAAATGTCGGTTGCCCAGAGGATTCGAACTCTCGAGCACCTGTTCCATAGTCTCCGCAGCTCTCCACTCGGCCATCCGTCCATGCATGTACAGTATTTGGCGGCGCAGTCATAACGTGAGCAGTGAGGGGCATCCTGAGGAGTCGATCGCTCATAACTTTCCTCAAAGGATCATTGAGCAGCTACGGAGCACAGGTTGGTGTTAGTTGTCGAAGAGCAGTAGAATGATACACATCACATATGGAAAGCCCACTTCGACCAACGGTACTTCCCTTGTGAGAAAAAAATACAGAAACCGCATAGATAGATGTCTTACGTGGAATGTCTACGCGTGAGCAAGAAAGAAATTTTGTAGAAGCTTTTTGAACGAAGTTGCAATTTTTTTAAAATTGGTCTTAAGATTTTCGGAAGCATGGTTTTTTTCATTCGACTCAAAACTTCGCGTGGATCAAAGCTGGTGTAGATATTCGAGCACTATCTTGTAGAGCTAGGTTTGCGCTATCTAATGATTTATCGAATCCTACTTGGGATATAGTATTATTCCGAGTTATTGCGGTCTGTACCTATTTTGGTGCAGGAATTATACATCAACCTAATAGTTTTGACTATTGCACGAGATTTTTCCCATGTGTACCAGAGGTGCGATGGGGGGGGGGGGAGCCGGGTTCATCAAAAGTGAAGGTGCTCCCAGCTACTACTGGCCGGCCAGAAATGAAGGTGGTAGTGCCGGACACTCACCTCCCAAAACGTCGACGGGGGGGGGGGGGGGGAGGGGAGAGGGAGCGTTAACGTCGACTGAGCCTATTCTTCCAGGTCGCTGCCGCCAGTGCGAGGAAAATATGCAAAACAAACGCAAAAAAAGATTACCGAAAGCATATTTTTATGTATACGGCGGCATATACATTTAAAATAAACTTGTTTAGTAATTGGTGTGTTTTGCAGTGAAACTCAGCGAGACTTCACAGATATTATTAATAAATTTCGTTATAACGTATTGCGAAGGAAGTAGGTCGATCTAGGCAGTAACCGCCGAGAACCAGAATTTTAAATAATAAAATAACGATAAATTATGCGAAATTTCACTTTTATAAATCTTGCGGTTGAAGATGTTAGCAATTGCGACTTCATAGGTTCTGAAGCGTAAATGGTGCTCTATCAGATAGTGAAAAAATCGAGTCGATTTGAGAGATGTTCGCCGAAAACCAGAATTCTAAAAAATTACTCCTCCTGCGACTCATGCCCGGGAGGGGAGACTTTTCTTTACAAAGCTTCTCCCCAGCCCACTTTAATGTATTGGATGGAGGCCGCCAGTGGAGAGTTTGTGATGAAAAGTCTCCCCTCCCGGGCATAAGTCGTAGGAGGCCCTAAGCCCCCACGTGTTATATATCATCTGAAAACTCCTGATGAGAAGAATCTAACCTATGGAGTAGCAACATGATTCATACATTTCTTAAGATGCTATGAGCTGTGGAATTTCAAAAAGGCTTTTTACCTGCTTATTCAAGACTTTGGATCTCGGCGCTTTTTCAGTGGATCGGAACGGCTTAGATATATTCTGATAAGGCAAACCTTACTCTACAGAACCTATGAAGTCGCAACATCACACACTTCCATCCATTTATATGCGTTTGACTGTCAGCTATCATTAAACACGCTAAAATGGCGAAATTTTTTAGAATTCTGGTTTTCGGCGAACATCTCTGAAATCGACTAGATTTTCACTATCTGATAGAGCACCATTTACTCTTCAAAACCTATGAAGTCGCAATTGCTGACATCTTCAACCGCAAGTTTAATAAAAGTGAAATTTCACATAATTTATCGTTATTTTATTATTCAAAATTCTGGTTCTCGGCGTTTACTGCCTGGATCGACCTACTTCCTTCGCAGTACGTTATAACGAAATTTACTTAATAAAATCTGTGAAGTCTCGCTGAGTTTCACTTCAAAACGCACCATTTACTAAACACGTTTATTTTGAATATATATGCCGCCGTATACATAAAAATATGCTTTCAGTAATCTTTTTTGCGTTTGTTTTGCCTATTTTCCTTCTTTATCGTCCAGCAAAAAATTTTTTATTCCAAAAGTGAAGGTGGTCACCCTGTACCAGCTCAAAAGTGAAGGTAGGGGGAATCGGCTCCCACTATCGCACCTCTGATGTGTACACCAGTCAGTTTTACCAAGGATGAAGGAAAAGTGCCTAGAGGCCGTAATTAGACTCACTACTCTATTCATATCTTTACTGAGAGAACCGGTTTGCGAGACCAAAGAATGTCATCGCAACGCTGGCCCGAACCCGCCGATTTTTTGAAGGCGTACCGATGAACTTGGCAGTGGTGCCTATTTGAATTTTACTTATTTCGGAATGCTTAAAGATAACCTCAGATTACAATTAGCGCATTCAAGAATTTTTAAGGTAACGAAACAAACAATCCAGAAGCTAGGTTAAACGCATTGCGTCTACTACGTTCGCGCAAATTTGGTGTTTGTCGAGGTGAATTTTAGATGCTGCCGAAGTTGATTCATCGTTTTGGAATAATCTCGTTTTTGGGTTTACGTCAAAGCTGTTAACAGCGTGCCTTCCGATGTTGTTACTTTTTTGTTGCAAGATTGCTCTTTCTTACTTTATGATGGAAAACGTTCTTTCCACTTCGCGAAATGGGCGGGTAAGGAATAGGGAATAGTTTTTTGTATCAAAAAAGCGCTGCTGTAGGGAGCATAGAAGCTTATGGAACGCCGTCATCAAAGGCGCGGACAGGAACTGGAAGGAGGAGGATGGACACAACTAAGTGTTGAAAAGTTAGATCAAGAGCCGCACGTACTAGCATTCCCCGAGGGGATCGCAGCTCAAAAAAAGCTTCATGTCTTAAAGCTGCAGATATATGGATTCCACGCTGTCTACTTATCCGTAAGTATTCCCACCATCCTTCACTATGAACATTTACGGGAGCAAGAGCTGTACAAGCTGCATTTTTCAGCTTTTTGTATTATCCCTAGCTGTCAACTGTCTTTTCTTTAGAGATAATTTTCTTTTTTCAAAGACGATAAAAACTTTCCAATGTTGTGCTGTTTATCTAAACCAAGCTAATCATGTTTCTGGTAAAACAAGTGATGTTTCGAATTCGTGATTGCGATAAACTACAAGTCGAAAGTTGGGGGCTCATCAAAAAATCGATATTCCAAAAACTCGTCTGTTCTTATCAACGACATGCTTAGGCTCCCGCCAGAGTGCCGAAGTTATGCCAGCGCTACGCCAGCATTTCGATCGATACACGTGTATTTCGTTGGGGCGGGGCTAGCTGACGTCCCCAACGAAATACACGTGTATCGATCGAAATGCTGGCGTAACGCTGGCATAACTTCGGCACTCTGGCGGGAGCCTTAGCATTGTTGGGTTAGATAACGAGTGCAACTTTGGAAGGTTTTCGTTAACTTCGAAGGAAAAGTGGCTTCAAAGAAAAGACGTCCGGCCGCGGAGGATCATCAGAGGATCATCGGAAAGCTTGAAAATGCGGCTTGTGCAGCTTCTTGCGCGCGCTCAATATTTTCGTGATGAAGGATGAGGGGAATATTATGGATAGGTAGTCTGTTGAGTAGAGATACCCAAAGCTTCAGAACATGAAGCTCCACTTTCCAGCGGGGATGTTAATGCATGCGGCCCTAAGCCTTTTCATTTCATTCACACCTGTCCCAAGGAATCATATCGCTTCCAGAGATTTTCGAGAAGAGGTGTGCAAAGCATGGCTGTGCGGCCAACTCGAAACTTCACGGTGCAAGCAAAAGTCGAAGATATGTGCACCACGAACCTTGCCGAAAACCTATTTTTCAGCCAAAAGTTCCGCAGATCGAAAAGCAGGATTAGAACGCCACGAGAAATGTGCGGCGAGAAGAACAATGGATTCTCATTGGTGGAGTAGAAGTACTGAGTCTTAAGTGAAATCATCGCGGTGTGTTGATTGTATTAGGTTGTCCCGAAAGTTCTGTCGTTTTATTTTTGAAAAATCGTAACTTTGCGCTGTCTCAACGGATTTACTCCATTTCATTCTTATTAGAATGAGCAAGTATTTCGCTTTTGAATGCTTTTTTGGCGAGCTTCGGATGCATACTAAATGCAGAGATAAAAAAGGAAAATAAGACCATATAAGCTTTGACCATTTTAAGTTAGGTCACCAAAAATTTGGGATGTTATAGATATGCTTTTTGGCGTACCCTTCGCAACTGTGAAGAGTTTGTGCTGTTTGGACGTCTCTTTAAAAAGTTATGATTTTCAAGAAAAGTGAAAAATTAAATAATTTTGGCGTTTTCGCAGTTAACTGATAATTCGTACTTTTCACAGAGACGTTCATACAAAAAAAGCTTTTCACAGTTGCAAAGAGCAGGTCTATAATGCATGTATTGACGATTTCAAATTTTTTTGCAGCGTCTTCGATTTTTGGCGACCTAAGTAAAATGAGCAAACTTTATATGGTCTACTTTTTCTATTTTATCTCTGCCGTCAATGTGCATCCGAAGCAAGCCAAAAAAGCATTCGAACGCGAAAGACCAGCTCTTTCTAATGAAAATAAAATGAAGTAAATCCGTTGAGACAGTGCAAAGTCACGATTTTTTAAAAATGAAACGACAGAATTTCGGGACAATATACAGGGTGTCCCAAAAAATTGTATTGAACGTTTGATCTTTGATAACTTCCCTATATGGAAAGCTTTCGCGGATCTTTGAGTATTGTACGGTAGAGCTGGGTTCAACTTAGATTTACAGGATAGAGCGTCGCCGATTTCTCTTTGTTACTGTAGGATTACGGTAGAAATTTTGCACTAATTTTAAGCTTCAGATAGGCGACAACTGCCTCTAAAATATTCCAATAAACAAAACGAAGGATGTTAAACTGAGGTTTTTGGGGATGCTGAATCTAATTACAACATTTTCGGCTACCGTACTTCCTCATCTTCCTACGATATGCGCACTGTAACGCTATTTTTTTGGCCTTTTGTAATGTGTTTGTAACTGCAACGTTGATTAAGTGAATTCTGAAAAAGAAAAACAAAAATTTGCGTTACAGTGCGCATAGAAGATGGGGAGTATGGTAGCGGGAAAATTTATAATTAGGCTCAGCATCTCCGAAAAGCTCAGTTCAACGTCATCACGTTTTTTTGGAATTTTTAGAGGCAGTTATCGCATGTCAAAAGCTTGTATTCAGTCTGAAATTCCTACAGTACTCCTACAGTAACTAAGAGTTATCGATGATTTGCTCTATGCTGTGAATCTAAGTTGAACCCAGCTCCGTATGACACTCAAAGATCCGCGAAAGCTTTCCATATAGGGGAGTTATTAAAGATCAAACGTTCGATACATTTTTTGGGACAACCTGTATAACCTCTAAGGATGAATAAATGTGAATGTAAATAAGTTTCATAGCAGTGGCTCTGCACAGTTAACTGGAGGCTATCTATCAAGCTTTCTATTTCTGTAAATATCATTTGTTCGTATTACGAGGAATGCTTCAAAGCCTGTTGACGATGCAGCTATCACAAATCTGAATGAAAGTAATCCATTCTACTTTACTGTTGGAAAAAACTATCCATCTTTTGTCAGTGTAGATAGGAAACATAATGCATCCTTTTCGTGTGCAAGGCCCCCGTCACCAGCAGGGCCCGGCACGAGTCCGTTTCTAGGCTTTCTAAAAACGAAGGGGTATAGGAACGAACACCTCATTCGGCACCGCCTTCGCGGACTGCTGGTCCTGACACGATGCACAGCAGTAGGACGAAAGGATCAGCAAAGCGCGGAGGCGGTGCCGAATTGAGGTGTTCGTTCCGGCGCCATCTAAATCTACTTAACCGGCTGCGCGGGCGGTCGCGCGCGTGCCATGCCTGCGTGCCGGGACCTAAGACTCGCTTACTGCTAGTATTCATATCTGAAGAGCTTTTGCGGTATATGAATGATTTTCGCTTCTGTACGATGGGTGTTGCCGCTGACTCTGAGACTGCGAATATTGGTCTTCATTGTCTGTCAGAGATGAAAGCTTTGCAAGTTCTAGTAAGGTATACGTATACCTTTACATTTCTCAAATCGTCACTCGAGTTGGAATACTTCGATTCAGAGCCTAGTCGCTAATAATCTTGCCAGGGACAAGGCTAACATGTCAGAAGTTCCAACACAAATGCGAATGAGAATGCGATGTTGCGACCGTCTCTGCTTGGTGCCACTCACATCTCAATGTTTTTTTAGAAATAGCAATTTTGCTTCTAAGAGAATTTTTTTTTCTCTGCAGGACAACTTTGTGTAGGAAGGTAATCTTGGCTGTTACGATTGCTACGTTTCCATACCAAGGAGTTCCTTTCACTCAAATCAGTTTAACGTGAACATACAACTATCACTGAGAAGCTATTGCTGTGCAGAGCAACACCGATTTTGAGGCCTTACTTTGCAATGTTATTCAAGAGGAAAAAAACGTGTGTATCCTGAAAGTGGGAGACAGACATTGTTTGACATAGTTGAATTGCTTTTCTAAGCTGAATCAATGCAAGATCAGATAGACGGTATGAAGCCAAATGTAAAATTTATTCGTTTTTAATGACGGATCCCTATAGAAAGTCAGATGTTGCCTACGAAGGCCGAAGTGTATCGGGTAGTTTAAGGATAGATGAGTTGATCAGAAAACCTTTTCCTATCAAACATTTTCCTGACCAAACTTCGAATACAACATAGGTTCTACCGTACAAAAGTTATTTCGCAGCGCCCATGGCAAAACGGTCGGGACCATTAGCAAATAACGGCTTCGCCTGAAAGTAGCACACTAAACGAAAACACAAGAATGCGGTGCTGATTTCATTTGGGGTGAGATAAAGAAAAAAGTGTCCTAAGTAGTTTTCTATGTCTAGCCGCTTTAGAGTCTTCTCACCCATCAGTAACTGAAGAAAGTACTCATTTCAATACCATCCATGAAGTTATAAGCACATTGGAAAGCGTTGAAGCGAATAACATCCATACATCGCAACAGCTTTTCAGAAATCAGTGCTGCAGCCGCGAGCCCCAAGTCCTGACACGTAGTGATGGCGCGCGCGCGACCGCCCGCGCAGCCGGTTAAGTAGATTTAGATGGCGCCGTTCGTTCCTCCACCCAAAAGAAGTTCCTCTGAGTTCCGAAAATTTCACAAAGTCCCCTTTGGCTTAAGGCATACCTCATGCGACTCGGCCGAATCGCCACTTTCACGCGACTTGGCGATTTGCCAGATTTCTACAATTTTATCGTGCGCACTTCTCGGATGCATATTTGGGTAGCTTGTGTAAGTTGTTGCGAATGGAGCAGTTCTGACCAAAGACAGCGCATTAACGACCAATTACGAAGAGTCGCTGTTGTGCCAAATCGCGCAGCGACCGGAATCGCGGGTATGTCTTAGGCCTTTGACCCTTGCCCTACTCCCCCTCCCCCCCCCCCCCCCACCCTTCGACTCTGAATGGAGATCAATTTTCAGGGTCGCGTGCGAGCAAAAAAAACATCTCACACGAACAACTTTATTCTCCCATGCCGAGGCGCGATATCTAACAAGGCATTTCGACTAAAAAAGAGGGCAAAAAACGCTGAAAAGGGGCTGATCTAAAGTTTGTTCGTGAATGGATTATTGGATGGGGCATCCCTTCATGATGAAAAATTTCGAAACTTATGTGAAGTGACAGAAATATGTGCACCAGACGATCTTAGATCGTCTGGTGGCCGTCTGGAGACAAACGAATTTTGAAAAAGGTATTACTTCACATTATTTTTCACATCTTTACACATAATTCTCCCGCAAATAATTTTCTATGCATACAGTTCAATTTTGGTGTCACACGATCCCGTGTGCGCTGTAAACAAGCAATTTGTTTGTTTTAGCCTTGCTTTCAAATCGCGCGCACTTTTCGCCATGAAAGATAGAGCGTGTCAATCATGCATAACCTGTCCGAAAAGTTTGTGTTTGACTAGATGTTCGCTTATTTTTTGGCATAGACGAGAAAGTGAAGGAATTATGGTAGTTAACCAGGTAATGGCTGGAGGCTAACGTCTGAGTGGTACTTAACGACTTTTAATCTGGCACTTAACGTCAAGTGTTACTTAACAGCTTTTGAAGAGCTGATACCTATTTTCGAAGCGGTAATTGGCGACTTTGGTTCGATTTGATTTTTTTCAATTTCCAGCACAAACCTCCCTAGTGAACATGTTCAAAATTTTTCCGGACCTCGCAAAAACGATATCTCCTTTGCTTTTTGCTCCAAAAACGAAGTCCAGCCCGCTTCCAGACGATCTGTGCCGGGCCCTGCCCGTCACCCATCTTTAAAGGTAATTAGCAGAAATGGACCGCAGAACAATGCAAGAACAATCTCTGAAATGCGCAGTATTGCAAAAATCATATCGAAAAAAAGCAAATTTTGTCTCACTGCCTAAGCTTTCATACTATGGGTAAGCTGATTTTCTTGCACATCATAACTCTTTTGGGGTTTACGAAAATACAAAAATGTAGTTTTCTGCGATTTTGTTTATTCATAGTTTAGCCTATTTCTATGCAAAACATGCTTATATTGGTTGGAAAGGAAGGGCTGGGAGAGGTCATATGGAAGCTCCTACAATGACTAAAATCATGATGATGCATTACTTTGCTGTATTGTACGTCGTGCGATTCATGCATTATTCAACATGTACTTTCCCTTTTCATGCTCTAAGATCGCATGAAGAACTCAGCTTGTCATCTTGTTTTTGATAAATCTACAATTGTGTTTGACTTCTTGAGCCCTCTTGATTACGTTTGCAATATAAATTTCTCATCCGATTACATTAAAGCTGTTATTTGGCGCCGATCTCCAAGCAGTGCTCAAAAGAAGCCGTGAAGCTATGATACCATAGTGTCATATTTGTATAAGAGATTTGTAAGCAGCCGGTGATCACCTTAAAGTGAGGACTTTCTATGAATTTGGTCTGTTTAAAGCAATAGCTCTTCAACTTGCGCAGGCTGAACTAGAGCTTCTGTTCATGACTTTCATGTTCAGACCTCACTGCATTCGGATTCGCACATCATCACCAAAAATATTTAGATTCTAGAAATGAATATCGATAGTTTTAGAGCTGCGGCTGCATCTAATGCCCATGTTCCCTCAGTTTGTTTTCGGTAGCATTTTTAGAGATATCATCAGTCTCTTGTTCTTGGATAAAATTCTCATAACTATGACGATTTGGCCTTGTTTAGAATATCTAAGAAAGTCCCCACAAGTCGAGATCGTACGCAACTCAAATGTTGCTGATCCTTGACACAGCCTTGACATAATTCAAACGAACTGTTCTGTGCAAACAGCAGAGTTAAACATCTGGGTACTTTTTTGAACTATTTGCATAAAACTTGAGACTTATCGCTTCTAATGCTTGAGTTTATACGTTACTGTGGTTTCTGAGTGATCTCAAGCAAAAACATTTGCTGTGTTCGCAATTTACAGCGAAAGACGTACGCGCGCATCTACAATAAATCCCTCTATTACTACTCGAGCATTCTCGAGCTATAAAATTATTTTCGAAACAAAATTTGTTGTAAATTTTGCTAGGCTACACAGATGCTGTTCTTCTCCCCCCCCCTCCGCTCACGTGATTTTTAATTGTTTCAAATTATATGATAAAGACTAGTGTTATTGTCGAAACTAAGCTTAGTCATATTGTTAGGTGTGTTCCTCTAAAATAGCAAAATATTTTCATTTCAAAGGAGGCGAACATTCCTTTGATCCAAAAGGTTCGCCGATAGATATTCTTTTGACTAACAATAAGATTTTCGTGAGGAAGCAAACCCGCACCATAACATGAGCAAAGAAAGCCGATTTCAAATCTGCTTTCATCTGCAAAGCACTTCTGAGAGGGAAGTTATGGGAATGTTCGAGGATTTGGATAAGGTGAAAACAGGTGTTAGTCTTTCCGGCGCTTAGAAAGAGTAATGACTAGCATAATTTCATTAAAATGAAGGTGTTAACGCAAGTGTCGCATATGGTAACGCCATTGACCAAGTATTCTTCCCTTGTTAGATCAGCCCTCTAAAAAGTCGCTTTCTTATTGGAGTTTCGTATGCAGTAACGAACGGACGCGTATTTTGGTAGATGGATACATACAAGCTTTGGCTACATGGCGAATTACAATTGAGATTGTAATCTGCAGTATGTAATTTCAAAAATATGAAATATTTGACACATGTGTACCGAAGACAATTTCTGGGCAATTTATATCGCTTTGATATGACCGTCTGTGGCCATGCACGTAGTTGAGAAAGTTCAAAATAATTGATTGCGTAACATATCTCCGTTTGACATCCAACTTCAATCTGCCTCTCAGAGGTACGTTCGAAAATTTAGTAAGGAATTGATTTGTTTGCTCTTGGTCTCTTCTTTCCTTCAAAACCATGTAATCATACATTCGAAAAAAAATTTGTCTGCAACATCTTTGCAAACTTAAAAAAAAACGACCATACTTTTTGCCATCCAAACATATCTAACATGAGCGCTTGTTATTTTTTATTTTCATTTATTTGTAAAGTGTTCTACTCCGTCGACTCCATATAAAATACTTTAATAGTAGCAAGTACAAAAACAAGTACTGCATTGGTAACTCTACTAGTAACATTTTGTGCCTTAGCATTTCAAACACTTTACTTCGCAGTCTCCCATTTCCGTAAAGTGAAACTTCCTTATACTCGCATACTTTTTGAATCGCAAAATTTACTCTGCATACGTCATATTTAGCCAAATCACTGTGCTTCCCGAACAATTTCTTGAGGATGAAAACAGAGCCGAGATACGGTAGCGATTGAAATCACTGTGGTCATTGCATGCAAATGCGTCTCTCGAAAAATTGTAAAGCAAAATCATATCCTAGAGTAATAATGGTAGGAAAACCTGTTTAGGAGCTCATATATTCGTATCTACTCAAATGGTTGTTTTGCCATCGTTATTGTACCAATTATAATAACCCAGATTAAGGTGTAAATCTTGGAGGCTATTGAATCATTTCCAAACCTGAGCAGCAAAAGACGCTCAACATTTCAAATTTTGATATCGATATCATATGGAGAGGTCGACATGGAACGAAGCGTAGGCCTGCTTTTGTCAAATCGCAAGGCATTTTCGAAGTACTCTCTTCTATATTACCTGAACATGTTGTATCGGATAGCAGAACGTAAGGTCAATAAAGATTCAAAGATTTCTACAAAATCCGGTTGCCAGAAGAACACTACACGAAATCGCGAGGTAATTTGTAGATTGTTGGTTTTGGTTATGTACCAAGAATTATTCTAGATCCAGTGCTCATGAAAAAACATGCAAGACGTTTGCGTAAGGCGGCGGAATTTTGTGAGCTTTGTTATGCAAAAATACCAGTTCGCTAGGCGCACCACAAACACGATTTGTGATCATTTACAATCTCTTACTATAGCCTCTTTACTTGGATTGAGATTTTGTACCTTTGCGTTAGCTCATGTTCCATTCAATATTTGGAAATTTTGGTGCTAGACCTTTTCAAGAATAAAGGACGAAATTTTTTTTCGGGACATGAGTCTTTATTCAAATGAAGAGGAGGTGGAAATGCGAAATGGAGGAAATACACCTCCATTTCTTACGAATGCTATTCAGATTGTAGAGAGAGAGAAAAGGAAAGAAATAACGTGCCAGCCTCCCATCGATAATTTTTTTTACAAAGTTAATTATTCTTCAAAAATCCGGAAAATCATTTTGATTATTTTTGACTACTTACCCCTAGATCCGTCACTGCTCTTCGCAACATTCGGAAGACTTGCGCTAAACCCTGCAGGTGAAGCTACTCGAGCATGTCTCAAAATGCCAGAATGCATTTTTTCTGTGCACATCATTGGATCAATACTATTAATCGCTGAATCACTTATTAGAGGATGAAATAACAGGAAACACCGGGATTTATGAACCAGTCAGGTCGGCAAAGTGATTATAAACCCTTAACCGTTTTTCAACCTTGAACTTTTTGTGTCGTGTGCCGCTATTTTTTCTGCCCTGTAATGAGACTGCTTCCGTTATAGGCCAACGGTCCATGTCCAATTTTTTTTATTTACACGCAGAACCCCTCTAAGCCTGTATTATTTATATTATGCAACTGAAATCTAGATTGTGACTCACCAGTGAGTAACGTCACACATCGCGTATACCTATATTGCTATTTGAAATTCGATCAAAATGCTTATATGGCTATTCGGTTCAGGCCTGATATCGACTCAATGCTAAACGAAATCTAAATGTGAGTCACATAGGTAGCATTATGATAAAGTTATGAGTTTACTTAGCGCAAACGTGGTGCAGATAGGTGACAGCTATGAATAGAATAATCATTCTGTAGCTCCAATCAACATTCAATGGCTTCCAGGAATCGCTTGACTCAAAATGAGCGTTTCAGGCAAAACATATAAAAGCAAACTTTCTCTTCCTTTCCTTTCCAACATTTTATCGTTTTTTATGGGCAACTACTTCACTCTTTAATTCACTGAAATTATTTCGCTACAACAATGATCAGCGATATTGCTTCCTATGTGCTTAACACGTTTCGGACAGCGAAATCGCTCGCGGCGAAAAAGAGTGCATTTTCAGCCATTAGCCAGCAAAAAGACCTTATTTCGCAAACTGTGTGCTACATCTGTAACCAGCTTGTCAGATAAGTTCCATATCCAAAGTTCTGAATGGATTAGAAGGGTTTAAATTTTGTCGCTTGTAAAGGATTTCTGTGCTTTTCTGAAAGGTAGGAACAAGAACTTAGTTTCTAATAGTATCTAAAAGTATTTATGTTGTAGACGGTACACTTCAGTATTGAAGCTACGGTTTTTCTCTTTGATATCGAAGCAAAGGAAAGTTGCGACGTCGCACGCGTCTTTCGCGTTGCCGCACTTTGTTGGAACTGTTGTTCGATTTCTGCTCATATCCTAAACAAATATCGGCGGCACAACTTTACAGAGTCATTTGAAAAGTAGAAGCTTAGGCCTTTGACTTGATAACCTTGAACTGAAAGAAAACCTCCTGTAAACGTCAAAAAGATCCTTCAAAGCAGAGTGCTGCACCATGTGCAGTACCGGTTCGAAACGTGTTAATCAAGATTATGTTGCCATTGGGATGCAAAAAATAGATGGTTTTCTTTTAATCTTGATAGCTCTCTGATATATCACATTCGATACAATTTATAACAGGGCTCGGCACGAGCTGGCACCAGGGAAATTTCAAAACGAAGTCCCGTTTGATATTGAAAATTTCGTACGAAGTCCCTTTTGACCTGTTTTGAAAACCCGTCATCATTTTTATATTATGTAAAAAAATGTAGTAGTGTTTTCATGCATTTCTGATTTCATGAAAGAACTTTTCACAGCTTTCTGAGCTTTTTAAGTGGTAATCACATCTTGAGAAGCAGAAGCCGATTTTTCGACGGCGGAGCGGACCGAGTGGTTTTCAGATTGCTATAAAACGCTGAAAAGAGAACATTATGAAACTGTTTCTTCTCCGTATGTATTCTTTTACAGTGTAGATACATTTTATGTAAAAAAATATGAAAACTTATGTGAGCAAAGTGTCGGTGCCAGCTCAGCTGGCACCCAGCTGGCACGGTGCCAGCTAATTCAGAAAAAAGTTGGGCACAGCTTTCATTTACATAAGTTTCCATAAATTTTTGGCCCGTAGTTCCGGTCCACCAACGCGCGTGCACACACCAAATTTGGTGTCATACTATTGCGTTTTGGCTGAAAACAACGCCTTTGTTTGTTGATGGACAGCTTGCCAATGGCATGCCGGTGGCATGCCGGCGGCATTCTTGCGGCAGTTCTCCGCCTCGGCCCCTGTAGAAACGATATCCCCTTTGCTTTCCGCGCTAAAAACGATATCCAGCTTGACCCGGTTCCAGCTGTACTGAGCCGTGATTTATAAACTACAAATGGGTGCAAAAACCTGACACCTTTCATATCCTTCAGCGGCAGGGAAGATATGAAAATGCCTAAAACGTGTCACTAGATAGAGCAAAGCAAGCTACAGTTGGCCTTTGAATAATCGCTTGAAAGAATCTAAAAATTCTGGAATACTTAGAAATCAGAATTTCTTCTAAAAAGAAGATTACTCATGTTGGAGCAGTTCAACATTGCTTTTGTTGAAGCATGCCAATTTCATCTCTACTTTTAGCCATGGAATAAATAGAGCACTTGTACTTTTGAAGCTGATGCGACAAGTGACTTTTCTAAGCACGTTGGAGGTTTGTAGGGTTTTTTGGGCAGAGGTCAATTTTGGGTATTGCAAAATTTCGGTCCTATTTTCAAACTTCTCACGTATCAACTTTTTGCGACTGTTTCAACATTTTCTTGTGGAGCTTGCTTTGCTCATCGAATGTTATATTCTATTTTCCGGAGTATAAGGCGCATTGTGCACCGCGCGCGAGCAGTTTCGCGACGACGCGGGCATGTGCGACGCCGCGAAGGCTGCGGTACTGACTTCTGTAACAGTTTTGTGCATTCTTTCTCTGTTAAATCTCTTGTGACCATGTGTTGCCTGAAAAATCAGTCTGCTCTATCTTTACTTCATCATATTTCGTTAAACAAAAATTTTACACTAAAACACTACTGTTATCTTTTGAAACTCGTCCAATATTTATCACTGAGTTTGTTTTGTCTACATCTAGTCAAGTTTTAGCTAAACTTTTCCGAAAGTTGAAAGCACTGACATCCTGACTCTGAAGCGCCCAATCAGCAATCTCCAGGTAAAGTAGATAAGTAGACCATAAAAGTACAGCTCAACCCAAGCCCAAACCTAGGGCGCAACTTCCGCGATAACGTTTGCGCGGCAGGTGCGCCTTCTACATGGGTGAGCCTTATACTCCGGAAAATAGGGTATTTCATTACTTATATTTTCCCTGCCGCGTCTGATCAAAGAACGTGCATAAATTCTGCATCAACCTGATGTTATACGAAGCATTACTTTTTTTGATAAGTGATTTAGCTTGCAGCTCTGTTACAGTTATGAGAGCTAACAAATGCTGGAACGAGTTTCATCTCATAGCCATTTCTGCAAACTGTACGCTCTGATGTGATTACCATTACGAATTTGTGTTGAAAGGTTCGCATGATCTATCACACCACTTCCATTCTAAATGTTGGCTCTTGCATAAATATGATTCTCACTTGCTGGTCTTATGGCAGACTTATAATTGGTGAAATCCTCCTGCCATATATGTGGTGTACTTCGCAGAAAATTCAACGACGTGTGGAACTGATACATATGAGTGCTGAAGAAAGGGTTGGAAGCGTGGATATTTCAAATCTGTTCCCTATTTCATCGTCCCATGAGCTCAACTTGTAAGGCGACCTAGCAAAAGTTTCAACCAAATGGCATCTACTTCATCTGTCTGTTTACTCTTCCGTTGCTACAATTTATATGCAAAGTCTAATCTCAAAAGCCTCTTGACTTCAGTTTTTCAAATCAAATATGGTGTTGCCAAAGATCTGCACTAACATTAGTGTCGCAGCGAGGGGGGGGGGGGAGAGAATGGAGCGCACGTCACCCTCTGCCCGAAAATGGGTCGCTAAACTTTTATGAAAATAGCTCACAATCAGAAAATATGGCTTATACAGCTATCTTAGCTATTATAAGTGGTGCAAGTGACTTATTTTCAGTGATAAACACTTGAAATAATTTTTGAATTTTTCAAAGTTCATACTACCTTGCAAAACTTTTACGAGTTATATACCGCAAAAATTTGTAGGGCCTCGGGCAGAGTTCATGCGATTCAATCATCGCGAATGTTTGCGACAAGACAACTGTAACAATATCATTGCCTGCCGATCTTCTTGCATGGTTGTGATAGTTTTCCAACACGACTAATTGTGACTAATTATCACAACCAAAATACAAGAAGATCGACATGCAATGACTCGTAACATTTGTCTTGTAGCGATGAATCGCGGCGATTAAATCGCGTGAACTCTGTTCGAGGCCTAACGCATCAATTTTTTCGGAGAGCGTGGGTAATGCCACGCTTCTCGATTCAGAGAACAATCTCATGGAATGTTGAACAAAAAAAATTAATATTCATAGTTTTTGCGGTGGTAATGATGGTGATGACAGACGCTCATGAAAATTTTTTGTATGAAGCGATCCATGAACCTCGATATATGTAGAACGCCCATTAATTTTACCACAGTCGGACATCATAGCGAGTCGAACTGGTTTTGGGTCCAGTGACCATCATAAACAACTACACTTTTGCAAAGAAGTTGGTGAACACCTTTGCAAGAATACTTCTTTCACTCGCACTGCAAACAAAAATTAATATTTTGTACGCATTGAATCCGCTGGAGGTGTTAATAAATAGTGATGTGCTGAAAGCGTTAGATAACAACATTTCATGCATCATCGACATTGCATGCCTTGCTATGTAATGCTTGTTTCAGCAAATTCTTGAAATTTTTTCTTTTGCATAGTTTCAATCGTCCCCTGGCGTTCCCATTCGTACAAGTGACGTGTATTTGAAGTGACTAGTTTTCATGCTAATCCCTACGAGACTAGCTAGAGAGCAGCGCCTGATTTCAAAAATGATTTTTCGGCAATGACGCAGGAACAGAATCCGCTTACCATACTATTTCAATGTGTGGGAGTGACCTCAAACACACTGTTGTTGTCATTTTTCGCAAGTCTCTATAAAACTCGCTCCGAGTTATCCTACGCATCAGCTCACACGCTCATATAGCTCTCATCAAGGTCAGCAGACTTTGGCCCACATCCCGTATTTGATTTTTTACGCAAAATCTCAAGTACTCACGCTTTCCGTGTGAAAAATTTATTTTTGGCAATGTTGTGCACTAACCACTTGAAGAAGGAGAAGACAACAAGAACGAATGATGATCAAACGTCCCCAAAATTCACGTAGCAAGATCGCGTGCAAATTTTAACCCTTTCCTTTCGGATTATTCAGTTATTCAAATCATGACCTTCTTTATTCTGGCTTTGAAAAAGTAAAGTTAGGTGCTCTGCAAAAGCTACTCAAGACGTTGTTAATTATATTTTCTGAGCTCCACTCAATTACTGTTAATCAACAACTTCTCAGGCACTTCGGAATTGAGTGGAGCTAACTTTTTGCATTGTAGCTTATCAAAAGCTAAGTTTTTTTTTCGAGCAAAAAACGGAAAGATAGGTGTGTAAATGAATCGGTAAATTTTACGTGGTCTCGTCCTATTTCCAACAACACACAGCCTCGGTCTTCACTGGTGCTTTCAAAGCACTCTATCTCATAGAGGATGATGCTTCACGATTTGCATCTGTATTTACAAGTGTATTATTAATTTTGCTACAATGCTGGTTTATTTTAGCGTAAGATATCTGCAGCATTTGAAAGCGTATACAAGGCTTGAATAATGCTATTGAACGCTTGCATGATCCCCATCAAATGTGCTTCAAATCATGTTTGTCTTAAGTAGGTTGTAATGACTAATGCTAACGAAATAATAACATAGTCTCTAACGTATATGTGGTAGGAGTTACAATATCCAGACTTGGTTCTTGCCAAAATTTGGTTCTGTCAGAGAAAATTTTGGCGACTGAGTCACAATAGGTCACTTCCCGAAACATCGTAGAAGAAGACGACGGTGTGACGTCAATTCTCAGCCAAAGACTTTTCATCTTTGTGAGGAAGCAAAATGAATGGAAAGAGTTTGCTAAGCACCACTTTTTGCTCATCGAACATATTTTATCGACACGGTTGATGAGACAGGTATGCGCCTCATGCACTTGCTACCCCTATTTTTAGTTTAATCTGCTCACAACCCTCTATTACACCGATTAAGCCCTAGTACCAAGAGTAATGATCCTCACCGTCTGCCATATAATAGTTTATCGAGTTCCGGTTATATTATGCACTAACTGATTTTTATACCTTGTCTCAAACCACTTGCATTGAAACTGAGAATTTCTTAAATATCTCAAACGCTTGCAAGTGATTTGAGATTGTCTTGCAAAATTATTTCCCTATGTGTGATTTCTATTCTCCTCCGATGCCCATTCTTTCACAGCTAATGGTGAATTTTCACTTTCTTTTGAAATTCACCTCCATACTAACTTCTGTGGTTGTTGTTGAGGGGACTTATTTTGATGAAAAGAATGCGAGAATTTCCCAGATTATCCGAATACGTTTTTTAACATAATTCTCATAGACGGAAAAAAACCGACGCATCGCAACTCACTTTAGCGCCATTTATCAAAAATCATTTGTGAAATGATAGAGCATATGAGATGACTCAAAAGCTGTTCAGCTGTTTCAGCAATAACTCAAATTATCTTCCTCTTCACACTATTTCGGCAATGCGAGTCTAGCCTCCTCGCTGCCATTGTTGTTTTTCCACTCAGATGATGAACTCTTTTTCTTATTTGTTCTGGACAAATCAAAATGTTCATCAGAAACAGGAGGTTCAGAGTTCTTCCTCAAAATATGGACTGGATATGGCACGAAAAAGGGAAGCAATATCCTTTTTTGAAAAAAATGGATCCCGGTAACGAACAAGTAATCTTTGATTTGATGTTGCGACGTCACTATTGAAATGATAATGTTCATTTTAAAATCTGTTGGACGAAAAATGGGGCAGAGTCTTAAAATTTAGACTAAATTCTGTCACAAGAGAAGCAAGATTTTCTTACAAAATGCGGAATGACAATAGATACTCCATTTTACGCAGTGGGCGGCGTTAGCACGCCCTCTAAGATTTTTTAAAATTCTCCCCAAATATTTCGCAAGCTCGATTGCGATAATGAAGTGATTATCTTTGAGAATAAATATATAGCTGTTCTGATTGTTCATTGCAACCATTTATATCCGTAAAAAGTCTGAGCCAATGCAACCCACAGTGTCCCATAAACAATATCTTCTCCGTAATACATCTGCTTGATGAATTGCTCTAAGGTACTGTAATTCATGAAGCGTTCTCGAAGTTTTGTCATTGGGATGAATTTTCATTATAACAGTTGCAGATGGAAATAGCGACAACGATCACATCAACACTGTCTACTTCCACTCTTGTTCCTCTCGACCGCGTGAGTTTTGATACTAGTTGTACATCGAAAACAAACTGATCTCGTGCATTAATTATGTACACACGCAAAAGGTGCCTAAATCATAGGATCGCAGGCTGCACGCAGTTCCAACAAAAATTGTGCTGCTTAACATTTTTTTTGCTTTGGACATGAATGATGCGCAAAGAGTGAAAGCGGAAAAGCAGCATTCGCTGAATATAAGGGAATGATCAGAAGCTGAAACTGCTAATCCAAGCAAGCTGCCTGCTATTCGATGCAGCATTCAGCGCTGTATCGGATCTGTATTCCATATCTGCTAAGCGCCTTTGGCGACGAAGGAGCAGTTTTATTGCGAAGAAGTCGTACATAAATATCTCGAAATTGAGCACACTTTGCACTTTCAGCTCACCTCTAAGCTCAAAGGATATAAAGTAACTTAGCTGCATGTTTTGGTCAAACATTAAGTCGAACAAGCTCTGTAATCAAATTTGCGCTTTGCATGCACAACTCTTTAGCAAAATAATGGCCTCTCACGGCTTATAACTTCGTCCGTAAAGGCCCTAAGCAGATACGTAATACAGATTCGAAGTCAGCGTTTTATGCTGCATCTAAGGGTTTGAGCTTGTCTGGATTGCCAATTCGATTTCTGACATTCCCTTGTTAGCTTATCCATTTTTATGATTTTCAGTCCTCTGTGCTATGGGTGCTGATCGTTGGTGTGATAGTCGCATTCTTTTTGGCAGCCGGTTTAGGAGCAAATGACGTGTCGAATACCTATGGAACATCCGTTGGAAGTGGTGTTGTTACAATATTTCAGGTGGGAAAAGATAATTCATTGAAGCAAGCAGTCGAAAATATCAAAGTCGTACTAAGACTACTAGCTCAAAAGAAAGTTATCTGAATAGGGCCGTTTTAAGGAGCATATATGGCCAAGATCGGATCAAAAACGATGATATCAAATCCTGTTCAAGCTGCCAAACTATTTTGAAAAAACTCTAGAGCTTTCTTTATGTTTAGCGGGAATGTAATGAACTGCTCAATATGAACAGATAGCCTGAGACAAAAATCTGCTAAAAGAAGATGTTTATGTTTTTGCACATCAAATTGAGTCCAATGATGCTGCTGATTAGCTTCACGTAAGTACATCGAGACTCAGATAATGATATTTTCAAATATAAGCTGGTACATAAGGAAGAAGTCTCTTTAACAATCGGCAGCAGAATACAGATTTGAGCTCAGGTTTTGGGGTGGTCGTGATCATATATCTTACCTTTGGCCAGCCTAGCTTACATGGTGTTTCTGTCGAAAAGACTTCTTACATCCTTTTTTATCCCAGGAAATAGTGCATGTCCTTTACAGGCGTATGTATTGGCTACAATATTCATCACGATGGGTGCACTACTAGTAGGTAAGAACCGTTTCTTTTCGTTCATTCAATAGGACATTAAAAAAAACCACTTAGGTCTATTTCCTCAGCACTGTCTTCATTATAGAATGTCATATTTCTATTAGTCCCAGAGAAAATGTATTTTTGTTCCCGCTCAGACCAATATGACTTTTTAAAACTTTGTTTGTGCAACCTTGCAACTGCAGCACATTATCATTAGTTATTTTCTATTTATTTCTGCTAATTGCTGCAAAACAGGTACCTAGTAACTCGAAATTTTTGGAAGGAAGTGTGCGAAATGATGCTAGGCATCTTAGTGCTTATAAGTATTAATTTTTATGATGAAATTCACGATTTTTCGTGGTGGAAGACTAGAATGAGTTGTCTAGAATGAGTTGTTGCCATAGGATTCATAGTGGTTAGTCAACATTACCCCTGTTTGGTAGGGAGTGTACTTTAGCTTACCCGAACTTCCAACACAGGACGTATATGAAATGCTTGCTCTGGAACGCCTTCTAGACCGTGTTAGAAATCTGCAAAACGATTCTTTTGGAGGAGTTATGATGGCTTCTTTCCCCGAATGGCATAGACCTGAGTACGCGAGTCTAAGATATTGTAATAGGTGTAGTGGAAAAGTGGCCTAGCCAGGCAAGATCACTTATTATCTTGTGAGGATTCCAATATTCCGCAGCGAATGGAGGTTTTACTCAATGTGTTGCCTTCGTTTAAATTGACAAGGGAAGCGTGTTTGATCGAAATGACCTTTTAAGATAAGACCCATGCTGCTCTGGAAAGCATTGCACAGTGATTCCAAATCTGCCTTCATTATCTGCCAAGCGCCTCTGGACGGCGAGTTATGGGCGATTAGATCAAAAAATTGAAAACTGGAACAAAATTGTTCAAAGGGTCCGTCCTGCGTCAAGTATCAGAACAGTTTATGCAATGAATACATTTGTCTAATACGCTAATGCTTAACATTGCTTTATCTGATTTTACCTCAACTCTGCATTCATTTTTCGTCCTAAAAAACGGTCATAATTTGAGGTCTAGAGGCGATTGGCAGATAACGAAGGCAGATTTGGAGCCACCGTGCAATGCTTCTTAATGGGGCATGGGTCTCGTTTGAAAACGCTACTTAGATTGAAACGCTTCCATCTCTTTTCTTCGACTCGCAATACAAGATAGAAATTTCTGTACCATCGCCACATGGGCGAGTTTATGCTCTGCAGCAATTTCCGACTAAAATTGGCAACGTCGCATGCTTTAAAGACAGAATTTTCTTATTAGACAGAAAGCACAGCTCCAACAGGGATCAAATCTGGGATATTTTGCCTGAAAGACTATTCATTTACCACAACAGAGAACCTGTACATGCTGCAACATCTTCGACTCCCGCGCGCAAGGCAATGCTCGCCACTTTGAAGAGGGTCTCATTTTTGAATCGCCTGGCAGATTTCGGACATGGATTTGAGATAAGCATTCCGGAACGACATTCCTTTCATGTTCTGTTGGAAGAGAGAGGTAAACAAAGGCTGCTTTCCGAAAGACCAACTTTGGGAGGGCAAGCTTTAGGCCTAAGGCATACCTCACGCGATTCGACCGAATGACCACTTTCACGCGACTTGGCGATTTGCCAAATTTCTACAAATTTATTGTGCGCGCTTCTCGGATGCATATTTGGGTAGCTTGTGTAAGTTGTTGCATAGGCGACAAAACGTGTGAAATGCAAGCAGCGTAAAGTCCGTACCTTAAAACTATGGGCCATTCATCAATGGCGTCGCGTTATGTATCGGCGCCGAATTCCATCCAACTGTTTTCGCCGCCGGAAACGTTTTGCACGGGTTTTAAGAAGTACAAGAAAGTGGGTGTCGTTTAACGCTGTATCAGCTCAGCTATTATAAATGCATCTGGTAGAGTTTACTAGCTCTTTCCGCGCATGCCCTGCTTCAAATTTCGCTTATTCAAAAAATTTTGGAAGAAAATATATTCTGGGGCATTGAAGCAAAAAAAGGCACGCCAAAAAAGCATTTTTTCGATTGGACTATTTTATCCAGAAATTGAGATTTTTTGCAAACTTGTGCTCATCAGGAAGAAAAAAGTTTTCAAACTATTCCAAATAGGATGACTCACATAGAGGTGTTCTCAATGGCCTTTGAGGAGGACGAAGGGCGTGAAACAGGCCTTTGTTGAAATATAGGACAACTAACAAACCTGTCTGGCAAGCAGTACTAAAAAAATACTTCCTTCTGGATCGTCTTTATGTCAAGGGCTACCACCCCAGCTTCCTGCATTGTCAGTATCAATTTCAATTTTGTTAGGAATGAAGGTTACATTCTAGGATGGCAAGTTACGGACATGATGCGGAAAGGCGTCGTAGACGTAGACGAGTACAAGAACGCTCCGCACGAGCTCATGCTGGGACAATTGGCTGTTCTTGGAGGTATTTCTTGCAATCATTCGTGATAATTTTCAGGGTCAAGCAGAGCTGATTCATGTTATCACAGGAACAGCAACCTGGTTAGCCATCACCACTGCACTGAGCCTACCGGTATCCACCACACATGCAGTCGTGGGATCCACACTTGGATTCTCGCTTGTACTGCGTGGAACAGAAGGCGTTGAATGGTATGAGATCGGCAAAATCGGTAAGTGAAAACAGGATAACATTCTTGTCTTCTCCTTCTTCTTTTTTTGCAATATTATCACCATGGATACTTGAGCAGCTCAACACTAACGCCAAATCTTCCCTGAATGTCAAAAATAATCATAGCGTTTTGAAAGAACGGTGGTAGATATTAAGTAGAGCAAACCTTTGTCTAAACTACGCCCATTTTAGATTACGTGATTCACGTTTATCTATCAGGTCTGTAATAATTACTGATTTGGGAAAAACCGCGTATTTTTGATCACAGCAGCAAGCAGTCTAGCACAAAGGAGTACCGAAAATTCCAAAACTGTTTCTACAAAGCAAATCAAACTCATTTGTCTTGTGCAAATAATGTTTGATAGCAATCAAGCTTTAACTCGCAGAAACTTTGGAAGCTTTCGTGTTTTTGCAGCAGCCGCGTGTTTATGACTTTACCAAAAAATTAAGATTTACGAAGAAATGATTTTTCAAGGCTACACCAGCAGAGCAGAAGCATCTAAAAATATTGTCGAGATTAGAGACTCGCTGTTTTAGTGCCATACTTAATCCTTTCCAAAACTTTCGAATGAAATTCTGTAATAGCTGAACTTTGAGCAAATAGAAATGTCGGGTGAAGATGTTTGGTAATTATCAAAAAAAGAGGATCTGGTTTGAAAGTGCAAAAAAGAAAAGAAAAAGCTGCATCGGATGCATATTGAAACTATAGAATTTCATTGTGCATGGTTTTATAGCCATTTGAATAAGCAACAAAACTTTTGGAACAACCTAATATAATAGACTCTTTACAACACGAACTTTCATATTTGTGGAAATCCTCTAATTCTGACTTTATCTGGGCTATTCAAGAATTCCACTGAGTTTCATATCGCTAAAAATATCAAACATGGCATGAGAGCAATAGCAAAACATGGAATGCATCTGGTGGAACACGGTTTTTTCAATAGCTAATTGTGTAGCAAGGCCCTACAAACATTCAGATTAATGCAGAAACTTACCATGTTTTTTTGCCTTCAAGAGGTTTCCCCGTTTCTGTCTGTCGATTTTCGCACAATCAACAGATAGCTCCAGACGCAGTTAAAGGCAGTGTCCCGGCAGAAATTCGCCCCCTCGATTTTTCACCTCTTCGAAGCCCTTTCGCTATGCTGAAGCCATATGTGGGCTTTTCAGCGCTTGAAAATGGCAAGAGCTTTTTTGGAAGCTCTCCATGTCGGCGTTCGCTCCAAACTACGTGAAGTGGGCGGGGTCTGGAAGACTTCCGGAGCGGATTTTGGGCTTCCCAGAAGCGCTTTTTCGCTCCAGACTTCACGGATAGACTGTCTGAAGGATCTAGTTGGAACACTGTCAAATCCCGGTACCCATCATTTTGAGGGGACGCTGCATTTAAGTAACTCCTATCAAAACCTTTGAGCTATTTCACACGTTATGAATCACCGACCCACCCTAACCCTTTTCCTTACATGCGTTGACAAATTCGGCAGGAATAGCTGCATTCGCAGCCCACAGCATATTCTACATATATATACAAGAAATGAATGCGCTGCATTCAAAAATAAAAGGCGTCAGGTACCCTTCGCTTCAATCAAATGTTACTGAAAGGTGGAGCTTCTGACCCAGGAGACGACTGCTCGCGTCCGCGACGCAGTCTGCGCCTCCCTTCCGAACATGCTCCCTGAACATTTTCTAGCCTTAATCAGGTCAGAGCCCCCGTCTTCCAGCGCCGATCTGGTTGAAGCAAAGGGTAGCTGCCAAATACAATTTTGTGCTTCTACAAATCGCTTCAGTTGCTCAGAAATGAACAACAACTGGTTAAAAGATAATTCTTGAAATTGCCACTTGGTAAAAACCTCCTAAAAATGAAATTACAGTTATGTCTTGGTTTTTGTCTCCTGCAATATCTGGCGCAATCACTCTGATACTATACCTGCTAGTAGATTTTGCGGTATTGCGACGGGTCAGTCTGTTATACTTCGAAATAAGCAGAAAGCTTGTGAAAGTAGCAGTGCTAATTCAGAACCATCCATTCGACTGCGGCCTCCGGTCTCTTCCGTACTTTTACTTCGCCGTCATCTCCTTCAATGTATTCATGGCCACATGGGATGGATCAAGGCGTAAGTCCACTAGACTTTTCAAATCCACTCTTGACATTTGTATTGCAGTTCTGCACTTTGATAAGATCCCAATATGGGGATGCGTGATACTTGCATTAGGAATCGGGTTGATAGCAGCGTTGCTTGTCCATTTTATTCTAAAACCACGGCTTCGGAGAAAGATTAGGGGTAAGTGGTTGTTTCGTCCTTCGCATAATACAATAATATCATACTTACAGAATCAGCATATGATGTTGAAGCTACACAAAATCCACCCACTAAGACTAAGCTTAGTGAGGCGGATTATTCGGAATGCAGCGAAGATAGTGGAGCTGTTGGCAGTATGTTATTAGATTTTTGAGGCAAAGAATATATGTTCGTCGAATATTTCATACTAAAGCGTTATTGTTTATTGAAGCTGTTGGAAAAGTAGGTAATATTTTTTTGCTGGTACTAAAGCAAATAACTTGCCTAAACCAGTTCAGCGGACTTATTTGTAGCTGCACAGAAGTGTACCTCAGCTTGAGCTATTTGTATGTATCAGGTCGTCCTATAAGTTCTGTCCGTTTTACTTTGACCCTTTCATAAAGCAAACTCTACAATATGGCGCTCTTGATTTTGCACCAGCTCCATACCAGCGCGAATTTGAAGCGTGAAGCGAAAAACCTAAAAGATTCTATTGCTCGAAAAATCAAGAAAAAATCGTAACTCCGTCCAGAAATTCCTACAAAAGTCATAAATTGCTCATGCATGCACTTTCCAGTTGAGACGTTTATATGTACCGTGTACCGCTGCATTTTTTCTTTGACTAGATTTTTGGGGAGACCAGAATTTTCATACTTTTGCCAAAGTGATGCTGTGCTGTTCCCACACAGGTGATTGTATGTATACTAAGGCCTTCAGAAATATAAACGAACCTTTAGATTTCTGCAAGTTTTGGTTCTCGAGAAATATGGATTTTAACATGGGAGACTCGACCAAGAGTAGAAAGAGTAGCTTGACTTGCAATTCCTCGAAAACTAAACCGTAGAAATTTACGTTTGTACTTCTAGAGGCTTATAGTATACAACATCTTATATGGAGACAGTATAGCATCACTTTCGCAAGAGCATGAAAATTCTAGTTTTTCAAATTCTAGTCAAAAAACACAATAATGTTTCATATAAACGTCTCATGTGGAAAGTGCATGCGTGAGCAAGTTAGAATTTTTCTAGTATTTTTTGGATATCACAATTTTTCGTGATTCTTCGGGCGATTGAATCATTTTGGTTTTTCTCTTCAAACTCGCGCTGGACTGAAGCTGGTGCAAAAGCAAGAGCGCCATCTTGTAGTTTGCTCTCTATCGAATGCCCTATCTAGAGATAGGAAATGTATGAGTTATTGCCGGTAAAAGTCAAAACGGACGAAACGTTTTTGTTTTCGGTTATCAAAGTGCTCGGCATTAGTCACACCATCAGAAAAGTGGCAAGTTTCACCAATATTTTGACCTTGCAATTCGAAAAACTGAGAGGGTGGCGGTGGCCGCATTTCCGAGTTTTTTTCGGCTGCTTTGAGCTTTCATGAAGCCACCTCACTTCAAAGCATTTGCGTAGACTTATTCATGTAAAACACTTCATCAATATCACTTCCACGATACATTGTTTACAGAAGTGAAGCGTTTCATGAAATGGCTTCTACCGGATAAAAATCGAGTGGACGACGAAAAAACTATTCAACTATTCGGTTCCATACAGCTTTTCACCGCCTGTTTTGCAGGTTTTGCTATCGGTGCAAATGATGTGGGGTAAGCACAGTAATCAGCAATGCACGATGCTGCAGTAATCTACTGTTTTCAGCAACGCCATAGCTCCCGTGGCATCTTTGGTGGATATCTACACGCATCGGAGTGCTGAGCAAAACTCACAAGTACGATTATCTCATGAAGGAAGCTCTTTTAGTTGAAGTGGTTTTATCAAATGACTCCTATACCACTTTTAAGGGCATTGAGTGATTCCGAATATGTTTTCCTTCTTCACGAAGCAACTCACTGAAAGAAACTATGAGCATTTGAATGTCTAGATTATATGTTTGAATGGTTAAAGTTAGCGAAAAGCTTTATAAGAAAATCTAAAGGTGGGTAATCAATCTTGTAAAATGTTTATTCAATACTAGGAAGGGGTACAGCCAGTGGGAATCAGCGTATAGGGTTTCGTAAACTTCCGCTAATTTTGTGCTACGTAAAGCTTGACAAATTTGAAAATTTAAACGTTCCTAACTTTTTTTTCGAAAATAGTTCTGCAAGGATGGAAAACGATTTGGAATTAGGCTCAATGCTCTTTAAAGTGGTACAGGAGTCATTTGTAAAGGTCACTTCGACTAGATGGGCTTTCTTTGTCAGTTGAAATTATGAAATTGGATCTTGCAAGTCAGTTGCCCACAATTTAAAGATTTTGGAGCTTCATTGAATTGGTGATTACTGTCTCCAACCAAGCAACAGAAGAAGATCGAGTTCAGCATGGTCTTTCAGCCAAGAAATTTGTTTTCGCTTGGCTCACCCGAGCTTGCGATATGTTCTCCCGTAGAGTGCGCATGCGGCAGTAATCATGAGGCTCGCATCTCCAATCCTGGCAGGCCCTGCTTCCATTGTCCATGAAAGATGAAGGGCTTTGAAAAAGGCACTCTCGCCAGCGCGCTTTTGTACACTTCGAAACGCGTACTGGATATCAGGTAATTAAACAAAGGTTGAGATTTGCCGAGTTACTGCTTTCAATATGGCGATCTTACCAAAAAAAGATTCAAATCATGTCATCAACACTGCAATATAAATTACCGAACATCCTTTTTTGCAGCTTAGAATCAGGTGCATAATCATACAACTTTTATTATTACGAATCTTTGTGCTGAAAAGTTTGATTGAGTAGAGGGCGAATTTTGCCGATAGCTTTCCGCACGGCATCGTCGTCCAACTGGCACGAGGTGTGGTGTGTAAAGATGGGTGGTTTGTTGCAAATTTGCGCGGAGAATCTCCTTTTGGTTATAAAACGTACTTTCCCAAAGTGGAACAAGAGCGTGCTTTGTTGAAGGCAGCGTCTGGGTAAATCGCCGACTGATCGTTGTCCTTATTCGGACTGAGCTCACTATCGTAGTGAGCAAGAATATGGGTTGCAAGTTGTTCGAAAAGGTCGAAATAAGGAATTTCCGTACATTGTGTGAGAAAGCCTAGACTAGATCGACAATAAGAGAGTATGTTATCGAACTGGATAGTGTGGAGAGTGCAGATGTGCTTGCTGAGCCTAATCAGAATCAATATGCATTGGTGATGGTCGGGCGAGCGACCTTTTCCAGATTTTTTCGCCTTCTATGTCAAATCATGACATCGCGCTTGGGCGATGTTGAGGGGCCCTGATACCTAATTGCGTGAAAAGTTCTCATTCCCCACAAGTTCGTCCTCCTCACTTTTGCTCAGAAGCTTTTTGGTCTTCTGATATTAATGCTGTAGAACACAGTAAAATCTTCTTCAGTTTGAGCGGAACATAATGGGCAAACAGAGAATAAGTGTGAATTTCACAAGAAGTAGAAACGATCAGTTGCTTCAGTTTTGAGAGATGTTGAAGCATGTTATTCTCGTTCAGCCGATAACTAGACACATAAGGTCATTCACATGTCTAATAATTTTTGAACTTGCTAAAATGCAAGTCAGTTATTGACAAATATGGAAGTTTGAGCAAACTTGTTAAGCACGATCATCTGAAATACTGCAGTAGGTGATGGGACAGTCACCAAACCTGCGAGCTCGCTGGTATCAACTCTTGCACCCAGGGGATATGGTCAGTAGCGGTTTCAAAAACGTACGTGTTGACATCTGCGCAAGTAAATGCACAATTTTCTATCGCATCTAATGCTCTTTTCGCTCTATCCATTCATGTGCAGCTTACCTCAACTTCGTCCTGCTTTGGAAATTATAGTCAACAAGAGCTTTCGTTTTTTTTGATGCGCTGAAAAATCGCAGTTTTTTGGGTTTTTGTTTTTTTTCTAAAAATATAATAGAAAATACTTCCGCATAACCATTACATCAGTTTGAGAGCATAGAAAGCTTTTTAAACGGTGTGTCATTTGCTGTATGAATCTACGGTATAACAGCGCGAGATAGAGGGATGTTCTGAAAACCCTTCCGAGTTTTTAAGGCGCAACGTCAAGGGCTTTGAAACAGGAGCGGCAACACATTGCTAGCATAATAAGGTAGGTGAAGTTTGAGTTGCAGCCTTCTTGCTGCTGGTGAAAACAAAAAATCTTGAAATTTAACAGAAATCGAGCTTGTCCATTACTTTCCGTTCAACCTAACATTATGTTATACTTGCTCATAGGAAGCTCAAAAGCGTTACCTGCGTTAGGTCAATTCGATTTTCAAAAACTTGACATAAAGATTCAACTAAGGAGTATCTAGTATACTGCCTTGTTTTCATTTGCTTCTCCAGTGTGCTCTGCGAGAAGCAAATGGAAACAAGGCAAAATTTAACTAACAATAAGAACTAACTATGCGATGCATTTTTCTCATGTCGGTCACTGTAATTCATTCAATCAGCATGGGTTTGAGTATATCACCATTTGCACAGCACGCCGACTGTCAGATTGTTTCTCCATGATCCGTCGTTGTGATCCCCACGTCATCCTTGCCAATAACTACACGGTTCGGATGCCAACCATATCATATGGTAGTAGACTTTGTCAAAAATTCCTGAGCTCTCAGGATTCACATGGATGTCTTCTCCACCATGTCTTCTCCAGTCAATCATCCTGACTCCAGCATCTGGCGGGTGCGGCCAAGGCAAGGTTGACGAGCTGTCTGGCAGAGATTTCTTTCCTTTTCATGAAGCTGTGGCATCAGTGGGCACAACCGCTGATATCTTCGCATCCGAGCCTCTGGGTCACCTCAGTAGCATTGGCTTTTATCCTAGCTCTTATAACTTTTCTGCTTTTTCTGTAGCTCAAAACCATCCCTTTAACTCTTCCACAGTCGGACTTTTTGAAGGAGCTCTTCTAAACGCTCCTTTGAATCTGTTACATCCTCTGGGCTCATGCTGATCACTTCGCCATTTTTAAACCTTCTATCTGATTTCTTGATTATGCGGCTAAAGAAGGCTGGGCTATCTCATGCTCAGCCTCGTAATCCACTGCTTTCAGCTCAATTTCGGCTCAGTCTGACTTCCTCTTGTAGAAACAACCGAATTTCCACTTTGAGAGGAGCAAAAATGTAGCTCGCTTGCGCTAAACTCTTAACTGAGGGCGCCGCTCCCCTCGCCGCAAAGGCTTTCATGCATGCGAGCTTTAGAATATAATTTATATAGGTGTCCGTACAATCCTATAGAGATTGCTTTACTCTACCAGTCAGTAATTCAAACCTCACTGAAATTTGATATGGTTTTGTTCATATCGGTATAAAAACAACGATACGAAATGTTTTTACTGTTCTTCACTTCTGAGACCGTTGTCAACTTTGTTTGACATATGCTTGGCATAATTTAGGTTCCCATCTACGTTCTCCTTTATGGTGTTGTTGGTATATGTGCTGGAATGTATACCTTAGGTTATAGAATCATCAGAACCGTTGGCACCAATGTCAGCAAGATCAACCCAGCCACGTACGTTACTCCCTGTTTTCACGTAATCACATTTCAAGCCTCTTTTTCAGTGGATTTACTATAGAGTTTGGTGCGGCTTTAACTACTCTAGTTGCCAGTAAATTCGGCTTGCCCATGAGTACAACGCAATGCCTGGTATCTCACATAACGATTCAATGATATCTTATTTCATCAAATTCTACAGGTTGGCTCTGTGGTCCTTGTTAGCTGTGTACGACCGGGAGAAGGAGTGAAATGGAAAGTTTTTCGCGATATAGTTATTGCCTGGGTTTCGACGGTACCTATGTCAAGTGAGTACTTGCGTGTTCTCGAATTTTTACTGATGCTGATAGTTGCGAGAATGCTTACTTTTCAGCTGCGATCTCGGCAGGGATAATGTTTCTTTTGAAGTTCACTCTATAGAAGGAACTAAAACGACAATCTGGACAAATACTTTTGTCTGTATATAGATCAAAAATAAACCAAATTTCTCTGCGAATTTTCAACATTGTAAGTGAAGCATTACACAGCTAAAACTATGCGTGGTTCCCAATGTAGGTGCGTCAAACAGTCAATAAAAGAGAAAGAGCTGTCAAGGAACTATACTCTGTTACATGTCATCAGGGTCAAGCGTAGTGTGTGACATGCCACACCTGGGGGGGGGGGGGATCGTATTGGGAGGTCAGGAAAGGGGGAGGGTTGTTATCGAAGTGAAACTGATGTTAGCGATAACATGATGACACTGTCAGATATGCATTATGCAAAGTACTAGTATGCTATGTAATACTAGCACATTGATGTTTTGTCCCATCGCATACGTACAATACGCATATTGAAAGAGCCTTAAAAGCTACAATCATTTTCGTAATTATTAAGGTGTCCCATAATTTTTTTTAACCGTTTTTACTACAACCGTCGTCTCTTTGTATTTTTCCTTTAACTGATGTGGCTTGAGTAATCATTCGACAGGGCAAAGCACGCTCTACAAGATGGCTATGAAGAATCCGCCCAAATCGTATTTTACCGGAAGTTTTGAGCTAAAATCTGATAGCAGTCGGAAACGAACTTTTCCTTCAAAATTCGTATCTCCGTCCCAAAATGTCTTAAAAAATCCTTATTTATCCTAGCATATGCTTGACACATCGCATATTCAATTGCACTACTTCCGTGTTTCTTTCACGGCTAGAAACAAAGGAAAAATGAATGGAGTAAAATGGCAAACTCCGCCCCTAGAAGTCCTGAGCTCCTCCCATACATGCGATCATATAGCTCATACATACAGAAGTACGATCATGTATTTGTACCCTTTGTAGGTGCCCACTTTTCGAGAAATGATGATGTCTAGGGCGAAAACGGCAAAAAATCATGAGACACCCTAACAGAAATAACCTACCGATTACGGAGTATCCTGCCATATCATTGCTTCCAGATTTGGTATCTTCAAGCACCTGCTGATGGGTAAAAAAGGTGCGCGTTACCTCAGAGATAAATCATAGTCAGCTCTGAGCTATAACTCTGAGTTTCGACAGGTTTAACCGACCCAGCAAAGTCTCTTTCATAGATAAGCGACCCCTGTTTTTTGCATCCCGTCAGGTGCAGTTTGAAGCGAGAAAATGTCAAAAAAAAGAGCTATTTTGTTAACGGTCTGAGTACAATACCACTGACAAGACGTGCAAAATTTTCTCTGTAACTTCGCGGAAATCCGAGACATTCCCGCAGTTTCGGATTCAGATTTCCGCTTGGATGGATTACTCAATGTGCTGACAACATCACTTATTGTATTGCTGCTGGTGGCACTTATAGGAAAAATCCGCCAAAATATACGACTTTCGAATTTGAGGAAAGTTCATGAGAACGCAAATTGTAACATCTTAATCTGATGAATAGTGGAGATAGGTGCTGTGCCAAGCATGGCCAAATTGCGTTGTTCACTAGTGTCTAACTTACAAAAAATATGCAGGCAAGTTCTTCAATAAATGGGCGAAAGGTGGAGTCGAAGTTACGATCTTGCGTAGTCTAGCTACTTCTATTTCAGTCTAGCCTTACTGTAAGACTCTCCAGTGCAATATAACTAAGACTATCGTAAGGATTGGGACCAAAAACCACTGTGAGAGAAGTTTCCGGTCAATCCAAGAACATCGACATTTCAATCAAATCCTGCGGCGAGGTCAAGAGCGAGGAACGAGAAAAAATCGAATGGCACTAGTTCCTTGGTAAACTTGACCATAGATGTTATCCGATCAGTTATTACAAGAATTAGGTTTGAATTGCAAGAAGGCTTCTAATTGTAGGGTTACTGTTGATAGATTTCAGATATTTATGGATTTCTCCAAAGTTCAGTTTTCGCCTTCACATCCAAGAGCTTCTGTCGGGAGGCTGCTCTTCGAATGACGCTTATGGGGGGGGGGGGCCCTATGTATATGTAGAAAGCATTGGGTTGCACCCTTACAACTCGTCCGTAGAGCATAATTAAAGGTTTCGAATCTAGGTGAGACTCAACCTGAAACTCAAAACAGACATGCCTATCAAAGTACCAATGTCAAATCAGCTTTTTAGGTGCTGCTATAGAGCTCGGTAACTAAGTTGTTCGTAGACTTCGCGAATCCCCGAAATTCAGCAGTTATCAAATCGTTTCTGAGAAAGAGCATCCGTATAATTTTCTGTTGAGGATGATGTGTGGACACGGCTCTTCCGAAGGATACTTACTGAACCCACTTATGTAAAATATGCGCTGCGTTACACCATAACGAAAACACGCTCACAATAATTTATGTTCACTATGTACAGCTACATCACGCAAGTACTATGTATCAAAATAAGTTATCTCTTACATGATGACGTCATAATGGAAATCACCTACTATCCTTCGAACGAACATGGGAGCAATACTGAAGACAAATTCGAGTAAATTGACCTTACATTGTTCTCACACATACGCATCACTACTTGTTCCGCTAGAAGAGGTTTTGACTGTCGAGTCACAAATAAGATGTCGTAGGTTGCCGCGCATTGTGCAGGATGTAAGTTACAAAGTTATAAATGACAAGCGCACAATCATTGCGATCAGTGTATCAAATAGCCAACGTGAACAGGTTCTTGCCGTACCCCTACAGCGGCACTTCCTCCTCCTAAGCAGTGTTTCTGATAGAAAGAAATGATTACCATAAATGCTCGGTAACGATTGTTCGCAACTGTGCATTGCATTAACACATTCACAACAAGGCCGATTTTTCAATTACTGCCGTTTCAGACCAGAGCCTTTTTCGCTTTGTCAAACTTACGACCCACCCGTGGGTCGTATTGTCCGAAATGGTAGTTTTTTTGGAAGAGATTCAAAACATGTCTCCGGAAATATCCCCACAAGGTTATCTATCGAAGGCGCTGATTACCAAAGTATGATTTATTTCAGTTTTTGGCAGTATACGGTAAAGTTACGGTAGTCATGCTATACGAACCCAATATCACGGATTTCCCTAAAAAATTGTGTTTTGGGGTTATTTCACATGCTGATCACGATTATAGTGTCCACTTTGTTCACTACTCTCCCACATTGGGGCTACGGTAGCAGTGCAGTAGAATTTTCGTAAGAATCAAGAAACTGATGTAAGAAGGCGGTAATAGAACTTGAGACTATCATTTTCGTAATCAGCATGCTAAAAACCGTCTTTATGCAAGGCTTGGGCTTCGTGGCGAACAATGCGAAAAATCAATAAAATCAATAAAATCGATAGTTTTTGATGGGCTGACATCTCGTGCTCTCTCTGTATTTCTCGTACATGTAAACTTGAATTGTCAAAAACAGCACCACTCTGCGGAAATTTGAAAAGTCTGTGCCTTACCTCTATCCACAGTATACCTACCGTAGCATTACATTACAGTACCCCGAACACGGACCACTCCGGCTAGAGCTTTACCAACACAGATAATCGCCGGGGGCAGGCGGTTCGCAAACTCGGGCTTTTCTGCAAGCGGTCAGCAGAATTTTGGGGCGTGGCCAAACCCTCAGCGGGCGGCACTTCCTTTACTGTCTGATTTTCTGCCAGCGGGCAGCAACACAGAATTTTCTGCAGGCGCTCGTCAAATAATCTCTTTCAGCGAGCGCTGGTCAAAATTTCAGCTGGCGCTTGGACGGTTTTTAAGCAGTTTCGGGCGTACGCCGAGCAAAGGTGAGACTCTACATGGCAGAGGTGTCATCGATGGTTTAATTACTCAAGTTTGAGGTACTTTCTCTCAGCGGAAAGTACCTGGGGGCTGCGCGGTCCTCCATAAAGGACCGTGCGGCCCTCAAAAATTTTGCATATTCTCGCGGAAAGTCCGCGAGAATGCGGCCACTGCGCCGCAGCTAATCTATGAGTAAACCGCTATTGTTCTCCAAGCATTCGTCCAAAATTTCGCTGAAATTCTTCCAGATATCTGCAAGCGGACCGCGAGAAATCCGCGAACTATTTTTTCGGTGCCCGCCCGCCCATAGATCTCATGGCCGCCTGCCCCCCGCGATTATCTGAGAAGATGTTCCCAATCATGTGACAGAACCCTGTAGAATTCCATCGCGTACTGGCAAAGTTAGAGCTTCAGGAACCTTACGACCCACCGGTCGGTCGTATTGTCCGAAACGGCAGAACACGTACGACCCACCGGTGGGTCGTATTGTCGTGAATGTGTTAATGTGATAGGGAAGGGCGCCGTCGTAGTAAGACCATGGTATAAAAAAAATCTCACTAACGGAAAGGGAAAAAAGGAAAAGCAAATGAAGGTGTATTGAGTTGGCAGAAAAGTTTTCGGACATATAATCTCGATAGAGTTTACGTTTATCAAAATTTTTCCGGTTGTCATCTGAATGGGTACGTAGTTTTTCGAAAAAGAAGCCAAAAATGGACATGGTAATTCGCTGAACTCTGCCTGATAAATGCTATGATACTCTCATATGCTCTAATATACAGGGTGTCCGTAAAGTATGTATACACTGTTTGATCGTTGCCGAAAAGCAAGCCGAACAACCAGAAAACTCTCTTGCTAGGCCAGTTGAAGCCGCTAAAAAACCAAATATGATATTTGCACTTTACCGCAATGCTTCCTTCATAAGTTATGCCAGGTAGACCGCAATAGCTGCTTTTAC
The DNA here is from genome assembly GCA_958299035.1 of Cylicocyclus nassatus. Lineage (NCBI taxonomy): Eukaryota > Metazoa > Nematoda > Chromadorea > Rhabditida > Strongylidae > Cylicocyclus > Cylicocyclus nassatus. The sequence continues at coordinate 51,916,043 of CATQJL010000001.1, forward strand.
AAGACTCCATAAAATCGTGATTACACCATTTTGAAAGCTTTGCAAACTTGAAAAAAGTTGAATAATAAAATCAGCGAGCTTGGAAACCCTAGTACACCACTTTTCAGATTTTTTGGAAACTTTTTTTGAAACACGGTAAATCCGTAATGACGCTATAAGCTGGAACTAACCTAGCATGAGAGTTTTCTGGTTGTTCGGCTTGCTTTTCTACCGTAATCTTACAATAATGAAAAGCCATCCGTGATTCGCTCTACTGTAAATCTAAGTTGAAGCCAGCTCTATAAAATGGTGCTTAGAGGAAAGCAAAAGACTTCTTGGGAGAAGAGATATCAACGATCAAACAGGTATACATACTTTACGGACACCCTGTATAGAGAGTCTCAAATCAAGTACGCACTTTAATCGAATAGCTCTTTTTTTCACAAAGTCTTCCGCTTAGCTTTAACTACTATTCGGTCGGGCGGGCCTCAACATATATTTACAGTATGGATCATCACCCGTCGCCCTTCCTTACTGTGAGATTACGGTAGGAATTTGCAATATACATTGTGAAATAGGCCGTTTGGAAAAAAAGCTCTGAAAAATCCGGAAAGTTGTGCAGCACTGCTTTCAGACATGCTGATCCCATCAACTTTTCACGAGTTTTCGAAGCTTTCAAACAATTTAGTCACATTCTAAAAAATAAGGATGAACAGTTATTGCATTTTACCTGACATAACTTATGAAAAGGGGGACGAGTGGCGTAGTGGTTGAGGGGCCGCTTTGACCAGGTCTGACGCAGGTTCGATCCCGCCCCTAGGCCAACCAAGCCCTCTACTCTCCGAAGACGGTAAATAGGTATCAGAGTAATCTGGGAGGATAAAAGCACTAACCCGACGAGCGGCTGGCCCTCGCAAGTCATTGTAAAGGCTTACAGCATACAATTGCCTCTTAGACTATGAAGTACAATACCGCTCACATTTTTGAAGAATAGACGCGAATGTAAGCAGACTTACACGACGGTCGCATGAGTTATGTGACGGTCGCCTAATGCGCCGCCGCGTGGCCATATCTCGCTTCAGTTCGGAGGAATCCTGAATCCAAAACCACCATTCGATTCAGCTCTGCGCGGAGCATCTTCTGGTATATTGGGCCTGGGGGTAAGATGTCTTCGATATTCCGTTTCCAGTTTTTCCATATTCTTCTGCGGAGGTCCACTTGCGAAGTTGTGAAGATGCGCCTATCTCACATGGAAGATTTTACTCAGTACTATACGATAGCACTGCTCGTGTAGATTATCGTGCGCTAAAAAATAGCCTCAGACTTCTTTCCAAAATAGAGAGAAGGGTTGGTGATTTCTGGAAACATTACCCTATTTTCAGGTGTATAAGCCGCACTTTTTCAAATTTTCGCCCGAGCTGCTCAGCCGCTTCATTGTGTTTTGAGAAGCGATCCTTATGCCGCATGATTCTTTCAGGCAATACGCAGCACGGTATAGTATCCTTTGGTCGCGAGGTTCTTTGATGTGTTCGGGCTGGTCCATGTAAGCTGGGACCACCCCGCGGCTTATACACCTGAAAATAGGGTACGAGTTTCCATATTGTACTCGCCATAACTTCGTTCGGAATCATTATATTTTGAATCCGAAGAAAGCGCCGTGCTCAGCTCATCAAGGCGAATCTTCCGATGTACAGCACGTCCTTATTATTCCGAATTTGAAAATTCCTAAATCTTTGTGCGCACGTTTCTTCGCAAATGTGTGAAGCAGCGCACAGTGCTCCCAGCAGATTCCACCAAAGACCGTTCGATAGCACATTCCTTGTAGATTATGGAGCGCTGAAAAGCAGGCGCAGGCTTCTTTCCAAAGGAGATAGAAGGGCTGGTGATTTGTGGAAAAATCTTGTTGCCCATATTCTACTCGCCATAGCCCTAGAATACGAAGCTATCTTGCTAAACAGATGCAAGTTTCGTAATCAGCAGGTCAGATAACTTCTATGAGCGAGTTTTCAAAGAACTTCGGGTTGTTTGATTTTTTCTCGTTTCACGCTCTCGCCGATGGATTCTGGTCAAAATGTTGATGATCTTGGATTGTACGGAACCTTCGCTTATAGAGGTTCTCGGACACGCTGTTTATGTAAATCGTGGTCTCTGTCGAGTACAGGATCTTTTTGCAGAGATATGGTGAGGCAAATGTAACTGACTCGCGAAAGTTCGTAAATTCGCCTGCACCTCTCGCGTATCTGTCAGAAGACTTGCCTGCTTGCTTTTGTAAATCAAAGGTACTAAGAACTGTGCTATCGAGTGGTAGATGTTTCAGGCTGCAATCCGTAACAATTGCCGAGTTACGAGCCTACGTAAACACGTCCTCATGAATTTTGTTCAAAATGTAAAGATCGCACACTTCGTCGATATTCCATTTAAGGGTACATGCTCAAATATCGGTTGCATAACACTTGCTAGAGAAAGAGTGATGATTAAGGTAGATGTTTCGATGTATTCTTGTATATTAGATTCTGAGCAGTAACAAACTCATGGTGCAAATGGAGATTTTCTTGCCGGTTTAGTGAACATGCTTTTATAGTACTGTCACATTCCCACCGAATAGATTATTGAAAACATCCGTGACTGATGAGCACCACACCAAGAATTCTTGCGAGTCATGTTGTTCCCATTTCTAACAACAACAAAATTTTTATGTCATAGACTAGTATATATAGGACGTGCACTTATGGATAGATGCCTTTTATTCTGAATGTCGGCCAATGGGTCAGCTCTTTTGCTCTAATTCCTTAAACACGAAAGGAATCTTTTTGATTACATCTGATAGAATGTTCTTTTATTAATTCCTTCTTGAGGAAGCAATCTTCCACCACGAGTTTATTTGCATTGTCTTTTAGCGCTGCTCAAAGACTATAATATATTGCTAGTCATAGACAATTTGAGGAGTGCTGGCTATGTCATCCACAAATGTTGTCCATCATTAGATTTTATGCAGAAACAAGAAATTGTGTTTCCAATGTTCCCGTCTTTTTGCTTTTACCATGCTATCGTTGCTCATTATTAGCTTGAAGATGAGCTTGCCAGTTCAATAGTTTACCAGGGAAATTCAATAGTTCGCCAGGGGAATTCGAAAATTGCAGTTAGAGAAAAAGTTATTTTATTTGGGAGTCTACAACGCTTCATGTATTTGATATCAGAAATCTCCTGCGCACACACACATAGCAGTTCCCCTCAACAGTGCAACTATACTTGGGTAATTCGAAAATTTTTCATCGAATGAATGAATATCGAATAAATTCGAAAATGAAAAATTTCGAATAAACGAATATCGAATAAATTCGAAAATGAAAAAAAAACCCGAATAAAGAATATCGAATAAATTCAAAAATGAAAAAAACTCGAATGAATGAATTTCGAATAAATTCGGAAAATCAAGAATATCGAATGAATGAATATCGAATATATTCGAACATTGGGAGTCGAATTTCGAATAGATATTCGAATGATTTTTCGAATAACTACTGCAACATATCTAAAACTTGCTGACATTTCTGGCTAAACCGATTCATTCATAATCAGCACCCTCATATTCCCTACACCAACTCCTAGCTCAAGCTTTTCCAGAAATAGGTGAAATCGATAAACAAAAATTTTGTTTATATCAGCACTCCCACTTACCCCCCCGCCCCTGTACCAAGTCCCAGCTCCGTAGCTCAAAGTTCCCCAGAAATCGATAAAATCGATAAAAAATTTTTTATTCATAATCAGCACCCTCACTTACCCCCCTGTACCAACTCCCAGCTCTGTAGCTCAAAGTTTCTCAAAAATCGACAAAATCGATAAACTCTCGACTCTTTGCTTTGTAATGCTTTTTTCTAATTAAATCAATGAAGTTCACTTTGATCTACTTCGACGTTCAGAAAGATTCGAGACTGAATTAGAGATTTTCTTAAAAGGCCTGTTCAGAGGCATGTCAGATTCATAGCAAAATTAAGGTTAGTAGCCAGCTGTCTGGATTCATTCAAATGAACAAATGGGATTTCATGGAAAATCAGTACAAGTTGTTTTTGAGAATAGATTAAAAATTAGTACAAAAATAATCATCAGCGATTTCCACTGATCTATAGGTATTCAGTAGTAACATGCAGTGCATCTTCGTGATCCTTGCGCGTTATGCACCGTAGGGTAACCGCATTTGTGCACTTTGATCCTGCCGCTTTGTTCGACAGCAGACCTCACTTGTCAGGCGTCCACTACATTTCAAGGGCAGTTTAGCAGAGTAGCAGCAAATGAAATTGGCTGGAGCTGAAATTTAAAAATGAGGCTTGCACACGTAGCGTAGCGTAGCCTGGAATTACATCTGTGGTGAGCTGGCGTTACATCTGAAGACATCTGTAACTCATTGATCGAAAAAGCATTAATTAAAGTCCACATTTATTTTTTTAATGTCGCAAGCAGTCGGAGGACTGTGACTTTCCATACAGTTCAAAGGTCGTTACGGTTGCAAAAAAGATGCATTACCTGGTCTTGTAAAAAAATACGAAAACGAAGCGAGCTTGGTACTCACAGTTGGCTCTGCAACAAACTCGAATAATTTGTATACGGAGTTCATTCGAATACGAATTCGAATAAACATTCGAATAAAACATTCGAATAAAATCTATTCAAAAACCCGTTTTTCGATTTCGAGTTTTCGAATATTATTCGAATCCTCGTTTTTTGATTATTCGAGTTTTCGAATTTTATTCGAAATCCTGTTTTTTGATTATTCGACTTTCGAATTTTATTCGAAACCTCGTCTACTCAATTATTCGAATTTCGAATATTATTCGAAAATGGAAAAACTCCGAATATCGAATTTTCGAATCGAATATATTCGAATGTTTTATTCGAATGATCGAATTTCTATTCGATTCGGACCCAAGTATAGTGCCGCCCATAAATCGTCAAAGCACCAAGTTCGCCGAAATCCGTGTCCATCGCCTTACCTCAACTTAGAATGGGCAAATTCTAAATCCAAAGGCACCGTTTGACTCATTTCGGTAAAGTGTATCTTCTGATTCATAGAAGCGCCGGTTTAGACATGGTATTCCTGTCATGGTCAGAGCTTTCATGATGTTGGGCGCTTTATGTCACGAGTGCTGATTAATCACACAGAGTACTCACCGCAAGGAAAATCTGGCTCTTGGGTTCAGAGTTTATAAGCTCTGAACCGAACCAGGATACGACAATGCCACGCAAAATTTGGTGAACCTCCGGTGACGTTAAGACTTTTTTGACAAATCATGAGAGTGGTGTACACCACCGCCTGGATCAATAAGTATTTGAGAGATTAAATGAGTGTCTGCGCCAAGATTAGTATTGTTCATTCAAGCATCTCAAGTATTAGATGAATTTTGCAGTTGTTGTGATCGTGCACATCATTAAATCTGTTCAAAGGCAGCGTCCACCCAAAATTTCGCCTTCCATGTTTTTATTGTCATTAGGCCTTTCCATGGCACTGATTACGGATATGAGGTTCATGATACAGACAGCTCCGAAATTGCTCCTTTCTGAAGCTCTATTTTGGCAGGCATGGTACCCCGGCGCTAGTCACGTCGTATGCAACAGGAAACCTCGTGGTTTGCAACAGTGTCACATAAACTAAGCGTCTCGACGTTGCTTTTCGTGTCAGAACACTTCATTGAGACTGTAGTGGGTGGAATGCAAAAAGGGGCGGAGCGCAAACGATCTAGGCCCGTTATGTCCTTTTGTGAGCAACATCACAGGACCGGACCAACGCGGTTAGTCTACTTTTGGGGCCTGCTAGTAGGATAGTCTTTTAGCCATATCAAGCACGTTGTTAATGCTTTACCCTAGTAATCAATGGCAGACCGCATCCCTTTTTGCATTCCATGCGTGATCTCTTGTTTCAAAGTAAAATGTGCTCTGAAAAGGAAATGAATACGTAGTCGGAGCAGCCATTGCAAGTGAGGTGCATACAGTTTTGGGGAGCACGCTCATTTTAGATTTGTTTTCTTCATCTTCCACCTCTATGAAGAGTTATGAGCGTTTTATAGCCAGGGCTCGGCACAGGTGGCTTATAAGCAAGCTGGATATCGTTTTACAAAAAGCAGAGAGTATATCTCTACATCCCGATCTGGCAAGGCTGAGGTCAGGCTTTCAACATCTACTCTGCCAATCTATCACCAGTCCAACTATCCATTGCCAAACAAGTGTTTGAGCGGGCAGTTCTCAAAGCCTCAATTTTTCAGGAAGCCCTGAAGAAGGCGGACGGACCGCCGAAACGTTGGCTTATCGTTCAACAAAGTCTTGCTACCAACCTTGGTCGACAAAAAACTGTATTACAAAGAGGATATCGTTTTTGTGGTCTGAGAAAACACAAGTTAGATTAGGTTCTTTTTACGACGTTTCCGATTTTGGATCAAAGGAGACTTCGTAAAATTTTGCGAAAGTCAGAGTGGAATTCGTTTTTTTGCATATTCGGAAAGTCAAATCGTGCCGAGCCTGTCTATAGTGAACAAGAAATGGAATGCTTGGTTAGGAAAAGAATGAGAAGGTGGAGCTGTTTCAACTCAAAGATGAATTGGTGGCGAGCATAGCAAAGGCAACCTAGCTACCTATGCATGGAGTGGTTCAGCGGTAACCATTGGGTACTTTGAGTTCTTGAAAAACTTTATAGAATTCTTCTTCTAACCGCACTCTGCTTTCGCTACAAAAACTTAACAACTTTCCCCAAAGGAGCTCCGCAGAGAAGAGGGCAGATTTATAGCTTCGATGCTTCTTGAGCACTATGCAACGCATGCGTAAAGGCACTTTGACTTGAGCTCATGCATCAAAGGCAGTGATGAGAAATGCAGAGTGTAGAAAAATGAAAAAAAATGAAAAAAAATGAAAAATGAAAAGGTCACTTTGATTGACTGGGCCGGGCCGGTGGAGTTTTGAAGCGCATTGTTCATGAGTTAGTGGATGAGTTCGCAGGTGGGCTTTGGGTTACAGTGTACTTGGCGGGTCTACTACCTACCTCCATCAAAATCCGAAGGGTCCATTTTGCCAATCCTCTGCCTTTAACATCCGTGCGGCAAAGGGAGCGGCTTCCCCCCGTTCGGGCAAACGCGGGTTTTTCATAATTGGGGAAGCCGCTTCCCCCGCTGCTGGGATGTTAATGCACAATCCTTTGCTCGTGAGTCACAGCTGCTGAGAACGTTCTGCTTGCGCTTCGTTCCAAATTGCGATGACGCCGACGAAGCAACATAAGCGCTGGACTTCCTCGACGACATGTTCACGGTGTTTGTACAAAACGCTCACTGACCACCGTTACCGCGACCAAACCAAACAAGCGAACAAGGTTGCGTAGGGCGATTATTCTCGTGACAACTACACTCGACAATCCTTTTATAGCTGTGCGCGCCTCCATCATCTACACCCTCGTACAATCCGTCCCCTAAAGGAAAATCTTCGAAATATGCGCAGATCTCCACTCGTTTCCTAGTTAAGTGAGGTTGTCATTGAGCTGGACTGTCTCTAGAATTGTTTTGGTTCTGATTGAGATTTTCTTTCCCATTGAAGCTTGCATGGTAATTTTCCCTGAAAGGGGCTTTCAGACCAAGGCATTGTTGGTATGTACAATATTAGGTTGAACCGAAGGTCCGTTCTCATTATTTTCGAAAACCGATGACTTCTTTCTGTCTCGGTATTATTGCTATTGATAAAAGTCCTAAGAGTAGACTTTGAACATTCTAAGGGGACTTCTCAGGTTTCCTACTAGCTTTGGACTACAGAAACAAAAATGAGAGAGTGTAATCATACAAGCTTCAGTGATTTTGGGCAAGCTCGTTAAATATCCAGACAATCCAGCAAGAAGATCCCAGATAGCTACTATAATAGGCTTTAAGGTCTTATTTCTGAATGTGCAGAGTTTGTACCGATCGAGTTTTCCTATCAAGAGCTATGATTTTCGAGAACAATGCCAGATACCGCAGAGACTTTTCTCAAAAAGCATAAACCTTTCACAGGAAATGTCGACTAACGCAATATTTACACAGACAAAAAACGGAGGTCTTACACACAGTACCAACTACTCTAAAGGTCTTACAGACAAGTCCGCTTTTTTGACAAGAAAAACCGATGAAAATGCATCCTCGCACCGCCAAAAATCTTGCATATAAGTCATTCCAACAGATAAGTCCGGACTTATTTGACAAGATTTCAGGGTGTTTATAATGGAAAGAAAACGGCCTTATCTGTAGACGAACTTATCTGATGACAGAACTTACCTGTGAGATTTTAGGGTATTTCAAATATCTTGCATGATTTTCGGATTTTCTGGCTTGCTTACTAACCGAAGCTCAGATAATTTCATTCTTTCATTTTTGTTTTTGCAATCAGAAATTACTAAGAACCTAACATTACTATTGAATTATTATCAACAACATTATCGGGACAGAAAGAATTTTGAAATTGAAACGATTTTTTGATAATTGTGAGAACGAACTTTCAGTTTAACCTAATATCTTAAACCTGGAATCTTTTGAGTAAAAGGCGTTCGAAGCAACTTTTCCAAGAAACGAAGAGGATATCTAACGGTTGTTCGTTTTTGTACGATAGCTTCAAATAAACAACATTGTCTTCTTTTTTTGGACCACTTATCTCACGGTTTTGCTACGATCTGGTCTTCGTTATTTTCGGCATACACTTCTCAACATCGCCTTCGGTCCCCATTAGATGAAATCGAAACTATATAAACACTCTCACCATAATGAATGCTTATAAAAGTTTAGACATAACGTTAAACATCAATAATAAAGTCTCAACCATGAATTTGATCTCAGGATGCATCATTGTTTCTAGACGTCGTCATTGCCGTTTCTCTGCCGATAGACAGAACAATTCACTCTGCTCTCTTCTGCCATCAAATTTATGTCGTATTGTGAATCGTCTCTGTTGTATATGCAAATCTATGCATACTTTGTCTGATTGCAACATCAGATTTTCCGTATCTTCATTATGAATCCATAACGCTGCCCTACAATACCGCTCATACTTTTTGAAAAAACGACGAATAGTCGTCCGATTCATGTGACATCACCGTAAAGTGGCCATATCTCGATTCAGAGTGAACAAATTCTTGATCGAGGGCGCCTTTTGACTCAGCCCTGCTACACAGTAGGGGGTCAGATTCCGCGTGTTTTTTGAAAATTTTTGCCTACGGTAGGTCTTAGTTGTTTTAGTGCATTGCACTCATTGGGCAACCTGCCGTAAGCAAAAATCTGAAACGACTCTTGGAAATCGGCCTTCTACTGTATCCAAACAGGCACTTCTTTAGACCGAAAGATGCGCGGCGCCGAGCTGAGTAGAATGTTTCCCTCAAATTGAAAATTCTTCCCTTATGAAGCGAGGTATGGCCACACTACGGTGATTTCACATGAATTGAGCGACTGTGCGTCGTTTCTCCAAAAGATACGAGCAGTAATGTACTGCTATACAATTTCTTAGCTCTATGTACTGGTAGTTCATACGCTCAAACGCTTTCAAAAAAAGGATGTTGTTCCGCTTTTGTTTCTTCCCAGAGGTTAGTAGCGTGTATTCAAGAAAATCTTTCACAAAAAATTCTCTAATCAAACCCGTGTTCTGCAGTTTGGTTTTCACTTGAGTTGTGAAATACTTATTGAGTGGAAAAGCAGCATTCACATCCAACATTCAAGAATCTTGATAGAGAAACTATAAATTAATACTTTTGAGATTGTCACTGCGTTGTGAGTCTAAGGCCCCGGGCAGACTTCACGCGATTTGATCGTCGCGACTGAATCGCCGACATTTCCATCCATTTTCATTCCACATTCAAAAATTTCGGGCTGGAAAAGTATCACAACCGAAATGCAAGTTGATCGGCATGGAATGATGTTGTAACAGTTGTCTCGTCGCGACTGAGTCGCGACGATCAAATCGCGTGAAGTCTGTCCGAGGCCTAATAAGCGTTTTATTTGAGAAAAAAAAGATTGACATTTGCTGCAACTAAGCCTATAAACTACCTATATCCACGCGCTTGAGTTATGGCTACCCATAATCCTTATAGAATGCACTATTCAGAGTAAGCAACTTTGTTCACCTCATACTAACAAAAAGTTGTTAAAAACAAGTTCTCTCTTTGATGTCTTCTGAAAGCAAAAATTCAATCGTTGATAAAATGATTTTTCTAGGGCTCAACGAAGCATTTCCTTGTCCATACAGTATTTTTCTCTCTGCAAAATCAGGATTGGTTTCCGTATTGCTCGATAACGACTGTTTGCAGCTGAACACCGTGTTATTATGAATTGTGCTTTGCTTTCGAACTGTGCTTTCGTAAGAAAGTCGGTTTATATCATAACAGAGAGAAATCTCAATAACGGGTAGGGAGGAGTAAAAAAGAACGCATATTGGGTTGGCAGGAAAGCTATTGCACATACATTTTCGATAAAGTTTTTGCTTCGAATTGAGCTGTTGATAGGATATGCGTTGAATCGTTGCAAAGAGGAAAGCAGCCTTATACGATGGTCGGATTTACCACTTTTTTATTGTTTCGTTTTTTTTGTACCAAGCAGTGCCAACAGCAAGCAGAAACATTTTCCTGTTTCCTGTGGAAGCCAAAGTCTGACATAGAAGTCTGCCCAGAATGAACTCTGATTCCAAATTCTATGTTCAGATTTATAGTGGACAAAATTTAGGGCCGCATGCAATTCCACTCCGCCAGGGAGGGGATCGCAGCCTAAAAGAAAACTTCATATCCTGAAGCTCTAGCTATCTAAATTTCACGCTGTCTACCAATCAGTAGGTCCAACCATCTTTCACTAGAACCAGTGGCGTACCCAGGATTTCGGCTCGGGGGAGGGGGCGCGACAAAAATTTTTTCTAATGAAGGTGCGTGGCGTCAGCCACGCACTCCGAAAAATTTTTTAGGATGTTTCCCAAAATTTTTCCGGGCCCCTGACCCCAAAATTTCAGAAAGAGGGGCGTGGCGGTAGCCACGCCCCCGAAAATTTTTTTTATAAGGCTAATTTGAATTTTTGAAAATTTTTAAAAATTATTTTAATTATTTACAAGTAAAAGCAAGTCCTCTGCACATTTTTATAACACATTTAAGTAACTTTCAAGAATTTTGCGCCCATTCTCGGGGGGAACGGAGGGGGGGGGGGGGGAGGGGCGGCGCCCCCTCCCCCTCGGTACGCCACTGCTATTAACCTGTCGAATAGAAGCGTGAAGCTTACAAGCCGCATTTTACAGTTTTTTGTATAATCCCCTGATGATCCCCTGCGCCCAACCATATTCTCTTCAAAGTCACTTTTCTTTCTTCAAATTCAATGCAAACATTCCAAAGTTTACTGATTATCTAACCCAATATGCTAGGCATATTGCTGATGAGAGCAAATGGTTTTTGAAATATCGAAATTTTTGATGAACCCCAACTTCCGACCTGCTGCTCATCGAAAATTTCATGACTCCAAAACATCATTTGTTCATATTAGCAACATGCTTAGCACAGTAGGGTTAGATGAGCAATACAACTTTGGAGTGTTTTCGTTGACTTCGAAGGAAGAAAATGACTTTAAATAAAAAACGGTCGGCAGCCAGGGATCATCAGGTGCATATAAAAAGCTGGAAAATGCTGCTTGTACAGCTTCTCGCTGATGTTCAATGTGTTCATAGTGAATGGTGGGAATGCTTAATGATAGGCAGACAGCGTGAAATGTAGATATCTGGAGCTTCAGGATTTGAAGTTTTCTTTTCAGCTGCAATCCCCTCCCTGGAGGGGGTGGGGTGTTAATGCATGCGGCCCTAACTCTCCATTCCCTGCCGCGAACCGTGCCCTGCTGTGCTTTCAGTCTAAGATAAGCAGAATGGTGTTACAGCAATGGTTGGACGAAATTAGCAAAAATAGCAAAAATAGGCGGTTTTTAACTTCGCTGGGCCTTAGCAAAGCGGAAAAGGGCAAATCTTAGGATGTAGGTAAAAGAGAGCTAGATTTTATGTTTGCACACATGTGCAAAAAATCTAGTCCTGGTTTGTCGACATATTGAAATGAGAAAAGTTTCTTATTTGAATTCCTTGCTCGTTCCGAAAAAAATTGTTTTTTTTTGAAATTCCTACAACTTGAAAAGTGTACCAGATCAAACTCATAAGAATCACTTTCGTAAGTTCCCTCGATCACGGCCAGCCTCAACTCAGACTTCTACTGCATGTTTCCTTACATTTGACAGATCTTTTTCACCACCGAGTCGCTGAAGATGCCCCCTACTTACTTCGCAAATTCTCGAAAACCTTCTAGTTGTGTCTCAGCCTGGCCTGTCAAAGATGACTAACTGCAAGTTCTTCCTCATGCTCATCCCAAAGTCAATTTGTTCATGGCGACATTGAGCTGACAGCCAATGCCACGTGAATTTGTTGTGACTTTGTTTTGTGTGTTTGTGGACTGCCGCTCATCAGTTGTTTATTTATCAACAAAAAACTGGAAGAAGAAAGAGTTTGGCGTAAGCATCAGTGAAGTCAAATATATAATATTAGGTTGTGTAATAAGTTCGTTCGCATTTTTTGTTTTGATTTTTTCTTAATATTTTGCAAAGCATTTGGCATAGTGTTAGTATGCGTTCGGAAGCTCTAAGTTTGCTCTACCAAAATACTATCAGTACATTTTCAGTTTTTGAAAACCTGAATAAAAAATTCTACTACAAACCGAAAAATCTGAAGTGGCAAAAATCCCATTTTCGACATCTTTTTTCTTCCTTAGTTTTCCCGTTATTCTTTGTTGAAATTTATTCAAAAAGCTTGATAACGAAGAAAAACAAATGATTAACAATTTACGCATTTACTGATACTATTTACGATTGCCTATTTCCTTTCACCAACCGTTTAATGCAATTTTTTGCAAAACTCGGCGTAGCAAGGCTTTGCCTCAGCGGCGTTCGTTGTCTCGCGTCCGTGGGCTATGTGTCCCTCGAATTCTGAATTTTTGACTATATAAGCCATTTATTCGATGATTTGCGGTCATAGACTACACGTCTGCCAATTCCTGGATTGTTCGGCTATCACCTTTCTTCAGGGGTGCCTTCAGATGCTTAACGTTGACACCAAAAAGACATAGAAACATACCTATTTTTGAGCTTACAATATGAATTGTTTTTGAAAGGTTTTAGCACTACAGGTAATCTGCGGGAGCTATAGTATTCTATTTATACACGTCGCAAAATTTTTGAGCTGTTTCTCAAGCTCTCAAACCCATTCAAGGTGCGGCATAACATAGTTGTCGAAAATGGGATTTTCGCCATTTCAGATTTTTTGGTTTGTAGTCGATTTTTTATTCAACTTTTCAAAAACTGTGAATGTAATGAAAGTACTTTGGTAGAGTAGACTTAGAGCTTCCGAATGCATACTAACACTATGCCAAATGTCTTGTGAAATACCGAGAAAAAATTGAAACAAAAAATGCGAACGAACTTATTACACAACCTAATACATAATATACAGGTCCGCGATTTTCGCAATTGAAAAGTTGCCCGTACACTGAGGTACCCTTTGATTCAAGGGGATTGGCGGCTGAAAGGCGGGCTTTGAAGCTAATTAAGGCCAGAGAATGAGAAGAAAGACTTTTCGGAGGGAACTCTCACCAGGGATACGCAGACTGCTCGCGGGTGCGAGCGGCCGCCTTCCAGTTGCCAGTCCCGTTGAATTAAAGGGTATACTCTATGCTGTTTTTTGCTGGGGAAGCTATCAAAAAATAAGCGAATGATAGCCTTGTAGGAACTGACTCGAGTTTTTGTCGCGGATCGATGGCCGTTTCGTTAATTCCCCCAGATAGGAGGTCAGAGTGGAATTGGTAGTTTACCTTTCCTTCTCTTCTCATGATGAATTTTCGATAGATTGTTTTCGAATCTGAAATCATACATGTAATCAGCTTAGCGGGGCAGTCTTTCGGTGATACGGTGCAGATGGTTCGGGGCCAAATTGGACTTCGTTTTTGAGGTCAGAAGCAATGGGGATATCGTTTTTATAAGGTCCTGGAAGAAGAATCGAGAAAAAAATGACGAACATGTCAGGTTTTACAAGTTGAACGCGTTCTTTAGCAAGCGCGCGAATTTCAAACGTAAAGCCAAACAAACAGACGGCTTGTTTACAGCGCACAAACAATCACATGACGCCGAATTTGGGCTTTGTATATAAAATACTACTCCAAACAACAATATGTCATATAGCGAAGAGAGCAAATCAAACCACTGCTTTTCCTCTTTTTTTGAGCCAAAAGTAGTGTAAACCAAGGCATTGATAGATATCGCGCTCCAATCACATGCGGTGTTTTGAACTATGTGGCGAAAAATGCATCGCCAGATTGTTGAGGTCACAGATTTGGTAGGCCTAAGAGGTTTTAAACGTTCTGAACACTAAAATGGTACCATACTCAAGGAATCGACTCAGAACATTTTTTTGCTTTTTTGTTATATTAGGTACCTCAAAACTAGCTTTTTTCGCTTTTTCATCGTTATGTTTTCTTATGCTGATTGAACAAGGGTTTCCCTATTGACTTTTATGCCAAAAGGGACTTCGTAAATTTTTGCAAATTCATAGGGGACTTCGTTCCCAAAAATGCTCCAAACCAACGTGTGCCGGGCCCTGACGTAATATTAAATCGTAGAAAAAGTTACCGATAATTTTTGGAGTTTACATCTTCTGACACATTTTTTCGAGTTCGGTTAAGTTTTGAAACAAATTATTTTGCATGCTTTCCAAGAAGAACTCAAGTTATTTGGGCCACTATTGATTTTTATGATTGTCAAATACCTGACTTACATACCTAGAAAGGAAAACTCGTTAACGGTAAAAATCTCACAACTTTCCTCCGTTCTGCCAATTTTCTGCACTGAACGAAGAAAATCGTCTAAATCTTAAATGATTTAATCGAGACCTTCACTTCAAACTCACTCAAGTTATAGCAACTACAAGCTGTCAAAGTTGCCTTTAAGCAATCATTTTCGAAGCAGGCCTCGATCCTATAAGGATGCTCAGCCTCTAATGATAGGTCCAAGAGATGTGGAAGACATTACCCAAGAGTTTACAGTAAACAAACTTATTCAATTTGCAGAAATTAAAGACTTCAAAGTCACTTACGCAGAAGACGGAACTGTATGTAAAAAAGCCGATTTCACAAATATTATGGAAAATTTTTTTTGTCTGTTGCAATTGTCTCATCGTTATATGTCCAGTTGATTGCAGCAGTAGATTTCTACGTAATTGCTCATGTGAGATCTACATTGCTTATTTGCTGAGATTTCTATGCAAACAAGCTAATTTTCACGTAGACCTTTTTGTTTCTTCACATGGTTGTGGCGTGAAATGCAGTGTAGTCAAATAAACAAGTAAGCATGTCTGAAGACAACATAGACTTTGCTGCAAAAGCTGCATGTTTCGAAAAGACTGGTTTGTTCGAAATTACAGCAGGTTGAAAAAATCAGTCCTCAATGTCTGGGAACTCTCTTCATAACCTAATGCATGGGGGATATATGCAGCTAAAGTGATTTTTTGCGTGGAAATGTAATATATTTGTAAAAGTGTAAGAAGAAATGCCTCATTATAGCCACAGTGTCCGGATGGAATAGTGTACTACAGTTTAGAGCATTATACTCGTTCCTTGTTGAGCCATGGTTCTACTCCAGAGGAGGTCCGTAAAACTATTAGGTTGTCCCAAAAGTAGATTCCATTCTCAAATTGAGTGCTCTTGTTCTCCTTACAAATCTAAGGTACCATTCGATAGAGCGGAGCAAGCTTTACAAAAAGACCACCAAAGATCCACCTAAGTCGTAATCCAGGTAAAAGTTGGGGCCAAAAATCAAGATTTTTCAGCTACCCTAAAAATCGGATCTCCTTCCAGAGAATTCCTACGAACTTCCAATTTGGTCTTTATATGTAAACATACAGTAGTACCTAAAAATATATTTGGCGGATTTTTTTCAGGGCTCAAAATTGAGAAAAAAAGATGGTCCGAAAATGCCAAAATGCCACTTTTTTCGGGTTTTTTATGTAAAACCTGGTATTAATCGAAGGTAAAAGCACATACAGAGGTAAGTTTTTAAAATTATTCTTAGTAAGGCCTGTAGTATAAAATGACATATGTGGTAGGGAC
Organism: Cylicocyclus nassatus; assembly: GCA_958299035.1. Classification (NCBI taxonomy): domain Eukaryota; kingdom Metazoa; phylum Nematoda; class Chromadorea; order Rhabditida; family Strongylidae; genus Cylicocyclus; species Cylicocyclus nassatus. The sequence goes on from CATQJL010000001.1 coordinate 51,932,166, forward strand.
TGGGGCGGAGTTTGCCATTTTTGAACAATTTTTGTTTCTCGCTTTCTATGCTTGGAAAAAATTCGTTAAAGGCATATTTGAGTACTACTATGTTCCTGCTGTCCAATGACCAAGTTGGAGGTCTGTAGGATTCTTTATCGCACAAATCCAATTTTCGAGTGACAAAATTTTTTCCGATTTTGGCTTTAAACTTTCCACGGAATGCGGCTTAGGTGGACCTTTGGCGGTCGTTTTGTAGAGCTTGATCTGCTCTATCGAATGATACTCTAAATGTACTAGGAAATCAAAAACAGCTTGAATTATTCAAAAAAGGAGTTTACTTTTGGGACAGCTCAATACTTTTTTTTTCATTACAAAGTACTATCTGATTCAGATTCTCTTTACGACGCTGCACTAAACAATTTGGTAAATCTTGTTGACACACCTTAACTGCGCAAAGCTCCTAGTTGTTTGTGGGGCACTATTCTCTTTATATTTACGTGTATCTGGGTGATGCTGACAGTGCTAAACAGCTTATGGTGTTTTTGAATGAAGATTTTTCTACCGTATTAACAGAGAATTTAAAAACAAATTATGAAATGGCAGTTTGCGCAAGGCTTTTTTTCATAACTTCAGGTAAACTGCAACAAGGTTTTCTTATGTTTTTCAAAAAAAGTGCTCGAACAGCCCCAATTCTCGTAAAAGTTCTGAATCGGCATGTTCAAGAACACTGCTATATAACTTCCCAGGTCTTTTGGTCAGTTCTTTTTCTCGAATGGCCTATATCATTATTATATCTCTGTATGGTGGAAGTTCCTACAGTAATCCTACAGTAGTGAAGGGAGAGGTTTGACTCACTCCATATAAATCTATTTGAATCCTGCTCTCATAAATGGTACTCAAAGCTAAGCAGAAGACTTTGGAAAGTTATTAGCGAATAAAATATGGGTACTACTTACTTTTGGGACACCATGTATGTTAATATTTTTTGTAGATTTACAGTTTGTGCCATAGAAAGAATAATTCTCAATCTCGATTTCCTCAAAATTTTTGACACTCAGGCTCAGAAGAGATACCTCTGTTTGATTTACAAATCTGAGGACACATTACTATAGATCACTACTAAAATCGCTTTTCAAGCTTTAAATGGATGGACCGAGTAAAAACCTTGAAAATACCTCTTTGGTTCTAAGGTTCAACATGTGCTAAAAATCAAAAAGGACAACTTTTTAGTTTGTTTGCTTTACGGTTCAGTGGCTATTGCTGCATTTTTCAACTTCAAAATGTCATGGCTGTAAAGACCAAATGGCGCCTTCTGATGGCCGCTGACGTCAAACCGTTAAAATGCATATGAAAGAGTAACAATTGTCAGATGAATTTGTGCCTATACCTATGTCCCCTCTCTCGGATGGCTCTCGACTTTGTTAGAGATACAATACTTTATGGCCTCTTAAGTTTCGTAAATATGATGACTTCGCCAGCAAAAAAACAATCAAAGCACGATTACGTGCTTAAATTTTTTTTTCGAAAACCACTAAGATCTTAGATTAAAGTAGGTAGACTTCTATGCTCAAAAGCAAGCATTACGTGGAAAATTTACTGCTACAAGGAAATGTTTTTGTAACAACTACTGTTAGCATAAACACTTTCAAAACTCGATAAATGCTATTTGTTCAGCGCATACCAGATAATGAATTGCTAAGCTTGTTCACCGTATAATACAGGTAGTTTTTAAAAAAAATGTGCGGAGGAGAAGGTTATTTTGCTACAATTTTTGTCTTTCTTTATATTGTTTCGCAAAAAATACCCAGCCTCTCTCTTTCGACCCAAATAACTCCGTCCTATACAGCCTTCAAGTAAGCTCTTTTCTCCCATTATAACAACCCCAAAACTATCCTTGTCAGATGACTGTCACAAAACTCAGGACTTATCTGTAGTTGGAATTATCTGGTAGGAGGCCCTATCTGTAAGATTTCGAGATTTTTGAGATTTAGGGTGATTGATCTGAATCCTAACAAATGTAGCATATTTGCATGGTAAAACTTCTCTTCTTTACCGTTCTCCTTCTACACGTAAAGAGGTAGAAATTACAAAATTTGCTCAGAACGCTTATCTCAAAAATGGACTAACTACGCAAATATCTATTTGGTGGACATTATTCATGCTAATTCCCGCAGTTTGAAGTCATGTACGCTATTTTGTATGGATCGCAACCTTCCCTTCTTTTTCGTCTTAGAGAAGAAGCGTACCCTTTGATTCAACTGGCTTGACGAGTGGAAGGCGGGGCTTCGTGACCTAATTAAGGCTAGATAATGATCGAAGGGCACGCGAGACAGAGACGCAGACTTCGTCGTGGGCGCGAGCGGTCTTGATTGGGTCACAAAATCCCGCCTTCCACCCGCCAAGCCAGTTGAATTAAAGGTTAAGTCGTATAATGTGGAAACAAGAAGGATGCATCAAGAACTCGCGAGACGATTTTCATTAATTTCATAACAAATTTCATTATTAGGGAATAGGAGGAATCAAACGTCCCCGTAGCAGCAACTTGGTCACTCCTTCTCTGCAAAGACTTAAGCACATTACTCAAGTAAAAAAGTTCTTTCCGCAAGACTGCAATGGTACTTTGTATTTGCTAAGGTAGTGTTTTGCAAAAAGGAAAAAAAACTTTGCAAACTTGTGCTTTTCACGAGTATGCACAGCGATTTACATGTGAAGTTTTCTCTCAGTTTGCACACCTCAAATTTCATTTCACACAAAGTTCAACTTTTCATAAATATTGGTTTCAGCTCATCATTCAGTAAGTTCCAAGAGTACGACCATTCACCTTTTCAAGTGAAATTGACATTTTTTCTGTTTTAGCGAAGTTCAGTAAATGGACTAAAACGGAAACTATTCTGAACAGAAGAATCAGTGAAACAGGTTTATGGTTAGAAAGCTTCAAATTCTTTATTTCTCGAAATTTCCATTTGAAATGATGGCATGGCTTTAAAAATTTGGTTCGAGATTTTTTGGTTTAGATATGGAACACCAAAATGGCTACCACAGTTATATTCAGCCGCGTAATTCATCATTTTGTTTTTAGTCCTTTTTCAAGAACAGTACTATAAGAATATACGAATACCCTATAAGAATAAGATGGGAAATGCTGACTTACAGCCCATGCAGCTAGCCATTTTCTGCTAGCTCTAATGCCTTTTCAGAAATCATGCAGGCCCTCAAATGTCAGTATATCTAACGACATATAATGCTAGAATTCGTACCGGAAATTCTAACGATACCTAAAAAGATGTTCTCTTCTTTCTACTTCCTCTGAAATTCGAGCCCTGTAGTACATCTAAAGAGCATTTCATTTTGGGCAATTCGCAGAAATTTCCTCTCCGTATTTGATGTTGCTCGAGTGTATGTACTTTGTGAGTAACAAACACTTCCCAGCCGTTTTCGATACTGTATGTGACCGAGAAAGCAAACGCAGAAAAAAATCTATCCTATTCTTCCACAGCAAAGTGGTGGTGATGGTAAACATTACCTTCACCGCTAGTCTTTCAAAGTACACTTTAGAAATTGCTCTTTAGCAAAGTATTTATAACTAGCAACAGTCATCAGAATGTAATATAAAATCAGAGCATAAGAAAGGCTTGAACGAATCTTGATTGATGATTTTCGTACCCTATTTTCAGGTGTATAAGCCGCACCGTTTTCGCTTTAAAGGCGAACACGCCAAAAGACTGACTGTCACCAGGTAGCGCGTTAAATGAGAGCAGCATGCGATAAGGCGACCGCTTTGCGGGACACATGCGCGGCGGCACGCCTGGGTCTGCTCGCGTTTAGAGCAAAAAGGGTGCGGCTTATACACCTGAAAATAGGGTAATCGTTTTCCATCCACGAAATTGGTAAAATACTTTGCTCTGAATGGGTGGTACTTCATAATTGCAAAAATCATCATATTCAAATAATGAGCTCTGATATGACAGATGGGGTTTCGAACACAGTTCACTTGCAGTAATGTATGGAATTTTGCCGGCAGAGCTGGCTATGTGTTCGTCATTTGAAATTTGGATCCGCCTTCAGATTTGATGCACTATGCATCTAAATCCACCATTCACCAATTCGACTATCGGTATACATCAGCAGCGGTCCGAAAACTTTTCTCGGGGGGGGGGGGAGAGGGGAGAGGGGGTGACAGGAACCTTTTTGAACGGATCGGTGTTGCTTTAGGCACGTTTTGGGACCCTTTTGAGATTTTTGCGGGCCCGAAAAGGAGGCGTGGCTTCTTACCCCTCGGGTAGCCACTAGCATACACATCAATGAGATTACTGTTTGAGCGTAAAATGGGTGGAGTGACATTTGAAGGAAATAACTAGAAGAAAACGACATTGCTTTCGCGGTCTTTTCAAAATTTACTAGGTTAAATCCTATTTGCCACAAGTTTCTTTGAAAATTCACAAATTCTTGCTGCTATTCACTCAATATTCACAATGATAAAGAGTCAACCTCTTGCGCTTTTCCACCTTTGACGCTGATGCATATGAAGGTGGAAAAAGCAGCAAAAAGCTATCCGGCCGAAGAGCACTACAGGTTCATTTTTACTTTTATGGTGGAAAAGAAATAACATTTTTCTGACCTGCTATTTCTAACTAGAAAGGGATTTGCTGTTTGTAAACCTCAGCGAAAGTGATATATGAGGAAAACGACAGAACCGCAACCTCAGTCTTCTCTCAAATTTGTTTTTGAGCCGCCTTCAAAAATTGAAAATGAAGTCTTATTTCTCCTCATCTAAGGCACCTACAAGAGAACACCAAGGCGCAAAGTTTCATCAAACAGCAATACCTGCAAATGAAAGAGTGACACGTTTTTGAGAAAATTGCGAGGAAACGTCAATTGATATGATCTGCCGCCAGAATGAGGCACATACATATCTACACTTAGCTCACCTCTTATATCCGTATTACAGATTGTTTCATGGAGAAAAGGAAAATCTTTTCACTTGACTCATTTTCCTCTTCTCCGTAACTTCCTTTGCGGGCACCTGTAGGAGTAATACTGCGTGATTCTCTGTGTAAAACCTTTGCTTGTAAAAGTGAGAGGGAGGATGAAGAGAGAAAAAAGAATTTAACAATTTTAGGAAAACTGCAAGTTCCTTATTGCATTCGCATGACTAATAGCTGCTTCCAAACATGCAGGAAAGTTCACTCTTGACGCGCCACTAATATTCGAAAACTTTATTGGATGGAAGCGAAAAACCACCATGTCTTTATATATAATATTACTTATTCTTTCATGCAATGCGTCCGTTGCGTATCAAAGACTTTTGGTCCAACAAGAGAGTTGCAGCTTTTCGTAAGCTTGTAACTTGAATTATCGCTCACAGAATGTGCAAAATTTCCCGTAAATGTCGCGGAATTCCGGAAATTTCGCCGAAGTCCGCGACATTCACGGAGATTTTGCACATTCTATGAGCAGTGTTGTGTTTACATGAATATACAGGGTGTCCCAAAAAAATGTATCGAATGTTTGATCGTTAATATCTCTCTTCTAAAGAAGTCTTTTCCCTTGCTTTAGGTAATCTGTAGAGCTGGCTTCAACTTAGATTTGCAGTATAGAACGAATTACTCATCCCTCTTCATTACTGTAGAACTACGGTAGAAACTTCAAAGAGGGTTTTAAGCAATGAAAGGCCATATTTTGCCCCAGAAAAGAAACAAAATAGCCTAAAAACTTACACAAGGCTAATTAGAGTTTCTGATTATAACTGTAAAGTTCCCAATTTATTATCATGCTTCACTGAAGAGTTATGCCAGGTAAGAGGTAGCGGCCATTTTTTCAATGTTCCTAAAAAGTGCGGTTACAGCCTTTAGAAAGCTTCGTAATCTTGTAAATAGTTGAGTATTGAACTCAGCGTCCATAAAAACCCCAAGTTTTTAGTTTCTACACAAGTTTTCACATTTTTGAAAAATTTTGAAACGGCAGCTTTTTCCACATTGACACCATATGTTTCAAGTTTCTACCGTAATCCTACAGTAATGAAGAGAGATGGATGGTTCGTTCTATAATGAAAATCTAAGTTGAAGCCAGCTCTACAAAACGGTACCTGAAGCAAGGCAAAGACTTCTTGGGAAGAGAGATATTAACGATCAAACGTTCGAAGCATTTTTTTGGGACACCCTGTATATTAGGTCATTCCGAAAGTAATTTCGCTTTTTTCAAGCGGGCGCCACATTTGATGGAACAAAGTTCTCTAAGAGATCTTGGATGCATTCGATGCAGCATTTCATTCTCTTTTTAATGATTATAAAATTGTTGCAAAACAGTCAATGAGCTTCCAGAAAATAACCGAAATCTGCGACCCATGCTTTTAGAGATGGTCAAGTTTCACGATTTTTTAAAACTTTCATATCAATCCTCAGAAGGAGTTCAAGTAACAGTTCGATAGAATAAACCTTATAGGATACAGTACTACTTTTTTCTCCTTTCCTTAGCTTGTCATACATTTTTAACAGGATTTTAACTGATGCTACCGATTTCCATACTTGGGCAGCTAAATCCTGGTAGAACATCAAAAGAAAGGCAGCTCGCGCACCATTTGATGCGGCATTTTCTCCTCTTTCTAATAGGTATTTTTTGTTTCCGATTCGTTTAGTTTCCGAGGAGAAATCATCAGGCAACACCACGAGACAACACATTCAAAGTCCTGCGGAAGTTCTGGCAGACAAAAGTGCTGCGGAACCTCTGGCATTTTTCGGAATTTCCGCAAAACTTTGAAGAAGGTTCTGCAGAAGTTCCGGTTTTCAACCAGTTTGGCATGAAAATCCCGCGGAAGTTCCGATTTCCAACGTTTTCATTTTTGGAATAGTGAACAAAATCCTGCGGAACTTCTGCAAAGTTGGCTTGTCCTGCGAAAGTTCCGGTGATTTGTCTGAGTATGTACCAGAAGATGCCCGTTGAGATGAGTCGAACTGTCCCGCTGGAATAAGAACACCTCCACTTTGAACCAAGAATTGGCGATGTGACAAAAAATTTCAGTGAAATCCGGTAAAGTTCGGTGATATTTTGACGGATAATGAGCGCTACTTCTTTATAGCTCTTTTGATGCTTGAGTTTGTTTTCCAAAATTTTCATGTAATGTAAGAAGTAAAATAAACTCTTCTGATTCTGATAATCCCTTGATAAGTCCATTTTTAATACAGGAAAGATTTTCGATCATTAATGTCAACGGAGTGCGTGCGGGCTAAAGATACTTAAAAAGTTCTTATTATGGATGATAAATCATTTTCACACCGATAGTGTTCGCGAAGTGAAAAAGCGCGCTGTACATTTGATTCTTCATGTTTTCGAACCACATCGGGACATTAAACATGAAAATAGAGAAATTAATCTCTCATGATTCTCAACGCCCATGCTTGGTCATAACAATTCCTGTTTTAGCATACATCACGGAAATTGATTCTGTGCTTTTTTCACAGCAGTTTATTAAAGATACCGTTGAAAGTGGTGAGCGCTCTTGAAAGTGCGGTAACCAAAGAACTTGGATAGCTCAGATATTTAGTGCTATTATAAAAATTAATACTTTTTCTATTGCTCAGAGTCTGATATACCCCGCTTTGTAAGGAAACAATTGTACCATATCGTGGAGAATTTTTAAAATTTTGCGTTAGTCCTCCGAACATCTCAGTTGTGACATTGATTTACGAGAGTTTCTGGAAAAATTTCAAAGTTGGGCAAGAATATGGCAATTTCTCCCTTGGGATTTGCCCCATGTGCTGCACATGGCTGGTTAGCATCTTCACCACTTATAAAGTTTATTTTGGAAGAGTTACATTTGCTTTCTCGTTCATGGAAGCTGGGCCGATATTTACCAATCTCTTTGGGAACTGCTTTGCCGCCTGATCGGGAGACGAGCACTCGTCTATAACAGGAAAACAGCGCCCATCCCAGATAGGACAACTGACAGTCACCACAATAAGGAGACAGGACTCGCCCGTTGTTTGGATCTTGGGCTTATTCGCCTTGAAAATTGGAAGGTGTATAAACACCCGATCTAGATAACGGGCGATTCGTATGTATCTCCCTCAGTCTGAGTTGCCATTTCTCCCTTTTTCACTCCGGACTTCTATTCCGCTCCTTCCATTGCAAAGAAGGGGAAAAAACTGGCTAAGCACTTTTAGATCTCTTCTTGCACGCACAAAAAGAGTAAAGGAAAAAACATCTGAAAAACACATTGCATTCAACGGTTACAAAAGTACAACTGCGATATCTCACTTTCATAAGAGGATTACCCTTACCGATCGTTCCGCTGTCATCACTCATTCCTGATCTCGCTCTGTATATCCAGTTTATTAGTGCTTCTGGAAATAGTATTCGAATATTCCACATCAGAACAATCGCTAGCCTTCACTTGAATAGTACTCATAATAAACTATAAATCCAAGATATTTATCACCATAAAAAGCTTAAGGTAATCGATTATCCGAACTAAAAGAAAAATATTTATTTGGACAATACTTTTCTTTTCACGAATTAAAACGAGCTCATCGATCGAAATATAATAAAGTCGGATTCACTGAGATAGGCAATGAGCCAATAAAATAGTTTTTGAGTCTTGTCTGACTAATCCAATAGTGCATCTGATCTATTCCATCAGAAAATTTGCCAAATTTGGAATGATGATTTGACAAGTAATCCGCATTTTATCTAATCCAATAATTGTGGCTCGAAATCTCGATACTCGTATAGCACTACATCAAAGAAGAGCGAATAATTGAGTTTGTCTCGAATTTTTTCAGTTTTTCCTTCACCGCACTGAGTCACATTCTTTTTTCTTTCTGTATTTCGAAATACCTTTCGATGAAGCAAAGCAAGCTAATGGGGCTTCAACATCGAATAACTTATGAAAATTAGCAAATCATTTGTTTACACCTGTAAATTAGAATAAATTCTGATTTCTTCAAAACTTCCATTCTCATTGTAACCAAATTCTAAAGACTAGCAGCCGCCAGCTCTCTCAGAAATGCGGGGTTACAGACCCGCGAAAACTTTGGGAAGCATCCCAGTAACTTATTCGAAGCTCCCCCTCTCCCTCCTCGCATTCCTCTATCCTGAAAATTTTGATTGATACTGGTGTTATACTTTCATGACTACAAGACCCGAAACTTCATGCTTCCCAAAGCGATGCCCAGCTGTTCCTATCTGAGACTCTATGCTATGAAACTTGAAAATACAATCGTTAATTTTTGACCTACCAGAGCTCTACAGATAGAACAAAGAATTATCGATTTTGGCATAAAATCCTGGGTAGCTGAATGTGACATTCCTCGAAAGATAGCAACGTGAAAGGCTAATTTATTGATCTACTGATATGCTGGTACGTCACAAGCATACGTCGTCAGACTCATTAGACATTCATGGATACAATTTTGTATATTCCCTCTGTCTAGAAGCAATGCTGGGCTTCTGTAACTCCAAAAGCTTCTATAAGGGTGTCTCATAATTTTTTACCGTTTTTACTGCAACCGTTGTCTTTTCGCATCTTTCCTTCATCTGGTGTGGCTTGAATAATCATTCGACAGGGCAAAGCAAGCTCTACAAGAGAGCTATCATAAGGCTGCCCAAATCATATCCCCGTGAAGTTTTGAGCTGAAATCTGATAGTAATCGGAATGCTTTCAAAAATCGCATCTCCGACCCAAAATATCCGAAAAATTTCCCATTTATTCTAGCATATGCTTGACACATCGCATATTCAACTGCACCCTTTTCGAATCTTTTCCATGGCTAGAGATAAAGGAAAAATGAATGAGGCTAAATAGCAAACTCCACCTCTAGACGTCCTGAGCTCCTTCCACGTATGTGATCATACGATAGCTCATACATACCAAGGTAAGATCATGTATTTAGATTTTTTGTAGGTGCCCCAGTTCTCGAGAAATGCTGATGTTTAGGGTAAAAACGGTAAAAAATTATGAGACACCCTAATAATATGAAAATGAGGGAACAGCTAGCATTTGCTTCTTAGACCGAGGAAATGTACAGAAACTGTATCTATGAATGTCTGATGAGTCTGACGATATATATGCGTGACGTATCCAGCAAGTACCAGTCAAGCAAAAGCGAAAATGCAAATCAGCTGTGCAACGCACCGGATGTAGTCCATTTACAGGCAAATTGCCTAACAGAGCCAAACAATTTGTGAGCTCTCCAAAATTGCGATGACGCATTCGATGGGTTTTACGACGTTCCCTACAATTATGCATTTTGATTATCGTGCCTTGCAGCAGAGCCTATTTCGATACGGGAACCTGCTGATCAACTGTCCATTTGCGTAAGTGCAAGTCCGTAAACATGCACACGCTACTTTGCATAACTTCGTACGAAATCTTTGTGAACTCTCTGTGATTTCCGGTTTTACGTCAGACGCCTTTTCAACTATGCAAAGGAGAACTTTTGTGTTTGTGATCTCTATGATGTATGTACATTATGGTGTTTGAGTTTACTTTTACTTCTTTCCTTGACTTCATGCCTTCCGAAATGTGAAGAAATGTGGAACAGTAGAATGAGTCAAGAAAAGTAAATATATCGGGATATGGGTTGCTTTTTTAAGTAACATAATCTGCTCTCAAAATGGTTCCCGCGAACCTAGAAGGGCTTGAGAGTCGCATGAGTTAGAATGGGTGCCCAGTAGAAATCTATTCACTGCGAATATGGGGGAGAAATGTTATGCAAGGTTGTCGTAGCAAAGCGTTTGAAATTCAATTGAATTTTTTCGGTTGCCCTGAAGAATTTTTCATGTGGATGTGCACCGTTTTATGGCGATGTAAAATGCGATATTATGATATTAGGTTGTCTCATAAGTTTTTTCAATTTTGACTTTTTGAACCAATAACTCACACACTTCTCAAATTCTGATTATGATGCAAGGTACCTTTCGATAGAGCAAAGCAATCTCTATAAGAGTGAGTGTAAGTGTTTGCACCAGCTTCAGCACATCACGATTAAGAAGCCGAAATCTGAGAACTTCTGGATGCCCAAAAAATTGAAATTTCTTCATAACCTTGTTCAAAGAAAACTTACCACGTCCCAAACTCGTTCACGCGTATATACTCTAAACAACATACTCATATGTGTCGTTGCCGTGTTTGTTACTGTGTTGGAAACTGAGAAAACTGAAATTTCCATGTTCCCAAAAAAGCGATGCTGCGCTGTTTTCACCCAGGTGAATGTATACTACAGGCCTTCAGTACTACATCGGTAAATTTTCAGCTTCCCGGAAGCACTTGTTGTTGAGAAAGTTCGAATCTAGCTTTTTTTGTTAAGGTATTACATGTTGAAAATGATATTTTTTGGGAACTAGAGCTTATAGGAAGCTGAAAATTTGTGACTGTACTTTTATAGGCCTGTAGCATACATTGACCTGTGTAAAAACAGCGCAGCATCGTTTTTTTAAAAGCTTGGAAATTTTAGTTTTCTCGGTTTCTAGCACAGAAACAAACGTAGCAACGGCACATATGAACATGTTATATGGAGTGTATATGTGTGAGTGAGTTGGGGATCTGGTAAGTTTTCTTGGGGCAAAGTTACAGAAAATTTTCTATTTTTGGGCATCCAAAAGTTCTTAGATTTCGGCTTCTAACTCGTGATGTGCTGAAGCTGGTGCAAACGCTTACACGCCTCTTATAAGGCTTGCTTTGCTCTTTCGAACGGTACCCTGCATTATAATCAGAATTGAGAAGTATGTGAGTTATTGCTTCAGAAAGTTAAAATTGAAAAATTTATGGGACAATCTAATATATTCTGCTGTCATTTTAACCTTGGAAATTTTTCTTAGGATTACAACTTATTACTGAGCTTTCAATATCAATTTTTCAAAAGGTACCAAAAAAGTTTTTTTATGTTTTATTGATGAATTTATTTAGCTATTTATACTGATGTTTTTACCTTTAGTTTTGGGGGCGTCAAAGGCATTAGACTGCTATCATAAAAACAGGGCCAAACTAGATTATAAATAAAGTACAGAAGATGAGCACCATGAAAAGCAGAGGAAAATGTATAAAGAAAAAAGAGTTTTATTATGCTTACAAAACTCTGCCGTAAGTTTGCTGGCTTTGTCTGCATTTTCTGCACATTTCGGTGGATAAACCCTGTTATTCCCTAGGCCCCTTGCTTTTAAAAAAAATTGAGATTTCCTAAACCATCTGGGCTTTTGAGAAACAAAAGAGAATTTTGGAGAAATTATCCAACAACCTAACTTCAAATTCCAGCGCAAAAGCTAACATAAATCGTCACAGACAAATGATACAAAGGGTTTTCCTCTTCGATGTGATCGTCAGGTCAGAGTCGGTAAGTCAAAGTGCATTGACTACACAATAAATCAAGGCTTACATTCAGAACAGATGGAGGTGAAACACTGTTACTTTGGTCGCTATTCGATAAAGTGAGAAATTAGTCTTGAAAAGGGCTATCCAAGTGGAATAATGGTCGGATGATAAAGAAATCTAAATAATTACTCCAAATCTCTTCATTTTTGCGTTTCAATGTATACCAGGATTTGCAGAGGAGTAGTAAAAAATAGTCTAAGATGCACTCGTCGGAGCATTGTTTCAACTTTTTTATCGCTAAGAATGATGAAATTGCCATCATTTTGCCATTAAATTCCACTTCTTCTCTTTCTGTTTTGAATAGCAGAAAATGGCAGAGTGGGGCAGTCTCGAACCAAAAAAAAACTTGCAAAAATTTTTGATACAGACTTTTTGGGAAGTTGGTTTTCGATGATATTAGTAAACGAATTTCCGCAAAAAGACTGAGAAACTTGCTAATTTGCACTTTGCTGCAAAGGAATATAGACCGTTCTTCTACAAATCAGTGAGGTTCTGCCGAATTATGACTTTTACACTTGTCGAAAACTACACAAACGGCCAAAATGAAAGTTCATTCTCAGAATTTTGTTGGCAGTGGAACGTAATCGGAACCAACTGGAAAAACAACCCTTTTTTCGTATGATATCAGATCTTTAGTCGTTCACTTTCATTCTGGGGAAAAGTTAAGTAACAAGAATTAGTGGAATTTCAGGAGTAAGTGATTTGCATTAATCAAGCAGGTTAACGTCATTCTTTCATAAAATCGTTCCCACTCTATGGCTTTCGTTATTTCGATAAGAACTCAAAAAATTATACATACCCTGTTGGTGCAATATGTAAAAATGCTTGAGAACGCGAAAAAGTGATTAGGATTCGTCAAAACTGGAGAATGACGCAGTTTTGCGTAAGCCTTGATTCAGCTGAGTAGGCAAGTGAAATGATTCGGCAAAAAAACTTTCAAATGCTATCATCTCCTCTCCATGAACTTTCCGAAGTGGAAGTCCTTTCGGTTTTGCACTGCACTTCCAGGAACTTCCTTCACCTGTCACTCAGTTGAGAACACAACTGTTTTGTCCGCTGGTTTTTCTCCATCAGCTGTCGCTGATCCAACGGGGATGACTCAGTTGTGAACATCATGAAAAGAAGCCCCTCCTCTCCCCCTTCGTCAAGGGGGTGGCCCCGGGGGTGACGTCACGACATTATGAAGAGCATCTACCGACCGGGGCGAGAGTTCCGCCCCGTCGACATAATGCTCGACCACCTATATAAATGTTTACGAGCGGAATAAGCGTGTGCCCTCTGTTTGAGGACCGATCTATAATCCCCCGGTTTTATTTTTAAGTACCATTCACGGGCTACCTCAGTCTACAGTGTTTCATTGTGGATTTGACGCATTTCGCTTCCTTCTCCTCAGGATTTGTTTGTGGAAGGTTCAAAATTCAAATCTTACTTGTGTTAGACTCCCTCATTCATGATGTGGCTCCCATTTTGATTTGCATTACCATAAAAATGGTGTTAGTACAAAGGTTATGTAAAGTTAAGAGGCAAAGTGTCTATTCACTCAATCACAATACCGTAGCTATGCAAACTTAGGGTACGAGGGGAGAAATTACTTTCTTCTCACCCCGTTTGCTCAGATCAAAATGTTATTTGAGTAGGTCTCGTCGTCTTATTCAATCTTACAGCCAATATTCACGGAAGATTTACGAGAGAGATCAAGAGGAGCTTCTTAATGTTTGAAAAACGTTCTAACCTATGTCATATATTCTTCTCATATCCAGAAAACATTCTCTTTCATAAAATTTCGCGGTTGAAAGTTTGGTCATAAAAGTGGAACTATATTTGACAGGACTTTGAGTTTTTTTCACGACAGCGGAAAATGCCAAAAAAAAAGAGGTCCTTCTTGACTTCCTAAAAATTTTACGAAGTCCCCTTTGACCCTAAACTATAACCCTAAAAAGCTCCAAAAAACCAAACCCGACCAAAAAACGTCGCAAATTTTGTGTCTTTTCGGCCACAAAAACGAAACCCTTTTGCTTTTTGTCCCAAAAACGATGTCCAGGTTGGTTTACAAGGCACCTTTGCCGAGCCCTGTTCTGATATGCTATTGATATTGAACCAAATGATTTTATTAAAATTGACGTGCTATGAATTTTTACAAATTCTGATGCAAAATCTTTGTAGAACTCATTATCAACATTACTCAGTTTTTTGCGCAGGCGTTCGTGTTCCAGCTGTTCCATCCTCATGATCTTCTTCCTTCATAAGTGATCAGTGACCTTCACAAAAATGTTAATGATCGTAAGAGATCAAAAAATATGTTATGTTAGAATGAGTGCGGCCCATTATTATTTATGGCAATCGTTCCATTTTACTGATAACCCACGTCAAGCGCTTTCTTTGAGTGCCTTCCATTAGTTATTTTTTTCGGATGAAACGTTCTAACCTATGCTATATATTTTCCTATATTTTCCTTTTCGGATGGACTTAAGTAGATCCATAGTATCTTTTCTCAACTATTTTACTGAAAAGCGATAAAATACATCTGTAGTCCCCACCGGCTCTGGGTTTCCCTTTTCTCATTGTGAGACCTTCAGCTGGTATCGGTGTCTTTCGAGGTCACCTCTCACAACCTTCATGTCTACAGCAACAACAACTAAGCTATATTTGCTTACTTGTTTTGCGTCCCTTTTGCCCAACTGGTTCGAGGATTGATGTGAGAAGAACAGCGTTAGAGTGGTGCCCTCACTAATCCCATAGAATATGCGTTTTTGTATTGTCCGCTTAACCGTAAAAAATAATTTTGAAAATGCATTGGAATGATTTCTGATTTTCGAAACACAAATATAGGGCAGCGGCTAGAGTTTTGCATAAGCTAAATGTTTCCTTCTGCTAAATTTGGGAAAACGTATTCTGCTTTGCTTTTGATTTTCGACTGCAAAGCTAAAAATAGCCCATTGTTTTTCATTGTTCTGTAGGACTCTAATCATTGCGGAATTAGGTTTATCCACTACATCTTTCTGTACTTAGGGACAAGTTGTAGTACATTAGTTAAAGCAAGAGTCGAGAGGTATTCAAAAAGTGTTGAGCTCTCATCAAACTACTGATTCACAATGTTTGTTATTTTTATTTGAGAAAGAAAGCTTTGTTGAAAAACACCGCTTATCGATGATTTTCGAGTGCAACTGTTATCCACAGCGCTGTAAAATAGGGAGTTTTTCAATTCACACTAAAGCTAAATCTCATATCAAATTTATTGATGTCAAAAGGTGGCCGTCTCAACATTACAGGAGAGTTCAGACGAATCAGAAGTTTCTTACGTGAATCTTTATGAATTCTCCATTGAAGAATTTGAATTGAATGGGAATTTTAATCAAATTTCATTCCATCTGAGTCACCATCGCTATTGATCATTAATAGACTATGTTAATTTCAAACTGCTTGTTCATTCCAAAAGGAATGCTTCTCCTCTTCATTGCTCAAGTGTCTAAACATTAAGTAATCTCCCTAAGACTTTCTTTTTTCTAATCTTTGATTATCTTTCAACTTCTATCTTCTGTCTTGTATATTTGAGGTTTTTTTTTGAAATAAAGACACATTCTATGACTTTCGCTCAATCACTTATTTTTACGGCAGCCGCCGAAGATTTCCTGGACAGATTCTTTGAAGATTCTTCAGCAAAGAGATCTGTCATTGCTACTTCAACACCTAGCTGTCGTTCGGAAAAAAGTTCAGAACGACTGGTGCACGTTTGCCATTGCGATATGATTTTCACGGGGATCAGCGCTCGATCGCGTTGGTTAAGCTTTTCAACATTGCTCTTTGATTTCGTACTAGTACAATAACAGGAATCAGTTATAGGGTGAAAACAGTCAGCTTTTTCGATCAATAAATTTAATGTGGGATTTACTTTGGGATTTGGGAATTCAAATGAAAGTCTATGATATTCTCGTGTACACTAGGCTTTGTGAGAAACTAAAGAATCTGGTCACATTTTAATGTTGATTTTTAGTAAAGTCGCCATCAATGCCTTTTCTTCAAGTTTGTCGAGTGTCCGAAACTCTCTTGTGTTGCAATAATTTACTATACAAGAATGTAATGCTTACAGCAACAATCATAGCTAGCAAAAGAAAATATGTTTGATAGTGGCTAGTTACTCTCTAGAACAGTTTTCCTCCATTATATTCCAGTGCTCTTTAACTTTTATCAGCTAAGCTATTCTCATTGCAGACATAATAGAAGTATACCTGTGCTTGTGGATATTTACACACCATACATTGCTAAGGAAAGTGGTTTATCTTAACTACGCTTCTTTTTCTTCTTTTCTTTCCTCTTCTTTTTCGACGCTTCCGCTCTTCCTTCATACTGATGAATCGTGGAGAAGTCGTATTCTTACTTTTTCACCTTACCTTTTCACCTAGAGAACAAGAACCGAACGGAAATTAGGTATTTTTCTGATTTTTCTTCATTGTATGTTTATTTTGTCTTTCCGATTAAAAAGTGTGATGTCAAAGTTGTAACCGTGAATTTTTTAGCACTTTATTTAAAGCTTATAGAAAAAGTAAGACAACTCTGCTGAATGACCCTCCAAAGAAGTTATGAATATTGCAGCATTACGATCTGCATTATTTTGAATATTCAGATCAAATAGCCTTTACGTAACACCAGAAATCATTCGGGAAGCATTCTTTGAAATTGCATAAATTGTCGGTATGCAAGCATATTGGCCATTTCGATCGCTCTGAATCTTACATTGTTATTATAGGGAAAAGATCTTGACATCTTTCAAAGATTCGCTCAGCAAATATAGGGAAGAGATTCGACATCAGCGTTTTTTAGGCTGGTCCATAAGTCTTGCACCAAAAACATTCGAGAGTTGTTTCAGAATTGCCGGAAAAACATAACAGTTTGTACTAGGTCGTTCCGAAAGTTCTTTCCGTTTTTCGACCTGCCATCAAAACCGTGGAGTAAATACGGGCAAAGTGTTCAAAGACTATTCAATGCAGTTTTTCTTTCTCTTTTCAAAAGTCATGTTCTCAAACCATCTACTTATGTGGTCATTAAAATAATCGCCAAATTTCTGAACCCATGGTTTTGGCCACATCCAAGTTCCGCAGTTCTTACGAATTTTTGGTCTTGTCTGGAAAGCTTTGATGACATATGGATAAAGTAAACAAAGTGTAATACAACGAATTTTTTGAGCATCTCCGACAAGCTTTTCAATATTTTTGGAATGAGTTTTACAAAAGTCTTCATTTTTGCGAAATCGTTTGGCACCGAACGCATCACACGCTGAGAACTCTTTAGAATTCTAAAGTTTCAAAGCTCATTTGTCATTTAACGCTGATTTTTTAAAACGTAAGCCTTCACCACTTCGAGATAATGAATTCTGAATTTTCGGGTGCAGCAATAAGCTCGCCAAAATTGTTTGGACTATCCCGCCAGCGAAAGTTTCTTGATTCGGGAAGAAAAGACACCTATCAGGAAGGAGAGAAAAAGCTGCATCGAACACGCCCTGTTGCTTGTCGGTTAATGTTCTGTAGTCTTGGCTGAACCAAATGTGAGATTTGTTAGCATCAGAAAAATAATATTCCTAATCTTGGAAGGCCAGATATGCCAGAAACTTTTTTGCAATATCCAGCTGTCAAATAAGCTCTTCCACAAGTTCAAAAAAACGTGAAAAATTGCCAAATTGGGCAGAAAAACTATAGGTTCAAAACTTGTGAAATTTTCTCAGTAACCACAGAAGCAAATGGTCCAGCGACATGATTGCTGGGAAGAGAAAGAAAAGCTGCGTCGAATAGTCTTTAAAGTGCTTGTTCATCTTCCACGCGTTTTTATGCTACATCGAAAAAAAAACGGAAAGAACTTTCGGGAACTATATTTAATTCTATTCTGTAGATTAACGATTTATATACACAGTAAAATCAAAATTTCGACTAAACTGACTTGAAGTAGAACTGTCGATTACATTCAGTCCTCATAAATTTTTGTCAGCAATAAACTACTTTGCTTTTGATACAGTTAATACCGAATTTCTGGATTTGGTTGTGTTCTTTAAGGCATTTCAAGAGATCAAAACTTCATTGCGATTTGAGTGCTCCTCTTCAACGGTTTGTGTCGGTTGATCTTTCAAAAAAATTGCATCTCATGCTTTTTCTTTTTGAGCCTTCATGCATCAGCCCATTTTATTGAAATTGGAATGGAACATTTTCAGGAAATCTCTGCGCGAGACTTTTGGGCCAACATATTGATGCGTTTATCTATCACTATCGGGTACAGTGAACAAAAATAATCATTATATGGTAATCTTTATTCAGCGCAAATAGATTAGCTATTTTTTTCCTACGAGATTTTGGCGCTAAAAACTTTCAAAAGAGCTTTTCCATGTCTCAACAACAACAAAATACGCCCTTTAGAGCTTTGCGCTATTACATTTCCCATTCTTTCACAACACAAGAAGCTCACATAAGGCTGTAAAAGAATTTTTTTTCACCATGACAGTATGTTTTATCTGCTTGAAGCCATGATCATATTTTTGAGTGCTCAATGCGCTCATTTTTTCCAAGAGGGTCCTAAATGGCACGCCTAATCGAGGAAGTGTCATTGTCTGGTCAGAAGCTGTCAGGGAATTCTGGGCGTTATTCCAGGAGTACGACAAGCAATCATCAAAGGACACTTTTTCCTAAAAGGTTTTTCACGTCTCATGGCTGATGTAAGGCAATTCTAGTGCTAACCACGTGTATCAGACGATTCCTAGAGGTTTAGATGTCCTCCCACTTATAGCAAAACATAGGCTTTTCACGGGTTGAGGAAGTGTGATTTGGATTAGAACTTGTATTTTTTTATATGTTAATGAAATAGAAACTATGAATAGACTAGAATTCGCTGTTCTTCGCTCAACATGTGAAATCACTAAAGAGTAAGAAAATGTTATATGCCATCATTTGTACCAGAATACACTCATGTCATTGCAGACCAATGGTTCTTGCGGCATTTTTTGCTCTGCACTGAGATTAATTTCCTTTTCCATGACAGACATCGTGAATCGGTTATAAATGCAGAAGTTACAACAAACTCCGCTCAAGAAATCATCAGTCATATCTCTGGTTCTGCTCATGTAACACATTTACACACTTGATACCATTAATCATTCACTTTGCACAGTCTCTCACTTTGTTTGTCCACTTCTAAAAGATGTTATCTGCTCATGATGTTTTCCTTCCATTTGGTGTCCTCACATGGCGAAGCTTTTGGTATAGTTCTACAATTTAGCACATTTTTTCAGAAAATGGATACAATATTGTCGACAACGACGGAGGTCATAGGTACCTTTGATCAGGTAATTAGTTATATTTTATTTTGACAAGAGTTGCTGCTCACATTTTTCGCGAATTTGACATAATCCAATTATTTCCTGCTGAAAAAAATCAGCATTTTCAAAACCAGTATTTATCAGGTTTAGTGATATAGACATAACAGTAAATAAGTAATGATCTTTTCTTGTACCGTAATTACCAACTTACTTCAAAAAAAATGGTGGGACGCTTCAAGTTTTTGTGCTGACTTATTTTCGATTTGATTAAGGCTTCTTCTCAGAGAATTTCCTATTTGATAAAGGAAGTCTCCGACAATTTAGTGGAAGATCTAACTGTGAAGAATGGAAAACAACAACTTTTAATCACCTAGGTTTTCTTGAATTAGTTGTCAAATTCGGATGTAAATTTTTTCTAAACAGTTGCAAAGGTTGAACAAATTATAAAATACAAAAGTTGACGAAGTTAGTCCTATGGTAGCCAATGCAAAAGTTTTCTTTCTGATTTTGTTCATGAGTAATTTCTGCTGTCTGTTCATTTGTTGACGAAAAAAGATCAGGCGCTGCGCAATCAAGATTAGCGGTAAGATTAATGCCGTTTTCTAAAAGTATCAGCTGGTCTTTTTGTAGTTTACCGCATGATTTGCTTTCTGATTTGATCATTTGATCACCGAAGTTCAAACACATCATACGCAGATCCTATCTTTTCATTTATCATATGGGTGACAGATATCAAAAGCCTCTTTTCACAATTCTTACTTATTCATTTACCCTATGGACGGCATACTAGAAACTTAAGAGGAGAAAGTTTGGAAAGGAACAAAACTTTCTGAAGTTAACACTGAGCTAAACTTTTTTGGAAAATTGTCCGATTATCTCGGGTATTTGCTCAACAAGTTAAATTGACCTAATTCTTCAAATCTGATTTCTGTATAGTTGCTTTGTTTGATTGCACCAATCTCAAAATCTGCCGAGAGCAAAACGGTAATAATAAAATCATCATCAAAAACTGAGTGAACAGCGGGAAAAGACGAAAAAAATGTACAAAAACCACATAGTGAAATGATCCTGTTTGCACGCTGCCAGCCAGTGCACTCCAGAAAGTAGTGCAATTACACAAAGCCACCGCCTTTGGCAACTAGATCTTCTCACTGCTTTATAGTTTCCTAATATTTCTTTTCAGCGCTCCGTACTATGGGCCCTGATCGTGGGCATAATAATAGCCTTTGTGCTCGGAGCGGCCATGGGTGGCAACGATGTGGCCAACGCGTTCGGTACCTCCGTCGGTAGTGGAGTGCTCACAATCATCAAGGCCTACATCTTTGCATCAATCTTCGAGACGTTAGGGGCTGTTCTAGTCGGTATGGAAGACACCCAGAAAAAATCTGAAGAATTCAGCTTTCGCACTTTTTATCAAACAGTGGCGGCATGATCGAAAAGTTCAACAGATCAGTCATAACAACTGTTGCAGGAGAGATGTTCTTGGGTTTTTGCAGCTAGACTGAGGGAATGCTTAATACCGCAAATTTTGATATTTTCAGAATTTTAAAACGAAAACGAATGAGAATTTTCGATGAATCGAGAACTCTCAATGAACACGAAGCTGGAAATCACACTGAAAGTAATTATTTGAGGTTGGTCCGTAACGGATACGATGCGCAAAGGTGTCGTCGACACGAATCAGTACATGAGCGCCCCAAAGGAATTACTGCTCGGTCAAGTTGCCATATTGGGAGGTGGGTGAATGAGAATGAGCTTACCTATAGAAGATATTACTGTAAAGAGAAGTCAAATGAATAAAAGTGTCCTAGTAAGACTGCTTCAAAAAATTTAGGTTCCAAGATATTCGTGATACTTGGAATTACAAGTGGATAGTGGCCAGAGGGGCTTCGTTATTGCGCATTTATAGTCAAAATTCTGAATGAAATAAAAAATAATATAAATGCCAATCTAATTTTCAAGTCTGATTTCGCCCAAATCGTAGTTCCTAACCTGAGCAGCTATGTATCGTCATAAGAAAAAATGACTTTTCAAGCTCCACAGTCACTTACTAAATGGAAAGTTCATGTCAGTTTTGTTCGAACATTTCCTTTCCTTCAGATATGTTTCTCTACTGATATTGAAATATGAACTTTCAAAAGGCATGCTGTGGCACAGAATTCCCTTAAATTGTATTCTTTCGGCATATTATTGGTGTAAAACAGTGACGGGTGTATCAGTTTGCACAAGGAAACTGTGAAAATGCAATAAGATCCCTATCTCTTTTTTATCTAAAACTGAAAAATTACTTTGAAAAAATTCTTGAGCTTTCAGGCTGCGCAGCATGGCTTTTGATAGCCACCCTGTTCAGAATGCCTGTCTCAACAACGCATTCGATTGTTGGTGCTACCCTAGGTTTCTCTCTTGTTTTACGGGGCTTTCAAGGAATTCGGTGGAATGCCATCTTGAACATAGGTAATCTACTGACCGTCCATTTTTTTTGTTTTCCAGTCACATATTTCCATATTTTCAGTTCTATCTTGGTTCCTATCTCCATCATTGTCCGGTACCATATCCGTCATTCTCTATATGATTGTCGATTTTGTAGTGTTGAGAAGAGTAAGATAATTTTTTTAATTGTCGTATTGTACAAGCGCTCAACGTTTATTTCAGGACAATCCATTTGAGTGCGGTCTCAATGTGCTACCGGTATTTTATTTTGTTTGCGTTGCTTTTAACGTTTTGATGGTAACATGGGACGGTTCGAGATGTGAGTTTTTCA
Organism: Cylicocyclus nassatus; assembly: GCA_958299035.1. Lineage (NCBI taxonomy): Eukaryota > Metazoa > Nematoda > Chromadorea > Rhabditida > Strongylidae > Cylicocyclus > Cylicocyclus nassatus. Next base: position 51,954,567 of record CATQJL010000001.1, read on the forward strand.
CAAATCTTCTCATAAAATAACTTTGCGATCACTCCGTTTCAAAAAAACAATAATGACATAAAAATATGGCTAATAACTCGCCTACTGTCAGTGTTGCACTTCAACAAAATCCCAGTCTGGGGAGCTGTGCTCATATCTCTCGGTTGTGGTTTCATAGCAGCCATGTTTGTGCAATTTTTCCTCAAACCGAGAATCCACCGAAAAATCCAAGGTTAGCGCTGGTGTCGTAAACGGACCGCAAGATGATCCCCAATTGTACTCTTTCAGATGAGATGGAATCAAAACCGAAAATCGCATGCGTTGTTGTGAATCCAGACCTGGTTACCGATCGTTACATTGTCGGGAAGGAAGTGAAGGATCTCGAAAAGCAAAGCTGCACTTCCAGTAAGATTTGGTATCTTTTATTAGGAATAGACATTGGCAAAAATATTCTTGGAGGTCATTTCTTTTTGAAAAGTTGGAAAACTGACAACGTTTGCAAAGCCGTTTGATCTCTTACAAGCAAAAGTTGCTTGCTCAGACACCGGTGGTGCGAATTTTCTTTGAAGGGTGGGAGACAAGAAAGAAGTCAGTCTTCCATGAATTTTTTTGGTTGTTTCTCAAACCTTTTGCAAGCTTGTCATCTCAAAACTTGAAGAAGAAACATAATCTTCCCGAAATTTTTACTACACAAAACTTAATTTTTAGATTTTTACTACCGATTTTTGTGTCAATAAAATTATTGGGATAATTTATAAATAAACAGTTTGACTGCATAACTTTCAAATGAACACCTTTTTCTGATAAGATTAATTCCGATACGACAGAGACAGGGATCCTTCCTGCAATGAAAATAAGTTTTGCTGAGCCTTTCCGAAAATCTAGATCTATCATCTTTACTTCAACTCTTCGATTTTTGCACTTTAAAAACCGTGATTTAGGGGTACGATCCTTCTTCGAGTGGCTCCTGCCAGCTGAACGAGTCGAAGACGCACAAACTATCAAGCTATTTTCTACGATCCAGGTCTTCACCGCATGCTTTGCTGGTTTCGCACATGGCGCAAATGATGTTGGGTAAGTCGCTTCTATCAATAATTTTTTTGCTGTAAAAAATGCGGATTCAATTTCGGAAGCTCAAGTTGTTTTTTGACTGTGAAAAATCATTTCCGAACACTATAGCAAGCTTTTTTCATGTCCTCATTTTAGCAATGCAATTGCACCTTTGACTGCCCTCGTTGCTATCTACAAGGACGAAAATGCCCGACAAGAAGGAGAAGTGAGCAGTCATTAACCTTCGAATAAATTACCTTAATGGATATAGTTTAGGTTCCGATTTACATCCTCCTCTACGGAGTTTTTGCCATTTGCGTTGGCCTGTGGACTATGGGCCATCGTGTAATTCGAACGGTCGGAACGAACATGTCCGAAATCAACCCTGCAACGTAAGTTTGTGATAATCATGAAATAGTAGGAAAAATTAGGGGCACAAAAATTACGTAGAAAAAAGCAAGGTATATTCAACAGCTACAGTAATGACCGACGGAAATTAAAATTAGCCGTAATCTCTCTCTCCAACACAGACTGAACAACCAATTTCTCTGGCATCTGAAAGAATAAGAGCTGTGAAAATTTGCAGAATCATAACGCTTCGAAAGAAAATCTAGTTCGAGTTCTCCAAACACAGAGTGTAAACTATATGCTGAGCAAAAATATACTTTCATGCAGATACGATCCATTTTGATTGGATCAATGTTGTCTTTGTTGTCCTAATTGTGACAATTGCAATAAATTTCAATTTTTTCTCCGTAGAAAGCAGTTCTTCCTATTCTTTTTTGTTCAAAAGTGGAGAAAGAGGCCAAAAGTTCTGCAGCATGTTTTTATCATCATCACCATTGCTATTTTTCATTGTTTATAACGATCTAGTCATTTTGATGATTATCTTATCATTGAAAAACTTTTGCTTAGATGGTATTGTGAAAAGTTGCATCGAATTCAAATGCTCGATGTTTTAGCGGATTCACAATCGAATTCGGTGCTGCTATGACAGCGTTGATATGCAGTAAATTAGGCCTCCCAATTAGCACTACCCATTGCTTGGTGAGTGATTCTTATAGCTATCAAAGCCATCCATAGAAAAATCTTTTCATCTTCAGGTAGGATCAGTGGTAGCTGTTGGTGTCGTGAAATCGCGAAAAAACATCGATTGGTCGATCTTTAGGAATATCGTAGTCTCATGGGTCGTTACCCTACCTGTTTCCTGTAAGTTCTCTTGCAAAACTAGAATTTTCGATGTTTGGACTCCACAAAACTCCAAATCTTATTTTTTTTTCAGGTGCAATATCGGCTGGCATAATGCTTCTGCTTAAGCTTCTGGCTCTCTAGTCACTTTGATACTCTTCTGACCTCTTCTCGTCATAATGACCGCATTTTGAAAAAACGGTTCGGATCACTCACTTCTGCAAGGATAATCTCGTTCCTTTGCCTTAATAAGTCGTTGCAAAGACGAATTGTACATATCCTAATAAATATTCTCTCTTATTTATTTGAACGATAAAAGCGGGGTAAAATCTATTGCAAGGGACTAACATGTTGACGACCACTTGACAAACCATGTGTGTCAAGGTTTGAACTTCGTTACAATGACGGTTAAATTGATACAAACTTATTACAGTAATTTGGGTAGAGGAACGAACACCTCCTCAGACAATTGCATCGGAAAGTTCGCGGCCTTAAAGAGTGTTACACGGAGCGCCGCGGCCCCTGAAGTTTGAGCTCCGCACGCCGCGGCCCATGTATATTTTACCGGGAACGCCGCGGCCAAAGTTGAAGCTGGGAAATAATTATCGGGAGGGTCGCGGCCCAACCACCTCACTCGGCGGGCCGCGGGCCTTATCAAAGGCCGCACTTCTTACACACTGCAGGATAAGGCGCAACCCGCGTGAGGTACGCCGCAGCGATGGGGCTACCCTAAGTGTTCATGAAGTTGGATATCACTGCTCGGATTTGGTCCTGTCTGACAGAATCGAGTTCTCATGATCATGAAATAAACTCCAGCAGTCGGTTGAGTGTTATCGACGACACTAGATGATGTCGACAGATGAGCTAACAAGTTGCTCAGTTTGCACTCAAGTCCGTCATTGTGAAGGACAGACTAAATAGTTCTTTACTCTTCCTAGGTCTTACAAGCATGCTAATCGGGTCAACTATAGGCGCCTAACGGGCTCTTACAGGATGCGCCGCGGTCACTTATCGGGTCTAATATATGGGTTTACCGGGCAGCTCGCGGCATGGATGATTGGTGGTCGAACAAGCACCCGCGAACTTCCCGATACAATTGTCTGAGTCAATTAGGCGCCGCCTGCGCGAACTACTGGTCCCAACACGATGCACAACAGTAGGACGAAAGGACCAGCAACCCGCAGAGGTGGTGCCTAATCGAGGCGTTCGTTCCTCTACCCCAGTAATTTTCTTTTGCTGTGAATCTAGAAATGACCTCTATCTTCTTTGTTAGCCTTCCACAGCTACTGTAGGCGTGCCGTAGATGGCAGTCAGCGCTGTTTTACCTAGAAAATCCTGACTGGTACGTAAAGGTCTTGGTCCCAAAAGGCAGACAATCAAAAATTTGCATTGTCGTCAATGTTTTAAAAATATCTACCAATTTTTCCTTGGCGTTTTGCCCAGGGCCAGGCACGAGGTGGGCAGTCAAGCTGGAAATCGTTTTAGATGGAAAGCAAAGGGGTTATCTTAAATATACGTTTGCATGTATAGGCTGCTGCATGACGAAGGCGTAGTACTTTTGCGCGCGAACGCGGCTTTATTGGCAGCAGAGCGCATGAGGTGCAGGATTTACAACGGTGAAGATACGCGCGCGCCGCGTTCGCGCCCGCTCGAGTAATACCGTTTCTGCGCCTTCGTCATGCAATAGCCTTTACATACATTTCCTCACAAGCTGTTACACGACTGACATGCAAAAACACTCATCTTCAAAAATCGGAATTTATTCCCTTGATAATCGAATGCGTCGGTCACAGTGCGCACATGGCGATATGACTAAGAATTTGGAGTATAAACGGACATGGACTAGGAGAAGGTATAGTGTGTAGTATTGTGGAGAAATCATATGAAGTTGTGGCAAGCTTTTTTTCTGAAAACTTCTCACTACCAAAAATTGGAAAAATGGCTCGTTTGCAACGCACAGATGACGGTATGGCACGAAATTTGGGGTGGGGGACATTAGGTCGCCGAAAAAGGGCGGTCCCCGCGGTCATTTGAGACAAATACGCACCCCTGTACATGCGCGGACATGCGTTCCTGCAGGGAATCCGCGCGGGACTCTTCCAAATTCGGCGACCTAATGTCCTCCACCCCGAAATTTGCTGTGTATAAGGAACAAAGTATGAAAAATTGTGGAAGAAGTTATGTGAATAAAGACGCGCTTAACTTTTCTTCAAATCAGATGGACAATTGCTCACCCAATGCCCACCTAAGGTAGGCAAAACATTAGCTATCCATTTCATATAGTTTTCAAAACTTTCACATGATTCAGTTTTACACTTGAATTTTAGTATACAGTAACATTTTGGTTCTAAAACTGCTCCTCTCCTCCTCGTTAGGATCTAAATTAGCAACGATGCCATTGCTTTTGAGGAAGAAAGCGCGCTCCAATCGAGCAACCAACGCTGGCGAGATCAATTAGGAAAACGTAAGAATCGATAGTGACAAAGAGTCGTTTCAGCGATTCCGTTTGCCACCCTCGTGTGGGGCTTGATTCTATCAATTGCGATAAAAGTCTTGCATGGAAGTGTATTCTTACTGAATGCGTTATAATGGTCTTGAAGATCATCGTCGACCCCAAAAAAAGGAAGCGAAGGGATTTGGAAAGGTAGGATCTGAAGAACTCCCTACAATTTTTTGGCGACAAACTGTAATCTTGATCTCTTATCTTATGACTACCATAAGTCTATCCTAAAAAATGGAAACAATCAAAATGAGCTCTTTTCTTGAGCGATGGTGATGGACTCAAAGTTATTATTTCACGCAATTCGTGATAGTAACCCATTATTCCATGGCTACCGTAGCCCTACCGTATAACCTCAAGCGCATTCATTTACAGACGAATGTTTAAACACATGCTGTAGTTCACCCAGAGTTGCTGCAATTCCGGCATTAAGTCTTTAACTGTCACTATTTTCTAGGGATTATGTAACTGGTACTTTTTCCCCAAGCGTTCTGTGAACCCTATGATGTCTAAGATAAGATTTATCACGAAAAATATTTATTACTTGCACATATAATCTATAGAATTCTACAAAAAGGAGAACCATAAAGTCAGTTTGACGAACTTGTTCCCTTACCCGTACAATGGTCGTGCTAATTCTCGCACAATTACCTTGTTTGATTTATAGAAATTACTGGACATCACTGCTGTAGACAGCGACGAGATTACGGTAACAATTCATACTAATGAGACTACAAATAATGAGCCAAGTAAGAGTGCTGAGTAAGAATTTGGGATCAATGCAGAGTTCATTGGTAGACCAGGAAACGTTTCCGGGTAACCATCTACTCGCATCTGAATCACCCGATTGCGAGCATAATCCGCGGTAAATCCGGTAACTTTCTGAAAAGCGTGGGCGATGAGCAATTACGAAATCTAACAATGATGAATTCAGCAAACATGACTAACAAATGTCGAAAAAAAAACCCGCATATATCTGAGAACATGAGATAACTACGAAATGTCACTAAACTTTCTAAAAAATTCGTACCGAAAACCAAATCTCATGGAAAAGCAATAAGGAGCGAAATGGCTTGTGCCTTATGAAAAAAGTTGAATGGAAAAATTTGTCTCTCCCCTACAGTTGTGACAGTGGAATGTGAAAAATTTCGGCGAATTCGCCGAATTCGCCGATGTCGCCGAATCCGCCGATGTCGCCGAATTCGCCGATGTCGCCGAATTCGCCGATGTCGCCGATGTCGCCGACTTTGCGTCTTTTCGTCATAACTCCCTTCGTTCTCAATGGATTTCAAATTTGAAGGAAGATTTGGATTCAGCTCGCCGAGACGAATCTTTTCATATATTGAACTGCTGTAATCGGCTCGGTCACGGTAAGTGCATGGTAGGAATCCGTTGCATCTTGTGGTGGTGTTTTCTAGAGCGTGTATTTCGGCGCATAATGTAGGCAAAAGTTTAAGAAACAGAGCGTTTGATGGAAGAGTTTCTGCTGAGTGATTCCAGCAGAAAACCATATCCTTTTTTGTGGTGGAAAAAAGAGAAAGGAGTACGTGAACTTAGTAAATATATATGAACCACTTACCGTCAAACAAACATAACTATACAGTAACACTATGATTAGCAAAACAATTATAATCAGGGTTGAGCAAGAGGTCAGGCAGAAGCCCTTCATAAACGACCCCCCCCCCCCCCTGTGAAAACCCCCAAAGACCCTCCGCTTCACCTGTATTCCTGAACTAAGCCCTCAAAAAACATACTTGATCAGTTTCCGAAATCATACGGGGGTCCCGAGAAAATGTTCCTACTGTTTAATTGTTACCAACTCTTTTGCCAGAAACCCTAAGCTTTAAACATTATTGCAAAGAGCTGGTCTCAATACAGATTTACAGCATGGAGCGGATCACCTGTCACTCTTCGTTACTGTAGAATTGGTAAGAAATTAGGGGAGGGTTTTGAGCCATGAGAGCCGCATTTCCTCAGAAGAAAAACACAACGACTTGAAAACTTTTTAGAGTTGGTGATTCTAAATATGAAGTTCGCACTCTACCTAATAGTCCGTTAAAAGGTCATACTAGGTAAGCAACAGCAGCGGTTTTTTTGATGTTCCAAAAAATGTGGTTGCACCTTTCAGAAATCTTCATTATCTTGTACAAAGTTGAGTATTGAACTCAGCGTCCATGAAAACCCCATTACACCCCTTTTAGATTTTTTGAAATCATGTAAATTAGCGACTTTTTCGAAGTGACGCAATTGCGCAATGACGCAATTCAAAATGATGCCTATAGCTTCACCAATGACTTTGTGACAAGCTGACAAGAGAGTTATCAACAATCAAACAGTAAGCACATTTTTGGGGACCTCCTGAATATTAACTCTTATACTCTTATCTTCCCAATTTGGAGGTCCCTTGAATGGATCGATTATGAAACAGCAAACTCTGCACTCATCCTCCACCCCAAAGGCAGTCCTTCTGCCAGACCCGAAAAACGCAAAATTTGAGTGAAAATTTTCCCGGCTATCGTTGCGCGTTAATGTTAAAAAGATATGTTCAGAAATTAACCGAACAAGCTGTATATATCGGACTTGCTCGAAACGCGATTTAAAACATGTGTTTACATCTGCCGAACTACTACTAAACTGGAAGCAGTTATGAGCTTTTAAAAAAGCATGTTCCACGAAATATGTTTCATAAACAATTTTCAGATTTTTGGCGAATGTGCTTCTTCCTTCCGATTAGCATACTCAGCCAGTAAATCCGGGCTATCAGGGTGCCCTTCAACTAATATATTCGTTGAAACTTGACCAATTCATATTTGAAAGCTCGTAACTCTTTCTTGATAGTTATATGCCAGATAAAAACATTTATTTTCAGCGTTACAAGGCGAGTCCGATGATAACAGCTTGTTCGAAATCGCTGAGTTAACTTTTGACCATTTCCTGTTTAGTTTATTCCCAATGATTTTGAGGTATTGCCACAATGTTGAAGCTGGAGTGAAACTTACGTGGGACACGGCATTCATCATAATTATGTCCGAGTCTACCCATTGGACTGTGGTATCGTTGCTGAAGTGCTTGTTGCATGGTGTTCCTCCTGCCTGGCATAAGCACAATCCGAAATGTCCGTGGGCGTGACAAAGAACTCTCTCATCTCGATCCCTCCTGAAAAATCCCCATATTAGGAGGTGGCTGGAAAGGGTGGCCGGCCTTATTATCTCCATTCGAATCATCAGAGAAGCTAGCATCTCCGTATTCGTTTTGACATGCTGCATTCATGGTCCCGCAAGATTACGAAGTTAAGACATAACACAGTTTGTGAGGAACTTGTTCCCAATTGTTTTTTTTAGCTCTCATCATCCCAGAAATTGGATTAACGTTCTCTTTCGCATGAGGGCGCAAAAAAGTATTAACGTTAACAGCTGATGGAAGAGCTGCATTTGGTAAAAGACATTTATATCCGCTCAAGTGTCTGTGCACAAAGACAGAGCTACTGTTTTCGAAATGTGTTCAAGGAAATTTTAAACCAAACCCAAGCTTACTCATAATTTGCTGCTTAGAAGCGTTTGTTTAGGAAAATTTTTCTATGAATTTACATAAGTTTTAAAAGGGTACTAATCGCAAACAATCATAAGTCTTACGCTTGCAAGAGGATGGTGAAATTAGGTAATCTTCCAAATGATCTGGTCTGATCTGCTCTCTCCAAATTACGGTGAATGATAGATTCGTGATCAAATGCTCACTTTACTGATCTTTCACAATAATCAGCTCTTCTTCATCCTGTAGCAACTAATTACGAAAAGAAGTTTTGTAGTTGCCTTCACAGGTTTGATTTTTTATCGTTTGGATTTTAAGAATTCAGATGCTCTTATCTATTTGATTATGTTTTACTTTTGGAGACTCCACTCCTGCACTAAGCAAAGCAGAGAAATTTTTGCCGAAACAGGTGTATGTAAAGTACCGTTATTCTCCTTTGAGGCTAATTACAAGTCAATTAGAGCAAGCTCGAACACCATCCACAACGTTGCTCTTCGCAAGTACTAGGCTGTTGCATAAGTTCTGTCCGATTTGAATTTTTGAGTTTAAAATGTCATAACTTCTTTCAGAGTCAACTTTTTTCCAAGGTCTTAGTTTCTATGTGTTGAGCAGTCCCTTGGCTAAAAAATGCATATTGAGATCTGCGCAAATCTTTGTTAAGGAAGAACCAAGAATGCAAAAACTTCGCAGCGTTTTTCTTCGAATCTGTCTTTTTTGACATGGTAACGCTCCCTTATGAAAATTGATAGGCATCTTTTCTAATAATGGATGGATAGAGAAATTTTCGTAGATTATTATGCAACATAAAAGAGCCCATAGGGTTTGCGCTGCCGAGAGATTTTCTTGACCGAACAAAAAATTGGCCACTTTTTGACCTCGCTTTAGCACATGTGTGCATGCCTATTTACAAATTATGAAAATTTTACAACTAAGGTGAGCGCCGAAAAGGAACTGGTGGATGGGCCCTGATAGCTCTTGCTTTGCCCTAGCACCTCCAACTTTGAAGTCGTCGATTACTTCTATTCGCAGAAAGTTATAGCATGTAAAACATCTATACAGAAAATTAATGTTCGACAATAGATTTGACTAGCAAGACGTTTTCTTCATAGAACCAAATTTCTGCATATACTAGCATTCTATACCCTTATTCCGCAGCCGATGGAAGAACTTGACTTGAAGGGCGCATTGTGGAGATTTCCTTGCAAGAACATATTTCTAGGGTGAGAACGTACCTCGGCCACTTAGAGATTTTAGGCCTGTGATCTCCGTACACTAAGAATTTTATTGAATTCTGGTATGCTTTAGAAAGCGCAAGGAAAGCACTTTTCAATGATACCAACCGTATCGAATTAGAGATGAAATTCTCTTAGAACAGCTGCTTCAAACATGAGGCAAAAAAATCGGACAGAACTTATGCAACAGCCTAGTATATGAGAAAATGGACTCAAAATTATTGGAATCCCTATGACTTTTAAAAGATTTATTAGGCATCGTTGGCAGCAGCGTTCACAAACAATTATGCATAAACTCTTCCCTCATTATTTTCCTATTTTCCAATGTGCTCAGGCTCCAAAGGCCAGGCTCATGCCCAGCTGCAGTAATGATAAACCCAGTTTTGTGTTGGTCAAATGATGTTGCTTCATCTTTTATCCCTTTAAGTAGTTTCATATAATTATCACCGTCAATGTTTTTATGCCATCTATGATGGATTCAAATGTTAGTGGAAGTACAGCAAATAGAGAAGAGAAAAAGGTTTTTGTTGCTTTTGGAAATGCAACAAATTTTAGAAGTAGAGAACCCTGGAAGGTTCGAGTTTGATTATTTTTTTCTGCATCGATTGGTCCCTCAAAGAGCTTTCGAGAGTTTCAGCCATTTCCAGCAAAACAATTGCCTTGCGTTTGGAATAACCGATTGTTGTTGGATTCAAGTATGCAGCATGCGCGCAACAACATTTGGGATACCAAATTCATCATCAATATTGCATTATGACTTCGATAAAGCAAATGTATAAACTTTTGCTATTAGATGTTGGCACTATTCTGAGATTGCATGAAATGATACGAGAGTAACTGAATCCTCAACGATTTGAATCGACTGATTCTTTGGTAGCTAATGGAGAGATCGTAAGGAAGTTGTGCCTTTCTTACCCTCCAAGGATTTGCCATAAAGTGCTGCAATTGTTTGAAGAGCGGTAATGGCAAATGTTAAAACATGAATAGCCTGCCTGAGAATTTCACTTAGCTATCTTATCAGCTGTTCGCCCGATCTTTTTAGATGTATTTTATTCTATGTAATTGAGAACTGTATAGAATCGAAGACAGGCATTTTGTAACAATGTATTGACCAAAGTGAGTGTACATATTCTGTGGAGAAAAATACACCTCGAGCAATGCCTTTAGCAGCATCCCATAGCAAATTTCATTCAGAACTTCAGCTAGCTCATCAGTGTCAGCATCTATTATAATTTCAAGTGACATTAAGTAATATGCTCATCACTGTTGAGCTAGATTTTTCAATTCTAGCTTGCTCCTATCTAGGACTCCTCTCAGATTACAGTACCTCACAAATAAACAAGGAGGCATACGAGGAGGTAAGACCGTTTTTACCCTAATTTCAGGCAGATAAGGCGCCGTTTTCGAAATTTCAAGCAAGACGCTCAGCGGCTTCACTGTATTCCGGAAAGAAATCCTTATATCGCAATATTCTCCCAAGCAATATACAGCCCGTTATAGGGTCCTTTGGTTGTAAAGTCCTTTGGCGTGTCTGGGCCGGTCGATTTTGGAAAAAAATCCCCCGCGCCTTATACGCGTGAAATTAGGGTAATACAGTGCTGGACAAAATTATAGGTCCACTCTAAAAAGTGCCATAACTGACTCTGTTGTCAATAAAATGTTCCAAAATTTGATACAGCCGTGTATTTACCAGCATACTATCAGTCCCCAAAATGGGTCTCGTTTTCGTTCGGTCATTCAAAAAAAAAATGAAAATTTTGAAAAAAGCAGGCTTGAAGGCTGGACAAAATTATAGGTCCACATGGAGTTTTCACTGATTAAAGCACTTCTTAGCTCCCGAATTTTTTTTAGGTAGGCACACATTTAAAATGTTAAACAGCTGCTTTAGTCAAGCTCTGTCATACCTCCAAAAAGAACTGATTAACTGCTTTTTGCCTTGAAAATGCTTTCACATGCATTTCGCTCCACAAACCTGCGTTGAGTGAGAAATTCTGCAGTTTCTCAGCTAGATCGGAAGCGAAGGGGGTTTCATCTATCTTCTGGTTGCTTTTTGACGTGAGCATTGAGGAAAAAATCCGACTTTTTGCTGCTGAAGCAAATCCGACATCGACTCAATCGGGAGAGAAAACCTCAGTTTCTGCCCTAAAACCCTTTATGCTTGTCATTATAACCTCAATATATTGTAAAAGCATTCTTTACACAAGAATAAAGCTGTTCGCCAAACTCTCAAGTGTCCACAAAACTGCCTTGCTTCTTTTTCGAAACCTGAGTTGTGTGCAACGTAATGATGATTTTACGCAGATCCAAAATAGCTTGCCAAGTGCTACCTCGCTTAGATTTTTGACAGTAATTATTTCCTAGATAGTGGATACAGCTTGTAGTGTATGTTAGCACATGATTCTTCTGAAAATTTTGGTCGGAGCCACAAGTAGCTTTGGTCTTGTCGTAATCAGTTTCTGCAGAGTGATTTCAGTAATTATACTCGAATGCTAGGATCTCTAGAAAGTTGTAACTATGGTATACGGACTTCCCTTCATAGGAACAATGCCTTTACTTTACTCAATGCTTCTGAGAACATCGTAAAAGAAGTTTGAAGACAGAAATTTGAGCTCAGGATTGCAGTATTGTCAATGTCGGATTTGCTTCAACAGCAAAAAGTCGGGTTTTTCCCCAATGCCCACGTTAAAAAGCATCCAGAAGGTAGATGAAACCCCGTCGCTTCCGATCTAGCTGAGAAACTGCAGAATTTCTCACTCAACGCAGGTTTGTGGAGCGAAATCCATGTGAAAGCATTTTCAAGACAAAAAACAGATAATCAGTTCTTTTTGGAGGTATGACAGAGCTTGACTAAAGCAGCTGTTTAATGTTTTCGGATGTGTACCTACCTAAAGAAATTCGGGAGCGACGAAGTGCTTTAATCAGTAAAAACTCCAGGTGGACTTATAATTTTGTCCAGCCTTCAAGCCTGCTTTTTTCAAAATTTTCATTTTTTTGAACGACCGAACGAAAACGAGACCCATTATGGAGACTGATAGTAGGCTGGCATACACACGGCTGTACCAAATTTTGGAACATTTTAATGACAACAGAGTGAGTTATGGCACTTTTTAGAGTGGATCTTTAATTTTGTCCAGCACTGTAGTAGCAGCTACATTTACAAGGCAATGTTAGCAGGACTCGGCACAGGTGGCTTACGAAACAGACTGGATATCGTTCTGAGGCAAAAAGCCAAGTGAATGTCGTTTCTGTGGGGTTCGGGGACACTGGGAAATACATGTATTTTAGTGTAGTGTAATGAAAAATCACAAATCGCATCGTGCAAATCGGAGTTTCAGGAATGCTAAAAAGTTTTTCAAAAACCTCCTGAATACGCAAGTACTTGAGAACTGGATTTTCATATAGAATCAACCAATCAAAAAATTCTGAATAATTGGTCGACTTCACGCCCATTAACTCAGCAAATCCCCCCCCCTAACGGTCAGCCTTCCTCTTCAATCCTCTTTTCTTTTTCTGGGTAAGTCACAAGTGCTCATCACTGCCCTGCCAATCCCATTCCTTGCAACCAACAATTTTCCAAAAAGCTCTGTGTGCAAGCGCGGGAGTTCGGAAATGTGCCCCAAAATAAAAAAGGAGTCATGGCGAAGACTAGATGATATTGCACCAAATTTAGTGTGTAACTGCCACAGGGAGTTAGTATGAAAAACTACGAAGAAATCAATTATTTGGGCTGAATTTGGCAGACTTCATTCGTTATGCGGCTTTTTCTCCAGCTGGAGAGCACCTGAGGTGGCTCAGAGAGAACCAAGTCATAATTTTCCCTTCACATATTCTCCCCTTTTTACGAAATTGAACTATGATTCACGACTCGATGCCATGATTAACATTGCGACAGGAGTAAGGGTGGAGGACTATATGTCGTCGAAAAAGGGCGGTCCCCGCGGTCATTTGCGACAAATACGCGCCTTTGTACATGTGCGGACATGCGTTCCTGCAGGAAATCCGCGCGGAACTCTTCCACATTCGGCGACATATAGTCCTCCACCCGTGCCCCCCCCTACTCACAGCCCTTTAAAAAATGGATGGTGGCAGAAATTTTGCTCCAAGCGCGCGGTGGTGCGCGCCTGACACAGCATGTCTCCAACCCGTAGAAACGAACACCATCACTTTTCTGCTTAATGTTGTTTCTTCTATTTCTGGTTTGTTACTTATGTTTACTCATTCCTGAGCGCATCATAGGAGCTGTCGTACTTCTGTTCCGAAGTCAAATGGGACTTCGTTTCCAGAAAACTGTTAAAGGCACCTGGTGCACCCTTGAACACTTAGAATGAGAATCTTTTCAGAAGAAAAAAGAGAATTGCGCAAATGCCACGAGACGTACAATAAGCTTGTGAGACCACTATTGGCCACGAAATTAAAACTTGATGGAACATTTGTTTTTGTGATGACATGCAAGTATGTGTATGCTATTTCATACAAATTAGGCAAAGAGCAATACTTTATGGCCTATTTCATGCAGTTTTCCCTTGAAATCAACGCCGTATATATAGACCAGTTAGTATGATACCCACCTAAATCCGTAATCTGACCAATCTTCAGCGCACCCGGAGAGGAACATGCTTCGTAGATCGGATAACACGTCTGGAATAAGGCATTAAAAAATGGAGTGATAATCCACTAATGTTTGTGCATACGACTTTATAGAGCTCAGCGCCGTATCAGTTTATACGGTCTAATTTGATAATGTTCCTTCTTCATCTCTTATTGCTGGTTTCAAAGGTAAAATAATGGAACAACATTGCCCAAAATTGATCTATGCATTTGCTTGGTTCGTATATTGTTGACATTATCCTATGACTACGGCACGGTTCAGAAGGTTCAAATTACAATTTCGTCCACATCAACTGGCCATGCCTCAAAAGAGAAAAGGAAAAAGCTGAAGGTGTTTTCGTTCTTCTCTCACACATAAGCCATCAATGCCCTCCATACCGGGAGCTTTTATGGGGCTGGTTGGTAAGCATTATCAACAAACCCAAATGAATCAACAGTGCACTCGGACAGCGAATATTGACCGGGTTGAACTAATTGCCGGGGCATCAAGTGCTTACTTTTATAGGTTTGCTTTCACATCACTAGACAATCTCTGCTAGGGATATTTGACGATTTTCCAAGCATATTTTTAGAGAGTCAAGTTACTTCGGGAAATTGCTTTTCTAGTATGTATTAGGTCATTCCGAAAGTAATTTCGCTTTTTTCAAACGGGCGCCATATTTGATGGAACAAAGATTTCGGAGAGATCTTGGAAGCGTTCGATGCAGCATTTCATCCTCTATCTAACAGTGATGAAAACGTTGCAGTAAGGTCAATGAGCTTTCGGAAAATAACGAAAATCTACGACATACGCTTTTTGAGATGGTCAAGTTTCACAATTTCTTAAAACTTTCATATCAATGCTGAGAAGGAGTTCAAGTAACGATTCCATAGAGCGAATCTTATAGAATACGATGCGACTCTTTTCTCTTTTTCCTACCTCGCCGTAATTTTTCAAAAGATCTTTTTAACAAAACCATCGGATTGTTGTAGGCCTACATCAGCCACAACCGCGTCAAACATCAAAAATTTCGGAATTTGAGACTACTAAGATGGTACCACGAGTAAGCACTAATTTTTCTGAGCAAATGAGAGTTTACGGATTCGAAATATCAAATTTGGATTTTTTGGGGTACAGCCTGGGGCTCGTTAAAAAAACGAGTTATGATGATTTTATCCCCGAAAAATAAACAAATCGGGAACAAAAAAAACCCATTAGAAAGAGGGGAAAATGCTGCATCGAATAGTGCACGAGCTGCTCTTCCTTTGATGTTCTACGAGGATTTAGCTGTCCAAGTAAGGAAATCGGTAGCATCAGTTAAAATTCTGTTAAAATGTATGACAAGCTGTAGAAAGGAGGAAAAAGTTGTTTTGCATTCTGTAGAGTTTGCTCAATGAACACGTTACTTGTACTTTATCGGAGGTTTGATATAAAAGTTTAGAAAAATTGTGAAACTTGACCATCTCAAAAAGCATAGGTCGCAGATTTCGGTCATTTTCTGAAAGCTCATTGATTGTTTTGCAAAAATTTCATAATCATTAGAAAGAGGATGAAATGCCGCATCGAAAGCTACCAAGATCTCTTAGAAATCTTTGTTCCATCAGATGTGGCACCCGTTTGAAAAAAGCGAAATTGCTTTCGGAATGACCTAATACATAGGAAGGCAAGGTGTATAACTATGATGAAAAAATGCCTCACTCAGCAAAATTTTTTGGAAAGAGATATATCGCGAAGGGGTGTTTCTATTAGGTTGGTGCAAAAAAATGCGTGTTTTGCAAAGTCTCATTTTTACAAGGTATGTACGATTGAGTAGATTTTCCGCTCAATATAGTGCTCACTGCAGATGAAATAAAATTCGCGCGTGAACGAATAGCTACGCTCGTGACGCCGGCCAATTGCGCGCGCAAAAGGCCGGCGTTACTGACGTAGATACCTATCTAGCTATTTGTTTACGCGCAAATTTTACCGCATTTCACATGCTGCAAGCACTCTATATTGAGCGAAAAATCTACTCGACTGTATAACTTTGTAAATTCTATATTTTCAAATGCAATAAAAATTATGAGTTATAGAAGTGGGAGGCTCACCATGGATAACTCATCAAGTGGTGAAATGCACTGCTAAATAACGAATATTAGTATTTTAGGGGTCGCAAAATCAGGCTTAGAAAGAGTTCAGATTTTTTTACCCAAAACGGCCTCAAGTAGGAATTTGCAAACAGAATCAGATACTCACAGCTGTAGCAGTAGTCCGAATAGCAAGTACCGGGATTCGTGCAGAGTAGTCTATTGTCGATAAAAGTGAATACACTACAAGTGAAGCACATCTTCGTCTCTGAAGTGTTCGTGACGGATGTGGCGTCGAACGAGAACGCAGATGCGGCCAGTTGCAGTAATCCGAGAATGGCCCACATCTCACTCTGGAACGAATTGCTTTTGTTTTTTGTTTTTTTTTTTGATTGGCAAATGCGCTGAAGCGCAATCAACAGGAAGAATTTCAAAGGTTTTCGTGCAGTATCAAAGCAGGACACATTTTTTTGGAAAAATTCAGAGAATTGGCGTTCCTCACGGTAGGGTTTGTTCGTTTTTTTCTATGAGTCCCCATAGATCAACGATTAGAAAGCATTAGAAAACCTTATGTTTGTTTTCTTTTTGATGGTTGACTATCTCGAACAAAATCTTCCGAAAAGCATTTAGAAATGTTTAGATTTATCAACCTTGCCAGTGCTATATGCTTCATAACTGGCCGACTCAAATAGAGTTTCTTTAGAACTTTTCAGCAGAAAAAAATCTAACAGAACAAGTTACAAAGTTACTGAAGTCATATAAGACTGCTGCATAAGTTCTGTGCGATTTAAATTTTTTGAGTTCAAAATGTCATAACTTCTTTCAAAATCAACTTTTTTCCGAGATCTTAGTTTCTATGTGTTGAGCAGTTCCTTGGCTATCAGAAACGTACTGAGATTTGCGAAAATCCTTGTTCAGAAAGGAGCAAGAACTCAAAAATCTCACAGCGATTTTCTTCAAACCTGTCTTTATTGACATGGCAATGCTACCTTATGAGAATAGATAGGCATCTTACCAAACGATGGATAATTAGAGAAATCTTCTTAGATTATTTTGCAACTTTAAAAAGCCGATAGGGTCTGCGTTGCAGAGAGATTTTTTTTGACCGAGCAAAAAAGAAGCCACTTTTTGACCTCCCTTCAACGCATGTATGCGTGCCTATTTACAAATTATGAAAATTTTACGATTAACGTGAGCTCCCAAAAGGTGGGCTCTGCTAGCTCTTGCGTTACCCTAGCACCTCCAATAACTCATCGATTACTTCTATTCGCAGAAGCTCATTGCTTGTAAAACGTTTGTACAAAAAATTAATGTTCGACAATAAATTTTGCAGAAGAACGTTTTCCTCACGGAACTGAGCTTTTGCCTATATTAGCTTTCTACATCATTATTCCGCAATCCGTGAAAGAATTGACTTGAAGGGAGCATTTTGGAGGTTTCTTGCAGGAGCATATTTCTAGGATGAGAACGTACCTCTGCCATTTGGAGATTTTACGCCTGAAATTTCCCTACACTGAGAAATTTACTGAAATTTGATATGCGTTAGAAAGAGCATGTAAAGCGCTTTCTAATGATACTGACAATACCGCATTAGAGATGAAATTCTATTAGAACAGCTGCTTCAAAATGGCAAAAAGAAAATTTAACAGAACTTAGGCAGCAGCTTAATATATAATGCTATAATATAATCGGGGCTGTGCAAAACTTCTCTCCAGTAAAGTAATCTACCGAACCCACTTTCGGGAGATCAATGTGCTTTACGCTTTCTTTTGAGAGTCGTTCATAGGTCTCAAAGCTCTGAATCGGCAAAAGCGCATGCCTACCCAGTTTTATGCCATGTCCTAATGGGCTTCTGCAGCTATTCACGTCTGGTATTGAATATTCAACTAAAGGAGAAACAATAAAAAATGGAACAAAGGCAGAAGAAGAAAATCTAAGCGATGCTCAAAGAACCCACCAGCGCGCACTTGAATTTGGAGCCTAGAAATTGGGAAAGTACTCTTAGCGGAAATGCAATATTTTTCTTCTGCTCCGTGCGCAATAGATTAGCGCAAATTGTTTCTCTGGGATTCCAAATGAAATAAGACAGGTCCTTCGCCTTCTTTTTAAGTGCACATGGTTCCAAGAAGGGTATGTAACAGGCGGTAGAAAATGTTGTCTTTACAAAAAAGCAAAAGAAGTGCGTCTTAAGTAACTCGACTCAGAGAACGACCAACAATCCTGTGAACCATATTCTGAAAAACTGGAAAATTGAAAAGCGATAACAATACAATAGCTCTACCAAAAAAGAATAACTAACTGTTCTGCAAGAGAAGAATGTTAAATAATGACTCATATAGGCTTCAAGCCCTCAATTCGTCACTCGTCTCCTTGTAAGTGCTGGATATATGACTTTGAACCTAGGATCAGATTAATTAGTTCTATCACTCTCAGAAATCAATTTTGGCTTCCTATTTTGATTTATATGCTTATTTCAACTAAGGAGACCATGCCTTTTCTAAAAGCGTTGATCCGCATTCTATCGGCAACAGTCCTCAGGCAAGGGGGCCGAAAATATTTTGGCTGAGTACTGATTTTTTGAAAGAGGTTACCTAAAATTTCAAGCATTGCAGTAAACAGAACAGTGAGTAATATAAGCAGAACAGTAAGTAATGTAAGTATATATGACCTGCTTTTTCCGAGTCTGCAAGTTACTATTATGAACTTCCGGAAAAATGCCAGAAAAATTAGACTGAAAAAGCAAATAGAAAACATTGCAATAATCCAGAATTCTCGTGACTCGACTAACATAAAGTACTTTGAAATAGAGATATAGAAAGCCTTCTAGACACCCTTTATAAATTGTCCCACCACTGTTGCCAGAACTTTCGTGCTAAGCTTATGACTGTATGTACGCACTGTCTTGTATAACTTTTCCATAAGAAGAATGAAACGAATAATCAAATAAGTATGTAGCAATGTTTCGTCTCACTCTCTCGAAAATTACTGAAACTGTCTAGATCAATTGTAAATTATAAAATCATGAATAAAGCAGTCAACCTTCCTTATTCGTTTATAATTGTAAAGAACTGTTATGTTTCATCAATTTGTAAAGAATTGGTAGGTAAGAAAGTCTCGGAGAACGGCCACCGTTACGCCTTCGTTTTCAAAAAAACTACAAAGTTAGGCTCAAGAAAAACACAGATACTGAGTCTTACAGAAACATTCCCAGATCAATTAAATTATGGTTTATATAAATTTAAAGGATTGGCACTCCTCCGCTCTCCCTCTCCCGGCCGCCAAAGAAAACCTGCAGAAACTTTTAAAAATTCATAGTGGTATGTATGTAAGTTGTCGTAACATTACAGTAATCGGAGACTGCAATTGTGAATTAAGTAGGCAACAAAGACATGCAAGATTGACTTTGCACACATTAATTTTCTCGTAAAACGTATTCGCCTATTCTAGAAGCTTGGAGAAATATTTGATTAGGCTGCATGAAAAGGTCATGGACAATTCTTGCATTCAAAATGTCTGCTTTTCTATAAAGAGTTTGAGTTTGAAATAGACTATTTCAAAGCAAAGCTGGCATGCCCAGGGTGAGCGCGACAATCGTTACGGTAATTTCCCTAGCGTGCATCGCAGCGATTGAATTATGTCAAATGTCTCTTCTGAGTTGCATGGAAACAACGCGTAAGCATAGCAGACGTTAGTTTTAATTTTTCTCAAAACTGCTCAAAAATAGTTTGGAAAAAGTTGGAATGTTTTAAAATGCTTCAGCCACGCCCTTTTACTTGGTAATCAAGGAGCGCAAGCTTACGCCAACATTGGCTAACATTTTATAGCGTTCCATCTTCCCAAATAAATAAAAACTTCTGGGACAAGGCATCCATGCGAGATGAAGAAACGTCCCAAACTTAGTCGGAGTATAGTAATTTTGAGTTCAAAATATCAGGTTGGCTGATAAATAAGTTCGGTCGCTTTCGCGGCTCATGCAAATGCTGCAACATTTGGTCCAGTATTTGGTATCTCTGAAAAGAGCACCTTAGTGGGAATTGGAATATGAATTCTATCTGAGAAATACTTTTGTTCCAAAGAAAAAAAAAGCCGCAAAGAAGTGAAGAGCAACATTTTTCTCATAGTGCGCAAAAATGAAGAAATTTGGTTTTTTGATAAAAGATTTTCAAAATGGCAGATTACAATTTTTATTATTATTCACTAAACAGGGAAAACTCCTCTTTATCCAAATACCAAACCGCTGTTTTTTACATCCATTATACCATGAAAACGAAGCTGAGGAAGTTGAAGAATGGAGCTTTTGGAAATTTAATCATGTAATCATGTTGAGGCATAACTGTCTTTACTGATGATAGAATATCCTGTGTATTTGATATGTTATAAAGGAAGATGTAAGCCTACTTATCCGCAAAAAATCATGGGTACAGAACAACAGGAAAAATTTCTATGAAGATTTGCATGCCAAAACGAACATACTTTTTAGCCAACCTAATAATATTAGCTAATCATAAAGGTAGCTAAAATATCAAAAAATTTTCGGAAATTACTCTATTTATTCACGAGTTACCTGCATAGATTTCTAACTGATTGTAGACTATTCTCAGCTGAGAAGAGGGAAACACGGTGCTCGAGCTTACTTGCTGAGGAATGGAACAAATTTGAGACTCAAGCCGAAATGATTGAAGTGTTGGCATCAGCAGCGGCGGTAATAGATTTAGGTTTTTAACCTTTGTGAAAATTCGATAACGTATGTGCGAAACGAATCAATTTGGGAGCTTCACTCCGAGCACGAATTTGCCAGAAAAGTTTGACGCAGTCAGTTTTGCCAAACTCTTGCCGGAAAGCCTTCATGAATGCAAATGGGCCGGATAACTGCGGTAATGGTTGGGTATAAACAGCGGAAACGATTGAATGCGTTTGAATCTGCGGAATTTATGCCAGACTGAGAGATAGGGAGTAATTGTGGTGTAATCGCTGTGCTATGTAGTGTTCACTAGTCAGCTGCTGCGAATCTCCGATGGCACCAACTGAAGCGTAAACCGGCACTTATTTATGATGAGTAAATACAAGGGTTTTCAATGGCGCTCGCAACTTCTGCTTCCTCCCAGCTCCTCTGCTCCAACGGAAGAGTACTGAGGGCGTATATTGGATGCAGGAGGCAGTGGCGCGGTCTAGGATTTTAGGGGGAGCAGTTTTTTTTTTGAGGGTGCGTGGCATTAGCCAACAACACTTGAGGAAACATTTTGGTATGCTTCCCAAAGTTTTTTCGGGCTGCAACCCCTAAACAAATCTTTTATACATGGCTAATTTGAAATATTAGAAATTTCTATAAATTGTTCCACTTATCTGCAAGTCAAAAACCCATCTAAGAACTTTCAAAAATTTCGTCACTCGTTCTCCTCCCCCCCCCCCCCCCCCCTTCCAGCTCGCCCACTTCGTCCGCCATTGATGAGGGTGTTTGAAAAAAAAATGATTTGTTGCGTCTGTTGATTTGTTGCGCTTAAGAGTAGATTCACTCAAAACAAGTCTAACTATCAATTTTCATACATGACTGAAGCTTGAAAAGATATATACCGCTTAATGAGAAAAACTTCTGAGCACCCACGCCATTATGACTTGAGCTTTACCACCAAAAAAAATGTACTAAAAGAAACATGATACAGTGCCCTTTTCTCTGCCCTCAATGTAATTCGATAACGCTCAGTTTGGAAAAAAAGTGCTCAGAAAAGATGCTAAAGCAGAAACCGATGATGCAGCATTATACTAAAATTGAAGTTTGCTAGAGAGCAAAAATCAAAAAATGTCCGGCAAGTTTTAAATTTGGCAGGAAAGAAAACTTTGAAGTACAAATGCGATTGAGTCTTCAGATTAACTTTATTTCGATTCCCAAGACTTAACAAAAAAAAACTTTGAGACTATACTTTAATGGAAGAAGATTTTCGTTTGCATAATGAACTTTGGATTTCGAAAGGGCAGAATGGATATAAACTTTTGCCTTGATGAACGAAAACTTGCTTCGGTCTTCAACTATTTAGATTTGGTTGAAAGAGTGTTTTAGAGTAGCATGCAGATGTTAATTTTCTTCATATTTTTGAAAGAATAAATTTTCTTGACTTATCTGTCTTTGCAAACGGTTCATAAAATCATGCTTTGAAGGAAGAATTTCAAAGTGGAATCTGATCTACGAGATTTCGCGTAAGTCTCCTAAAAGACTTCATAAACTATAAGCAAATTTGGCAATGAATCCTTTCTAGACGTTTATCTTAGGCATTTTTGGTATCGCACAGAATTTTCAATCTAAGCGTGATTGGAAAAACTTGTTATTTAGGAAGGTCCGCAACAGTTGCAGTGCGACGAATCCTTTCAATAGTTCATTTTCTCGAGAATTTCAGAAAGAAGCTGGCAAGCTATCAATAATAGCTTTGACAATTTGTTAAGCGCTTGAAAGTGTCTCGTCAAGAAAAGATCAGTACAGGCGCAGAGACTCCTCCGAAATCCTGATGTATTGCATTCGGTATTTTGAAATGTTAAGCACTTTATTAGAAGCGTTGCAAGAAAGGGCTTTTTGTGCTTTGATTTTGAGACTAACTATGGAAAGCAAAAGTCGAGCTAATTTTGGTTATGATAGCTTGTTTTTTCGGTTTGTAAATATTACACTATAGATGGTGATTTCGTGTGGAAGCCATTGAACCAATTATAATACACTTCAAGGTAACATTTTCTGTTGAAAACTCCTGCGCGGTTTTTCGCAGTCCTACGTTTTTGAAGCAACTTTGAAACAAACGAGCTTGGCATGTCTTAAAATATATATTCCAAAGTCACGGAAACCTCAGCTAAACTAGTGAAAAATAACGAGAGAAGATGATGAGGGAGAGTTAGAGGGCACCATTCGTGAAAACGAGCAGTGAGTCTCTAATAAATGCCGTGCTGTGTGTTCCTCTTCGTGCTGTTCGTATTCGCCAGTATTGACTAAGAGTGGACCGAATTTGCAGCTACTTGAGTTTTCGGAGCTGACTTGGTTTGTGAATAGATTGAAAAGAACGGCTCTTTTGCTTTTGAGCGCCGCCGTAGGCCTTCAAAATAGCGGCGATAATGAAATGTAAACAAAGTGCAGTTGTTTTATGGCTTGAATTTTGGCAAATTTTTCTGAAAGGATAATCATTAAGGTGAAATAATACTGATAGACATAATTATGGCTTCTGGCTTTCACGATGTTCAAAATGCTAGCGATTGAAAGCCTCAAGGGGTGAAACAAGATCAAGTGAAGACTTTCGCTCAAAATGATGTATTCACTGAAGCTCCGAGTGCATTTCTTATGAACGCTTTCCACTCTACTGGAAGGAATTGTGAATTCCCCACGTGCTGAGCTGTGGGCGGTCGAGCAGAAGTAGCTGAGGAGCAATTGTGTGATTTAAGTGGGCTGCTGGCGGTTGAGGGCCCGTCCGTTGGGAGTAGTGTAACGGGCCATAATAGAAGATTAGTTATCTGTTATTCTTCGCAGCTTCAGTTCATCAACAAGGATGTCAGAAGGGGCAGGGCAGAGTGGTAAACTTGGGAGAAAGCATCTTCGACGGGCAATTCGAAAGACTTGAGCACTCGGAAGTAGTATCCATACTTTGGGCAGACTCGTTGAGTTGTCATGGAGGCTGAGCTGTCATAGAAAGGGTGAAGCTGACAACTCATTAATTCGTAAGTTTCACACATGATCGAGCCGTGCTAAGTACGCGCAAAAGCTACGCTGGTCAAGCAGACAATCACCGTTGCTCAGCTGAAAATGCCCATTCTCTTTTGTTTTTTGAATTTACTCATGAGGGCACATAAAGGAACGGAAATCCGGCAAGTGCAGCAGCGTTTCCGCACAGAACGGTTGTGTAAGCACAGTGAATGAGTTCCACATTTTAGAGAGTTAAAATATTGCAGAAAAAACCAGGCTGTCATAAAGTGGTTGACTTCATGATTTTTTCACTGAAATGTGACCTAAACATTGAGAAAAAAAACTCCACCACTTCGGAGTGAATCTCGTGGCGTTGCTGGACTAATACAAGGCGAATTCAAGTCATTCTCTCTTCCATTTTTTCAACCGACGTATAGTGTTCCAGGGCAGAAAAGAGAAGGACGCGAGCCTTCTCTATTGGTTTTGTGAAGTACTCTCAAGCGCTTTGGCCCTCCAATTGCAATAATGACATTCGTAATGCCCTTTGCTAGATTGAGCACAAATAGGGATAAATAGGGTAGGTACCTAAAGGCTTAAGCTAGGAAATTTCTAAATTACTTCTCGAACTACTGAGATGATCAATACGCGGCATAGAGCGACGACTTCAAATCTGTCTTCCGTACCTGCCGAACGTTTTTATGCAGAGCTATGAGCAGTCTTAAAGAAGACAATCGTATTACATACAGCTGCGAAATTAGACACTTGAAGGCCTTTTTAGCGCATCTTGAGGCATGGGCTCCATTGAATAGCCATTGTCATGTTTTCATACTGGTATGCAGCTTGTTGGAGTTAGCCAATTCCATTTCTACCATTCCATCACAAGACTCATGAAGAAATTTACTCGATTTTTAGCGCATTTCAGTAGGTTACGCTACAAAAATTACTGGCTGGGCCCGAAGTCGTTTGCAAAATAACCACAAATGAATATAAGTGGCGATCACAAATACATCGACCACTTTGTTGAATGAATTTTTACAGTTACAAGGCATTCTTGGCTTGAGGGCTTTCAGCATTTTTGTACTGATAATCAGTTAAGATACTAGTCTGCATGCCTCTAGACAAAAAGTTGTTCCAAGCACAAGTGAAAATGCATGCTTTTATCACCGCATAAAGTCCTTTTCAAAATTTTCCATGCATAATATGATTTTTTTTGCCAACGAACGTTTACTGTGTTTTGTGCTCATGCACGGTTCTTTTATATTCACACCTACGTGTGCTCAAAAAGTAATTACAGATAATGTAGCACGCTTCACTTGTACGAATTCTGCAGACTATTGAGGGTGAAGGGAGCATAATACGTTTTGCTTGCTCAAAAACATCGACAAACCCCGGAAACGAGTTGCGGTAAGAACTATGTCGAAGTCGTACAATTTTTTTTCGTTGTTTCTTCATAGGCCAGATAACTTGAAAAGTAAACGATGAAAAGCTGGGTTGCATTCGGTTTAGCTTTCCTCTCCTTTCTTAACGGATATTGCGTTAGGTTGATGCATTTAAAGTACTGAGCCAAAATAATGAGCATTTCTTCTGCTACAGCCGTAGTTTAAAAATACCTGCTCTACTAATGACTATCAATCATCGCATAAATCGTAATTCGCATGGAATTTGTATCCAAATTGGAAAGGTCATGATTTGGATCTCAGCTCCGAAGTATTTTACAAAACCTCTACTTGGGCAATTGTGACAAACGCACATAAGCATCCATTACATGTACTTGCTAAAGTTTCCCACTGCGACAAGTCGATAGAAAACAACGGCCAGAAATAGGCGAACACAATTGCGCTCTAGTTATATTTATGACTGCATACTAAAAATCTTCCGAAACAAAACCATACCTGATCCCTTTGTGCCCCAGTCATCGGAAAACATCACAATTATCATTGAAGAAAACTTTAGAAAGGCAATTCGCATCTTTAGCCAATTGTTTTCTCGACTTCCAGCCCTCAAAAATATCGGCAACCGCATTCAAATATTTTAATACGTGCTTACCATATATAGACCAAATGATTGATTCGAAGATACCTTTTTGATGTAGCCCCCCCCCCCCCCCCACGAGAATGGGTCTCGAAATTTTTGAGATTCACTTACATGGGTTAGAAAATGTGCAAGTTAAATTCTTCTAGTCTTATACAAAAAAATTTTCTGAGGGCGTGGCTGACGCCA
Organism: Cylicocyclus nassatus; assembly: GCA_958299035.1. Taxonomy (NCBI): domain Eukaryota; kingdom Metazoa; phylum Nematoda; class Chromadorea; order Rhabditida; family Strongylidae; genus Cylicocyclus; species Cylicocyclus nassatus. The sequence continues at coordinate 51,980,569 of CATQJL010000001.1, forward strand.
CGTTCCCTTCTTCAAGAATTTAGGGGTTATGGGCCTGCAAAAATTTTGGGAAGCACCCCAAAAACTTTTTCAGGCCACGCAGTTTCATTTGAAAAAATTTTTGCCCCCCCCCCCGGTTCAAAGTCCTGGGACCGCCACTGCGTTTGAATACTTTTTGATTTTGGCTACCAACCAAAGGTATTAGGTTGTTCCATAAGCCTTTTCAATTTCAACATTTTACCGCCATAACTTGAACATTTTGTTTTTAGGTTGGCATCAGAATGCCTTTCGATAGAGCCAAATACAAGGTAGTGTTCAAACTTTTGCACCCGCTTCAAAATCTATTACGTTTGGATCCGAAGTCTGAAATTTCCAAATGTCCAGAAAACTAAATATTTTCACACCTTCGCCCAAGGAAATCCTGCGTATCCCTCAGGCAGGATAGCAATTCCTCCTTAATAGCAAAAACTTGAATGTATCTTCATGTACTTTTTTCAGCTAGAAATCAAGAGAACGTCCTTCTACCAAAGTGATGGTGTGCTGTTTTTGCACTAATAGTATACTAAGAGTCTAGAAGTCTTGAATTTTCAGCTCTCTTCCAAGCTCTGGTTTGCGAAATATATCGAGTTTGGATTTCCTCACTCAAATGTTCTGCACTCAAATCAAACAAAGAGCAAGAATAGCGCAGCATCACTTTGATAAACAACCCTTTTTTCGATTGTGCAAGCAAGGAAAAAACAGCAACGTTAAACATATAAGGTCTCATATGGAACGTTTATGCGTGAGCAAATGGTCCGTAGGATTTTATATATGAAGATTTCTCCAATTTTAGGCTAAAAGTCATGTTAAGAGCTTGCTTCGCTTTATCGAATGGTATCCTGATTCTCAATTAGAGATACAAAGTTTTAGGTCGTTCCGAGAGTATTTTCGCTTTTTTTGAACAGCTGCCACGATTCGGCTCTTTCCATTCTTTATCACTTGGTTATGCTTTCATTGCAGCAAAGAACTCCTAGACAATTACCAAAATCTGAAACCCAGTTTTTTTGCCAAAATCAAGTTTCCTTAATCTTCTGAATTTTTATAGCAATCCTCCAAAGACATCCAAGTAACAAATAGAAAGTTTGGTGTGTACCAAGTGAAGTAGGGTGGACGAAGTTGTGTTGAATATTTATTCACACTGGCGTAGATTAGTTGAGAGCGATCTATAATACAGTCGGGGGCTCCTTATAGGCAGTGTCCGGGCAAAAACTCGATTTTGAGATTTTGTGCTTACCCGGGCCTATTCTTTACGCTGAATCCGAAAATGCACATTGGAGGGCGCAAAAACGGCGAAGAATGGCTCTAACGGAAGAGGGAAACCAGCAAGTGGGCGGGGTCTTCCCCAAGGTGATATTCGCGGTCCCAGCTACTGAAGCGATTTTCTCAATACTGCTAGCGCCCTGAGATCTCCACAGGTCAGGTGCAAATGCATGACTTGAAATCGGGACCGAGTTGATCGCTCCGGAAGCTTGGAGCGTGAATCCGCAGTGGGGAAAACCCCGCCCACCTGCTAATTTCCCTCCTGTGTTAGAGCCGTTTTTCGCCGTTTTCGCGCTCTCCAATGTGCATTTTCGGGCTCAGCGTAGCGAATAGGCCCGAATAAGCACAAAATCTCAAAATCGAGTTTTTGCCCGGACACTGCCTTCATATACACGAACTCAACAACTGTTTTTTTTTACTACTCTCGGGTCTCTTACGAAAAGAGCGCGCAACGAGAGGTTCAATATTCATTGTCCTGCCATGCGGGTCTTGTAGGCCTTGATTTCCGAGGGGAAATGCAAGGAAGTTCACTGGACGATGCACCAATTTGGTGTGTACCAAGTGAAGTAGGGTGGACGAAGTTGTGTGGAATATTTATTCACACTGGCGTAGATTAGTTGAGAGCGATCTATAATACAGTCGGGGGCTCCTTATATACACGAATAGAAGGCGGAGATTGCCCGGGTACAATGTACAACGTAGGAGGGGTAGAGCTTAAAAGGAGTTGCCGCCGTTCGGCTACACTCCTGGTGCACAGGCCAATCATTCTTGAGTGATTAGATAATCAAGAATGAGTGGCGTACAATTCAGCCTATGGGATCTCCATAGGCGATGTGGAAAATGAAGTGGATTGGCATGATGATATAGAAATCATCAATACTCCGGGCGACTAGGAAAAGAAATGAGCAAAATCAGGTGAAGTTGATAAAAATACACGTAGTCGTTATAATGAACAAGCATTGGTGATCAAAATTACGAAAAATTACACGCACATTAATGACAACTTTATGATTTTTGAGACACAAAAAATGGTGAAGGCTAACGCGGCTATGATTGCAATGGTAGCCACGACGAGCATCTTCCATGACGAGAGGGCGACGCTGATGATGTGTACAATGTCGGGATAGTTGTAGACGTTGACGTACGAAGCTTCCTCGCTAGCATTTGTGAAGAGCACTTCGTTTTCGTGTGGGTGGTATGCCAGGATACCAGAGATGTTGAATACGTGGCTTTTCGTTCCGCATCTCAGTGAACATCTGTCGACATACTTAGCGACGGTCGATTGAAGTAAAGCAACTGTCTGCACTGTGTTTTCATTGCAGAAAGCAGCATAGGTGTTCTGCGTGCACGTTATCTCCACCATTGTCGGGTGCGGTGAATGACAAGAAAAGGTAAGTTGCGCACCGGTCACGCAGTTGCAGCCTCCTTGAATCGGTGAGGCTGTGATGTCGCAGTCTCCATTGTTGACAACACTCGCTGTATTCCATTCCGCAGTCGTGCTGATAGTGACGTCGACTATGGATTTGTGGTTGACTCCAAGTACTCTTCCATGGCTTCTTGTAGATGTAAGAATGAGGAAGAGAGGGGCAATCTGCTATCCATGTCGTCAGATCCGATATGTTCGTGTTCTTGCAGATACAGTTAGCTTGGTCATCCGTCGGGTAGCACTTGCAAGCGTCTTCTACATGGCAAAGGGAGAGGTTTTGCGAGCTTTCCATCGTTGGACATCTGAGAGCAAATACGTCGTCTTTGTCGACCAAGGCAGTCTCCGCTTTGGTGGTGTTGACTGCTTGTAAAAACACAGAGCTCAGCAGCGGAATCGTCGGCGTTGTCACGAATTCCAATGTTAGGTTAGCGTCCTTTTGAGGGAGGGCTACGCACTGCAAGCTCAACTACTCTTATTTCACGAATACAAGACGCACCTGTTTTTCCCCTGATTCAACCACTCTGGACACAAAAAAGCATTACGCAACCAATGGATCCTCTATCTTGCTGCTCCTCATTTCGAAAATTTTGTGAAAGAGCGACCATCTTGCGAGGCACAATGGTCCGAGCTGCTTGTTCAAAAAATGAAAAAGGTACGTTTTGTACTCGTGCAATTTAGGGTACATGCATATTTTGGTCTTCTGATCAGCGTAAAGCACTTTAGTAAAATTTTGCGTGATACCAGAATTTTTGGTAAGTATTGGGCAAACTGTGTTACGACTAAATCAAGCATCCAATGCGTCTTCTCCATTTATTTAAATATATGATATTTTCAAGTTCTCACGTTTCCAGAAAGAATCTATGAAGTGCTGACCACGTACGCGGAACGAGGAGCGCAAGCTCAGCTGTAGCTGCAAATCCTGAGACACATGCGCTCAGCGGCTAAAATCGCGTTCGCGCCCAAAGGTAGTACGCCTTCGTCATGCAGCAGCCTCTCAGATAATCGCCGGGGGCAGGCGGTCCGCAAACTCGCGCTTTTCTGCAGGCGGTCAGCAGAATTTTGGGGCGTGGCCAAACCTTCAGCGGGCGGTACTTCCGCGTTCTGCCAGCGGGCAGCAATACAGAATTTTCTGCGAGCGCTCGTCAAATATTATCTTTCAGCGAGCGCTGGCCAAACTTTCAGCAAGCGCTCGGACTCTTTTTAGGTATTTTCGGGCGTACGTCGAGCGCAGGTAAGACTCTGTGTGGCAGAGGTGTCATCGTTGGTTTAATTACTCAAGTTTGAGGTACTTTCTCTCAGCGGAAAGTACCTGGGGGTTGCGCGGTCCTCCACAAAGGACCGTGCGGCCCTCGAAATTTTTGCATATTCTCGCGGAGTCCGCGAGAATGCGGCCACTGCGCCGCAGCTAATCCATAAAGAAACCGCGACTGTTCTTCAAGCATTCGTCTTTAATTTCGCCAACTTTCTTCCAAATTTCTGCAAGCGGGCCGCAAAAAATCAACGAACTATTTTTCCGGTGCGCGCTTGCTCAAAATTCGCATGGCCGCCTGCCCCCGGCGGTTATCTGAGCTATAGCTCCAACTGCTTAGAATATTCAGGAGAAGATTCTACGTTGGTATCTCAGACAATCGCCGGGGGCAGGCAGGCACCGGAAAAATAGATTGCTGATCTCTCGCACTCCGCTCGCGGATTTTTTGGAAAGCAATCAGAACTTTTAGGAAGACCGCTTGCTGAGTTCTCGATTCCTCAGAGATTCAGTAATATATCTGCAAAAGATAAGAGCGAAAAAAATTCAACAGGCGGTCTCTCTCAACCGCTGACTCCTGTCCTAGCTTCTGATGGAAATCCTCCTTTCTCTTCTTTTTTTTGTTTTTGGTGTACTATATTCTCTCTATTTCAGGTATAAACAATTCGAGATGACCGGTGACGAAATTTTACGTGCTCTAATAGTTCTAAGAGCTTCAGTCTTGTGTCTTCCTTTTTTTCTCTGAAAAATTGAGATTTGATTGGATATTAAGATAATATTCTTTCAGAAGCTCCTTGTATAAAATAAGAGTACCTTTCGGTTTGATGTGTAAGGTGTAGACAGTGTCTCAAGTTAAACTTGAGCCTTCCGAGAAGCCAATAGGCATTTGTTTACTGAAATGTCCACTTTTTTAAAATCGTTGACCACTCTAGTTTCTAAGTCTACGAAGAGAAATGTTTTTAAGAATGCTGTTGTTCTTTAATTTCTTTACGTATACTTATTACAACCTATCCATCAGTGCAAGTTCGAAATATGCATCTATTGATTGAATTTGAGGTACTCATGGAAGTTGACTGCGTTTCATTTTTGCATACGTCTCTTTCGAAGTAAACCCAGAGGTTTTCACTTTACATTTTTCTCCTTTGTGAGCATAAATATGCTCTACTGCTCATGAGTGAGGCGAGAGGCATTGAGAAGGGCGCGCGCTGCGGAAGTACCCATGGGAACCTGGCCGGGGTACACACTATAAAAGACTCAAGGGTAGACTCAAGATGAGGTGGATGGACAGAATCAAAACCGACCTACGAGAACTTCGAAAAGATGAGACTTTGCCTCAGATAGAAGGACATGGAGACAACTGATAAGAAAAGCAGACCCTGCATAAGCGAGACAAATGCGAGGATTGAAAAAAGATGGGTCTGAAAGTTTGTACTGTTTTTAAACCTGTCCTCAACTCATTCAGAATAAAGATAGATAATCACTTTGAAAATGTTCTATGCAATCTCTTCCCCTTTGCAGGAGTAATGTTTTTGTGGGACCTTTGATTTCGCTTGAAAAATCGTCAGAATATGAAACACATGTTCTTTACCTACCCCTAAATTTGCTATTTTTTGAATTTCAGTTTTGAACTTTTAAAGGTGCTTTCGGCATTGTTCGGTTGTGCGTAAACCTTGGCATGATAATCACTTTGTAGACGTAGTTTTCGAGCTACTATCAAGATTGGTAACAAAACTTTATTAGCTGACGTCGACGTTTCGGCATTCAATGCCTTCTCCGAAGCCTGGAAAATTGAAGTCATAAGTGACTATGCAGTCAGACGTCAAGAACAAAGACGAAGCAATTCGAAAAGAAGATTAGTCTAGAGAGCAAAACCGGAGCCAAAACATTTTTTACTCACCTTAGACGTAGCAGAAGGTGTAGTTGAAAAAGATCTTGTCGTTTGAGCCCGAAATCTTAGCATGCAAAACGTTGGAAGCGTTTCGAATAGCTGCTAAAAATCCAAAAATGAACAGAAAAGACGAGTGCATTGCGAGCACCATTAAACTCGCGACTGATTAATCGTTTCCTCTTACACGTGCAACAACTGCGGTCAAGGCCCGGAGCCTGCCAGAGTGATTCTGTCGGGCTTTGCTCTGGAAGGATCGGGGCCTGCCCGGAATCATAACCCCCCATTAAGGCTCGCGGCTTTACTGAAATAAGATTTGAACGGTATGTAATAAGGATCGCGGCTCGCCCCATGCTAAGACTTTGAGCCCTGTTCTTGCTCGGGAACTAGATAGACAATGCGATTAGTAAGTCCCGCGGCTCGCCCTAGCGTTTTTTCTTGACCCGCGGGTGTTCCTAACAACTGGGGCCATTCGCAATAACTTTGAGCCGCGGGTCGCCAAACGACTAAATGTAAGGTCGCGTATGGTCGAGCCAAGAACTCAAGGGCCACACATCGCCAAAAGTAAATATTACGGGCTGGAGGTTTTCAATCAAAGTCTGCGTTTTTACGTGTGTACCGAATAGCAACTTTCATTTCTAACCGAACCCGGACGAAACTTTGCACATAGCCACATCGTGGCGGGGCGGATACTGTAAACTACATACTTCGCATTACCGGTGTAGATTTCAGTGATTTTTATAAATTTTTTGCAAAGTTTGAGCGACAAGGTTTTTGGATGGCGGGTTAGGTAAGCATGTTGATTACTACAATATTATTCTTTAGAATTATCGATAACCCTTATTAGTTACCGTTTTTGCAAATTTCAAGCTACGTGCTGGAAGCTGACGCAGGGGGTGGGTCAAGTGGCATGCTGATTACGAATACAATGTAGTTTTTAACAATTTCTTGCAGAGTTTGAGCTACGGGGTTGGGAGTTGGCACAGGGTAAGTGAGATGATTACGAAAACATAGTGGAGGCAGGGGGATGGAACATAGAACTGGAACAGGGACAGGGTAATGTTGTGCAGAATTAGAAACGAAATTACATGTATTACATGGCTCTGCCTAATAGTCAATGTCGTGATATTTGCGGCCATTGCGCCGCGGATGCCGAATTCGCTAAATTTAGACTGGAGAAATCAACTTTTTTGTTTTCCGTTGCGCTTTGCGCTTTCGTTGTTTTCATTTTTAGCCTAAATTGAGCGCTAACGGCTTAACCACCCAACACATTGAGCAAGGCGCAATGGTTGCAAACCTTACCGACCTTTAAGATTAGACAGAGCCCTACATTTACCCCCAAACGAGCTGCTACACTGCTGACATGTTCAAACCTTCTCACGCAAAGCTTAGATCTCAAAAACTAAGTTTCTTTGCACTAACCATAAGTAGTAGACAACTGATTCGTTGACTGCAAAGAGATGCGGTCTCAATTCTCATATGAATACGAATTCTGTTTATCCTTCTGTCTGTGTGGGTATATGTATGCTCGGATAGAAAATTTATCCCACCGATTCGGTCCAATTTGCGCACATACACTTTGGAGTGGAACAGGTATTATTTTTTATTGCCGATCAATAACGATTCCCCGATTCTTGCAAAATTCAGGCTATGGGGCTGCAAGTGCACAGGAGGAGTGAGCATGCTGATTACGAATACTGTTGATTTGCAAAGTTGTTGGCTAAAGTTAATTTGTTCTTTCAGCGATTTTGCAAAACTTAAGCTACGGGAAGGAGGTTAGTGAACTTGGTGATCACGAATATATTAGCTCGTCTCATAAGTTTTTTTTTCAATTTTGATTTTTTACCGCAATAAGTAATACACCTCAACTCTGATTGAGATTCAGGGTACCGTTCGATAGAGCAAAGCATGCCCTATTAGATGGCCTGTAAGTGTTCACACCAACTTCGGTACATCACGAGTTAGAAGCCGAAATCTGCGAACCTTTGGATGCTCAGCTTGAAAATCTTCCATAACTTTGTAAAAAAAATTATCAGTTCCCAAACTCGCTCATGCATATACACTCTACACAACATATTCATATGTGCCGTTGCTGCGTTTGTTTCCTGTGCAAGAAACCGAGAAAACTGAAATTTTCAAGCCTTCAAAAAAGCGATCTATTACATTTTCTTCTCATTTACGCTGAGAATTATGAAATTAGAATTCTGAACTTTTGTGCTTCAATGGGTAGGTTTTTCCAACAATTAGTTTCTCAACAGTCAAGGAAATCAAAAGCTTTGCTGTGTGTTTATGCCAAAACTTTTTTGTTTTTGGTTTTCCAGATCCGCCTTGTTGCGATGTCTCAAAAAGTGATATTTTTTCTCTTCAAATTGATATAACTTTACTTGACGTGTCCTCGTTTGCTCTCCTACAGTTAATAACACTGTGCAGCAAATAAGGGAAGGAGGGATCGAAGATAGAGATAGTGTCGTGTACCCTTCAGCGTAAACGTGAACAGGCGGACACTGGAGCAGGTCACGTTCTAGACTTGGTCAGGTTATCACTGCTGTTGTTGAAGTATGTGCAAAGGAAAAAAAAACGTGGTAGCACTGTGTATAAATTTTTACGCTGTTTTACGAAGGAACGAAAACAGAGGATTTAAATATTAAGCTTACCGTTAATTCGGCACTATTCACTCCTTAGAGATAGTACTAGTGCCAAATTGTGAATCTTAACATTTTCTAAGGCTTTGACGCTGTCGGAGGCACCACTACTGAGTGTGTTGGCTAAACGTAGAAGAGTACTTTCCGCAATAAGCTTCTCATGTGAACTTCACTTTTCTTTGTTTTGATAACCGACATAGCGTAAAGAAGGTTCAGGAAGACGCGCGAAACCAGTCTCCAGTCTTCGGTGGCGTCAGCGTCCCAGTTCGCGGCTAGTTGGTACAGCATCGTCAGTAGCTTGTTTCCAGTGTTCTACGATCACAACGGTAACAGAAAGGCTCAAGGTTTCTATGGCTTTTTGCGTGCACCTTCCGCCTACTACATGACCGCTTATTTATGAAATCAAAACCAAGGACACATTCTCACAGAAACCACAAAACCATACGACCTTCGCCAAAGACCAGTCATGTCTTTTTGCCTAGCAAATGATGCAAATGGAACCCTAACTGTGAATATACTCGCTGGAGTCATTTTTAATCTTTGTGGTGACCTACCAACTGCAGCGGTCTAGTGCATGTGCATTTTGTTCTCCTTCATTGATACTGTCTAGGACTGCACTTCCCTCAAGCAATTTGATTCTTTTGGTATCCAAGCTCAAACTTCTGAAAGCTTTCGTTATCCCTTATTTCTACATCCTTCGCCCGCAAAGCATTAGAACATTCTTTCCCCATCTTCAACTGCCTCTGCAGAAAAAAGTGTTAGTTTTATTTTCTTCTCTTTCCTCAAGTCATCTAAAATATTTCGTAATGTTGTATCTGTTTCCTGTTCATTTCATCTAGCAGGCACAGTCGTGGACATTTCATCCATTTGGAACAAACATTATTGCATCATCTACATCACGCAAGGTCTTTATTGTTGGCAGCGGCAGACCAGGAGGGGAGGGGGGGGGGGTGGGGGAAAGCGAAAAGGAGGCCTTTCCCCTTTCCCCGAAAATGCTGAAATTTTTGAGTTATTCGAAAAGTTTAAGAATAACTTTTGAAATCTAAATAAGCCCCTAAAAAATTTAGGGGACGTGGGGCCGTGCCCTCTCTAGTTCCGGTATTATGAGCCACAAAAAGAACTTTTTTAGAAAGCATCCCAAAAAATCTCTAGAGTGCATGCCTAACGCCAGGACTTCCATGAGAAAGAAATCATGTCGCCTCTTTCCCCTTGTACGAAAATCACCGCCACTAACTGCTAGTTACTTACCCCACGCTCTGTATCCATCTCTATCTGTCTTTTCTCGAAAAAAGCTACATAGCTTCTGAATCCTGCTGCGTACTAACATGGTATCCTCTTGATTTGCGGCTTTCAAAACAAGTACGTTACCATCCACGATTCCTAAAAGTCTTGCAAATTTAAATCCGCACTTTTACAAAAGTAATACGCTTGAACAGTCAATTAGATATCTAATGACCCAATTTATAACCTTTTTTAATCCCTGCCTGTGTTCTCGCTAAATGACATACGCTATCAATTTTGGAAAAAATGCACCTGCTTTTCAATTTTGTGAACTCCAAGTATCTCAAATGTTCTAATGCAATTTTCAGAGTGAGAACTTTGCTTTACCATTATGGTAGAAATTTAACCGTTCTATGACAGGTGCCATCATTATGACTCGCTTGAAATAATGATCACATTGATTTACTTAATAAGCTCACAAATTTTATTCTATTTTCTTTCATACTGAAGGTTGAACAGCTCGCTACGCGTTGGCTCCCTATCGTCCGCGCTCTATGAACTTTATAGTCTATTTGATCAGAAATCCAAATTGACATAACATAATCAATGTTAAAGTTTGGGCCATATCGCGCGGCAGCTGTTACGTGTATGCATTCCCTCATTTCTTTTGATGGCTAGCTTGCACAACCCAGTATGCTCTTGCCGATGTGAAGCGCCTCTAACGAAGTGGATGCGCCGCTTTATTCAAATTCTTCGCCCTAATCCCAATGGGAACAGTTCGTAAGGTAAGTGTGGGAAAACGGATGCCCATATGCGCTAGGCGCCAGTTATTGGTTTCTACTGTATGAACCCACCCCACCATCCCAGCAATCACAGGCGCTTGACGCTGCATTTGCGCCCGCCCCATGATGACATCCACCTTCTAAAGATTAGCGTTTTGATGTCTTCATGACAAAACAAAATCGCACGTTTTAATGACATAGTTTGCAGAGAAAGTGCAGTCTAATAGACTTTTAAGCGATGGGAATAACCTGACAAGGCACCAGTGTATCTTTCCTTATATTCGCTGATAGAGGACATTACATTTATGGGAGTAAGAAACTTTCTTCTAAGACTATTCTCAATTTTGTAGTTTTCACAATGCACGACGCATCTTACCGTCAGGACAGTTGATTTGTTACAAAGTCTCTTTCTTTTTGAAGTGGTTTTAGATGGACTTATTTGCCCACTGATATGCGCCCCCGATTTCTTAATATCATGTTGCAGTTTCCTTCTATTACTAAACAGTATTCTCTAGAGTAAGTTGACAGAACGATTTTGAAAATTTTGATCATCAAGGATGCGATGGTCTAGTGTAGCATACTGCCGCTCTCTCTTGAAAAGGTAACCCGTCTGATTTGTTTGTGAGCCAACACCGAACTGTAAGCACAGCCGAGTAGATTTCCTGCTTAATATAGTGTTCCTGCAGACGCGACAACGCTGGGGCGTCAATAATTGCTTGCGGAGTTCCCGAGCTAGTGTTTTCCTGTGTTTTCTTTGCTTATTCTATGCTTTTTAGGCGACTCGTCGCTGATAAAGAAGAAAAGGGTAAGTTAGAGAGTAGTTTCTGTTTTCTGAGAAGTTCTATCATCGCATATTCACAATATCCACATGGAAGCAGTTCGCGTCAGCTTCTTGTCTATTTTTTGTCATTTCATGTCTCTTTTTTCTTGTGAGGTACTTCTTTGAACGCTAGTGGGTTTTCACGATTGACTAATTGTCTTTATCACATGAAGTACTTGATTAAAATGCTATTTCTTGTGGATGAAAGCCGAAGTTGCTGCAAGACAAGCCAACTAGCGTTCAAAGAAACTCCTCACAAGAAGGAGGAGGTCTGAAAGAAGAAGTGACAGAAGAAAAGGAAGTGCTAGTTGGCTTGTTTTGCAGCAACTTCGGCTTTCATCCACAAGAAATAGCATTTTAATCAAGTACTTCAGGTGATAAAGACAATTAGTCAATCGTGAAAACCCACTAGCGTTCAAAGAAGTACCTCACAAGAAGAAAGAGACATGAAATGACAAAAAATAGACAAGAAGCTGACGCGAACTGCTTCCATGTGGTTATCTGTGGATATGCGATGATAGAACTTCTCAGAAAACAGAAACTACTCTCTAACTTACCCTTTTCCTCTTTATCAGCAACGAATCAACTAAAAAGCATGAAGTAAGCAAAGAAAACACTAAAAAACACTAGCTCGGGAACTCGCAAGGCATTTATTGACGCCCCAGCGTTGTCGCGTCTGCAGGGACACTATATTAAGCAGGAAATCTACTCGAATGTATAGTGCTAAGATATTTCTGGTACAGGTCTTGCTCATAAAAGGCGTAGAATATGGTTTGCAACCTAAGAATCTGTTTATAGTAGGTTGTGTTTTCTCTAATGTTTTTGCACCAACCTGATCCTTTCATTCAGAACCATCGAATTCTCAGCAGATTTCATGTTGATGAGAAACACTCGTGTTTTGTTACATGTAACATGATGTAAGATGGGCTGGGAATTAAGCAATGTAATTTGCCATTAAAAAATTTGGAAAATCCTTCTTGTTTTTCACATCTTGTGCCCTACACTTAGCTGCGCAACCATTTTTGCAAAGATTATGCTGCATGACTGATAATGCAGGAAAAAGATGAAAAGTGCAGACTTAAATTAGTTCTCAATTTAATTACGGCTTGGTATTTCTCTTGAGAGCGGTGATTGATGCGTGTTCAATATTCAACGAAGAGTGCAATATTTCCCAGGTAGAACTTCAATAAATAGCTCGTGCAAGTAATTATCTTAATTTTAACCTAGAAACTAGATACTATTGAAAAATTTCGGCAAAAAAGTTCTGCTTGCAGTTCCATAAACTTACAAAAAATTCAAGATACGGACCTAGTTTTGCGGTCCAAAACCGTGTGGACACGTTGACAAGCGATTTTTGAAAAAAATGGCACTTTTTATCCGTTCTTTAAAGCGGTTGAATGTTGTATGCCGATGATCTATGCTATGCAAAATCGTAACTTGAAACAATAGCCATAACTCGCTCTCAAGTTTCTTGACAGATATCCACACAGACAAACACACAAAGTCAAGTTAGAGACTTAGAAACTTAGAATGATGATTCAAGAATACGCATACTTTACAAATCTCCGCGTGTTATAGGCATAACACAGCGAGGGAATGCATTCTGTTATTAATCGCCAGTCACATATCAGAAAAAATTATCGATTTTCCCGAGTGCGCAACTCATTTCATTACTATTCAGTAACATTGTGATGAATGAGCATAATGTGATTACAACCATGGTATGTAAGCGCAACAATGCTGCAGTTGTAAGTAAGACATCCTCCCATTTTTAAGAGCTTGTCGAATAATGTCTCGGCCCCTGTTCGATGCATCACATAACCGCACACGACGCCGCATCCATTGTTTACTTTCTGACAGTGCATGTGACCTAGAGCAAAAAAATCAGCCAATTGCAAAAGGTAGTCACTTCCTACCGACATAGGTAGCTGCTGAGTTTAGGACGGATCGCTTTTCTAGGATGCTGTTTCTCCATATGCTTTTAGGAGAGAGAATAGGGTTTCCCTACTTTCTCTTTGAGCATTGCTTGTTCTGGCTATGGCAGCGTTTCAAAAAATGTTATTCAGATTACTGTGTGCCTAAATTATGAAGATTTTATGTTCGATAGAATTAACTTCAGTTTTCGCTTCTCTCTCGCAAAGCATCCAGCTTGTTTTCATGTAATGCAAAAATATATAACAAGCGAAAAATCTCTCAGAAGGTCTTAATGCAGTAAAAGCTTCAACGAACAGTCAACAATGAGTTCAAAAGTTTTTTACCAACCGTGTTGAACTTTTGAAGACAGACTAACAAAGTAGCAGTCAAAGTAAGTTAAAGATGAGGTCTAACTTTTCTGTTTCATAGGCGTATGTTATGGAGTACAATAACATACTAAATGAACTTAATCAAAATCTCTTTGTTCCAATATACAATTCCAATTCTCATAGCTTTATCAATTTGAACAAAAAAATGGCAGCTGATTGAATCTTACCAGCCTTTACGGAATTTTTTCGCATGCATTCTGGAATGCATATATAGCATCCTGGTCACATATTATTGTCGGCGATCTAACAGACAAGTGTCTTATGGGCGAAACTTGATAACTCAGCTTTTCAAAATTGTACAGTCAAGCAGATTTTCCAAGTTATACAGTGCGCCAACAGAAGCGGCAGCACTTGCGCATGAACAACTGCTGCAGAGCAAAAAGCTACACCTAGTTCCAATTTTTTTGCTAATTCTTCATTTTCAAGTAGCCTCAATTGACTAGGAGTAGAAGATAGGTTAGATAGCGTTAATGTTTTGCAAAGTCATATCGTTTCAACTCATATGTAGTTACTGCGTCGCTGCTACTAGTAGGTATCCTATGCGCCCCAGAAAAGTTCCAATGTGAACCAGCGTGCGTACGTAGTGCGACGTTGCATTTCGCTCTTTTTGACACGTTTTTCCTGAAATTTCAACGGAACTACCCGAGGTTAAACGTTCAAAAGAGCGAAAGGGAGCGAGATGACGTGGTACCTGTGGGAATCTTGCCGGGGGAACAAACGATACATTGTCTGGGACGTAACCCTTTCTTTCATTTCTTTTCTATAAAAAGCGTTCTTTACAACGCTAGTAGGTTTTTCATCCTATTTGACGTTCCCTTACCACATGAAGTACTGATGTGAGACAATGTTACTTTCACGTGAGGAAAGTTGGTGAGCATTTTGGCTTTGAAGAAATCGTTAGCGTGGTAAGAAACGATTTTGATAGAAAAGAAATGAAGGAACTGTTATGTCGTAAACACTTAATGAAATGTATTTTCCTACACCTGAGTTCAAGCAACGACATGACCTGTTTAAAATGACGAATACTGCTTTTTAATTACCTTCTACTCCTAGTCGATTGGGGCAACCTGAAAAATGAAGTACGAGCGAAGAAAATACTGAAATTACCTACATGTGCTGAAGTCGCACTATATTAACCGAGAAATCTACTCGATTGTAGACGGAAATACCCGCTTCGCAACGCTGATCCCAAATCCATATTCGAAATGTGCAGGACGATTCCCTCGGAAAAGTTTTAAAGGCCTGTGCCAAATTTTTTATGTTTAAAACAATCACATCCACAAATGCATGCATCGTCGAATCGTAAGATTGACGTTGTAATATACGCATTGGTCCGGAACCACAACGATATGATGCATTCTGCGTGTTTTTACTCCCATATCAGATTTTCTCTTGCCACCTTTGAAGTAGACTTTATAACTTCTTCATGATGGTCGTTTTGCAGATTTTGAGCATACATCTGAAAAAAGTGTTCCTAAACGAGCAAATCGTATAAAACTTGTGTTAGAAGGCTGGAGTCTTCAGAATTACTTCTCTATTCATGCAGCGCTTAACAATTTGTTTTGTCGAATATATCGAACACTTAATCTGCTGCATTCCACAATCTTTGCAAAGTTAATCAAGGCAAGTTTCGCATAAGCAAGTAGAAGCCTGAACAAAAAGGGATGACCGTCGCGGATAGCGAACACTGTTGTCAAGCACTCATTATTGCCCTAACGCGTGAACAGCACGCAATGAAAACTGATAATCGTCTGCGCGCAGCCTTCGCGTACGCTTAGCTTTGAAGGCAGCGTCCAGCAAATCTGGACCTGTGGGAATTTTACGTGGATAATTTCAAGGTCCTAACTAAGCCTCTGCCCGACCAGCAGCTTAGGTCGTGCTGAGATAATTTTCTCGAAACTGGACCTCAAGATTCGTATTTCGCATGAATTCATGGCGCAACCTGTGTGTCGTCCTGCGAAACTGATGGGTTGCGCATGAATCCATGCGAAATGCGATCTTGGAGTTCAGTTTCAAGGGGAGTATTTCAGCCGTTAGAGCACTAACTGAGCTGCCGGTTAGGCAGTGGCTTAGTTAGGGTCCCAAAATTACTACCCACGTGAGATCCTATATGTCCAGATTTGCCTGAACGCTGCCTTCAATAAGCACCCACCTTCGTCCAGAATTATTTTCAAAAGAGAAATCCAAACCAGCACAGCTCTTAAGATGCTTTTGCGCTTCTGCTCTTTGTGAAAGTATCGTGGCTGGTTTCTCCAAAATAAGACTTAAAAACGAATATATGGGACTGTATCCCAACACAACAACAAACAGGTTGCATGCAAACTTATCGAAAGTCATTGCAACTTTTGAGGCAATTGATGCACTTAATCTAAAAATTGTGCGCTTGCCTGAGTCAACCGATGTGCTGATTTCGAAAACACCTCGAAGCGAAAATCGCGAAAACGAGAATTTTCAAAAAGTATTTGAAATTGATTGAACGGAATAGTTTAGAACAAGATCGAAAACGCGGAGTTCTCCTTATACCCACGGCACCCTTCTAACCATAACATTGCGGCATTCAACCCCAGCTATAAGAGCGATCTCGAACTTCTCCGAGCTCGAGCGGATTGGCTTGCACGATCGATTTGGGTGAACATTGGCGGCGAAAGCTGTTGCATGCAAGGACTTGTTGTGATGCCTAATTCGGGTAGGGAGGAGGCAGGAGGTGTACACATTCCAGACACATCAAAGCTCCACGAGCCGCTGCTTTCATTAGAAAATGCCTTAGTTCAGGTGATGATGTAATGCTATAATCTGATACAAATGTTTATACAAGGCCTCTACTACTAATGTTTTGCGCATCTAACAGGATACACGAAAAATTCTGCCATGACAGCCAGTCAAACGTAAGATCCACATAATTTGCTATTCAGAGCATTTCTTGGCTTTCAAAATATTTCATTACCACTTCCGTACAAATCTCCAGTCGGGATGTGTTGCACCTTCAAATAAAACGCACACCCGTTCTTTGGGTCAAATATTTGGGTGATCGGAGAGTAATGGGATACTTATAACAGCAGCCTCCTCGAGAGCGAGAACTAGACATGCTCCACCTTGACAAAAGTTGGAACACATCATTCTCGTTCAATAGAAACCTAAATATCTCGAGTCATTTGTAACTTAACATGCATAATGCACACTTTATGCGCTAATGAAGGACCTGCTAATTTTCAGTATCTTCTCCTTGTTTTCTTCTTTTGATTTGATTGGTATATGATTGGTATCAGGTGGTAGTACAAACTTACAGTTCGTTATGCTTGAAAAGAATCCGCTGAGAAGTTACTGATAAGGTGACTTCGATTGCCACGCCCAGTGTGCAGACCCATATATTAAGTCACAAATGACTTGAGGATGAGTTCCTTCACATTTGTGCTGACTTTTAAATTTACTGGGAAGCGAAAACTATCATTTCAAGCAATTATGAAGTTTGAAGAGTATTTGGCAGTAAAACGCTTGAGTTTATCGAAAGTATCAGTGCATCAAAGAGTGAGAGTACAGTCATCGATATCATAACAGTATGATGATATCAGTTCTTCGAGCAGAGACAAATTCTGCACTTTTAAGGAAGACTTTTTATATAACGAAATGCAGCGCTTCTCCAT
Organism: Cylicocyclus nassatus; assembly: GCA_958299035.1. NCBI lineage: Eukaryota > Metazoa > Nematoda > Chromadorea > Rhabditida > Strongylidae > Cylicocyclus > Cylicocyclus nassatus. The sequence goes on from CATQJL010000001.1 coordinate 51,997,813, forward strand.
CCATTGAAGACAGTTCATGACTGAATGAAAGAGAAGAAGGAGCTCGGAGAGTGCACGAGGAGAGAGAAATGTCTCAGAAAATACAGACCAAAACGTAGTTTCTGGGTTTTAATCGCAACGATTTCGATATCTTTTTCGAAGATGGAAAGAATGGCATGTTTTACAAATCGTTTAGAAGGAGCATGGAGAGCTCTTTGGCATGACATCTTCATAACACAGCAGCTTCACTCTACAGAGTGCAAAAAATTGTCTATGGTTTATAAAAGAGGAGAAGCATTTTGTTTCCGGAATACAAGGGCACTTACAGAAGTAACATTCGCGCTGCTGTTTAATCATTCTTTAGTTAATTGAATAAAACTCTTGAACCGTAAAGAGATTTAGTTGTTCTATATTTTCCGATCTCCCAGATGCATTCTCATTCATTGTGCGGAATGTCTGGAGGCGGAGTCCTCGCATATACCCAATTTCTCCATCCTTAGCTTTTAGTTCATCTGGGCCTATCTGTTACGTTGAATTTGGAGTTTAAAATTTACTTTGAAAGGCGCGGACTGGCAAAAACAGGCATTCCTAAAGCTCCTTACTTCGAATTTGAGTGGAACACCCTTCGTGTTGAAAACACAGAGTTGCTGTAGGATCCTACAAGCTTAACCGTGGCCCCCTTTTACTTTACCGCTCAAGAAGAAACTACAAACTAGTGGAATAATAAGGAGAAGCTGTCTCACTAACTAACGATAAGATCAGGGCTCGGCACAAGGGGTGGCTTTTTCAATTTTCCAGAAACGAAGTCCCTGTAGACTTCGGCGCAAAAATACGACATCAACTTTGAAGCGACCATGAATGGATCAAAACGAAGAATGAAAATTAATAGAATAAAACATAAAAGCAACATCGAACAGATGAAAAAAACTAAAGGTGTTCGTGTTCTTAAATTGGCGGCATGCTGTGTCCGGCGCGCATCCCTGCGCGCTTGGAACACGCGGCCGTACAAAATATTTGGAGGGCTGTAACTAGGCGAGGAAGAGGAAGTTTAGGGAGCTTTAAAAAACTGAGTTGTGGGGACTTTGATTAGAACAAGGTTATGTTGAAAACATATGAGAAAATTATGTGAAGGAAGGAAAATATATGACTTTTTCTTCTCACAGCCACTTCGAGTGGCTGTCTAAGTGGCTGGAAAGCCACCTAACTTCGAAAAAAGTTTGCCACGCCTTCAGTTCACATAGTTTTTTTTCATAATTTTTTACATCTAGTCCTAATTCCCTATTGCCCATCTACACAGCAATTTTGGTGTCATTTCATTTTCTCTTCTCTGTAAACAAGTCTTTTATTTATTTCGGGGCAGGTCTGGATTGGCGCGCTTTACAGGCGAACATGTTGAAGCAGGAAATTTTTGGTATTTGCAGATCAATAAGGCAAAAATGACAATTTACGTCTTCTAAAAGATGGCGACATAAAGGCGATCATGTGGAGAGGAGGGGGGGGGGGGGGGGGCTGGGGTTCCCGCTTTAACGATATCTCCTTTGCTTTATATTCCCAAACGATATCCAGCTTGCTCCGCATGCCACCTGTGAAGAGCCCTGGCTAAGATCCCAATCTTGAGTAGCTTTCTAGCTTTCAGTCTATTTGTGACATCCTATCAAAAGCATCTTTTTTAGATATTGAGATCCCGCACTTTACCCAGAAAGTCCCTTTTATGCTTTAGAAGCATAGTTTTGTATCAAAAAACGAAAGCTGTTCATGAGTTGGTTTAGAACTTACGGTTAGAGCTGTTGAATCAAGCGCTGAACCAAGCCAGACACGATACTGATCGCACATCTAGACTTGATTTTCAGTCGAAAAGGGAATGTTCTCGCTGTGAAAGACTTCTTAACCACAAGTTTTTTTCCTAACTTAGTGCAACCGGGGAAAAATTCACCTAGAAATTAGGTTGTTGCAAAAATAATGTCCGTTTTGAAAAGTTCAATTTTGAAAGACTATAACTTTCTCCAATCTCCATATTTTTGAATGCAATCAAAACCGTATAAAGCAGTAAACCTTTCTTAACCTGACGCGCTCCTGCATTTACTGATATCAGAACGGGAAGAAAATCATGCGTTAAAAAACCGAAAGTTTTCCTTTTGAAGACCTCGTCTTTAGGAGATTACAATTTGCTTCAAGTTTTCTTCCTCTGGCTGCTAATAGGCTTATTTTGTAGATGCAAGCCAGTAGTGTACGTCGGCTTAGAAAAGAATACGACGAATTAGTCTTACGAAAAAAAAGACAAAAATTCAGAATTTTTCACTTTTTCAGCCTACTTGTGGTAGGCTGGGTTCATACTGAGCCGCACAAACCGGCACAGTTCCAGCTTCAAGCACAGTTCGAGCGGCAGTGCGGGAACTGTGCCGCTTTGTGCGGCTCAGTATGAACGCAGCCGTAGGCCAAAAGGTCCCAAACTACGAAATTTTGGAACTTTTCATGCACTGAATAGCTGAGTTTTTCTGCAAAAGTTGTAAGATGTCCGACCTCGAGCTACAGAAATGAGCGAAGCTTCGGCCATTGCCCTAACTGAAAAACTTTAGACCCGCATATATCAGCAGCGAGTATCTATTGTATTTTGGGAGTTTCGTCAATTTCTCGGTCCAAATATTTTCGAAAAATCCACTTGAACATGCTATAGGTAAACAACGTTCAACCAATACAGTAGCTATGTTTTCAAAAGAATTCGTTCATTTGCGCCTGAATTGTGTCCAAGGGAAACGGACATTATTTTTCGCGACAGTCTAATACATTGAATCGCCTTCTGGTGTTTTATTGCATCACTGTTGCATCACAGTTTGCTGTTGTTGTTGGTCTAAACTACAAATATACTAATCAATGACCGTTATTGCTTTCCATAGTCGGCGTCTACGTTTACGGGCAATGACAACCTTACAACTCAAAGCTGCAGTCGCTTGGGAAAATAGAATTGTAATTACGTTTCGAGTCACGTAACATGTTCGCTAAATGTCGACATTCATGCATGTAGAGAAGAAAGTAAATATTAGGTTGGCTAATAAATAAGTTCGGTCGTTTTTGTAGCTCTTACAAATGCTGCAAACAAATTTTTGTCCAACGTTTGGTATCTCTGGAAAGAGCACTTCAATGGGTATTGGAGTGTACAGTGCTGGCCATAGCTATAAAACCACCCTAAAAATCACTGTAATTTGCTCTCTTTTGTTCAAAATTGTCTGAAAAGCCACTATTCTGTGTGCAAACTAACGTCATATCATTGACCAGGACGGCTCTCAATTTCATTGGTTTTGGCAGGAGAAAAATTGAAAAATTTGAAAAAAGGGGTTTCCAAGGCTGGCCACAGCTATAAAGCCACCTCTCATTTCCAATCAGTACTACGTTTTTTAAACCTGAAATTTTTTGTGCATATACAACATCAAAATATAAAACGTTTATCACACTTGGAAGCAGTCGCCTTTTTAAAAAGAAGATTCATCCTGCATTTTTTGCTTCAAAATGTATAAAAAGTTATGATGTTTGGAAAAACTGCCTTTTTACCAAATTCTCAAGCATCTGTTTGACTCGGATGAAGGTCCTAGGCTTCGCCGAGCCTTTGCAATGAATATGGTGAAAAGCGTAGGAGTCAACATGGCGTAGTCGCTGATACTGATAAACGAGCCTCAACTTCACCTCCAGGTAGACGAGTTTTCAAACCGCAGAAATTGAGTTCTAATGCCCGAAAAGCTCTGCCACGTGCTCATCAGCACGTCGTTTGTACAGCGATAGACTCGTGCGCATAGCTTGAACGTCATCGCAACTCTCAGGAATCTGGTTCCGACATGGACGCCTTTTTTCCAAAAATGAGTGGTGCTCTCTGTCTGGTCATGGCACGCTCTGACCTCTCGATCGAGCGGAAAAGCGCTCAAAACTTCAAAATTCTGGTATTCCTGACAGTTTTGTAAGATTTGACTTGAAGAGGAGTTCAAAGCAGTAAATTTGAAGTCATGTGAGATACACTGCGCACAGCCGGACTGCAGACAAAGCGTTTTGAGTTCAGTGCTGCAAGTACGTCTTTGTAAAAAGCCTGACAGCTTCTGCATGAGTACGTCACCATGCAAACAAGGTGTCAACTTTCAACCGAAAATTTTCGCGGGTCAGAAATCGAGTTTTGCGTCTCAGAAGCGTGCTTACACCTCGGTAAGATGAGGCTCGTTTATCAGTATCAGCGACTACGCCATGTTGATTCCTACGCTTTTCACCATTCTCATTGCAAAGGCTCGGCGAAGCCTAGAACCTTCATTCGAGTCGAACAAATGCTTGAGAATTCGGTGAAAAGGCAGTTTTTTTAAGCATTATAACTTTTTATACATTTTGAAGCAAAAAATGCAAAATGAATCTCCTTTTTGACAAGGCGACTGCTTCCAAGCGTAACAAATGTTTCATATTTTGATGTTGTATATGTACAAAAAATTTCAAGTTCAAAAAACGTAGTACTGATTGGAAATGAGAGGTGGCTTTATAGCTGTGACCAGCCTTGGAAACCCCTTTTTTTTGAATTTCTCAGTTTTTCTCTGGCCAAAACCTATGAAATTGGGAGCCGTCCTGGTCAATGATAAGACGTTTATTTGCACAGAGAATAGTGGTTTTTTAGACAATTTCGAACAAGAAAGAGCAAATTGCAGTGACTTTTAGGATGGCTTTATAGCTATGGCCAGCACTGTATACTCTGTTTGAGTAAAACTCCAACGAAAAAAATCCGCGAAGAATTGAGAAACCCCAATTTTGTCACAATGCGCAAATATAGTATGAGAAAATTCGGTTTTCTTGGTGAAACATTTTCAAAGTGGCAATTTTTTTGTTATTCACTAGATAGGGAAAACTTTTCTGTGTCCAAATATCAAATTGCTTTTCTTTACATCCATTACAGCATGAAGACGAAGCTTAGGAAGTTAAAGACTTGAGATTTTGGAAATTTCGCCATGTTGAAGCATAACTGTCTTTGTTATTGATAGAAAATCCTGTTTATTTGATATGTGATGGAGGAAGTTTTGACCTACTTTCCACTTTCGACTTTCCAAAGAATATATAGAGAATAAAGTGCGCTCCCTAATTATACGAACACCCTAAATTTTGAAAGTTTTTGGACTTTTTGGAAGAAACTCAAAAAGCCGTTGGTACCACGCGATAGAGCACAGTCGAAAACGGTGTATGATCCGTAAGAATGGAAATCGATGTCAATCTGAGGAGTGTTTTTGCGCCTAATCCGAATTTTTAGCGGTTCATAATTATACGAACACCTTGAACAAATGTCCATTTTTCATTCAAGCTTGCAATCTTTCGAATCCAAATTTTTCGTAGAATTACAGTAACAAAGGCTGACATATCTGCTACACACTGAACCCAGTGCAGCTCGAAAAGAGGCTCGTTACTTTTTTCAGATGGTTCTTAATGCTTTAGAGTGATTGCGCTCCAAAAACATAGGTTTTTCTGGTTTACGCACTCTATTTAGCTTGTACTAAGGCTATGAGATAAAATAAGCTCTTTCGATAGATGATTTGTTTGACGCTTGGAAAATCTATGCGTTTTCGTACCGTTTTTCAACCAAATTTCAACCTTACCCTAGAGTCAGCTCAATTTCGAGCCTCAAAACTCAGCTTCGGAAGCCCTACAATAAAGTAAGCAGATGGTATGTAGAAGTTCACAAGACTGTGTATTTAGCTAGAAAAAAATCAGCGTTGAGCGCTTGTTTTGGCCACGCAGACGTCATTTCAGCAAAACCACTGTTTTTACTATTGCAATCACAACTTTATTTGGTTTTTTGCTCCATAGCTTCAACATCAGTTCTACAAAAAACACAAAAACGTTGGCACGGATGCAGATGCTTTATATCAAATGTTTGCGCGAAGGAGAAGCTGAGTTTTGAGGCTCGAAATCTTGCTAACTCTAGGGTTAGGTTGGAACTTGGTTGAAAAACGGCACGAAAACGCATAGATTTTCCGAGCGTCATACAAAATATCTATCGAAAAAGCTTATTTTATCTCATAGCTTTGGTACAAGCTAATTAGAGTGCGTGAACCACAGAAGAACGTATGTTTTTGGAGCGCAATCACTCCAAAAGCATTAAGAACCATCTGAAAAAAGTAACGATCCTCTTTTTGAGCTGCACTGGGTTCAGTGTGTAGCAGATATGTCAGGCTTTGTTACTGTAATTCTACGAAAAATTTGGATTCGAAAGATTGCAAGCTTGAATGAAAAATGGACCTTTGTTCAAGGTGTTCGTATAATTATGAACCGCTAAAAATTCGCATTAGGCGCAAAAACACTCCTCAGATTGACATCGATTTCCATTCTTACGGATCATACACCGTTTTCGACTGTGCTCTATCACGTGGTACCAACGGCTTTTTGAGTTTCTTCCAAAAAGTCCAAAAACTTTCAAAATTTAGGGTGTTCGTATAATTATGAACCGCACTTTATAATTATATATGAAAACAACAAGAAAATTTTTTTGTGATGATTTGTATGGAAAAAAACGAACTTATTTTTTAGCCAACCATGAAAGCCTTACAAATAGGAGATTCAATGGGTGTTTCACGTTTTTGGTCAAATAATCTTATAAAGAGGAAAGAGGAAATACAACTGGGCTACAAATGGAAAACTTTACCTCTACATACTTCCGTCAAATTCCTAGATAGACAACAAACTTTGTAAACAAAATCCAAGTTAACTCTATCTTAGGGCACCTCTTCAACCCCTTTGCCTTTGAACCGGTTCTATCTTCGAAAACTTGGATGAGTACAGGTCTTTCGTTGACAAACCGAGTTCTTATCAGTGACAGCTTGCGCAGGGCCAGGGCTACAATAACTGTGCTAGAGCACTTACATTAGTGTCCCCCTGGCGCATACATTCAATGTCTCGCACATGACAGCTTCAGTACAAAATTATGGAAAAGGCTGTGGCTTCCTTACAGCTAACAAGGGAAGCGTCTTTAGTCGAAGTGGCCTTTCCAAATGATTCCTATACCACTTTAAACTCATTAAACGCTTATTCCAAATCTGTTTTCACTGTCTGCCAAGTGCCCCTCGGCGCCGAGTTATGAGTGTTTCTCGAAGCAAAAAATAAACGCAGAATCTATGTAAAAACAACAATTACGATTTTTTCTGCGCTCAAATAGAGCACTGTTGAGTATGAGGGTATTAGACAAAAGGCGTTCATTAAATAAAGTGCTCTAATAACCAACACCTGCCCATTTGAGCAGTCTTGGACGACTTTGTTTCAGTTATGCATTTAGTTTTTCGACTTAAAAAAAGCCTTCTGCCCATAACTCGGCCTCCAGAGGCGCCTGGCAGATACGGAAGACAGATTTGGAATTATCGTTCAAAGCTCTACAAAGTGATATGGGTGCCATGTGGAAAGGCCACTTCGACTAAAGACGCTTCCCTAAGTATAGTCTCTTGCAGTCAAAGTTTTACAAGGGAAGGATACGAGATCGCAGTGGCGAACCGAAATGATATGCATATCATTAAATACGTCTTGATAAGCTGATTCCAAATCTACCTTTCCTATCCGCTGTGAGCTTCTCTAAAAGCTATGGGCGTTCGGATATCCAAATTTAGAAAACATTTAGTGCCAGATCTTCAAGAACTACTTGATCAAAGACGCTTACCTATGTGTTCGGTGTGTGTGCATTTTCTGTAGTCAATGTACTCAAAACCATGCCAACCATTACCGCATCAAAATCCCAACAATCTCACATCTTTAAACGCCCATAGCTTCTTCTAGAGAAGCTCGTAGCAGATAGGAAAGGTAGATTTGGAATCAGCTCATCAAGACGCATCTAAGGATATGCATTTCGGTTCGCCGCTGCGATCTGGTATCCTTCCCTTATTAGAGTCAGACCCATCACAGCCAAAGCGGTGTAAGATGAGAAAAAATCTTTGCTCGGTCAATTTTGGATTAGTGCTGCATATCAAATTACTTCTCGAATGGACAGCATTAATTTCTGGATCCTCTACGGCTATTCATTCATTGAGATGTTGCCAAGATTGGTTCAATAAGCTGAGCAGCGGAAATTCAGTTGAAGTCATACAAATTGGTCTTGCTAAAGCATTTGATTCTGTCAATCATTTGAATCTTTTGGTCAAACATGAAAACATTGAGAGCAAAGGCTATTCTTCGATGTGGCTAGAATCTCATTTCTCAAACCAAAAATTTTCGGTCTTGTTCTAAAGCCAACCTCCTCAGAAATGTTCCCCCACTTGCGTGTACCTCAAAGAAGTGCATCGTTTTCGTTACTCTTCACATAATTAATGGAACTTCCAAAGATGCTAAAAGTGATACTTGGATCATTGGCCCCTAGTAAAGCTCGATCAGTTCAGGTGATCTGAACTGAAGCTCTCAGTTGAGGTTCCGTCAGGTTAAATGACGACCGCTCACCCTCCCATGCTTTAAGCATGCAAAATAAACTGACAGTTGGCTATCCTCCACCTGCCGCGTTAGCTGATCCACTCCCTTCCTTCACGTTCAGCTGAGACGTGAACTGATGCAAATAGTGTGGAAAAGATGAGATGCAGAGAACATTTTCGTAAGTCCTGATTATGAGTAACTTACAACACACGTCATTTTATCCGAACATGTAGAAACGAGTCAAAAGCCATGAGTGCAGACTGGTGCCTTTTGGCAAAATCTGACAAGCCACAAGCCACATTTTCACCGCTGGTACATATCAAGTACATGTGATTCATTGGCGAACGCGTGCTGACTCGTACACATGTAGGAAGCGACGTTATCATTTACATGATTAAAGATTTGATGGATATACCAATTAATGGCTTAATTGAGGCCAGCTCGTAGGTTCCACTAAGGAAACCTTAGTTGAGATCGACTGAAGCAGCTTACTATGGGCCGTACAGCGTATGCGGACGATCTAAAGATTCATCTGTTTATGACAAAGCTGAGCGCGGGATTTTCGAGAAATTGAAGGTGATGCATCAAATGCTAAGATGATGTTTAGGAATTAGGAATTAAATCGAAAAGCCAGATGCTGAGGTTGGGAAAGAAACTGCTGGATTTAACTTCAGACCTCCTTTGAAACTTCAGCAGGAAGTTCTTGATTTAAGTGTGCTATGGAGTCTCTCATAGAAACTCAGCTTAAACTGATTTCATAGTTGCAAAAGGTACGCGTACCATGTACTCCTTGTTTAGGAATGTTCATTCATTGCACAAAACAATATGGATAAGCTTGGATAAAGCTTATCCATATTGTTTATCCATATCGCAAGATAGATAGCATACCTTCTATCTCGAAAAACTGTAGTCCATTCTAGAATCTTAGCTTGTGAAGAATATACGGTTTATTTTTAAACAAGTAGTATCTTAAAGTTCCCCCTCGATCTGTTGTGAATATAGGCTGACTATTCTTGGATACAAATGCTGTACCATAGAGGTAATCTGGCTGACATCCCATTAGCTCAAAAAACTTCAAGGCAGAAACTACGCTTGAAATTCTATGACTTTTAGATATTCCGTCCCTCTCAAAACCGGATATGCAGTCTAACGGCCGCAAGGGCTAACATCCCCGCGCGGATGTTAGCCCTTGAGGCCGTTAGACTTGTCTAGCCCGACAGTGCTAAGCATGTTGCTGATAAGAACAAATGATGTTTTGAAGTCATGAAATTTTCAATGATCCACAGGTCGAAATTTGAGGTTTGCCGAAAAATTCGATTTTTCAAAAACTCATTTGTTCTCATCAGCAACATGCTTAGCACTGTTGTGTTAGATGTTCAGTACAACTTTGGAAGGTTTTCGTTAACTTCGGAGAAAGAAAAATGACTCTAAAGAAAAGCGCCGGGGATCATCAGGGATCATACAAAAGCTGTAAAATGCGATTTGCACAGCTTCTCGCTCCTGTTCAACATGTTCATAGTGAAGAGTAGCAGGAATACTTACGGATAGGTACACAACGTGAAATCCAGGTATCTGGAGTTTCGAAATATAAAGCTTTCTTTTAAGCTGCGATCCCCTCCTCAGCGGGGAGGTTAGGGCATGCGGCCCTAAATGTTTTGTTTGCATGGGATGGCCTACCCGTATGCACGTACATCCCCGCTGAGGAGGGAAGGGGATCTGAGAGGAGATGCTATCTCGCTACTCTACGTATCGTTCTTCTTCTTTCTCTATCTTGCTTATGAAGTTTCTCATACACTTATACCTGCATAATGGGTGCCAGATTACTTCCATACAATTCGGTTTTTTGACATTTTGTGTGATCCCCAAAGGATCCCCTGGGAATCTCAAAGGGATCATCTCTCATTTTCGAAGTGATTTATCTCACTGAGAAGTCAATGAAAACGCTGCAAAATCGTACTGAGGATATACTATACTACGGCACTGCTAAGCATGTTTTCGACAGGAGAAATGGAATTTGAAGATTGTGAATTTTTCGATGAACCCTAGCTCGCGAGCCAGGGATTAGATTTCGATATTTTGTGATATCACTTATCACTATAAATTCTTGAGCGGTGCCGTAGTATATCCACAGTACAATTTTACAGCGTTTTCATTGAGTTTTCAGGAAGATAAATGGCATTGAAATTAAGAGGTGACCCCCTGGGGATCCCCTAAGGATCCCCAAAAAGTCACACAAAGTAGTGAAAATCTAGTCGGTTATACCGGTAATCTGGCATCAATTATGCGCAGGTATTAAGGTATGAAAACCTTCATAAGCAGGATAGAGAAGAAAGAATGAAAAAATACCTAGTGTACAGAGATATGACGCATCCCTTCTCAGAACCCTCCCCTCCCCAGCGGAGATGTACGTGCATACGGGCCCCAGACAACTACTTCAAATTCGTTTGCTAGCCGTGTATCTTGTTTGATCAATCGTCTTCCCGTTTATTTCTGCCTAGATATGGTCGCATTCAAAAAATACCTACTCCCATCGTGCTCTTTGGTCTGCTAGAAGAAGATGGCTCAGGTATCAAAATTTTTGACTTGACGATGCATCTTTACCACTTATTCTGGCGCTTTCGGTTTTCTCTCTATTTTTCAAGGTTAGCTTGCACTATGGCAGTAGTAAAATTTGTAGGTTTCAAATGCCCCGAGTATTATTCCATGGTAAATTGGTTCGACATAGTTCAGTCCTTATACCTGACAATCCGAAGGTTCCAAGCACACCTTTCGTTCATGCCGCATCTCGATGCGCTCGGCCGAATGATGTGCATTTACTACATATTTGCAATACTACTCCACGTACAGCTAACCTTACAGAAGAAAACGCTGTCTATGAATACAGTTATCACATACAACTAGCTCGCTTTCTCGGTCAAGCCCTGATCATCGCACAGGAATGGAAGACAGCCATTATTTGTTTTTCTCCTTCCTGTCTTGTCCGTTTGCTTCAGCCTCCTCCGCGCATGTACTGCTATGCACACTGTCTTCTGCTCCCTTTCTGCTCAGTGTATCGCATTGAAAATCTCAGAACGTCCTTGTTTCGTAAAAAATAGAAAATTTCTTCTGAAATTTTTGTGAAATAATGGCAAGAGAGAAAATTTTGCTTTCGAATCACTAAGCACTAATGAGGAGCTCTGAAGGTAGCATGCGTATTAACATCCCCGCCGTGAAGGGGATCGTAACGCAAAAGAAAGCTTCATATCTTCAAGTTCCAGATGTCTGAACTTCACGCTACCTACCTATCCGTAGGTGTTCCTACTATCATTCACTATAAAGATATTGTACATCACCGCGAAAACGTACGAACCGCATTTTGCAGCCTTTTCGATGCTGTTCCCTGATGATCCCGATGGACGACCGTTTATTCTTCAAAGTGAATTTCCATTCTTCAAAGCTGATGAAAATATGCCAGAATTGTACCGATCATCAACACAACAGCGCTAAGCATGCTGTCGGTAAGAACAAGTGATGTATTGAAGTCATGAAGACTGCGATGAACCACAAGTCGAAAGTTGGGGTTTATCGACAATAAAGATATTTCGAAAATTTGCTTGTCCTTATCAGAAACATGCTTAGGATTATTGGGATAGTTATTCAGTACAACTTTGGGATATTTCTATCATAAAAAGGAAGATGACCTTCAAGAAAGACGGTCGACCGCAGAGGATAAACACGGGATCATACAAAAAACTGGAAAATGCTGTTTGTACAACTTCTCGTTCCCGTTCTATATGTTTATGATGAAGGATAGTAGGAATTTTTACAAATGACTCAACAGTGTGAAATCAGAAATCTGGAACTTCAGGATACACAGCTTTTTTTTGAGCTGCGATCCCCTCCCCAGCAAGGACGTAAATGCATGCGGCCCTAAAAAAGGTCAAAGAGAATCGCAAAATCTTGGGTAATTCGAAGAGAACTGCGCTCCAAAAACTCCTCGATTCCAGTTTTGCCGAGCCTGTAATGGATATTGCCGCTAACTCTACGAACATTCAAATCAATTTAATATTTCCACAAACTTCCCTATTTGTTACCAAATAAGACTTATTATTGCACGATCGTGATGACTATTACACTATATTTCGGCGCATAAGGCACATTTGTTCGCCAACGAGCTGGCGTGCGATGACACCCGCGATGTGCAAAGCCGCACAGGCAACTGCCGCTTGCCTATCTCAACCAGTAGGAACTCTAATAACTTTTGAGAGCATTTTCTACTCCTTATTCTTCACGATTCGCATAACAGAAAACGGTCGGAATCGCCACATTAGTGTTATCATCAACCAGTGCGTCAGCTCCGCTTCGTAGAAGGTTGCACTGTTTCTAAAGTCTATGTCTTCCTCGTGCATGCATAATCCCTGAAACTCACTACCCAATGCTGACCAACACCAACAAATGGTAGGAAACTTCTGATTTGGAGAGTTACTCTGATTACGACCGATGTTTTGACTTGACTTTATTCTGAGGAGAAATCGTTAAAAGCAGCGACCAGGTCTGAAAACTTAGAGTACTATTATATACACGCTAGTAAAGCTCTTGCCCAAATGGCAATGCACTTTTTTTGTTTCTGAAGCGAGAAAACTGATCCAGAAGCGGTGACTGGGGGTTTAGCCAGACTGCGCGGCGTACGCGACGTACGCAGCGTACGCCGCGTATGCTCCTATGATGAAATATACCGAGCGTACGCTGCGTACGCCGCGTACGCCGCTTCCCCGCGAAGTCTGGCTCAACCCTGGGACGCATCAATGCGTGGAACGCCAATCGATTAACTAAAGTGCGGCAAATTGCGCACAGTCAAGACATAGGGTCTCACAACGACTCTGTGTTGAACTTGGCAGCAGGCGTCAAAATTCAAACCAAAGGCTTCTGGTACAGGCCGTTTTCGACATTTCCGTGCTCCCCAAGCTGCGTTTCTGGAATTAGCGGGAAGGATAAGCCCAGGTGAGTGGAAAACCTTCATTCAGATTTTGCCGGGACGTGCCTCCAAGGCGAAAGATAAATGCGACTTCAAAATGGTTACCAAATGCGTTATAGCTTGATACTTGCCATGATAGCAATGACTACTTTGAGCTATAGGCCTTGTAAAATTCAATTGCCCGCGTCTCGCTTTGAACTCCGACGCACGGAGCGGCTGGAGATGTGTTGTCCCGACGCGATATAGGCTTCTCAGGGGCGATAATGAGCGTACACCTCACTTAGATGTATTTTTCTAAACTTTCACTTTTGGTCGAAATATAATGTGCAGTGTTGAAAACAACATGGTTAGTGACCGGAAAATTCATGAGCGTTTGATACCGCATACAGTGTCTCGCAACAACCGCTCGCCTATGCTAGTGTTCAAGGCGCGGCGTTGACAGTTAGAATTTATAAGGCCTGTACATCTCTGAACAAAAGCTTTTTGATATCTCAAGTAGAACTTCGAATCGCCATCCATGCAATCTTTGGCGACGTTCTCGCAAAAAATTTGATTTTCAATTACTTTTGATGCTAATTAATGGCGTTAGAACCCATATAAAATATCCATAGTCTTGCAAAACAAATTCAAACACAGTTTTATAAGGTGAAAACCGCATTAGTCCATTTGGCGCACAATTTCAGAAGGTTCTGCTTATGATTAGGCGCGTTTGCACAGTGAACCTACGCACTGATGGTGCTATGACGAAAATTTTGGCTCAAAGGCAGCTCCCACCCACAGGTGCGATAGGTGGAGAAATTTCTCTGACCCCCTTCACTTCAGGGCCGGCATCTGACTGACCCCTTTCACCTGATTTTGAGACTAGAATCAAGGCATAACCGGCGGAATCAAACAGCTGTTACTTCGGCACTTTTTGTTTGGAAAGGAAACGCCAGCTACTCTCCTCCTCAGACGTCAAGAGTGCAAGAGAGTATCGAAGCAACAGCGTTTTGTTGGAAAAAAGGCATGCTTGAGTCCTTCTGCGCACCCAAGGTGGCGTTGATAACGAAACATAATTAAAGTTAAAAAAATGTCTGATTCTTTTTGAACAATTAACATTGTATCAATGAATACACACTGTCGCAAGAAAGAGTTGAGCAAGAGTAGAAAATCTGGACTGGCTAGTGATAGATGCATATTTACTGATAAGAGTCGTACCATATCTCCTTTCAGAGAGAATAATAACAAATAAAAGAGCAGTTAGATTACTCGTTTCTCAAGCTTTCGAATCATACATGGAAGTTCGAAAAAGACTTTTGATTTATAAAGATTCTCTCTATAATAAAGCGCTAGAGATAACTCATGCATGTAAAATACCCCCCCCCCCTTCGTGGTCGCGATTCGGATGTCAACAACTTTGTCGTTATGTGCCGGTTCAGATGCACCGAGCCGTGGCTCATAATGGTTGGCGCCTGTCTTAGATGATGTTGATCGAGAAGCTTAACCAGCGAAGTGACTTGCTAGACAAGCGAAATGCTGGGAAGGGGGATGGTTACTTAGCTGTTTTCGTTATGCATTAGATTACTATATTGCAATAGCGAGCAGCAACGCGAGCCCGGATAGCTTCGCTAATAAGGTTTTGGAGTTTCAGAAAACATCAGTCAAAATATAGAAAGCATATTGGATGAGGTACAAAAATCATTGTGAGCTGAAGGAAAAAAAGATGGAGGTCCTCAATGCTAGAAGTACGAAAAATATGGTTTAAAATGCCACAAAATTGAGATGTTAGGGTAGCGTAGAGAAAGTTGATACGAAAGAAGGGAGGGGGTAGGGGGGGGGGGGAAGTGGGATAACTCGGGGAGATTTGCACTTTGACTCCAGCAAAGGCGAAGATATACGCAAGTTTCCAAGCAAATCAGAGATCAAAGCTTTCAGCGGTCCTGACAGAGGAAGCTCAAGAGTATTCTTTGAGATGTAGTCTAAAGGTAAACGAAAACTAGCAAAATATAGCGCAAACACTTTGATATTGCCAAATTTACATATTGATAAACTTAGGGACATTCAGACATTTTTAATCCCCCCTGATCTCAAAGGGACCGGAGACGTTTGCGCACGGTTTTTCGAAAGATATCATTTGGGGGAAAATAAGTAATAGAAGAGCTGAAAGTGGGTTGAAAGGTTGAGATTACTCTCGCTGGGAATGCATAAATTTTGATAAAAATCTTTCTGAAAACCTCAAGAATATGATTAGTGTGGCACATTTTGAAGAAATAAGGAACTAGGAAAACGTGGAGATTTTTTGAAGTAAACTTTTCGGAAAGAAAGCAAAATATGCTTACGCTGATAAGTCTCCAGTCAGGGGGGGGGGATTGAAAACAGGCAGGGGAAGGGGGGTTGCAGCGCAGTGTGAGCTTTCAATTTCTTCCAAAAAGTTTTCCAGATGACTTAGATGGCATACTTTTAGTCCAAGTTGCGCAATCTCAGCAGATTTGGCTATTTTAGACCCAGCAAACTAATGTTTTGCAAAAGCTGTGAATTTTCCACATGCCAAGTGGAGATAAGAAAAGCTCTGCTGTATATTTCATTCACATCGACATGTAAAACCTATATTTTACTTACTTCTCGTTTTCGCTATTAGCAGATGTTTGCAGACACCCACTTTTTGACTAACCATAAGAAGGGGCAATTGCCAAACTTCCACGCACATCCCACTTCACACATGACCAGACCGAAGTGCCGCGAAGCGGCACTTCCGTCTGGTAACAAATAAAAGAGCAGTTAGATTACTCGTTTCTCAAGCTTTCGAATCATACATGGAAGTTCGAAAAAGACTTATTTGATTTACAAAGATAATTAACAGAATTGGCTGATATTGTAGCTAGATGAAACTACTCGTATCTCGCTTCACAGAAAAGCTAGGAAAAAAGAAACGGTCTAAGTGATTCCTTGTTCTTAGCTATTGAACGGTATACAAAGTGTTAATGCACAAAGCTTTCCCAATCCGAAAAAGTCTTGCACCTCCGACCCATAGAAAGCAAGAGCGGGGTGGAGTAAGCTAATAGTAATTATCTCCACTCATTTTTGAAAAGTTACGAGTTTTTTTACCCAACAACCTATATACTTTCAGAAAGCTCACGAAACAGGGAGTCGACGTAGACCGTTTTTCTCTATCTCATCTTTACTGAAAGATACATGGCATTTTAGCTAAAAACATGTGTGTTTTTAAGAAGAAATTTCTATACAAAGAGTGATTCAAAGTGCCTAGTTGTCTAACCCTATTATAGAACACCAGTGGTAGCCTTAGGCGACCTTCACCAGTAAACGTAGACCTCTCTTTTTATCCAGCTTTCCTCTTTCTTTACAAATGGAGCTCAAAGTGATTGGATAAAATCAGCTGATGCTGGAGCTGGATATGATTTCTTATATCTGAATTCACAGGAGAGCTGAAAAAAAAAGATGGCCTACGTCGATTGTATCATCTGTATGTTATGTTGTTATCACCTGTCTGTTATGTTTGATTATCTGTATGTTCCAAGCTTTCGAATGGTATGGCGACCGATTAAACATAAAGCTTTCCTAAGGCTGCGTTCATACTGATCCCGAAGTTTGGGAACAGATCCACCACAGCGCTCGAGCTGCGCGCTGTGCTCAAACTGTTCCCGAACTTCGGGATTAGTATGAACGCAGCCTAAGTCAAAAAAGTCTCTGTTGGATGACCTTCCAAAGCCCAACCTTGAGGAAATCTTTATATTAGGTCGTCCCGAAAGTTTTATCGGTTTTTTCAAACCGTTATAAAACCACGCACAATAAAGACCTGAAGATGAAATTGAGTTAGAGAAACAATGAGTTTCAATATGCATTCGATGCGGCTTTTTCTTCTCATTCTTGTGGTTACATTTCCAAGCAACACTCATGTATGCTTTTTCTGCTGATTGTTACATTTCTGCACCCGTCATTTTTATCTGCTCCATGTTTGGCTAATTTTCGAAAATTCTATTCCAAAGTTCCGGAGGTGGTAAAATATGGCACAAATAAAACAATTCTCGGACTACAAGGTGTCTAATCTAAAATAAGCACAACGTAGCCAAAGATTTGCTCTACATAACAGCTACAGTCGAACCATCTCGTATGATCATGTGTGTCATTGCACACACTGTCCACCTTTGGCGTTCCAGCCTGGATTCCTGAAGGGACAACCCTTCAGATGAGTGTTTTCGATGTGTTCTCAGTTTTTTGCTTCTTTTTAGATACTAATCACCTCAAAGAGATGGAAGCGATAACAATGGTCAGTCTCTTGCGTTTTTGCATGCAAATCCAGGATAGGACACCAAAGATGGACCGTGTGTCCAACGCACACATGATCATATGAAATGATTCGACTGTACCAGCGCTCTTCAGGATGAAAAATTTCAAACAAGAAAGATTTGATATTCCACGTTCGACTATTTCTGAATCTTGGCATAGTGTCAATTACGATATATGATGTTAAGCTTTCCAAGATTGATAGTTCCTTCCTTTATTGCCAGTAACAGTTAACAATCAGTACGGTCTACGTTTCGGCGAAGATCGCCTTCTTCAAGACCTTCAACAATACTGTGTAGGGTACGCCCACCACTCTGACAACGTGTCAGACCACTACTCGCCGTTTAGTGTGATGGAATTAACTATCAATCTTGGAAATAAAAAATTAATAAAAAAAATTAACTATCAATCTTGGAAAGCTTAACATCATATATCGTAATTAAGAAAGATATGGTTTTAATGCTGAACTGCTTAAATAAGCCATGGCGATAACATTGCAAAGACAGGGTAGATCAGAGAGCAAATGTAGCTAAAAGACGGAGGATAAAAATCGAACTCAAATGACACCTAGATCGTCCATGGATTGGTGTTTTTTGGGTTTTACTGAGTGATGAAAAAAACGACAAAACTTTCGGGACAACCTAATATTACAATTCTGTACCACCTATTTTCCTTCTTTTCACTCCCGCTCTCTTTGGATGTATAAGCTTGCATCAGTATTCATCTCAAGCCCAGTTACTCCCTTCACTATTTTAGGTCAGAAATAGCCAAAACCCCCTTCGCCTGGAGGGGGTTTTGGCTATTGGCTATTCGCACCTATGCTTCCATCCAAAATTTTACCTCCCATGTTTTCGCCACTATGGAGCTTTTCCGTAACTTTCATTGTAGTCATGGAGTCAAAATTGTCAGAAACCCCAAGTACACCCAATACCTGGAAGGTTTGTATTAAAAGCGCGGACGAGTTTCGGACTGCTCGCCCCGCTGGCATACCAGCGGGAATGAGCAGCACCTGCATGGGTGCAGTTGCAGCAGTGCGCAGCTTCTTTCCCTACCATGTCAATACGTATTGGAAGGCAGTCCCTGGCTGGCGAAGCTTGATAGGATCTGGGCGTGGCTTGAGCACTTTCTGTTCCAGGCCCATTGATACCATTTAGAGAAACATTAGAAGATCAAAACAACGCAGATGCCCTCTTCTGGAGCCCACATTCAGGATCGGCACCAATCGGAGGGGATTAGATTCAGTCTAGGTGTTGCTTTTAGAGGCACCGTCCACCCAGACTCTCGAAATCCCGTTTTTGTCGTTTCAGGGCCTTCTCATGTCTCTGATTCCTATTATGAAGTCGAGAATCCGCGAAAACCCCGGAAATCCACGTTTCGCCCCCAAAAGCCGAACCCCCAAAAGGTTCTCCAGAATGGTGATTGGTTGAGCGCACACGGATGGGCGGACATGGATGGGGAGGGCGGTGCCGTCTGAGGGTCCTCGTGCATCTCCGTTATTCCGGAGCCGTTTTCTCGCTTCCGATGCTCCGCGACTTGGGCATTGGCTTGATAGGGGACTGCGAAAAGCTCAAGATCCTCAACTTAGGGTGGACGGCGCCTTCAAGACCTTTCCTGGAAGTCGACTTATGAGTTTCGTGACAGACAGACATTAATACACACAAACAAAAACATGTAAACAACCTGTGGGAAAGTGCCTCAGTATTATGCATCTGATATTCGTAAACGTAAAACTATCATACGATCCTACCTAACCTAGCAAAAACAATTGTAGAGGCATGCAGTAAGGAGCAGGAGTGCAAGGTACCTGGCACATGACATATATGCAATAAGGTGCAGTAAGAATGCTTTGAAGGCAGTGTCTGGACAAGATGGGGGTTTTGGGCAGTGCCACGCGAGACTAGGCCCCTTCGGACGCGCCACTGGACAAGTGCGAGGTCATAGCGTCTAACCACAACCAAGAAATATGGTCGGAAAGCTGAGGAACTTACGCCCCCTTTCCACCTGCTTGAATTCCTGCTTTGCGGCAGAGTGCGCAAGCTGCACAGTTGAAGTTGTAGGGTCACACAGCCACTCTGCGTCTCAGCCTTGGCGAGAACAGTCTTATTTCAAATTCTAAGGCTTTAAAAACGCATGTTTTCGCCGATTTCATGCTTTCTGATGTGGTTCGGATTCAGCGTTGCGAGTAATTCTGAAAAGTGAACTTTCGAGAAATCGAGATTTTGCCCGGACACTGATTCTAAGTTGGTTAGCTCAATGAGAAACTTTCTAAAGGGGCATTGCCCAAAAGTTCGCTACGTGTGCACCTTATACAAGGTGCGACGTGTACGCAGAAAATGGGTATATAGCACTCAACACAAATGGAAGATCAAAGGCAGTGGCTCTTCAGAATGAGACCCGTGGTAAAACAACGTGACAGAAGAAATTCCCATAATGAAACCTATTGGCCAAGTTCGATCTCCAGGGTCAAGCAAGGGGTGTGGCACACGATCGCTGGTTACGACCCCCCCTGATTGCTGTGTTAATAAGACCCCCCCCCCTGGACTATACCCTTAAGATAGCATTACTTGGAGGCCCTGTCAAACATAATGGGCAACATATCCATAATGAGCATGTCAAATAACCCCTGTAGACAAAGTGTGAGCGAATTTCGAAGATTCAAGATACTAGGCTACCTAAGTGAAATGGTCAAATTCCAACATGCTTAACTTTGTTTCAAAGGTGAATTAGCTATCCGTTTTTGCACTCAAGACAAAGGACTACTCCTTCTTTGTCCACCTCAGGAATTCCGCTTCAGAAGACTTCCAAACTGTGGAATTAGAAGCCAACCAAAATCTCGTTTTTCCCGTTTTTCGCTTTTGATCGCTGTGCTTTCACCAAATATTACTCAGAGCTAAGAAGACGAATCAGGCTCCAAACAATCCTATGAAATCTACAAGGTTTAGGCTATCGATTCATATAAATACTGTCCGCTAATGGGGTGCGGCACACCCCCTTAAAAGCTGCGGCGGCCGGGAATGTGGGAAAAACGAGATTTTGGTTGGCTTCTAATTCCACAGTTTGGAGGTCTTCTGAAGCGGGATTCCTGAGGTGGACAAAGAAGGAGTAGTCCTTTGTCTTGAGTGCAAAAACGGATAGCTAGTTCACCTTTCCCACATTCCCGGCCGCCGCAGCTTTTAAGGGGGTGTGCCGCACCCCATTAACTATATCAAAAAAACAATTTTAGCGGACAGTATTTATATGAATCGATAGCCTAAACCTTGTAGATTTCATAGGATTGTTTGGAGCCTGATTCGTCTTCTTAGCTCTGAGTAATATTTGGTGAAAGCACAGCGATCAAAAGCGAAAAGTGGGAGAAACGAGATTTTGGTTGGCTTCTAATTCCACAGTTTGGAGGTCTTCTGAAGCGGGATTCCTGAGGTGGACAAAGAAGGAATAGTCCTTTGTCTTGAGTGCAAAAACGGATAGCTAATTTACCTTTGAAACAAAGTTAACCATGTTGGAATTTGACCATTTCACTTAGGTAGCCTAGTATCTTGAATCTTCAGAATTCGCTCACACTTTGTCTACAGGGGTTAATTGACATGCTGATTATGGATAGGATACGATTATTATGTTATCACTATTATCAGATTACCCAACTACGACCCCCCCCCCCCTTTTTTGACTCCTCAATATGACCCCCCAGGTGTGGCGTGCCGCACCCCACGCTTGACCCTGTCGATCTCTCTTGCCACTTCTAACCCCCAAGATCCAAGGCGAAAAGCATTGTTTCCATCTCAGCTTACAGCTCCCACCTCCAACTACGCCCATCTTGTGATTTCCATTCTGCGTCAGAGTGCTCATGCCGCAATGCTATAAGCATAAGGGTCATGTAACGACTGTCCGTCTCCGCCATGGGTGGCTTTGAGTGCACTCCTCCGTGTTGAAATTGATGGCTTCGGAAAATCGTCCTAGCCAATTTCGTGCTTTCTAAGGTGGCTATTCGTAATCAGCACAGCGGATTACCCCAATAAGCAAGGAACAGATGTTTTTAGAATTTGTCGAACTGCCTTTGAAAACAGTGTTCGGGGAAAAAGTCGGTGTTAAGATTTTGTGCTTACTCGGGCCTATTCGCTATGCTGAATCCGAAAACTGCACTGGAGAGCGTGAAAACGGCTCTTATGCATGAGAGAAATTAGCCGATTTCAAGTCACGCGTTCGCAAATGGCCGATGGCCATGTCAGGGCAGCTAGCAATCGAGTAGATCGCTCCGGAAGCTTGAAGCATGAATTTACAATGGGAAAGACCACCTGCTAAATCTCTTCTCGCGTTAGTGCCCTTTTTCGCCGTTTTCGTGCTCTTCAGTGTGAATTTTCGGATTCAGCATAGCGAATAGGTCCGAATAAGCAAAAATTTTGAAATCGACTTTTTGCCCAGACGCTATCTTCAAGCACAAATTCAGAAACAGGCAAAAACCCTCTACAGTGAATTGCGGGGCCAGCCGATAACCAAGTTAGTGCTTCTATCCTCCCAAATTATCTGGTACCAATTTACCGTCACCGGAGGGTAGAGGGCTTGGTTGCCCCAAGGGCGGGATCGAACCTGCGTCCGACCTGGTCATAACGCCACCTCAAACCGCTGCGCCACTCGTCCCCGATAGTTTGATGCTTTAGATAAACTGTAATGTTCGATAAGTTTGAAATTTCAGGAATAGATTAAATATCATACATGCTATGTGTTTAAACGGCACTTATTTGCGGAGATTATCAAGTGTGCGACTATCCACACCAAGCATAACAGCAAAAAAGGATTCATGCACTTTCAAAAAACACCCTATTCCATAAACTTCGAAAACTTGCTGGACAAATAACGAGTGCAGATTACCGCTCAACGCAATCGCAGCACAAAGGGCACTATTACAAAAGAGATTAAAGCCTATCACATGATTTCACAAAAGCTGACACATAGCCGATATCTGAGCCAAATTGTTCATGTTTGTCTCACAAAAGAATGGGCATGTGGTTGCTGTTGCAGAAGCATGAATCTGAAACCCATCAATAAATGGTACGAGTACTTCTTTGCCTACAGTGCCCCTATGCCCAGAAAATTCTGACAGAGAACATATTCTGATGGAGTGTGATTGTGAATGTGAACCACACATTAGGTTGTCCCAAATGTATTTTCGCACTTGTTTGCGGCCACTTCGCAGGACAAAGATTTGTAGATCTTAATACCATTCGATGCAATTTTCATTCTATATCAAAAATGATTATGCATTTAGTAATATAATGAAATAACTACTAAAAAACTAGTAAAATCTGATGCGCATGCTTTTTGCCAAGGTCAAGTTTCGCTATTTTATTGAATTTTTGACCAATCCTCCAAAGAGTCCAAGTGACGGATGGATAGTGCAATCTCTTTAGGACGCAGAACACTTTTTTCTCTTTCGTAGCTTGCGTTTAAAAGTCTTCAAATCATTTTTTTCATTCTATCAAATTCATGTTTGGACATCTCAAAGGTCGTAGAATAACGACCGGCGCGCAGCTCGGGTGTCATTCGATGCAATTTTTTCACCTCTCTTCAACAGGTGCTTTCTGTTTCCGAATGTAAAGTACTTGGTGAAAAAAATCAACAAAGTTCTTGTCTCCAGACGCAATATAGCCTGTGCTCGGAAACTCAAGATTTGATATTTCGAATCCGTGAACGCTCATTTGCACTGTAAAACTGATGTTTAGTTATATGACGCGCATGCGTTTGGGATAGGCTTATCAAGATTCGATAGACTTATCGAAATTCGATGGTTTTGTTCGACAAAATCATAAAAAAATGTTGGTTTATTATGAATAAGAAAAATAATTGTTCTGTATCCATTTGTTAGTTGGACGCGGGGGGGGGGGGGGTTGGTTCAAAAATTTGAAAATAGCGAAACTTGACCTTGGTAGTAAGCATGGGTTTCAGATTTTGGTGATTGTCTAGGAGTTCTTTGTACCTTTGTAATAAAAACATAACCACTTGATTGATAATGAAAAAGTGCTTCGAATGTTACCGAATTCTTGAATAAACATTTCCTCTGCGAATTGTATCAGTTGTTCAAAGAAAGCGAAAAGCTTTCAAAACACCCTAATGCCTTTCTTCCTACTATCTACAAGAAAATCATTTGTGGCACTTGCATGAAAGTACTGCCCTTATTGAAAAAGTATCTTTGTTATAGTCCATATGCGAGTATCTTGTCATCGACTACTCTCGGTTTCTGAGGCAGTCAAGAACACGTACAGAAGTAAAATAGCTTTTGCGACGTGAGCCCCTATGAATGACCATCGGCTTCAAACTATTGAACGAGTACAGTGGCGATCAATGGTTGTCATAGTGCAGAGCAAGTTGTTCTCTTTGCCGATTCCAACTGCAGTCGTTCGGCGACAAGCTACGGCATAATAAAGGAGGTTAGTAAATCCGAGTCTGATCATTCATAAACCACAATCGCAACACCATTCTTTCGTTATATGTTATGTTCATAGTAGCGAGAATGTCAAACGATTCGAATAACTTTCGTGCCCTAACCACATCACGGCTTTTCGCCCATCCTCGCAGCATGCAAACCTAGTTTTCCTTATCAAGTCCGTCAACGTCAATAATCGAGAAAACTGTAGATAGCTGCTTTTACTCTGATACCCTGGTTTGTTTAGCCCTGCTTCCTTTATTTTCTACTTTAATACCTTACCTCTTTTATTGTGCGGGGGAGAGCTTTTATGGCTAAAAGTATTGAGTTGAGACCCAAGCTTGCTGCATAATCTCTGTAAACTCGCTACAATCAATTCCCATTTTCGATGTGTTTTTTGTGACACATCCCCAGTGAAGAAATTTGTGCACATTTTGGCGGTGCTTAGAGCAGTAATTACTTTTGGCATATGGCAGCAACGCAAGCTTGTAAAGAAAACACTCAAATTGTACTTTATAACTTGTTAATTGAAATTGCTAAATTACGCTTGAGTGTGAATTTATTTTTGATCGGTTTCAAAACTAGCTTTTCATCAAAAAAAAATCGTGATGATCGAATTTCTCGACGAATAGTTATGTTTTTTTTTAATTTTTTCATTCAAGTTTTTGATTTCGCTTCCGGTTTATTCTCTAAATGTATTAGGAAGTGCTACATTGCACAAAGCAGCTTATATACGCGTCTCAGTTTCGCTTTCTGCTCTCATTTCGTTTTCGTTGTATTTTTTGCAAGAACTTATATAGCTATCTGGTATTCCATCAGATGTCGGCTACGAAGTGAGTGTGAAGACTGTACACAAACTTCATTGTGACTGACATCTTCCCTGGACTCAACTTGAGAAGTCCATGAGCATGTGTGAATTTTATTTTTGTGTACAGGCTGCAATAGCGTGCTGAAATCACTCCTTATCATTTCCGATATCTTGCAAAGTGAGGACCTGTTTCAATATAACGGTTTTTCCGCTTCTAGATCCGTCGGCCTCGGAGTACTTTTTCTTTCATTATCTTGTAAACCTTCCAGAGTGAATTTCTTATGGAAAAGTATGCTACTAGCTGAGGGAACTATTCCCAATTAGCACGCATGGTAGTTTCTAAACAGATTTCAACTTTGAATTTCCTTTGTTTACTCCTTTGGGTAGAGGCGGATGGGAGAGAGAGAGAGAGAGAGAGAGAGAGAGAGAGAGAGAGAGAGAGAGAACAGGTTCCATCATAGGTTGAAATGTTTCTAATTCTTCCACTCTCACTCTTGACACAAGATGCTTGTAAATTACGACAGTGATATGCAGTGAAAGTGAAAAGTGCATGTTATAACCTATTCCTCTTTATTCATTCGGACAGTAGCTAACATGGCAGAGTGTAGGGTAGTGGCGGTGGGGAAGAGATATTGAATGACCCAGGTGCGGTCCATTATTTTCTCAGAAGTCTCCTGCAACTTGGTTTTTAACTATTGAAATTACACTCGAATACATTTCAAATCCTTCTGTATTTTAAACATTTCAGCCATTTTTCTTGAGATATGAATAAGTTTCTGCAGCTCGTCACAAATGCCCAAGTATTATATCGGTAATACGCTTATACTACAGTGACGAATCTGATGAACCAGATACTACCTCATTACTCAATTTTTCTTTCAGAACAATTCGTAAAACTTCGAGGTCAGTTAGATGTCCGCTTCATTTCTTCTATCTCGGTTCAGCCAGTTGCAGTATAGCCGCAAAGCATAAGACCTAGAGCTAGCTGAACGCTGCCTCCACCAAATCGACCTCAAGATTTAGACTCGTCGGCGATCAAAAACAAAATGCAGAGAAAAAAACTCCATCGTCCCAGCAGGAGCATGTGCAGATCAGTTTTCCATGCGTGATAGACCTATGCAAGCACTGCTGAAAGCGACATCTGTGCCCTTTAGAACACATCCACACCTGTATGAGAGTCGTCGCAGCGAACTAACGGTCCCTACTCGGACAATAGGTGGGCGCACATTGAAAAACAGGCGACTAATTTTTTTAATCCACTAGCAGATTGCTCTGCTAGCGGAGTGCAAGAAGTCGACAACGCGCTTTCGGCACTTGCCTACTCCCGGCGATTGTCTGAATAGTCAAAAGACAAGGCGTAAAAATTGACGACGTGAAAAAAGGCGCAGTAAAGCAGGTTCAGAAGCGCTAATATTCTAACGAATATGCGGCAGGGTCCTCATCCAAGCATAGCTCGTTTGTGACTGCAAAATGCAGACAAGTGCAGACAAGTCATTTGCACAATTTTATAACCCATATAAGTAACTTTCAAAAATTTTG
Organism: Cylicocyclus nassatus; assembly: GCA_958299035.1. NCBI lineage: Eukaryota > Metazoa > Nematoda > Chromadorea > Rhabditida > Strongylidae > Cylicocyclus > Cylicocyclus nassatus. The sequence goes on from CATQJL010000001.1 coordinate 52,024,183, forward strand.
CAACCCGTTCTCGGGGGGGGGGGCGCGCGCCCCCCCCCCCCGAGAACGGGTTGCGAAATTTTCGAAAGTTACCTATATGGGTTATAAAAATGTGCAAACGACTTGTTTATTTTTGTAAATAATTAAAATATTTTTTAAAATTTTTTAAAAATTCAAATTACCCTTATAAAAAAAATTTTTCGGGGGCGTGGCTGACGCCACGCCCCCTTTTCCCAGATTTTAGGGGTTGGGGACCCACAAAAATTTTGAGAAGCGCCCCAAAAAAATTTTCGGAGTGCGTGGCTGACGCCACGCACCTTCATTAGAAAAATTTTTTTGTCGCGCCCCCCCGAGCCGAAATCCTGGGTACGCCACTGATACATACATACATACAGACAAACAGACATTCAGCTTTATATATAAGATTAGCTTAAAAGCGGGGCAAAAACTCGATTTCTAGAAAATCCACTTGCCGGGCTTATCCGCAACGCTGAATCCGAAACGAACGCTGAATAAGTGAGTCAAGTTTGTGCTGATCGAGCTCTTCTTTCAAAGCTATGATTTTGAAAAAATGCCGAAAAATCGATTACTTAAGAATTCTTAAGGAATTGATTTTTCGGCATTTTTTTTCAAAAAATCATAACTTATGAAGGAAGAGCTCGATCAGCACAAACTTGACTCACTTTGTGATAAATTATAAGAAAACTTAGGATGATGGCTGTTCTGGATTTTATCGCACAGTTTCTAGATTTTTAGAATTTTTGCTTAAAAATTCCGAATTTCGGATGATCTCGTTCTTTCATTTTTATCTCTGCAACCTGAGCATGTTGGAAAGTCTTCGGGGACTTTTGGAAACTACTTGCTTTGCGCTTTCCGACAAAATTTGATTTGCGCAAAACCGTTGTGAGGGAAAGAAGTTATGATTTTTTGAAAATGGTGCGACGGAACTTTTGGTTCAACCTAATACATTTTTGGGTACTACTATGTGTCTACTAATAAAGACCAAGCTGGAAGTCCGTAGCAAATTTTCTGGAAGGAGATCCGATTTTGGGGGTAGCAATTCTGATTTTTGGCTCAAATTTCACCTGGTTTACTACTCAGGTGGATTGATGGTCTTTTTGTAGAGCTTGCTCCGCTCTATCGAACGGTGCCTTGAAGGCAGCGCCCAGGCAAGCCTGGACACAGTGATTTCAGGTGGATAGTAATTTTGGGGCCCGAACTAAGCCACTGCCCAACCGGCAGCGCAGGTAGTGCTTTAACGGCTGAGATACTCCCCTCGAAACTGGACCCCGCGATCGTACTTCGCATGGATTCATGGCGCAAAGCGTGGATCCTGGCGCGAATCTGCCATGAATTCATGCGAATACGATCGCGGGGTCCAGTTTCGAGGGAAATATCCCAGCCGTTAGAGCACTACCTGCGCTGCCGCTTGGGCAGTGCCTTAGTTAGGCCCTAAAAGTACTTTCCATGTAAAAACTCCATAGGTCCAGATCTGCCTGAACGCTGCCTTTGAAGGCAATGTCCGGGCAAAAACTCAATTTTGAGATATTATGCTCAAACGGGCCTATTGGCCATGCGCAATCCGAAAATCCACACTGGAAAGCGCGAAAACGGCAAAAAAGGGCTCTAGCGGAGGAGGGGCACAGCAGGTGGGCGGGGTTCTCCCCACTGTGAGGTCACGCTCACAGCTTCCGGAGCGGTCTTCTCGATTCCGCTGGCCGTCCCAACATCGCTACCAGCTAAGCGCGGATGATTTACTTGAAATCGGAAGCGAGAAGATCCTGCGGTAGCTGGGAGCGTGAATTCACAGAGGAGAAGACCCCACCCACCTGCCGATTTCCCTCCTGCGTTAGAGCCGTTTTTCGCCGTTTTCGCGCTCTCCAATGTGCATTTTCGGGCTCAGCGTAGCGAATAGGCCCGAATAAGCACAAAATCTCAAAATCGAGTTTTTGCCCGGACACTGCCTTTAGAATGTTGGGTACCGCAGCGACTCTTCGTTTCTGCCTTGGTGGGGACCGTCGAATTTCAAATTGTGCAGCTTTGGAAAACGTATGTTCTCGCCGTTTTTGCGCTCTAATGTGGATTTTCGGATTCAGCGTTGCGGATAAGCCCGGCAAGTGGATTTTCTAGAAATCGAGTTTTTGCCCCGCTTTTAAGCTAATCTTATATATAAAGCTGAATGTCTGTTTGTCTGTATGTATGTATGTATCAGTGGCGTACCCAGGATTTCGGCTCGGGGGGGGGGGGGGGGCGCGACAAAAAAATTTTTCTAATGAAGGTGCGTGGCATTAGCCACGCACTCCGAAAAATTTTTTGGGGCGCTTCTCAAAATTTTTGTGGGTCCCCAACCCCTAAAATCTGGGAAAAGGGGGCGTGGCGTCAGCCACGCCCCCGAAAAAAATTTTTTTATAAGGCTAATTTGAATTTTTAAAAAATTTTAAAAAATATTTTAATTATTTACAAAAATAAACAAGTCGTTTGCACATTTTTATAACCCATATAGGTAACTTTCGAAAATTTCGCGACCCATTCTCGGGGGGGGGGGCGCGCGCCCCCCCCCTCGGTACGCCACTGATACATACATACATACCAGTGGCGTACCGAGGGGGGGGGGGCGCGCGCCCCCCCCCCGAGAATGGGTCGCGAAATTTTTGAAAGTTACTTATATGGGTTATAAAATTGTGCAAATGACTTGTCTGCACTTGTAAATAATTAAAATAATTCTTAAAATTTTTTAAAAATTCATTTTAGCTTTATAAAAAAAATTTTTCGGGGGCGTGGCTGACGCCATGCCCGCCTTTTTCCAGATTTTAGGGGTTGGGGACCCGCAAAAATTTTGAGAAGCACCCCAAAAAATTTTTCGGAGTGTTTGTCGCCCCCCCCCCCCCCCGAGCCGAAATCCTGGGTACGCCACTGGTATGTATGTATGTCTGTCTGTCTGTACGTATGTTCCGAATAGAAAATTCCATTTCTGAACCGATCGGGACCAAACTTGGCACGCATACACTTCGGGCCCCGGTGGGTGTCATAGGCTACTTTTCGTCATCGATCGATATCGATTTTATCGATTTTTTGCAAAATTTGAGCTACGGGGCTGGGAGTTGGCACACCCCCCTGCCAAATTCCAGCCCCCTAGCTCAAATTTTGCAAAAAATGGATAAAATCGACATCGATCGATAACGAAAAGTGGACTGTGACCAGGGCCCAGCACCGATGGTTTGGGGTCAAACTGGACTTCGTTTTTGGAGTTAGAAGCAACAACGGGGACATCGTTTTTATGAGGTCCTGAAGGAAGCGCCAAAAAAAAAAACACGACGAACATGTCAGTTTTCACGAGTTGAACGTGTTCTTTCGCAAGCGCGCGGATTTCAAATGCAAGACTCAAACAAACGAATGGCTTGTTTACAGCGCACAAACAATCACATGGCTCCGAATTTGGGCTATGCGTATACAATATTACTCCAAACTATGTTATGTAAAAAATTCTCAAAACTTATGTGTCCTAATATCCGTTCTCGAATTTGTTGGTTTCTAGACCAACTACCAAACCAACTGGGTTGGTTCGGAGCATAAATATCGGAGAGTTCACATAAGTTTTAGACCTTTTTGATTTGGACGATTAGAACGGTCAAAAATCTTATATATAAAGCTGAATGTCTGTCTGTATGTATGTATGTCTGTCTGTATGTCTGTACGTATGTGCGGAATAGAAATTTTTATTTCTGAACCGATTCGGACCAAACTTGGCACACATATACTTCGGGGCAGGGAGCGTGTCATAGGCTACTTTTCGTTATCGATCGATATCGATTTTATCGATTTTTTGCAAAATTTGAGCTACGGGGCTGGGAGTTGGCACAGGGGGGTAATCGAGCATGCTGATTACGAATATAATAATGACAGGGCCGGGCGGAGCCGGGTTTGCCAGCTAGTCTATCATATAGTGAAGAGAGCGGATCAAACCGTTGCCTCTCCCCTTTTTTGAATCAAAAGTAGTATCATTCTACGCGTTAATAGATATCGCGCTCCAATCACTTGCGGTCTCCTTTGAAATATGTGGCGAAAAATGCATCGCAGGATTGCTGAGGCTACAGATTTGGTTGGCCTCGGAGATTTTCGACATTCCCAGCATCAAAATGGTACTATACCCAATGGCAGAGCCTTTAATCGACTCGAAATGTTTTCTTTTTGCTTTTTTGTTATATTACATGCCTCAAAATGCGCTTTTTTCGCTTTTTTGTTGCTATTTTGGTTAAATTATGGTTTCCCTACTGATTTTCACGTCGAGAGGGACTTTGTAAATTTTCGCGAAGTCATGGGGGACTTCGTTTCCTAAAACCTCCAAACCAACGCGTGCCGGGCCCTGACTGTGACACCCGCCGGGGCCCGAAGTGTATATGTGCCAAGTTTGGTCCGGATCGGTTAAGAAATGGAATTTTCTATTCGGAACATACGGCGGAGCCGGGTAAGCCAGCTAGTAAACGATATAACAGTCTTTCGATCACAACCTTCAGCTCACAATTCTAATGTCTGATCTGTTAGCAAATGGGAAAGCAAGGAGATGAGGGATGCGCTGGTGCTTCTATTGTCCGAAGTATGGAAACATATCCAAAGCTACTGCATGACGAACGCGCAGGATATTAGTTGCGGGCGAGAACGCGACGCGTGCGCATCTCATAGTACTTATAGTCTGCCGCATGACGAAGGCGCAACACCTTTGGGCGCGAACGTGGCTTTATTAGCCACATAGCGCAGAAGGCACAGGATCTACAACGGTAAGGATACGCGCGCGCGGCGTTCGCGCCCGCTCAACTAGTACTGCTACTACGCCTTCGTCACGCAGTAGCCTTTAAATCTACACATGGCTGCGCGAAGCGCGCCCCACGACCCACTGCAAAATAGCCGGCGCGCACGGTTTATGCTTGCGGAGCGCGTTAAACACTGTGAACTGCCTACAAAACAACTTGCCTGCCCCTGCTTACATTTCTTGCTATGTAGCAAAAGATTCTTTTTGTTGGAGTAGTTGATAGCAGTGTAAATAATGGTTTTTTGCATAGATGAGAGACTGTGAAGAAAGTATTGATGTTTCTCGATCCATGCCACAATTCGTGCGTGACGTATATCAAAGAATTTCTTGATGATGCTGGAGTAATGTGATTAGAGAACAACTAATGCTTGTTTGTAGTCAAAGCTTTTGCTTCTTTAAATGGGTAGGCAGAAATATTTTGAAGTATTTTACTGGTCCATTCTATAGAATAATAGACAGTAACACAGATGTCTTTTATTCTGCCATGGTTCATACTTAAATACTGTATTAAGGTGCGAATGTGCATCTCAAACAAATATCGTGCATCCACCACAATTGTTAGCCTATGAACTATCAACGTGGGTGCCTTTCGATCGTGCTAACATCTTAACTCTAGCAAATTCAAAGCGCTCATCCGAAGTTGACATGTTGAAATGATCGGAAGACAGCCACGTTGGTTGTTCATACGGGAACAATTCTGGGGGTAGTCTTGCACATCTGACTTTCAAAGAATCGCTGTTCAACATTGATGCTTGTCTTGCAATGTGTAGGGATGAATTTGTGGTGGAGTTATCGTCTAACAGAATGCGTAGGTTTTTTCACAGCATTTGTTCAAGATATAGCAGTGCATGCATTTTTACAATTGGATGTTGCTATCGAAGGTGCTTACGAACAACTGATCGAATAATATTCAGAAATCGCTCCTGGATATATCCCGCGTACCTGTTCATAACATCCAGGTTGTAAGCATGCAATGCTATGCTCTGTATCATGTAGTTTTGTTTGATAACTCCCTAACATGACCAACCACTCAGGCCTATTCTTACTTCTTAGGAGACGCAAATAGCTGTTGAATATCTATATACTCATGAAAAACAGGCACGAATCCAAAATCTCCCGAAACAGACTCGAACTCAGGTCAATCCTTCTATATAAAGCTGAATGTGTGTCTGTATGTCTGTATGTCTATATGTCTGCACGTATGTGGGAAATAGAAATTTTTATTTCTGAACCGATCTGGACCAAACTTGGCACACATATACTTCGGGGCAGGGAGCGTGTCATAGGCTACTTTTCGTCGATCGATACCGATTTTATTGATTTTTATCGATTTTTTTGCAGAGTTCAACTACGGGGCTGGGAGTTGGCATAGGGAGGTAGATGGGCATGGCAATTCCGAATACTATAATAGTTCTCAGAATTACCGATTACTTCTATAGATTTTATCGATTCTTTGCAAAGTTTGAGCTACGGGCTGGGAGTTGGCAAAGGGGGGGGGGGGTAAGAAGGCACGATGATTTCGAAAACAACACAGGGAACGGGAAATGAAGTGTAGAAGGGGCCAGGGAAAGGCTTTGCAGGGATAGGGATGGGAACTTTTTACACGTTCTGACAGGGCCGAGTGGAGCCGTTTAAGCAAGCTAGTAGAACTTTTGAAAATGTTGCAATGCAAGTAAACATCAGTCGTATTCAAAAGCTTCGTGAAATTAAACAAAAGGAGACAATTCCTCTTTTGTTTTCGTTGGAAGCCAACATCTGCACCAAATGGAGCAATAAGATAAAAGTTCTAAGTCTGTACAAATTCAACGAGGGAAGCTAGGTTCACACTGCAACACAGTTTGCTATATGATGAAGGGTAGACTTCAATGATACTGCTTTCTAATTTTCAAATAGATGAACTTTGTTAACTACATAAGGCGATGAACCGTTCTTTCACACTCCAAGAAGAAGGAAATTTTAAAGGACTTATGCTATTGTAAGCTTCCAACTATGTTAAGAAGTTATTTACGTGGAGTTTACCTCACCTAGTCTGGGACACTGGTATGTGGAAGAAACCAAAAAAATGGACAGCGATCATATTACGTTTGTCAAAAGCGTTCGAAGTCCACGTTATCTGGCGCGCCCCAATAGCGAAGATCCTGCGCGAAGGAGAAATTCGCATTGAGGCATGGGGCGCGCTTTGCGCAGCCATGTGTAGACTAGTGAACCAGTAACCTAAAGGTGCTATTTGGAAGAGCGTGCGCTTCGGGACCCACCCTCGGTTTCCCGCTATTTGCAAATTTTTAAATCGATTTGACGATTCTTTATGTATTAGATAGATTAGATTTAAGTACGTGTTGCGCATCACCATTGTAAATCTTGCACCTCATGCACTCTGCGGCTAATTAAGCCGCGTTCGCGCCCAAAGATATTGCGCTTTCGTCATGCAGCAGCCTATACTGGGTGGAGGACTATATGTCGCCGGAAAAGGGCGGTCCCCTCGGTCATTTGCGACAAATACGCACCCTTGAACATGCGCGGACATGCGTTCCTGCAGGGAATCCGCGCAGGACTCTTCCAAATTCGGCGACATATAGTCCTCCACCCGCCTATACTTCCGCATGCATTCACTTAAGATGAAGGAGTTATGTAAAGGAAAATCCCCGTGAGAATAAACAAGAAGCGATTGATATGAAGCATGAGTCGCTTAGCCGCAGGTCTGACTACTAGGCGCTTGTGCGCTCGACTGCCATTTTCGCTGCCTGCGCCGCGCGCGAAGCCTCATCCCGTGGGTTCCCACGACCGATGGTGGGTGATACAGCCTATACATATAGGGCTCTGCGTGATCGCGAGAGTTAGTGAGCCATTGCACACGTAGGATGCTACAAGACACCCAACCACTTCAACAATTCCGCACTTTTCAAAATCGTTTTAGGTGATTGGAAGCTAACATCTAATAGCAGAAAAGCGTTTGAAAAAAGAACGTTACTGAGAAAGGGGTAGGGGACAAGCCGATAGGCTTCACCCCGCGAGGACAGCTGGTACAAATTCGTTATGTCGCAGAGTCGGGTGGGGAGCTGCGTGACCTATCGCAGATGTCCGCGCAAACCACCCCTTTTCGGCGACATTCTCAGACAGTCGAGGGGTTAACTCCGGAGCGAAAATGGGAGGGTCCCGGGCTCTGCCCAGCGGGGGGTAGGGGAACGAAAGCCGCCAGCTTCGGTCGCCTGCGCGGACTCCTGGTCCTGGAACGACATGCAACAACGTTGCGAAAGGACCAATTAGCCGCGAAAGGCGGCTCAAACTGGCGGCTTTCGTTCCCCTACCCCCCAGCGGGGGTTTGCCACTCGTGCTCCGGAGCCCTGCCATTTCACCCATTTTGGTGCTCCGGGGCTCCTCCAAATCTGGCGCACCCCCGGAGCAGAGATTTGCGAGCCCCGGGGAGGGATCCCATTCGTCACCGTGACGTCACAAGAAGGCGAATGGGACCCCTCCCCGGGGCTCGCAAATCTCTGCTCCGGGGGTGCGCCAGATTTGGAGGAGCCCCGGAGCACCAAAATGGGTGAAATGGCAGGGCTCCGGAGCACGAAGTAGCAGACCCCCGCCATTTCCCCTCCGGAGGTACCCCTTCGACTGTCTGAGTTAGTCCTCCACACCTGAGAAAGCTCAATGCGCATGCAATGGCCGCAAATTCACCGACACTTGCGACCACACAGAGACTTATACAAGCTGGATTGGGTCCAATGATGTTGCGTAGCATTCTCGAGCACCTGGATGTAAAAGTTCCCTCTTCATGCGCACTCTTTGCGAACGACCTCTACCAAGCGCACATTCCGACGACATCAGCCGAATGAACACCACGGTGGCGTCAGCGTGTGGAGCAAAGAGCGAGGTCGCCTGCCGCGGCCGACGTCGCGAGTGACGCGATCAAGGCCGCGCTCTCGCCGCGCCGCGCTGCCTCCCATGGTCGCGCGCAGCGGCGCCGCCGTTGTCTCGACCGCCCATTGCCTCCGCAGCTCTCACTTGTCGCCGTCTTCGCTTTTTCCACGAATCGTTGCGAATCATCTACGGAGTAGATCACTTGGTCTTTGCATGAGTCTTTGGCACGTACCTTGCGTCAACTGCCATGCTGACCTTCCTTTGCACTTTCCCAAACCGCTTTGGTTTCTGCGCGCTACGTCACGTGGATTCCAATTTATCAATTGCCAATCTCCTGTCGGCGCCTCTATAGTATCCATCCCTATTTCCTTTTGTAGATATCGTCCCTAGGGCTTACTCAAGTGCCTCTCGAGAAATGAGCAGTGGACTGGACAAGCTATACTTCCTTTAGAATTATCTTTCAAGGTCATCGCCTGCGTCTATCCTGTTGATAGCGCATCATCTCTCATCGATTGTCGCACCAGAAACAAATTTAGTTTACAGACATCGTATGATTTAGCCTGATATTTAGTTTTTAGGCAGGAAACTGAGCGGAATACGGAGATTTGTGGGTGTGGTGCCCATAGCGCGGGACACATCATTTTGTAGTTTATTTTGCCGTTTCATCCTGCCATCCGTTTAGAATGGACCCTTCCGATACTCGAAAAAGGTATGTTTGTATGTTTTGATTTATTACAACGCTCTGTGCTTGTGTTTTGCCACGAGAAAGTCTTCTCTCAATATTGATTGCGTTAGGTTTCTATCTGTCGCGTTGTGTTGTACTTTGCCCACTGCGTTTGAGTTTTTTGCTTCACTTTTCTCAGGCCCAATATATCACCAGTCTTTATGGTTCAAAAAAGCGTAATCTCGTATTTTTTGCTCCTTTTCGCTCTCCACGTATCACCCTGTCTCGTTCTCGCTTTCCAATCTACTATCGTTTTTATGGGGGTCCTTGGTTTACTATAGTCAAAGGGCATCTGCTGAAAGCCGTTCTGGGGAACCTAAGAATCTCAACCAAAAATATTCGTAATTATCCCATAGTTATCATCTCAAGACAGCTCATGCTCATGTTATCGACCTCCGTGGTTGTCTCGTAATCTGAGCTCATTAGCATACAACTCTATTATCTGAACTGGTATTCTACTGGTGATTTATAGTGTTGTTTTGCCCCAGTATTGCCATTGTCCATCACCCAGTCAATAAAGAGCGCATTCTGCATTCCCTTACTTAATGGAAAAAGTGTGGGTGCTTTTTTGAATCGATTCGGCACACGTTGTAAACTTCGCAAATAGTCTGGTCAACTTTCGTGACCTAGCATGATGTACTATCAGGTTATGGAATGTCTTTCTCCAGCTGTGAATAAGTATTTTGAGTTTGATCGGTTATTAGACGCAGCAGATTATTTTTTACTGTCGTTGACATATTGAACTTATATCAATATTTGCCTCCGGTTTCCCCTTCGTTTCTTTCCGATGTCTTTCAGTTTTATTCCTTGTGGATGTACCAAATAGCACTTTGAGATGTTGATTTTGGCGAATACCAACTTTTTAGTAACATCTAGCAGTGAAAACAAGAGTCATCGAGTATGTGGGTTTTTCACACTTGTAGTCTGTGCAAGTCCTCATATTTCTATAGATACTAGGTTCCTTTTGATATTTATTTTATGCCAGTATGCATCATTTCTTATCTGTTCTACCCAAAGTGCATGAAATATACCTAGTCGTTAACTATCAATGCCGCATAAACATCATACACCTATAGATTTCTCGATGAGATTGTATCTCAAAGCGCACAGTTGTTGGCTGCTGACTCTATACAAAAACCTTCTCTTGTTTCTCTTTTCTTTATATGTCGGAACGAGTTCTATCGCTCTACCTGCCTTTCAATCCCCTACTGTATTTAGTGGTCTATTGACTGAATGCTTTCCTTTTTGCAATGCTGTCATGTTGAATAACCTTGGTAATTTCACATGAGCAAAATACTCATAGCTGGTTGACCCTCGTACTAAGAGAAAAAGCGCGATACCCCGAATGTATGTGATCACTTTGAAGTGTCGGGCGTCAACGTTCTTATTTTTATATGAAATACTTCTGCCTTGGTTAACAAACAAATTTACTTAGGAATTCAGAATATAGGAGGAGTTATGCTTCTAAATGCCCTGCAATTGGTCTCTATGGCAGGTTATAGTCGCGCGGTCATGTTCTATTCCTCCATGTGAAATCTGCCCGATGTAGAAACTGTAGTGGCTCCAAAAGAATCTATATATAGAGAATTGATGAGAAAGTGTGCATCAGCACACATTTGTGCCATTCCCTTTCAGCATAAGCAAATGGCTATCACCTTGCTTTAACGCTTGACCGGCTAACAGGTGAAATGTGGATTGTGGAAATTGGCTAATGAGGAGAAGAGCATTTGCAGCGACAGTAATACTCTGAGTTTGGAGGTAATGAAGACTGGATGCGACTTCTGTGTTCTGTGGCCATTGTGGATGTGGGCCATCATACATATAGAAGAGAGTATCCTCATTGCAGCTGGGTATTAGCTTCAGCGACTCGAACATTACAAACAAAAGTTTGGTGTCTTCCCTTCGCGTCTAGAAGGACAGGTGTTGTGGATTCCGATGGTAGTAAGAAGAGCACTCTTCCATGCTTTTACAGAGCAGTGTATCAGAAAATGGACCCTTCTCGGATTCTGGTGGGTTGAGGTAGTAGACTTTTCTCCAAGTACACTGTAGCTGAAAAACCACTTACCAGTTTATGCGCTAAGTCCTGACACGCCCATTCAATGGAAGTGGGGGGGGGGACTGGTAGAGTTTTGAAGTTCCTCTACAGGGCATAGCGCCTGAGCTGGGGGTGGGGTAGGGGCTACACTGTACTTGGAGGGTCTACTACCCAAATTTTACCAAGTTCAGAGAAGAGTCCATTCTGCAGATCCACCGCCCTCAAGGGACACATCCGGCAATGTCAATGTACTCGAAGTATAGATTGGTTTAGGAAGTTTCTAACCTACTTTGATCTTCACCTCAAATCATGTCTGCCGTCGACGTAAAAGCACTGTCCACCCACTTGAGAGTAGTGTTGTCTTAATGTTATAGATACGGGACTGGTTAAGTAAATGGCCATATCCCGCTGCAAAAGATGAATTTCGAAGGGGGGAGATCTTTCTAGAATGTGCTTGACATATATGTCCTCCCGCCATTGTTGGGGCTTGAAGGTAATGTCCACCCTAAATCGGGATTTTATTAGGTTCTCCCAAAAGTAAACTCCATTGTCAAAAAGATTGAGCTGCTTTTGTTTTCCTAATAGACTTAGGGTACCATTCGATAGAGCGAAGCAAACCCTACAAAAAGACCACCAAAGATTTATCTAAGTCATAATATGAGTAAAATTTGGAGCCAAAAATCAAATTTTCCAGCTACCCCAATGCATCCTCCCCAAAAAGTCCCTACGGACTTGGTCTTTATACAGTAGACACATAGTAGTACCCGAAAATGTATTTGGTGGGTTTTTTCAGTTTTCAAAATTGAGAAACAAAGATGGTCCGAAAACGCCAAAATGCCACTTGTCGGGTTTTTCATTTAAAATTTGGTATTTCTCGATTATAAGAGCACATGCAAGGATAAAGTCTTCAGATTATTTTTAGTGAGGCTTGTAGTCTACAATGACATATGTGGGAGGAATGTGCCCACTGTATAATGACAAAATTGGAGGTCAGCACAATTTTTTCTTGCAGAAATCCAACTTTCAAGTGTTGAATTTTTTTGATTTTGGTTTCAAACTCTGAATGGAATACAACTTACAGTCTGCCCCAATCCTAACCAGGCCAAAATCGGAATGGCGGGAGTCCTCGCCGCGAGGTTTTCGCGCCACGTCTGCGGCTAGCTAGTCTGCTCTCTCCTCGATCTCTTCACTCTCTACGACAGCGCGCGTATGCAGCGCAATCCCCTAGCGCTGCGAGCGCGCAAATTCCGCCGACGGTTCGGCCTAATCCCGACTGGGGCAGACTGTAGGCGGATCCTTGGTGGTCTTTTTGTAGAGCATGATCTGCTCTCTTGAATAAAGTGCGGTTCATAATTATACGAACACCCAAAATTTTGTAAGTTTTCGGACTTTTTGGGAAAAACTCAAAAAGCCGTTGGTACCACGCGGAACACAGCCGAAAACGGTATATGATTCATAAAAATGGAAATCGATATAAATTGTAGGAGTGTTTTTGCGCCTAATGCGAATTTTTAGCGGTTCATAATTATACGAACACCTCAAACAAAGGTCCATTTTTCATTCAAGATTGCAATCGTTTGAGTCTAGATTTTTTGAAGAGTTACAGTAACAAAGTCTGACATATCTGCTATATACTAAACCCAGTGCAGTTCAAAAAGGGGACCGTTACTTTTTTCAAAAGGCTCTAAATGCTTCTGGAGTGATTGCGCTCCAAAAACATCCGTTCTTCTGCGGTTTACGCCCTCTAGCTTCTACCAAAGCTATGAAATGAAATAAGTTCTTTCGATGGGTATTTTGTCTGACGCTTAGAAAATCTTTGCGTTTCCGTGCCGTTTTTCAACCAAGTTTCAACCTTACCACAAAGTTAGCACGATTTCGAGCCTCAAAACTCAGCTTCTGAAGCCGTACAATGAGTAAGCATATAGTATGTAGAAGTTTACAAGACTTTATATTTGCCTAGAAAAAATCAGCAGCGTTGAGCGTTTGTTTTGGTCACGCAGAAGTTATTTCACCAGAAATACTGTTTTTACTATTGCAATCTCACCTTTATTTGGTTTGTAGTTCCACAGCCGCAAGATCAGTTCTAGAAAAAACCCAAAAACTTTGGTACAGAAACATCATCATGTAAACAATGCAGCTGCTTCATATCAAATGTTTGCGCGAGAGAGAAGCTGAGTTTTGAGGCTCGAAATCGTGCTAACTCTGTGGTAAGATTAGAACTTGGTTGAAAAACGACACGAAAACGCAAAGATTTTCTAAGCGTCAAACAAGATTCCCATCGAAAAAGCTTATTTTATCTCATAGCTTTGGTAGAACCTAATTAGAGCGCGTAAACCGCAAAAGAACGAATGTTTTTTGGAGCGCAATCACTCCAGAAGCATTTAAAGCCTTCTGAAAAAAGTAACGCTCCTCTCTTTGAACTGCACTGGGTTCAGTGTGTAGCGGACACGTCAGACTTTGTTATAGGGGCCTGCAGGATCGCGAGAGTCGGACGCGCGTACGGCCTTTGCGCCGCGCACGCCTGATATCGCTGGGTCGTAGTCGATTAAGGCTAGATAGGTAAGTTTTTTTGTTTTTCTTTGCATTTCACGCCTTCTTTTCTTTTCAGACGGTGAGCACATGTTGGTGCGAAGGAGTTTAAGATCTGAATTAAGGTGAGGTGCAGGATTATGCTCAATACGGACTCAATATTGCAGACCTTCCATGCCTGCTGGTTGAGATGTTGGATTTTCTGTCCTGGCTGCCCTGTTACAGCAAACTGTTCTATTTCTACCGTCTATTCTACCTTATCTTGCATACTGCTTGTGATGATGATGATGATGATGACAATGATTATGATTGTGATGACGCGCATGATGCAAGATGAGGTAGAACAGACGTTGCATATAAAACGGAGTTTCGTAACCGGGCAGGCAGGACGAAAAATCGAACATAATTGGACAGCCAGAACAGAAAACTCAACATTCTTCAAAGCAGGGGTGAAAAGTCCACAATATTGGCCCGTATTGAGCATAATCCTGCACCTCGCCTTAATCTAGATCTTAAACTCCTCTGCACCAACATATGTTCGCCGCCTGAAAAGAAAAGAAGGCGAGAAATGAGAAGAAAAACAAAAAAATCTCACCTATCCAGCCTAAATCGAGTACGACCCAGTGACATACGACGTGCGCGGCGCAATGGCCGTACGCACGTCCGACTCTCGCGATCCTGCAGGCCCCTATACTGTAGCTTTACAAAAAATTTGGACTCAAATGACTGCAATTTTGAATAAAAAATGGATCTTTGTTTGAGGTGTTCGTATAATTATGAACCGCTAAAAATTCGCATTAGCCGCAAAAACACTCCTACAGTTGACATCGATTTCCATTACTATGGATCATATACCGTTTTCGGCTGTGTTCTATCGCGTGGTACCAATGGCTTTTTGAGTTTCTCCCAAAAAGTCCAAAAACTTACAAAATTTTGGGTGTTCTTATAATTATGAACCGCACTTTATTACCCTAAGTCTACTAGGAGAAAACAAAAACAGCTTGATTTACTCAAAACAGAAGTTTACTCTTGGGACAACCTAATAATATCTACCAAAACCTTTTTTTATGTTGATGGACAAATCTCCGACATATCTAGCTACTCGAAGCCCAACTTAGCACGTATACCTTTGGACCACCGCGGTGATGGGCGGGACGGGCGGTCCGTAGATGACTTCTGGAGCGATTCTCATGTTTCGTAATCATTTTGCAGCGTGACTTGGGCACTTTTAAGTTTTGGGGCCTCGCTAGTGTGTTACGGTAATTAGGTGGACGGTGGGCTTCAAACAATCTGTATACTACGGAACAGAAATTTTGCGTACGAATTCAGATGTTTCGAGCTTTTCAAGGCGTAATGTTTTTGCTGACATCGATCCTAAGAGAAGACAAATTTCTTGTTCTGAAGATATATGTTGATTGTGAATCAGATAAAGATGGGACCTCCATCTAAAACTATCGTTTGAAGCAGCGGGCAGAGAACCGGCGAAGTATTGGCAAGCATTTGGAATGTTGTCGTCAGTTATCTGAGCAAGGGAGCTGAATGTCTGTTTGTCTGTCTGTCTGTATGTCTGTCTGTCTGTCTGTACGTATGTTCCGAATAGAAAATTCCATTTCTGAACCGATCGGGACCAAACTTAGCACATATACACTTCGGGCCCCGGCGGGTGTCATAGGCTACTTTTCGTTATCGATCGATATCGATTTTATCGATTTTTTGCAAAATTTGAGCTACGGGGCTGGGAGTTAGCACAGGGGGGGGGGGTAATCGAGCATGCTGATCACCCCCCTTGGGGGTGATCAGCATGCTCGATTACCCCCCTGTGCCAACTCCCAGCCCCCTAGCTCAAACTTTGCAAAAAAATCGATAAAATCGATAAAAGTAATCGATAATCCCGAAAACAAATATTGTATTCGGAATCCCCATGCTCGATTACACCCCTCTGCCAAATTCCAGCCCCCTAGCTCAAATTTTGCAAAAAATCGATAAAATCGACATCGATCGAGAACGAAAAGTGGACTGTGACACCCGCCGGGGCCCGAAGTGTATGTGTGCCAAGTTTGGTCCGGATCGGTTAAGAAATGGAATTTTCTACTCGGAACATACGGCGGAGCCGGGTAAGCCAGCTAGTATCCTATTATACCAATGTTTTCAGGGAGGATTCTACAGCAGTTAACTTTTGGAAAATGGGATAGTAAAGGTTTTTACACCTCGATGATAGATAGGCTTGTGCTCTTTTGTTATTAACTCTTCGAGCATAAAGTTTGGCAGCTTGCGGGGGGGGGGGGGGTAGCTCACCTCTGAAATACGAAGTTTTTCAGAGGTGAGCTACAAGTTTTTGTATGCCTGAATTCATTGAAGCTTTCGAACAGCAGCTACTTTCTCGTTATCGGAAATAATTCACGCGTCCGTCTGCTGAATAGGAAACTTGAATTCTTTGGTTTTTTCCTTGCAAAACACAGCTTGGAGGTTAACGTGCCGTTTAGCTGTTCGGCCAAACTTGGAGGCAGTGTCGGCAAAATGGCCCGTTGTCGGATACTGGCACTGTTAGATACTAGACCATTCAAACACACCATCCCAGTTCCACCTTCGTAATCTTGACTGGATCCCAAAATCTTGCTTTAAAGTTCCACCACTGACGCCCAGTCAACGAAAGTGGGCGGGCTGATGAGGTTTCGAAGCACGATTACAGGACTCAACCCGTGAATTGGCAGATGGAATTGGGGCTAATATCTACGGGGTCCCTACCCAGCAGTACCAGAATATGACGAGGGTACATTTTGCCGAGTCCTCTATTCATCACTTTTCCCCACTACTTGATCACTTTGTCCCCACAGAGGATGCTATGCGTGTAGACCTTCGCAATCCACTAGTGGCGGTCCTAGGATCCCCTCGGAGAACAAAAAAATGTTTTCCGAATAAATGTGCGTGGCATTATCCGCGCCGAAAATTTCTTGGGATACTTCTAAAAACTTTTGCGGGCGCACTACTTTGCGGCCGTTACGCCTCGAAAATTTTTTCAAAGCTTTTCAAACCCAGAAAAATCGGAAATCATCTCAATCATTGGCAAATATGTTAAAGTCATTCACACCTTTGAACTCATGTAAGTAACTCTTGAAAATGCTCGCGATCCATTTTCCCGTCCTACTCGATCCATCTGTGCAATCTACGTTGTAACTCATGGCCAACAAAACTCCGTTGACTTAGCGTTTGTTCTACTAACTTAGGTAAATCCAACACAGAAATTTGCCTCCCTGTAAAAAATATTGCGTTCAACATTCTTACGTAAAGAAAGATGTGTTCAGTTGGGACCTGATCATATCTGGTAACAGGGCAGAGGAAAGCGGAAGTGCAGATTATTCCGTTTACTGGATATCATTTCCGTGACCTTATTGGACGTTTTTTGAATTTGACAAGACGTCTAATATCTTATAGATAATCCAATTAGAATGATAAAATTATTGTCAGAGTATCTAGTTATGAACTTGAGAAGAATAGAATTGCTTACAGAACGGTCAAATATTTGCAGAGTAACTGCTGTTTTCGTTGTTTATCATAGGTGGCCAAAGCCGCATCTTCTGAATCTCTTCCAGGTCAAATCTTTGATAAATCTATCAGCGGGGGATTTATATGCATTGCCTTATTGTGCTCGAACATAAATTGATTCGGAATGTACACATACACATTCTTCTCTCAGACCACTTCATGCTATGTTACATTCGCAATGGTTGTTCGTAGTATACGACCCTCCATTACTTCTCAACGCATAACATGCGAGTTCTACTGAAAAAGCAACTCAGCGCGGTTGTTTGAGTTCGACTTCGGTTTTATGCGTCTCAAAGGAATCGAAGCCCCGGCGTGTGCATCACATGAGTATTTTTTGTGAGACTTTTTTGCAAACGTTTTCTCTCGTTCGATCCCTAGCGCAACTGTCATCCACAAGCATTCGTTACGGGAGTGCATTGAACATTTTGTTTAATGGGGACTTTCTTGTTGAATAGGTGCTTGCTTTGCTATTAAAGCGTACCCGTTTTTGAGCATGGTTAAGTTTCTTAGCACATGTTTTGGTTATTTGATGAATTGAGAAAAGTTTTTTTGACAAAATGTTTCCTGGATACTCTCTGTCTATGCAGCACTATACACTCGGTTTCATCCCGGATTAGGCGGACATTCTCCGAAGAGCGGCGCGTGCGCATCGCTGGAGGCTTCACAAGCGCATAGCCGGGCATTTTGCCAAGCAAAGAGTAAAGAGAATGAAAAGACGCAGATCTGTGTTCTTCAACGATATGATATACTGTAGTTGCGAAACGACGCCACTTGCGAGGCGAACGTCCTCCAATCCAATTTCCATCTAAAGCGGGTCGGAACTTAGTGTAGGTGGTCTTCAGTGGCGTACCGACGCAGACAGTCGCAAATTAGTTCCGGGGAAAATTGAAGTTCTAAAACTTCCGGGGGGACACTTTCAATGGAGCTGCCAGGTAGGGCGAGACCCACATGGTCCATTAGGAGCATCCGCCCCGGAGGTTTGAGAAGTTCAGTTGAAATTTTTGAAATCCACATGAGTTATAAAAATATGGAAGTGACTTGTTTATATTTGTAGACAATGAAAATCATTTGCGGAAATCTTGGAAAGCATACCAGAAATTTTTTCGGAGTGCTTGTTTTTCTGATGAAATCGTGTGCTAACGCCACGCACCTTCATCAGAAAAAAATTCTTGTCTCACCCCCCCCCCCCTTCTGAATGGAGTTTCACTGATACTCATATAATTCAGGTTACAAGCACACCATGTGAATTTGAAAAAAAATCGATCTCTTTGGATTGGTAAAATGTTATTTGTCTAGATATATTATAAAGCGTTAGCATTTTTACCTCATTTTAAATTACGCGTTCAAGTACACCCATCACCATGCCAAAAGTGAAAAAGCTTGCGACATGGCATCTCGTGTTGCATAGATGGAGATTGGGAATCGAAACATGCTCCATATACAGTGGTTTTTGAACATTCTTCAGGATTCCACGATCTAACCCATAAATAGCCACTTAATTGACTTTTATATATAGGTTCAAAATCATTCCCAAATCAATTATCCCTTTTGGAAACTGAACTCTTTAAAATTACTTGCTCCAGACAATGCATAATAATGTGATTTTTATTATTACATATATCCCCTTTTTTGATCGTGTGCGGGCTAACAATTATCAGCGCTTTCTGCTAACATTGTACTTCTTGTTTTTGCAAGTATGAATTTATCTCTACCATTTGACGAAGTAATTGACACTCACCTAGTCGCTTGCTGAGAGCAGCGCACTATATCGTTGTACTTGTCCACACTGATGCTTGTAATGCTAAGAGCAACATGAACATACTGACGGGTGCAACGCAAATTTTGTTAGCAAATTCCCTTTGAAGCCTCTAACTTTGTGTAGTCGTATCTTGTAGTATGGGCTAGAAGGTGAATTTCTTGGCCGTGAATAAAACGTGTGCGTTATAGCTAGAGCAACACCTAGTTAGAAACGCAACCCTTCAGTTTCCAAGTGGAAAATCCATGTTTTACTAGCCGCCTGCACTTTGCTGGGGCAATGAGTCCAGCCAGTTTGCGACATAAGATTTTCCACTTCTTGCTTGGGTAAGTCCAAGCGGTTCATGGAGAGGAGTCGAATTTGCAACATGCCTTTTCTAGGAAAATATCTTTATAACGCAGGGATACGTAGAGGCTGATGATGGTATGCACAATTTGACCTGGGTAGAATGATTGAAAAGTGGAGGTGACACGTATATCTATAATTTTTTGGAGCCATCCATTGATATGTATGCATTGGAACATTTTTTTTTGTCTGGAAAACCCTTAGCAGAAGGAGTCGAAGGAGGTACATAATTGCACCTGTTACTCATGAAATAATATCATCCTGCTCTCAGTTCTCTGTGATCTGTAGAACAATCTTGTCTTGCATTCGCCGGGTATCGGTCACTCTCTGTTCGCGAAGGCCTTATCACCTGGTCTGCACCATTCGAAGCTTTCGTATCAGGTTTATTCGCGCATTTGTCAATGATTCCGGCATCAGTGACTCGCATTGTCGTAAATAAGGTAGAGAATATCTTTGCTTTACAGGAACATGGAAAAACGTCGCGAAACATCTAGATATGCTGCTCGAGATCGACGAGGAAAGGAATCAGAAATATTCAGTGATCTCCGTGCAGTGTGTTCTATGTTGATGCGGTTTTCGCTCCTATATACTCTTGTTAGAAAGATATCAGTTTAGGTCGTACCCATCGTCGACGAAGGTAGCGTCACCCATTTAGATAGGATAGCTGTGCTAAGGGTCAGTTCCGCATGGTGTCGGATAAGGAAAACAGCACCGAACGGTTAGCAACGATTTTCATCATGCAGTTTTTTGCTAGTTATCTGTAGTCTCTGTTTTAGTGCTGAAACCGTCACTGGTGGGCCCTGAAGTCACTAAAATAGGCCAGGAGCTTTGGTGTGAGGACACGATTACAGAGGCTTTGGATGGCTTTATAATCATTGCCGACAGCGATGGTACCATTCTATGCGTCACTGAGAGTGTGTGCCTGTACCTGGGTTTGAGTCAGGTTTGCATCTTCTCACCATCTGTATTATTATCCAGCTAGCGATCAGTCAGCACTTCTACGATAGGCAAAGTCGTTGAAGCGCAGCGGCGATAGCCATATCACCTATCTGGTTGGTAAACAAGCTCTAAAATTTAAGTAGTGGTCGTTTTTAGTCCGATCATTGCTGACTCAGCCAGCTACTAAAAAATGAGCAGCTGTTACACAGTCTACATCATCCGTCTTCAACTTCTTTATGAATTAGATAGTTATTAGTCTGATTATTTGAGAGCAGAGAGGCGAACCGCGTTATCGGCGACAATCGATTATCACGCAGCGTCTGCTAAGAACAGCATGGTGTGATAGATGAGAGAGAAATCACAATGCAGTGGAATAAGAACAGAGATTGGGGACCGAAATTCAGTTGGGTGGATACTATTGGTTTGTGTATTGTATGCCACAATTTGCTGACTACCTTTGGTTATTTATGCAACGTCTCGGAGAAATAAGCATTTTTCGACCATTTTTCTTCCATTCAGAGGACTACAACACAAATCTTATGAATAATTTCTAGTCGAAAAACCACTGCGACTGCGAATTGGAAGCAGTGTCATGTCATCTCCTACTAGTCGTAGTAGAATAGAACCATTTTCACGAGGAAGTTATAAGTTTTTGCATTGTAATTGGTCCGCTGTTTTGCGCAGCCATCTTCATCTATCAAATCTTCCAGTACCTTTTTGAAGTTTTCTTTCAATGAATTTGCAACACAGTGCAAAAGTAGATGGCTTTTCTCAAGAAGCCATGGTTCAAAAGTACATGGCTTCTTTTACCAGAGCATCTCCGGTGTTGATTTAAATAGCCGGTATTTTGATTTGTCCTCTAAGCTACTGACGACCATCCAATGGCACTTTGCAGACCTTATCCCCAGTATCGTATGTTACGGTCGACCTGCATCGACTAGGAGAGTCTTGCGCGGGACTGACCACGAAGGTGGTGGGTCTTCTCGCCATGGCATGGAACCGATGCAAGTCATCCACCGAACACGGTAGCGGGGTTTGGTTTGGGGACGATATCTCAGCTGTGAGCGCACCGTCTGCGCTATTGCCTGGACAGTGTTTGAGGCCCGTATGCACGAACATTCCTGCTGCAAGGGCAATGGATCTTTAGTATGGAACGACCGCAGCGGCTTTAACCGTGGCCCTTCATAACGAAGGACGCCGCTCTTCTCGCCGCAAGGATGTTCATGCATACGGGCCTAGGTTGTACCTCAGAATCAATTTCCACGTGCTATCCCATATATCCAAATTTGCTTGGGCGCTGCCGATAATCACGTTCACCCAAATTAAGGAGGGGGGGGGGTTAGGTTTTATGACAGTGTGTAGCGAACCCTAATTTGGTGATTATTCAAGTCCTGCTGCAAAAAGTGAAATCGAAAGCGGGAAAATTGCTCCGAAAAGTAGAGGCGGTGGTGGTGGCTTCGCCCATCATCGTGTGTGGTTGGGAGATAGCAGGCCCAAAATTGGACTTGTATTGTCGAAAATGTTGTAATTATAATGAAAGACGAATACAGTTTCGAATATCAAGCCCAATCAGACTTGCTGTCTGCAGCCCATCCATGTTGATGAGCGGAGCCACCATCGCTGTTTCATCCTTAGTAGGATTGGTTAGTCAAAAGCCTTGCTATCGTACTGCATCAAAATCTCATCAACTTCCGTTTGAGTGAAGAGGCGTTTAGAGATGAAGGCCTGACACGGTTGAGTATGTTCTATCATGCAGAACTAAAAATTGTAGTTGCTGTCTCAATAATGTGATTTTTGTAATACTGGTCTTTGTATATGTTGTAACTGGGTTTGACGAATGAGTTCTATGTTTTCAATTCTACGGAAGTACTAATAGACACATGGTGAGCTTTTCAGACCGACCTGGTTGGTCGAGGACTCAAGGAGTTTCTGCACCCGAATGACTACGCTGAGTACGTGGAAGCTACGAATGCGCTCGGTGCTGTTCTCGTCGAGCATCCTGATGTTTCCAAATCTCCTGAAAATGGGTTGTATGCTGAGCTGCGAATGAAAACCGTCATCACTCAACGCGGACGTAATCTCAACCTAAAGAGCGCGCTCTACAAGGTGAGAAGAAGTAGTTTACATCAGTGTTGAAAAGGGTAGCTGCTAAATTGCCCATCTAAACTAAGCGTGTTGGCATTCGCAATGTTCTTATCAAAATTAGTTAGACTTTTCTGAATTTTATCGCGGTTCGGAGTGTTCAGTTATGATTCCCGTTCAGAGAAAGACATCTAAGATTCCTTATTGAAAAGATTATTCTCTGCTGTATGGGAGAATCGGTAGCGAAAAAATATTCAGAGGCTGCTAGTTTGTAGTCAGTGCATTCCCTTTATTAATGGAGCGCTATGGCGGACGCAAAACCATATGTGATTTACAAAAGTAGTGGAGACGGTGACATAGCAGAAAATAGTAAGAATTTTTTTTGTTATTCAGGCGGCTTTAGTTTTGTACATCACCGTCTTATATGTTTTTGAAAGCCTGATTATCCTTCTTACAGAGTTTTTTCGCTAATGAATCACCACAAAACTGTTTCTTTCCTTATCACTACTTAGTAAATGTCTACTGTTTTGCTCGTTTCAAAAACAGTTTGATGGATTGTTGCCAAGACTTATTCTATTTATTATTGCATCATTGCTTCTTGAGTCACCCTCGTTTTCGTAGATTTTCCGGTTTATCAATTTAGAAAAAAAAAGTGTGCACAACTTCCTCTCCAGGAATTTATGTGCATTTCCGATAGTGTAGAAAACTATCTAGAGCTGAGTTTTACGCAGCTCTGATGGATTGTTCTGAAATTCTCTTCAGTACAAGCATAGACTATTCTGCGAACAACCAACATTGGTTTGTGTATTAGAATTAACTGCCAATATGACCTTATACCTTCAGCAAGCTAGCGGCGTAGGCGTCATTTTGATGGCTGAAATGTTCATACTGGGTGATCGAAGGTCCACTCTCAGCTGATTACGATTATTTTCTGCCGAAACATAATAAATGAAGTTATCTTGATCTATTGACAGAGACAAGTACTGTAAACAGTGCAAACGGTGATGTGGTAATCGTGCTGGATGCCTGGGGAGAAGGGGCGTATGGGCGAAGAGGAGCAACAATTTCGCTTATTGTCCCAATAGGGGCAAATCGTTTTCGTCTGGAGATTCACATTGTCACATTAATGAGCTATTTTCATCCCGCAAATCTATATCTGTATAGGTGGAGGGAAAAGCAAACATGTCCAAGGCAGAATCGAAATAGGCGTGCAGAGGTAACTGCTATTGAAGGGTCACACTATTAAACATTTTCCTCAACATCAATCGTCTTTCGTTCAGTTATCACTCTTGTGCCTTCTATCTTTTACATATTTCTAATCTAATGCTATGTGTATCTGAAGGCGAAACAGTTTTATGTGTTGAATTATTGAATCAAAACATATCTGTGTGAATTGACAGCACTTCTGAAGTTTTTAATGAGAGTCAACATGAAGACGACCTTGCGGTCTCGCTGTTTGTAAAGCCATTTATTCGCGCTCTGATTCTGGTTAATATTGTGGACATTGCTGTCTGCGATTTACCGGAAATATCTTCCTCGGTTTTTTTTTCAAGTACCGCAGTGCCCTTTTCTTCCTATCAATGCTTTCTTCAGTTTCATATGTAGAAAACCAAGGTTTATGATAGCCGCATATTTGTATTTCATTGTCATTGTCCGAAATTGTTTAGATGTTAGTGATCACATAAACAATTGTCATTTAAGCCGATCTCATTCATCCTGCGGGCAGAACGCTCCCTGGGTGGCCATGTCGTTCGTATGCATGCATCATCCGAACCGGCTGGACAAGGTTCCGTCAATGCTCATGCTACTGCTCTCACAAAGGTCAGCGTTGAGGTCCAGTCTAGTCCTGCCACCTACAACTTCTTCCATTGATGTTCAGAAGTTGTTTTATGCTTTTTGTTCGGTTTTTTGTGTGCTTCCTCTCATAGATATATCTGATTTAGTACGCGGACACGCCAACGGGTTCTTTCATGACACGCCACACTTCAGACATGCGGATATCGTATGTTCATGATCGCCTCAACTACATCTTAAGGAATGAATTAAAAACACTCATGGGCGCAAGCTTCTTTGAGTTGATCGACCCTAGCGATTTGTTATCTTTCCGCGAGGTCTGTTTGTTTTTCTTGACAGTGCCATAGCACTGACATTTTTTTTTCAGTCGATGAAAGTGCTTTTCGCGAAGGGTCATGTACGCACTCCTCTATATCGCTTATTGGCGGCGAATAATGCTGTAGTTTGGGTCACAACCGAAGCGTCGACTGTCAATCACACATCTAAAGGTCAAAGAGCTCAATATGTGATTTGCGTACACCATATTGCAGGGTTAGTAAAACGCGTCATTGTAAATGTTGCACTGTTTCACATCTGTACAATTTAGGATCAAAAGCGCTATCGAAGATGCCACCTCAGTGCCCGAAGGAATACCAGCTGGCATTGCTGTTCAAATCAAAAAAGAAGTGGATGATACGAGAGGTTTGTGACATGCATATCTGCTTCTGTTTGATACAATGTAGAAAGTTTGTAGACTATATGGGTCGTCAACCACATGTGGACGCCAGCGGTGCTACTGACTTCCAAATGCAGCCGTTCAGTGGACGAGAAGATTTTAGCGTAATGACTCGGCTCCTATCGTTTGGAGATGCAGAAGCTAGCAAAGCAAGCACCATTGAAGGTAAGATATTCTTTCTGGGCCAAGACTTTGCATTTGATATCTTTGGTCGATCCTTGCAGTTAAGTGCCAGATTTGCTTTTCCTTTTGCCATTTTATTTGCGTTATTTTTTGCATTCATTTCGCACTGTGTTTGTGTAGTCTATCGTTTGGCATTTCTCGAAGCGTAAAATGCATATTTTTCTTGCTTATCAGTAACACAAGCGAGGTATTGTTTCGCTCAGATATAGCTACTTTGATGAATATACATTTCTCATAAATAGCGGTCGTTTTTGCCCTCATTTTATTGGTTAAGCACATCGTAGATATGTTTCGCTCAAAATATCGATGTAGGAAGTGATCGGTCCGTGACGGGATTTTCGATCCAAGATTGTAGCGGCTGTGACAACGATGACGCTGACGACGAACGCCAGAACTGTTTATATACCCATGACTGTCTAAAAAAACGGAAACGTATTGCACCAAGATTTCCCAGTCCAGATCTTTCGAAGCGACCGCATTTCGACTCTTCGGACCGCCTAACATCTGATTTCGAAACAGAAGAGGATCTCGAAACCGACGAGGTGCTCACATGTTCAAGCTGTTTACTTTTACAACTGGAAAACAGTCTGTGTACTCTGCTTCAAGGAACATCTTTGAAGATGGATATATGTTTGCCTCGTTCGAAAAGTAGCGGAGTTCGCGCACTGTCAAATCGCACACTTCCCCTGGATGTAGTCGTCGTCAGTCATTGTTGTCCGCCAAATAAAGCCCGTCTAGGATCGTTTAAATCTGAACTTCGATGTAAACCAATGTAGCTTCTTTGTCTTGTTTTATTTATGCATTACCAATCCTATGCTTTTGATCCCAGAAAATGTAAGATTGGCGCACTTTTATGTGCAACTTTGCAGGATGTGGTGAGATCCGCAGCCGGGCGTATTCGGATACATTTTTTCGCAGCCAGTCAGAATGCGCATCACAAAGCTTTGGGCAGGTAATGATAGATGTATTTTTATTCGCAGTTTTGGCTAAGTTTCAAATTTTTTATCCTTCTGATATTTTAGTGGTAGGTATCTAGCACCCATTTTTGCAGCTTGAAAGACACTCTCCGCCTAGCGACCCCTCTTTGGCCGCGACGCGTGTCGTGGCTACACCGTCTTGTAGCCCCACCGATGAGGGCTCTCCCGCAGGTACTCTCGCCCGAGGAGGTGGAGCAGGTTCGCTTTGCGCTCTAATTGTAACTGGGTCGCTATATTTGCATTTTTTTTTCAAGGATCTTCGTGTTCCCCTCTGGCTGAGGGCGTCTCGCAATGCGGCTTGTATAGTCCGCCCTCGTCAGCACGATCAAGCCTCACTGGAAAACATGATCGACATCTGGGCAGCAGTCAGCCCGCCCCTCGCCCACGAAGCCTTTCCACCGTTTCAGCACCAAGTAAGCTTCATGTCCATCGTGTTTTTTTTCTGTTCCTCTTTCTTAAATGCGTTCAGTGTCTTTGTTTTATACATATTAATTGATTTTCCATGTGTATTCCTTGTTTCGTTCGTTTTCTCTATTCGCCTTTATTGTCGCTCTCTCCTGGTAAGCGCATTTCGATATCTTGCATTGTGCTATGAGATTACTTTTGATATTTCTTGAGCTACCTCATCTTCGTGGAGTAGTTTAGGTTTGAACGGTTTATATGAATCGTGTAGAGAGCAGCTTATGCTTGCAATAATATGTGACTTTCTAGTTTATAAAATAGGTAGACAGGAGAGAGTACTTTTCGTAATTTACAATCAAGATTATTCTGTTGCTGTGAGGTGTGACTACAAATATCACAATCTTGAGCAGCGATTTAGTTGCGTTAATTGAAGCCTTCTATATTTCCGGACTTGCTGGTTCACTTTACTCTTTATCCGATATTGCTTTGTTTTCATATTTTGGGGTTAATTTGTTGCAGTGTTAGATCAAAAAAGGCGGTTATTCAGCTTTAGAGCGTTGAGTTCTTTGAGAACACTGGTATTCTTGCTATCAGGATATTCTAACTGCTACGGTTTCGCACTTACTGCAGAAAAAAAAATGGAATCTTAGGATGTCATGAAACAAACATCCACGATATTGCATAAATCACATTTCCGAGAGTTTGTCGCTTGCTGAGTTGGGAACCACATCTAACAGCTACCTCTCCTGTTTATCTAGATGCTGTCGCACTGTCGTCAAATCTGCTCACTGGAACACGCGATGACACCTCAAGTCTGCTCTCCTCTTTGTCTGCTGCCATTGCTAGGTCCTCCACCCACGGAAGTCTGCCAACAATGACTGTTTATCCCTCCGCCACCGCCCATAGTACCCCTACCTTTGGTACCGTTCGATGTTACACTCACTATACGCTAATGAAACTGTGATTTGCAGAAGATATACCGTTTGAAGAGCCAAACCTCGATTCAATTGCTGTTCGCGCTCCCTATGTTTCTCGAAATGGTGCTTATGGTGAGTCACCCATTTACAGTTGTGCGCACGGTGCTTCGAACTCGTATTTCAGATAATCTTGGGACTTCACTGGAAGGTACGACGTTTGGCGTTGACGAGCTTAGTACCGTGGATCTTTCAAATGAAGATTTCAACAGCATGTTTGAACAAGTAATTGCTCAGTCACGTCCATCTGCTGGTCGCGCTGTCTTGGTATGTGTCTCCCCTCCTCTCGACTCATTTGCAACCTTCTCATTCTTCTTTACCTTGTTTAGGGCAACACCTCATCCGACTCTTACATGCATAACTACGCAATGGCTGGTCCAATGATCAGTGGCGCAGGTGTGTCAAATCGCTCAAGATCACCTCCTTTGAAACGACCAGTCGTTACCTCAGTGTACGAGGAAAATGAGCTGAAACCTTTATCAATGGGTTGGTTCAGTAATATTCAAAATATTTCCATCTTTTGAAACAAGACAGATCGTTTGCACTAAAGCATAAAGCATTCTCTCTATAGGCACTTGTGTTATGCATTTGATGTGAGTCCTGATTATTGTGTATTAATTGTTCGTACTTGGATACTGCTGTTTTCTGTTCAGTTATGCTACACCTGTTTAGTTTTCAAAAGCCAAACTTTGGAAACTCGTGTCCAAATAGCTTATACATGACAAAAGGTGTTGGAGAGATGACGAGTTCTTGATTTGCGCACAGTGAGGATCTGTCTTGTTCAACGTAACTTGCTCTCAACTTAGAATGAGCCAGTATGGTCTGGAAGATCGGGATTTTTGCACTAGTTTGATTACATCGAAAGAGGATTATAGCCTTCAATTTCTTGAAGTTTTGCGAGATCTGGGTTGTTTCTTTCGTTTTGAAGCAGTCATAGAACAATACTATCCAATGGTATTGATTGCAATGAAGCAGTGTCCAGTTTCTGGATAGGAACAATGAAATCATTTTGTAGACAGCAATAAATAGAAAATCTAGGCGATTTTTGTCGTTTTCGAATCTTTTAAAGAGAAATCTAGTGTTGATTCAGTTCGGGATGTTCGAAAATGCATGCCGAGTGATCTTAGCTAATATTTTTCTAAAACTTTTGCAATGTGAAGTTTAGAATAGTGCTCGTCTCACAGTTTTTTATGCTAGGTTTGTCACTATTACGAATCCAAACGTAGAAATTCCATCCGTGATAACAAGACGTGATCACTCATAATGACCTATAGCTTGCTTTCTGAGATTAATTGGTAGAGCTTAGCATAATTAAGACATAATTTCTCTCAACATTTCTTTTCGTAGGTGCCGGGGTGTACTGCGGTTCCACTTTATATTGGCCAGCCGAAAATATGTGGTCAGACCAGCAGAGAGTGTTCCAACAACAATATGGTGCAGGTGTATCGCGCCAGGTATAGTAGTCGTAGCCAGTGAAGTTATCCCTCCTCACCTCTAGTCACAACACTTGTATTCGTCCGTCTCAAGGCTAGATTAGCGTTTAGTGTAGTTAGTGGTGGATTGTCTAGCCATCGCCTAGTTCGGATATGTTGTAACTGCCGCGTTTTTGTCTCGATTCTTATGTTACCTGCTCTACGTCATGTTTGTGTCTCTTGGACGAAATCATGCCTATTCATGTCATTCGAGATGATATATTGTTGTTTATTGTTTTTTCTTTGCTCTGGCATTTCTATGTTACCGATGATTTTGTAACTGTTTTACCCAGACTTCCTCATTTAATGCTCGTTTTGAACGAGTTCCAAACTTTCTGACTCCTCTTTTTTTTTACTCTCAATGTTTCCTCCTTTCTTTGCAGTAGTCGGGCATTTACATCTGTACCTATGAGTAATGTTCTGTTTTCTCTATCAACGATTCGTCTTTGTTTGCCTCAGAACTGGGTTTTTTTAGCACCAGTTGTTATTAACTTTCTCCAAAACTCGCCTTCTCACTGAAATTAAGTATTAATCCGTAAACTGCAACAACAGCTAATCTTGAGCATCGAAAGGTCTTGCCCGGCTGCATCGGTGTTGTCAATGCATATCGATAACTTTCATCTAAATTTGTTGTTCATTTGTACAACTAGACCCCGATTCATTGCTAAGCGTGTACAAATATCTTTGTGATGTTTTGTAACGATGATCTTCTTTTAGTGTTTGGTAGATTGTTTTAAGTTGATAAATTTAGATACGCTAATAGGATTACGCTTTGGCATGTGTTGATAACAACAAGTTGATAACCATATTCTTTCGTGCGCGTAAAAAATGCGAAAATCGGTGAGAGCATATATGTGATTTATTATCAATTTCGAGATTGCAAAGAATTCTTTTCAAATTGTCAGAAGTTGGTCTATACAATCAAAGCTCGTAACGCTCCTCTTCTTCCATCTCGCGCTTCATTTCTTCCTCCTTCTTCCACTCATTCAAGGCGTCTGAAATGATACTGGTTGATCCTCGAGTTTTCATGAATCTCATTGCATTAAAAGTCCCTGCAGCTTAGCTTAGTGGATTTACAAAAAAACAGGTTTATAAGCATCATCATATTTCACCCAAAAGGTACGATCA
Source organism: Cylicocyclus nassatus (assembly GCA_958299035.1). Classification (NCBI taxonomy): domain Eukaryota; kingdom Metazoa; phylum Nematoda; class Chromadorea; order Rhabditida; family Strongylidae; genus Cylicocyclus; species Cylicocyclus nassatus. The sequence continues at coordinate 52,054,425 of CATQJL010000001.1, forward strand.
TCCAGTCCATCCTGTGAACTAATGAGAGGAAAATGTTTTTAGAATAGTCATAGGAGATCGATACTTTGGTTTTTATTGGATGTTTCTCTGTGAAATCATGAGAAATAATAAGCAATCTCATTATTGAATTTGGCCTTTTTTCTTTCTTTGACCTATCATTTCTCGGCTTAAGCTGATTAAAAGTAAATAAAATGCTGTTTTGCAATTTGTAAAATTTATCTAAGATTGGACTTGTTAGTGTCAGTAACTCCTGGATCAGAATTCATGCAATGCAATACATCTACTAAAGTTTCAAGCTCATTCTACCGCAACCCTACAAATACTAACTCAACTCGAAAACGTCCGCTCCAGATGGAACAACACCAGGCCAAATAAATTTTTTTCTAAAGGCAGCGTACACCCAAATCTTCGTCTTCCATGTTTTTATAAATGCAAATCACGCCACGGAATAGCCCCAAAATTGCGCCTTTTGAAGCCCTATTTTGGCAGTGGACGAGTGCTCCGGTTCTAGTCTCGTCGTATGCAACGGGACCATATCGCATGCAAGGGTGCCACATCACACAGTATTCGTCTCGAAGTTGCTAGTAAGAATTCAAGGGACAATCCATGGTTGGGTGGAGTGGAAAGGGGGCGGGGCGCAAAAAGTTGCAAGATTAATCTCTCTTCGGAGGCAACATTAGGAGACCAAACGCAGTCGGTCTCTTCTGAAGCCTACTCATAAAATAAGTAGTAACCTGAGGTGCTTGGATTCTGAGTGGGCACTGCCTTCAAGTTTATGTATTAACTTACTCTTATGTGCGCAACAAAAACTTATTCCGCAACTGGAGTGGACACATTGGTAAGGTTTATCGCACTTCATATTCTGCATAGGATCACAAGTTGTGGGATCATAGTTCGCCTTGCGTTGCACACTCCATCCATCTGGGCAGTACTCACCTGAAACAAAGCAAATGCAGTTTGAATAATAACTAGTGGACATACAGGCTGGATCATCTGGATCTGCTCGTTCATGGATTTTTATATCGGTAATTTTTTATAGAAGAGGTTAGGATCTGGAACTTACTGGTAGGTCATAGCGCTACAGTTGGGCTGTACAAATAATGTTTGATATTCTGAAATTTGAGAACCATCATTCTTTCGCTTTCAGCATGCAGATTGAGGAAACTATTGCCTTATAGGTGGAAACTTTGATTTTTTCATCCGCATTTAGATGAATAATGTTGTTGATTTTGTCAGGACTGCATTGCATATACGCAACTGAAAAACCAATGCTCTCTTTTTTGTGGTTGAAGTTTTGTCAACTTCCGCTATATACAAATGATCAGTATAGTATATTTGATTGCCTATATGCGGTACAGAAATAATCTGAAAGGTGCGAAAAACATTGATCTTGGCTAAGTTACACTTGCAAGAAGAATTGCATTCAGTATCGCCATAATAACATTTGAGATATTTCCCAAACACTTCGTTTCGCGAATGGAATTCTGTTTCGTAGAACGGGAATCGATTACTAATCAACATGATTTCCAAACTTGAGACAAAGGAGGAAAAGTGTCTGATAGGTAAAAACAACATCTTGCATTTTACTTTGAATATTACAGCTTTCTCTCTCTTAGACAGTTTTTGTATGCATCTATATTTGTTACAAAAATGGGGCACCAGTTTGGAACTTTGCTCGAATATTCAGAAAATAATAACGAAGTGACTACCTTCTATTCTAATGTGCCGTGCGGTTTGTTATTTGGCGGATCGAACAAAATCAAGTAAAACTAAAACAAGGGAATTATACTCGGTGTCCGTGGCCTTTTGAGATGAGATGTATGCCATCATACTCGCCTTGGATTCGCTGATTCAGAATCTGATTTCCGTTTTTGCTAATCGTTTCTCTGAAAAAAGTTATGAAGGATTTTCGCCTAAAGGAAATGTGGTCGGAACGGCAAAATTGCTGCGATGTGATGCAGTGGCTAGAGCGATGGCCTCACAAGTTAGTGCAGGCTTAGGTTTAAGTTCTTTTGTGTTCTTTGCATCGCCTCATTCAAGCTTCTTTTTGAAAGTTACGCATCCTTGACCATACTTCTCTTGGGCGACCATTGAGGCAAAATTCCTTCATAACTTTTAGAGAAACGCAGAAACGGAAGTCAGATTCGGAATCAGCGTTCTAAGGAAAGTGATGGTACACATTTCATCTTAAAAAGCCACGCCCACCGAGTATCGTCTCCTTGTAAGTAAAATTCAAAAATTATAAGCCATGCCCAGGTTTGAAGAAAAACAAAGTGGTGATTATAAAAAGACTTATACTTCTTCTAAATTTATCGGGTAATACACAGCAAGAAAGGCAAAGCTATTCAAAGGAAACAAAATAGACGTAGCTGCATATGCACCATTCATTCCTTTTTATTGTTCTGTAATGGTATGCTCATATTTTGACGTTTTGCACTTTTTAAGGCCAAGCAAGCACAGGTCGATATTGAATTTGTAATCTCCGGGCTTCATCATTTGTTATGTGTCAAAATGCAGTCTCGTGATGAATTACACAGCCTCTAATGCTGGAAAAAATTCGCAGTTTTACGATAACAGGAGTTAATGACCGCATTTAGGCCCCTACAAAAAATATGCTCAAGGTGTGTTGCTCGTGGCTGTTGACAACGTGACAGTTGTTATCTGCGCTAATCTTCAGTAGGCCTACTTATTTTCAAAACAGGAGCTGATGTGCGACGTTCGGTGATAACGCTAACGAGAACTGATAACGTTTGCATCGAAAAGTGCTCCCTGATTTAGGGTGTGCCTTGTTTACAGGAAAATAAGTCACTTCTATATGAAAAACCGGAACTTCAGGCAACGTTCTGTCAGAAAATTTTGCATTAGCTCCCAAAAGTACGTAGCGTTTTTATTTCGTTTTTTCTTTGAGAGGCTATTGATTTGCGGAAAGATGCACGTATTATTGAGATACAGCTGACCATGCTCTTTGAAATATACCTTTTGATAAGAAGCGATTACTTCGATTTTTTTGGTCCTTAAAAGTGGAATTTTTGAAAAGCAAAAAAGAAGCATTTCGGGATCCTTTTTTGTACAAAGAGAAGCGTTTTTGCCCACGATTGAATTTTCCAACCGATTGAGGAGAATCGTGTTCAATAAGAGACAAAAACAAGGATTAAACGGATTGCCCCTGAACAAGACTTTTCGTGGGACGACGAAGTTCTGCACTGAAAATCGCAGAACAGGGAAAACGGTCGACTATACTGCACGCAATCAACTGCGTTGCAAACAAATCTCAACTTCAGAAAAAGCATAATAGACACAATACCCTAGTGCCAAAAGTACAAGGCGCATTTTTTCCAAGCAAGCAGGCTCTGCTGGACCACTGCGCCTTGCGATATGGTCGGTTTTACATTCTCCAAGGTTGGGAGCAGCAAGTTGGAGGGTTCATTGTTGCGATGTACTATGGTGTGCCAGGCCGGTCGAGTTAAAAAAAAAGAAATGCGTCTCGTACTCGTAAAATTAGAGTAAGTGAATTTCCATGGATAACAAACTAGGGCTCCTTATGACAAACGTCACCAAAATTGTTCTGTAAGAACCTGCTGAGAGGTACCATCACTGTACCTCCTTTCTGTACCTTCTCCTCAGTTCTCTTTCCGAAAAGGTTTTCTTTCTGCTTTCTTGCAAACCATAAAGCACTACTTGTTTCGATTCTGAAGATGATCTTATGCGCTGGTTGAGTGACTTTTTTTGGGAACGCGCCGCTGATTTTAGAAGAAAAAAAAGTTGCGAATTTAAGGAAAGATGGCAGGAGGTTGTGCGCAGCAACGGAAATTACATCATTGAATTAATTCTGGTAAAATTTCATTGTTTTAGTGGTCTATGATCCTGTACGAACCTATGGAGCAAACTAATACGTTTCTTCCGTTGCAGACTCTTTCATACTGCTTATATATGTATGTGAAGCAACTTACTAGCAGAGCATGCTGCAGCATCTACTCGATGATAAGTAGTGATGGCGATCAGAGAAATAATCGAAAGCAATGCAGTCGTGGCGGTGTTGGCTTGACGCGACATCGGTGAAGTGCACGCGATTACCATCTGTATCGGCATGTGGACAGTGTTCGATCTTCATAGCGCTGACCTTCGTTGTGTTGGGCTGAGAGCATCCGCCTTACAGCTTTCTCGTACTCAATCGGAGAGATCAAAGAGGTTGCGGTCACTGCAATGAGTTCGCACATCTTTCTAATTCTGCCATGTTGTTGCTTTATGAAGTTCGCAAGCCAAGGGCCTGTACAATGAATCATTTTCTTAGCCGCTGGCATCTCGGGTCTCGCCCGGAGCACAGCCTCATTTGGTCTTCGGTCTGGAGCGTGAACTAGTCAGCAAAAGTAAAATTGCTGCTTTAGGCTTCCCTTCTCAAGTTCCGCACCCTTCAGCTTCTGCTGTCTTCGTCTGCTGCCTTTCGTTCACCTTCAGCCCCCATAAGCTAGTCTCCTATCCTGCGCAGGAAGAGCTTTGCTATCAACACAGTCTTATCTCTGGAAAGGGCTCTCATCGTGTCATTGCGTCATCATCATCACAAAACGAAAGTAAGCTCTACCGCTGTTATTGCATGAATGAGGGTGGTTTGATGATCGATGGGAATCAATTTGCATTGCAACGTGCAAAAATTCAAATAATCGACATATGAACTCGGCAGTGGGCCAGAAAAGTAGCTCAAAACCTTCTTCGGGGCATACGTGTGCGATGTTTCAGCTCAATCGGTTCACGCGCAGAACAGTCTATAAAGAGCATACTTTTTACATTGTAAGAACTTCGAGTTTATATTTATAAAATGGAGAACATTTCTAGGCTGACACATTTTTCATAGGCATCCAAGTAAATCCAAAAAGATGGGTTATGGAACGCTCTACGTGGAAGTGGACGCCTTCGACCATCCTTCGTGCGAGTCCGGCCATAACGTTTACCCAGAAGCTAAAAAAATTGCTCGAGGTTTTAGAGTTCATGAGAACTGTCCCATTCGTCTATATCTAGAATAGTAAATTTTGGGAAAAGCCTTGTCTTCTCTCCAAAGTGACGTTTTGGATTAAGCGTAGAGGATAAATCCAAGTAAGCACAAAAAGTCGTGGGTAAGCTAGAATTTAGCTACTCAGTCTAAATCGCACTTTTGATTTTTGCTCCAATGAATGCTCACAACTCCTCGTTCACAAACATTTCGCAGATAAGGAAGGCAGATTTGGTGTCAGCGTTTTATGCTTGTCAATAACGCAACTCATCTATAGAGGCCACTTCGACTATACATGCTTCCCTTGTAAGTGGTTCTCTGAAGAGACTGAGGAGCATTAACGCGAATTTTTCAAGAATTCCGTAGCGCAGTTCCATGTAAAATGTAAAAAAAAATTTAATTGGATTTCTACGTTGCTTCGCTTTACACTGCATCTAATCTGTAATCACCCTCAAACTGTCAAGAACTTTATTCATTATGACTTGAAGAAGTTTTTCCATTGAAACGCTCATAATTTTCCCAGGCTTAATAGATAATTAACGTATTCCGAGAAGCGCTTCAAGGCGAGTGCGATGATGTACAGCTTGTTCGCATTCGGCAGACCGAGTAAAGGCAGTGCTTGGCATATTGACAGTCTTGGGGTTATTCATCGTTCTTGACTTCCATGGATGAGCTAAGACCAAAACTCTCTTTGCGGCTTTTGGAAATAATTTTAACTCGCTTTTTTGGAGTAGAAGCTGTTGTATGGGCGGAAAGCTGAAACCGTTCCCTTTGTACGATTGACTGCTGCCAATAGTGCAGTTGCCGTCGAGATGGGTGGGATGTATACTTGGGACCGAATCGAATGATTATTCGATCATTCGAATAAATCATCCGAATGCGAATGATTCGAAAAGTCGAATATTCGAAAATCTGAGATTTCGAATAAAATTCGAAAGTCGAATATTCGAAATTTTCAGTTCTCGAATATATTCGACAGTCGAATATTCGAAAATCTTCATTTTCGAATATTCGAAAATCTTAAATTTCGAATGTTATTCGATAGTCGAATATTCGAAGGTCATTCATTCGATCATTCGATGTCCATCAAATATTAGAATATTCGTCGAGCAGCGGATATTCGAAAATTCGATAAGAATTGACTATTCAAAAATTCGATAAGCAACGAATATTCGAGAATTCGATATGCATAGCGTATACGGGGTGTCTTAAAAGTATCTACACACCGTTTGATCGCTAATACCTCTCAAAGTCTTTTGCCAATTTCTGGGTGACATCCAGTAGGGATAGCTTCAGCTTATAAAAACAGCAGAAAGCGAATCACCCATTTTTTTCTTATTGTGTGTTATCACAGTAGAAAACTCCAGCTTATAGACCAACTGCAAAATAAGACATCCAAAAAAATTGTCTCCAAAAAAAGGTCTAAAATCTGCGCAGCAGTGTTTTTACGTATGCTGATTCTACTACGCACGAGTTTTCAAGCTTTTCAAATGGCAATCACATTTTTGAAAGGCGTCGCAAAACACTTGTTACCGTGTATCGTTTGTTCCCTAGCAAAATTTCCATAGGTACCACGTTATGTCGCTGCCTTTCGCTATTTTGAACGTGTTAACCTCGGGCACTTCCGTTGAAAACTCAGGAGGAACGTGTCAAAAAGAGCGAAAGGCAGCGTCGCACCACGTACGCAGCTGATTCACGTGGGAACTTTTCTGGGGGACACAGGACACCGTAAGTTTTGAAAAAAGCATTACGGTTGAGTGCAAATTCTACCTAAAGTGAGTGTCTTTAGAAACCTAAAGCAAGACTTTCAGCCCTTTTGATTCTTTTTCTAGGGGAAATGGCTCTTGGTGTTTTGAAATCCACTTCAGTCTTACGGTAATTTTACAATAGTGAAAAGCGATTGATAAATCGCCCCATACTCTAAGTTGGTGTCAGCCTACAGATCTACATACTGTTGGGACCGCTGTATATCCAATCGCGACTCTCAATGAGGGTACATAATCTTCTTTAAAATACGAAAAATCTTTTCACAACCGTCATAGGAGTAGCTTGGTTCCTAAGTCCCATCACGTCACGACTAAACCGTTTTTCCATCGTAAAATGTACCATAAGAATGTGTCCATTCTTAGCACTTACATGAAACAATTTATTCTTAGCGTTTTGGCCTTTCATAGGCAGTCTCAATGATGTAAATTATTCGGTCAGTATTTGAAAATCGAATGAAATTCGAAAATCGAATAACATTCGAGAACCGATTAATATTCGAAATTCGAATAACGAATGATATTCGATATTCGAATATTATTCGATTCGAAGTTTTCATTTTCGAATAATATTCGATAGTCGAATATTCGAAATTTCCGATTTTCGAATAATATTCGAAAGTCGAATATTCGAAATTTTCAATTTTCGAATAATATTCGATAGTCGAATATTCGAGAATTTCGATTTTCGAATATTATTCGATATTCGATTATTCGAAACTTTCAATTTTCGAATATATTCGATATTCGAATATTCGAAAAAAATTTCGAATTTCCCCAAGTATAGTGGGATGTAATTTGACAAACTTGAACCTAATTGGAGTAGATTAAGAAAGTTCTGAGCAGCTAACGCTGCTTTGCATCTGTGAGCACAAATTAATTCTAGCCTGAACCTTTATCACAGAAGCGCATATGTCAGGAACAAGGGGTGTACGAGCCCTTGCCTGAAGGTGTAGCGGTGTTACGGTGTATTGAACATGATGATTATATATGTTTATTACTAAAGATATAAAAAGACAAAAGAGGTAGGGGGAGGGGAAGGGGTGAGTGTGAGTGTCCGTGAGTCCCTGAAGGTCTCCAGTCCTCTCTTATATGCAGGTCCGTCTTACAACAATAACAGCGGTTAGGGCGGGGTAAGATATTGCATAACAAGTGATGTGAAGTGATGACTCAGTACATTGCATAACAAGTGATGTGACTCAATATTACCCAATGTTATGCAATCTGATGAAATGATCTCATGACACATAGTTGTAAGATAGTCCTAACACTTGAAACGCTCTCCACAGACACTTGTACCGTGATCGCTGGAATTCTCACCGCATTGTCATATCTCAGTTGCAAGTTAGCGGATTCTGGATTTACTATCAACCCCACATTCTGCTTTTTTGATATATGAACTAGTTTCTTGGATAGAATAGTTGCAGTAGGCTCGGCTGCAACTAATGTATGTATTACAGGTATTGTAATCATCACATCGAGTAATCTTCCATAAACGTGAAAGGATACTTGAACCAGAGAAGATCTGGCTACCTACCGTACCCAAGCGGACACTTAAAGGTGCGTTTCGTCAAGCAGTGCTGAATGATCAAGTTCTAAGGCGGTTACTCCTTAGAAGTCCTCATCCCATGATAGACTTCCGTAATTTTTCTGACGAAATCGCTAGATATAGCACCAGTACTATTGCTTTCAAAGATTCTTCTCTGGGAGAAGCTCATCTTCATGGCGCACTACAATCGTTGAGCCAATTTCTATAAAGGGCTACAAGGCTGGGGTAAGCGGAGTTTAACATCATCAGTGAGCAAAGCTTTGAAGTAATAATTTATAAACAGATTTGTGCATTTTTTACTAGTAACCATCTGGTGCACGAAGCACAATACGGATTTTTGCTCAGAAGGTCCACACTATCTGCTTTAATGTCAACGGTACCCATGTAGCAAATAGTAGTTGGTGAAAGAAGTTCGTAACAGTTTGCTATTTGAATCAAAAGAAAGCCTTTGATTCTGTGCCCTCGGCTCTTTTTACAAAATCAGAGGCTACGACATCGAAAGCTGTCTATTGCGATTTCTTAAACTCTATTATACTTGACCGCACTCAAAGAGTGCGGGTTAATGAACCTTTTTTCAATCTATATAACAGCAAGCTGGGTGCCGCAGAGAACCTGCATGGGACCTTTGATGTTTTTGCTTTACATCAACGATCTGCCATTATGCTTCTCCAGGATGTACATTGTTTTATATATGCTGGTGATACAAAGCTCTCTTACTAAATGACCCTAACCTGCTCCGAAAGGTGAGCAGCGTCAGAGATCTTGGTGTACTCTGACAACCTAAAATTTGAGAAACGCATACGAGATATTGCCGTTGCCGCTCACGCCAGGTGCGAACACATTCTTCGAGGATACAAAACTATCGATGTAAAAGATTGTTATAGATGACACCATAAGTCCGAAAGGCGGAACAGGGTCCCCTTTAGGTGAAGGGGTTTCGACTAAAAACACGTCAAATCCCCGTTTCGTGAGCTTTCTAATGATACATACGTTGTTGAGTGAAAAAAGTCGTGCCTTTTCGAAAATGAGGTGGAGATATTTAATATTGGCTTGCTCCACTCCTCTTCCCAATGGCTTGGCTTTAAAGGTCGCCGGAGCAAGATTTTTTTGGGCTGGAAAAGCTTGTGCACCAAAACTTTATGAACTATTCGATAGCGAAGAACACAAAGAATCGATTTGGGCTGTCTCTTTTTTTAGCTTTTCTATGAAGCGAGATATGAGCAGTTTTATTTAGCTACAAGACCAGCCAATTCTGGGTAATTATTTCATGCTTCATTGAAACCAAGAATGTTTTTATCGAAATTAGATATGATTCGAAAGCTTGAAAAACATAATCTGACTGCTTTTTTGTTTGTTATTGTTTTCTTTAGTGAACGAAGATATGGTACGATTCTTGTCAGTAAACATGCATTCTTTATTGGTCAGTCCAGATTCTCTACTCTTGCTCGACTCTTCTTGCGACAATGTGTGTTCATTAATTCAATTTAGTTCTAATTCTTTCTTGATCTAGTCTCGATTTCAAGTGAAAGGGGTCAGGCAGATGCCAGTCCTAGAGTGAAGGGCTCAGGAAAATCTCTTCGCCTATGGTATCTATGGTTGACATTTTATTGCCTAACGTTTCGGTGTAGCACCGTCGTCAGAGGCAAGTATTGAATAAAAACATGCCCAGGTTTCAAGACAATAGGACATATGACATACTGATGTAAAAATTGTCTTTCATCTTTTCGTCATCTATGTTCGTCCCCTGCAATTGTGTACTCCTTTATGGCCCCCCTCCCAGAAAGCCCTTACTGAAGCGATAGAAAGAATCCAGAGGTCGTACTGCCAGAATTTTTGCATGAGCTGGAATTTGTCGTACAAATCTCTATCCTAGCCATTACTACTCTTGCGTTCAGAATAATCTTTTAAGACCAAAACCTCGCCTCCAAGACAATGGCTAGGAGGATCGTAATAGAAATGCATTTTTTCAGTCTGCTCAATTTTAGTGGTTATACCAGAAGGAGCATGTTCAGGCTTCTATGTAATAGAAAAGTGAGGAACCAGCAATTATATAACTCTTTGTTAATGCGCGTTATCAATACATGGATTGGACTCTCAATGGAAGCTACCACTGCGAGATCTACATCTGTTTATAAAGAGAAATTCATAACTTTCTGAAAAAACAGGAGTTATCCTGATTATTTCCAAGAAATGTTTTTGCAATCTCGGCGCTTCTTTTGTCAGCAACAAAATCTCTGATGTATAGTTGGTCTCTTAGAAGAGCAACTCTGCTCCACGCTGTGGTCCCCTTGATTCTTTGTTTACAAAATTCCAAAAAATTGTGTCTACCTTCAATGTTGTCTCTACCATTTTTGTATACTTTAACCTTTGGAATTGTCTTTTTTCGCTAATGTTCCACTAGTTATTACTTCTATCTATTCATGGTCCCCCACAATGGTCGGTGTCGTGGGGGTGACACTGGGTGTCGAACTGCGATGCACAGCCGAGTGTATACTCCGGTAGGGCCTCCCAAGCTGTGAAGGAGTTCGACGTTTCCGGTCTTGGGCGGATGCCTAGCTAAGAACCGGCCACGCCAGATCCCCCGCCGTCTGGCTTCTTTTGGTCGCTAGCGGTTCCTCCCGCTCCAAGCCCGGAGTCAGCGATCGCCCCGTGGAAATCAAGAGTTGGATTAGTAAGTCTGCTCTTGCAGGGGAACAAAATTTTATTACTCAGACAGCAAGAAGATTTAGAAAAAACCCTGTACATCGGATCCCGCCTACGGTGCCGGGTGGTAGCAAGAACAATGTCAGGGTCCTTGGGCGCCTTCTGAATCGGACAAAAACGACACGTCTGCCCGGACGACACGCCATGGAGACTGCCTCATGCTCTGCACCTGCAGCGCCAGGAGAGTCTCCACAAACGCCGACCTCTACGCTCTTCTCGACGCTGCAGAGCACATCAAGTACCATTTCATCGCTCTGCCCGAAAACGAAGTCCAGGAAGAAGGACGTGCGGCAGATGAGTGATGGGACCCTCATCATTCGTGGTGAAAACGTTCCATCACGAAACGTGGGAGGCGTTGGCTTTGTCGTCCACCCATCTATCGTCCATCTTGTCTATTCGCACGAGATCCTATCACCTCGACTAGGCATCCTACGACTACGCCCTCCACATCAGAAGACCATCAACATCATCAACTGCTATTCTCCAACATCAGCAGCTGACGAATCAGAACTAGATGCTTTCTACAAGATGTGGAGGAGGTCGTCCGCAACGAGAAGTCCTTTTACAAGTTTGTTGTGGGCGACTTCAACGCAAAAATCGGGATGCCACTGGAAAAGGAATATAGGATCGGGAAGTTTGGATATGGTCTCCGGAACGAAAACGGCAACCGTCTTGTTGGGCTTCTCTCCGCCGCAAGACTTTTCCATGGACCATCTTCATGAAGAAATAACATCGCCGGTGGACATGGGAATCGCCCAACGGAACGACTCACGCGGTGATCGACCACATTCTCACCAACCGAAGGTGGAGCTTGCTCGATGTCTCAGTAGTTCCATCCTTCTGCAGTGGCTCCGATCACCGTCTCCTTCGAGCTTCGAGCGAAGGTACGATTCAGTCGAAGGCTGAAAAAGAAGGTCTGCCACAGTGCCGCAAGAAGAAAGAATGTCGTTTATGACGGTAACAGGCTGGAGGAGCTCATATCAAGTTGTGACTAGTCCATCGGGGAGGACCCAACGTACGACTACGACCGGCTTCTGAAAGGACTGCGAGCCTGCGGAGAGTGCGCCTCAGTGACTTTCGAGAAGAACGTGGAACGCATTTCGAAGACCACCAAGGAAATGCTCGAAAGAAGAGGATTTCTGAGGCAGGATCCGAATGCAACCCACGAGCGACTGATAGCCAACGCCAGTTGCAGAACAGCTTTGCAGGAGGATCTCAGGAAGTACAGGCAAGCCGAAATACTGGAAGCAGTCGAAGGAAGACGAAGTCTCAAAAAGTGCCGAAGGGACCTCTGTGAATACCACGTACCGCTGGCTGCACTATTAAACGAAGACGGGACTCCGACTTCTTCCCGATACAAGATGGAATCTATCGCGTAGAACTTCTATACCAACCTCTTCCACTCATCAACACCCGTGCCGATGCCCGTTGTTCCACTGGAGAAGTACCACCACGAATTCTACCTGCTGAAGTGCGCACAGCGATTCAGATTATGAAGACGTCCACGGCTCCAGGATCAGACCATCTTTCCGTCGAATCTCTGCGAGCTGGAGGGCAACGTCTACACGAGATTCTCGCGTCGCACCTAACATCTTACCTTCAGAAGGAAAGGATTCCCGACTAGTGGAGAACATCAAGAACCTTCCTTCTTTTCAAGAAGGGTGAACGGAAAGATCTTCGGAACTACCGTCCAATATGCCTGCTGAGCGTGCTGTACAAGCTTTTCACGAAGGTTATCCACGCTCGCATATCTAGGACACTGGATGAAGCCCAACCCCAAGAACAAGTTGAATTTCGCAAAGGATTCAGCTGCATGGACCACATCCAGACGGTATCGAGGGTCATAGAAATTTGCAGGGAGTATCGACTGCCTCTCGTCCTAACCTTGGTCGACTACGAGGAAGCTTTTCAGCGTCGAAAAGAACGCCATCCTGTCTGCGCTATTCGATCAGGCTGGACCCATTACGTGAGGACATTAGCCGACTGCTATAAGGAGTATATAACGACGATGCAGCTATTCCATCGCCCCCGACCATCCCAATTGGAAAAGGGGTCCGACAAGGCGACACAATCTCGCCGAAGCACACCGCGTCCTTGCAGTGGGTGATGAAGTCACTGGACTGGGACGAGAGAGACATACGAGTTGATGGGAGATTCCTGTCGAACCTTCGTTTTGCGGACGACATCGTTCTCTTTTCGAGCAATATCACTGAAGCAGAGACGATGCTGAAGGAGCTGAACGAAGTAGGGAAGAAGATCGGATTGCCAATCAATCGGAAGAAGACTCAGTTCACGAAGAACGCCCTTTGCGAAGATGCAGAAGGAATTGGAGGCACCCCTATCACGGAGACGTCTTCTACGTGTATATCGGACGTTCGATGAACATGGAGAACGACTTGAGGGAAGAACTTAACAGGAGAAGAAGAGCAGCCTGGGCCGCCTTCGGGTCTCTGAAGGAAGCCAGCGACCAACTGACGGACCCGGAGCTTCGTGCCCACTTGTTCAACTCAACCATTCTCCCGGCGCCCTGTTACGCAGCTGAGACTTGGGCTGACACCGTCGCCACTTCGAAAGCTTTAAGGACTACCCACAGAGCGCTAGAGCGTAGTCTTCTGAAGATGACCCGACACAAACAACATCTCGTCGGACTTCGCAGTACGGATATGAGAAGAATGTCCTGTCTTCGTGACCCAGCGGATTACGTTGCGAAAGCGAAGCATCGATGGGCCGGTCACATTATGAGAAGAACAGACAACAGATGGACACCAAGAACATCGGATTCCTCGCGAAGCAAAACGTCCCCGAGGGAGACCTCCAACGAGATGGGCATACGTGTTCGTGGAACGGATGGACCAGCTGAGAAATCAGCTGGATACGATTGCACCTGGAACTCGTGGACGCAGCCACCGACATCAGCCAAGAAGATCGTGGATGTCTGAAGCGAGGGACAGGGAGAAATGGAAACTTTTGAGCTGGGGCCCGCACGTCACGTGAAGCCGGGCCATCTAAGTATCTAAGTAAGTATCTATTCATGGTGAATATTCTCTCTCCCGAGGGTTTCACTCTTTACAGTGATGCTCCTTATCATAAACTCTGCACCGTTGGAAGTTGTGGATCGAAAGATTTACTATATTGCCACCTCGGGATTTAATCGTAGGTTTCAGATTTTTGCCAGTTTACTCAAAATGACCGAAGTTGAGGTAATTTTGTTCTCCTGCTTCCAACTCTACAGCTACTCCTTGTCGGAGAGCAGAAGGCACTATCACAAAGACGAAGGTTTTTTCTAACTAACAGAATTAAGCTCGTGCAAATACGTCTGGAGAGCAAGAAGTTGTTTCGAAAATGACTTTACAAAAATTTTGCATCAACCATAGTATAAGCATGCCGAATCGGCAGGATTGGTTGCCCACCTGTTGCTCAAAAATTGGCGGATGTTTTTTTACAGTCACACGTTTAGGACTCGCACCGTGCGCGGCGCTCGCTTTGACGCTCTCATGTATGCCCCTCAAAACCTCCGGTGCTAAAGTAGCCTGGCGGGGGATTAAGGGGTGGCGGGCAGGACCCGGCATAGATCGTATTGGAGCAGGCTGGACTTCGCTTTTGGGGCGAATAGCAAAGGGATATCGTTTTTGTGGACAAAAATTGCGTTTTTTGGTCAGCATGTCGTTTGAGGTTTTTTAACGTTTAGGCTGAGAGAAAAGGCTCGCGAAAGTCAAGGGGGTCTGCGTTTTCAAGAAGGTTAGAAACGAACTCATCCCGAGCCCTGGTGGTGGGTAAAGGCAGACACATGAGTCGCCGCCATATGTAACATAGCGCCAAGAGTGCTGCTTGAGCACGTTCTTCGTTTGACGGATGTCGCGGAGCAGCAACGCTGTGAGAAAATTTCGTGCAGGCTGTGAGACACGACCCGCTTCTTATTTCTACTACCCTTACCATATCTTGTAATTCTGCGTAATATAAGCTTTTGTTAAGCGCCTAGCCTAGTTTATCAGGAATCAGGGTATAAGATGGAATTCTTAGCCTGAAACGATTGTTTACGAAAAGCACCTGTATATTCTGTGCGGCTTGAAGCTCAGGACGTACTTTACGCGAATTAGATTTGCTGACTATATATAGTAGGTATAACTTCCACAGCTTGATAGTTGTTTCATCTTTTGAGTTATAAATACTAGATTACTGCCAAATCTCGTCGAGACTAAAATCGTATGAAGTATGTGTGCCCGAGGCCTTAGGGGATAACCCTTTGTTGGGGAATGATGAGCTAAATGATATGACACAAAATGTTGTTTGTTTGTGTAAACAAGTTAGCTAATATAGTTGCGTTAGGAGAAATTAAAACTGAAAGGAAATTGTTAAAATATCCACTACCAGCGAAATCAGTCAAGGTACAGACTTCCGCGGACAGACCTAGGCTACAGCGTCTCCACGTAACGTAACCAGTGGGACACAATCTGTATGTACGTACCGCGGGTCCCAGATTCATGAAGGGAAGGAGACGCAACTCGAAGCGTCCTTGTTAGTGAAGAGTTCAAAGGAGACCGCGCGGTGGTCCCGGAACGACGCTCCTGAAAGCACCTTCAAGACTATCCCTAGGGAAAGAGTTTTCCTGTCTTCTCTTTTTCTCTCTCTCCCTCTCCTTTTCCCTCTCTCTCTCTCTCTCTCTCTCTCCTTCTATCCAACACGGTTTTGCTAGACTTTAACGCGATTGGGGCCTTTGGTCATATAGCGTAGGAGTAGGCGGAGTGTATCTCTTTCGACTGTTGATTTATATCAACGGCTCATGACGATACTGTTCGATATTCATGCAAATCTGTGAAGCTTTTACCTGACATCAGATGGAGGGCTGAAGCTCAGGCTGATCTCAAACAGGGATCTCTCGTGCACTTTGATGAACTCTTGAACGAAAACATTTTATTAGTGAAAGTTCAAGATACGTTTTTTGAGCATCGACAGCCGCCTGCCTTGAGGTTTTATTGACCAGCAGCTTTTGCTAATATGAGTTCAAATACTCTCCCTCGTAGTTTGCTTGTTCACATTCCTTCATTTTGTACTTGCATCATCCGCATCGCATCCATCTCTTGTTATTATTTGCTTAGATTGATTAATACAAAATCGCTCTTTCAATTACCTATGTATTGAGTTTAGCCCTCTGGAGAACATCGCTGCAGAGTTCCTATTTCGAGTTCCTTCGTTTCCTTTGTCGGCGGTGCAGCAGGTTGCGAGAGCCTGCTCGATAGACGGTACTCAGTTGCAAGTGATATTTTCAATGTTTTACTCGATTACTGTACGTGAAGTTGCTAGCCAGCTAGCCTGTCCATCTTTGTCACTCATACGATCTTTCGATTACATAATAGGTATCTAACATGTGATGCTGTCCCTTGCCAAACAAATCAATTAGTTCTAAACGAAAATGCTTCTTTGAAAATTTTTTCCTGAATGAAGTGGCAATTTAACAGTTGGGTTTTCTAATCGTAGTTTCCCGCTCATCGTTTCCACGAACCTTATGTATTTTTCGTAGCCATTGTGGCAATTCTCATCATTTTCAGCGCAGTGTTGTGGCAACATTATTATCTGCAAGACGTGGAAAGTCTTTATCGGCTACTGATCTTTTTCATTTACTGTTTTTATCGAAGGTAGTAGGAATAAGTCGATTTGTAGTCTGTTGATAACTTTTCATTATCCACCAGTCTATGCCGGATCAACATGGAGAACCTTGTGGATCTGCTTGCTAGCTATCAACAGGAGGAACAGCTGTTGCCTGAGGTATGCTGTTCTTCTGCACCTATTTCTTTTGTTTTTTCTTGGAACTGATCAAGAAGTGCAATTGATAATAAACAATAAAGGATTCAGCCTGTTTCGCCTCTATCCCTATACAGGAATACAATAACTGAAAACCATTCTTGAGGCTCTTCAGTAGGGAAGAGTGGTTAACTGACAATAGTGGTATAGTGCTGGAAATTTACACCGGTTTGGTAGGGCAAAAGATTAAAAAGATTAGCAATGATCTAGTCTATCAATTACGAATTTTAACAAAATGTTCTATACAATGGTTTTACGAGGAATGTTCGTAAATATGTTGGTGAAATCGGCTGAAAACAGTTTAAGGTTGTTTGCATCAATGTGGTTAAATTTGTAGGAAATATTAATATCATTCATAGACCAATAAGTATCCAGACAGTTTTTATTAATGCGTGCAATTTTAGTATAGTTTTTGAAATGGTTTCGGAAAAAGTTGAAAATATGCATTCATTCTTCTGATAACGGTTTAATGCTTCTGTTCGAAGCACCTGTAATAAATATTTAAGCGGATTTTTATGTAATTTGGAGAATGCAATAAATATTTGGAATGGTTCAGACTTTATTGATTTCAAGATTATGGTTTTTTGAAAATTGCAGATGTTTAGTAGTGATGGTCCAATGTCTAATGTCCCAAATAGTCATAGATAGGAGTAGTGAACATGTTAATCAATCCCTTTTCTGACATTAATAATTCAAGGTAAAGTTTTTGCAAATAATGCTATAATTCGAGTTGGCTTTGTCCAAAGGGCAAAATATGAAGAACTTTTGATAGTGTTTGATATTTGAAATAGGAAGGCTATAACTGTTATTGTCAATATTATAAATCAATATACTATAGTATTTGAAAAAGTGTCTGTTAATTCACTTTTTATGGTAGTTGAAACTATATTGTCTAAGGAATATTTTGTTTTGTATTTTTCGCAAATTATGTTAAATAAATCAAGCCATAAGCTTTTGATTTGTTCTGTAGAATATCTATATGGATATCTTACTTTTGTACCTTTATTCAAAACATTAAATTTGTTTATATCTCTCCTGTGACAACATGTTCACGTGTAGGGTCTACGTATTATTGGTAGTTTTTACAAATACATGGAGCATCGTCCATGTTGAGGTTGTGAAGATTATTAAGAAATTTATTATAATTGTATATATCACAAGAGGCATATGTTGTGTATTCATATATTATTCTGATAGGTTATATGTTTCGATGAAGTTTATGATAGATGTGTTATTTACTATTTTGTTGATATTAGTATTATCTAAAATGCTATCATAATAAGGAAATTTTATATTCTTATATGCAGTAATATTCTTGTCGGGTACTCTGCTAAAATGGTAATGACAGAGTATACTATACAATGCATATTCGAAATTATAAGGAATATCTAGGGATTCAAGAATAAAGGTTGATCTATTAATTAGTGAGGAAATATAATGTTTATTTTTATTTTTGATCTGTAACAATAGCTTTGAGAGTAAAAACACCATAAAGTTTAAAGCTTACCTTCTTTTTGGTACAAAGTTATCTTCCTTTGAGATCATCGGCTTCATCGGACGCCTGCAAATGATATTTGCAGTGATATAAACATCAGTGATAATAGCAAAGGCTCACCTCTTGCGGTTGGGGAAGGGGGCTTGAGGCGGCAAGTTTACAGTTGTAGAAGACTAGGCGGACGCAATGAGACTTATCAACCTTGATTTATCAACTATGAAATGATCCCCGTCGGGAGTGAAGCAAGGGACGACATCGGCCATCTTCAATCTCAGTGCGCTTTCGGGCATTTTGAAATTATTGCATTGAGATTTGATTGGGCGCTGCACCACTTTTTGCCGGCTGGGTGGACATGCTCCAGGCGTGCTATTTACGACTACAATAACAGTTTTTAGAATTATCAACTACTTTTGTCAAATTTACGGGTTTTCTCACATAGTTTTAGCTGTTGGCGTGGCAAAAATGTTCTGCCAACATGTTGTGGCATGTGGCAAACATGTTGTCGCCACGTTGTCACTTACTTTGTTTGTCAAATTCAGCCTTCATAGGACGACCCGACTTAGTAGACGACAATTCAGAGGAATCCTCGGCTTTGCAGTGGTCCAGTGCCCGCATGAAAATCTGCAATTTATGTCATCTGTTTATCTATTTATCCACTGTTAACTATTCAAATTACTGATGTATTATTTCCGGCTTCATTTGGCGTAATTGATTGCACTCCTGGCTCATGATTGAGAACACGTGTCGCACACGCTGCCCATACGACGAACAAGAGAATTTATACTGATATTTCTGTTACTTTAATTGGGCCGGAATGCGAGAAAATGGGGTATAGGACGATTTGCACAACCGTAATGCTGTCACACAGGATCACGGCCGCGCGCCACACACCCTGCGGCGGCTTTTGCCTAAGCAAAACAGGTGGAGGAAGGGTTTGCGGCCAGGGCCCGGCACAAGGTGGGCAAACGGGGTTTTCCAAAACGAATACCCCTTTGATCCCAGTAAGTTTTACGAATACTCCCTTGAGCCCAGAAATGACGTTTTGTGCTTGTGCGACGAGATTACCGGCCACACTTCGCCTAAAAGCGCTCAAAAGCGCCCAAATTGCTCAAATTCCTCATATTACTCAAATTGCTGTACCAAGATAGGAAACAGGAAGAAAAATAAGCAGTAAAAAGGATTAGGGAATGAGAAAATATCAAAGAAACGCAGTCATAGGAATGAGAGACGCCGTTCCCGCGCGTATCGATTGACTGGGGCGCGCTTTCTATCTTATAAAGCTGGGCTGCTGATGCCATTTTGGGCTCCAACAAGGACAAGAGGAGGAGTTTCGGAACCAAAATTTCACCATGTAGTAAACTTTAGGTGTACAACAGATTTATGTAAAAATTTTGAGAAAATTATGTGAATTAAGAGTTTTGCCGACCTCAGGTGGGAATTAGGTTGGCAAATGCCGACCTAATTTGGAAATAAGTTAAGGAAACTCTTCATTCACATAAGTTTTTCATAATATTTCATACTTTATTACTTAGTCCTATTGCGCATATACACACCGAAGCCCGCGCGATTTCGTTACCTCTGCGTTGCAAACGAGCCATTTTTCCATTTCTTTGGTAGCGAAAAATTTCCAGAAAAAAGTTTGCCACAACCTTCAGTCACATAAATTCTCAATGAAACTCCTCAGTTAAGTCCTGCAAGCCCGTGTGCATGTACTTACCAAGTTTCATACCATATCGTTCATCTGCGCTTTCCAAACGAGCCGTTTAAATTCACATTTTCATTTACCAGTTTTGCGAAAATCTCGGAAAAAATGCTAGTTACTCGTTCCGTTCACATAAGTTTTTCATAATTTTTCATACTATGTTTCCACTAGCCTCTGTCCGTTCGCACACAAAATTTGGTGCCATATCGTTACACACACATTGAGAACTAGTCATGTATGCAGTTACAAATAGCATCCCTTGGGCGACGTCGCGCGTGCGGCACTTAGCGACGGCGCAGTTTGACGCGCGCGAACTCCAGTGTTCGCCTGTTGAGGCACATAACATGTCAAGATAAGTAGCGAGCATGAACTACCAATTTTTTTCCGGAGCTCTGCCCCGGACCCCGCAAAAACGATTTCCCTTTTGCTTTTTGGCCCCAGAACGATTCCCAGCTTGTCATTTGCCGACCTCGTGCCGGGCCCTGTTTGCGGCATGAGTTACATGTGAAGACAAGCCAAAATCAGGGTGGGCGGAAGACCGCCATTGTGAAGAGACTGTCTCCCGAAAAAATGTCTGTTCCACAAGCTGCAAATTACCGCAATTTTGCACAATAAAGCGTTACTGCCGCGAATAAGCATGTATTCGTAACCGCCATGTCTGAAACCTTTCTAGGCAAAGTTGTGAGCAAATTCGGAACCTCGACCCATCTACCGTACACCCGCCGTAACCCAAAAAATTGAGGCTATTCGAAAAATCGCCATGATATCCATGTTAAGCAGGCTAATTAACCCCCCCCCCCTAGGCCAAATTTAAAACAAATTCATGGTTTTGAGCCCATACCATATATCCACCGTAACTCCATAAAAAGGTCCCAAAACGCAAAATGAGTGTGATATTCGTAATCAACATATCGATTAACCCCCCTAAGCCAAGTTTCCGCAAATTTCGTGATTTTGACTACTTACCGTATACGCACCGTAACCCCAAGAAATTGGCGCTACCGCGCAAAATCATGATATTCGGCATCAGCGGGTTGAATAACCCCTAGACGTATAGGCGATTTGTTGCACGCAAAGACTTCGGACGCATCTGCGTCTCCCTCATCGATCGCTTTTTCGTTTCTGCTACCGTCTGCGATCTCTCCCATGCACAAACTATCTTGGCCGGACGCAGCGGTGCCCAGTCTTTGCGTACCACGAATCGTGATAATTTGAGCCAAATCCAAAACAAAGAAATGTTGGGGCCGGATAGCCGAACAGCGCCGATTTCTTCAACGCAAAGAAGTCACAACGAAAAATGGTGAAGGCGTATCAAGGATGTTCAAAATCATGAAAACCGGTGTGTGGTCGTTGGCACTCTCATCACACCTCACCAGTTTTTTGCGACAAATAGATGAAATTGGAAGTAAAACGTGACTTAAACGAAAGGAAGAGAAAGGAAGAATAGACGCAATGAAAACATGATTGTAAACCACTGAAAGCCGATATGGTTAGCGCGACTAATTGAATGTGGTGGACGCGATCACCGCGACACATGTCAATTCACGCCACATTTCTGAAATAAAATTTTTGAACCTGATTTTTATGCTTTTCTGTTGCTTCTGCTTTTTGTTTTCTTCTGTTGGGACGGGATCATAGGCTACTTTTCGTATCGATCGATATCGATTTTATCGATTTTTTTGCAGAGTTCACCTACGGGGCTGGGAGTTGGTACAGGGGGGGGGGGGTAAGTTAGCATGCTGATTACTAATACAGTATTAGTTTTTGGATTCATCCATTACTTTTATCGATTTTATCGATTTTTTGCAAAGTTTAACCTAGAGTGCTGAGAGTTGGCACAAGGGGTAGGTGAGCATGCTGAGAATTCGGCGATAGGGAATTTGCATGGAGAAGTGGCACAGGGAAGGATTCTGCACAGATAAGGATGGAACCTTTATCAAAGTTTTCACTGAACCGGGCGGAGCCGGGTATGCCAGCTAGTAAATTTATAGAGTTCATAATATGTTGAATGCTTAATAAAATTTTTGATTTCTTCAAGTATAGATTGTCTGTATATATGATGATTTCTTTTTTTATTAACTTTATTACTTTCTCGATTGCTTCCGTCTTTAGATGTGCTTAGATTGAAAAATGGATGATTAATTCTATGATTTAACGGTCTCAATTATTTTAGATTTCCATAGCCTTTTATATCATTGAAGCCGAAAGGCATACTGTCATCAAGTTTTATCCAAAAGTTCTGTTTCCCTAAGTATATTCTGACCCGTATTTTCCGGTGAATTATACAATATTATTGCTGTGATATTATTGGGATTGTAACTACTATTTCTGAAATGTTTATAAA
This sequence comes from Cylicocyclus nassatus, assembly GCA_958299035.1. Taxonomy (NCBI): domain Eukaryota; kingdom Metazoa; phylum Nematoda; class Chromadorea; order Rhabditida; family Strongylidae; genus Cylicocyclus; species Cylicocyclus nassatus. The sequence continues at coordinate 52,076,764 of CATQJL010000001.1, forward strand.
AAAAGTTCATTACCATGCTTTCTTTTGATTCCCCGCATATGTTTTCTTATTCTAACAACAAGTTTTCTTTTAGTAAACCAACATACTGCAGTCCACAGCCACAGCATGTAAGGCAGTATACCAAGTGAGTCGAACTGCAGTTTGCATTTGAAGTCTTATACGTTTTGATGTTTGGATTAGTCGTGTTAGATTTTATGCAATTGTTAGGGGTTAATATTTTTGTACAGATGTCACTTGAAATATTACAAGTAGTGTCTAAATTGTCATTGCCAAACTGCAGTAGGTTGCATTCGCCGTTTACCTTACCCTTTTGAAGAACGTACTCCGAAAATAAGAAGATGAAGTGTGACTAGTTTACCTTTATTTTTGAGCCAAAAATCGAACGGTCTAATCCCATACCAGAGGGTAGGTTACTCTAGGTCTCGGAAGTGCTGGTTCCAGGAGGTGGCGCTCCCTAAAAAAAATACACCGGAGGCGTAGTACTTACCCTCCCTTGCCAGTAGCTACTTGTGTGAACCCCATCGGTAGTATTAGTGAATGAAACAAAGAGAATAAAGACTAAACTAACCTTAGTTTAAGGTAAACGCCCCCACCCCCACCCCGACCCCCTCCCCCATGTGTATTCATATCCATATAATTACCGCCATTTGCAACTATTATCTACCTGCTTGGTAAGCGAGTAGAGCGGTTCCAAGAATGCTTTGAGGTTTTCCATGAAACGTACATCGCTCTCCTGCAGCTGTGGTAAGCTCATCTTTGTCATGAGCTCGGTAAATACTGGCATCTGAGGAAATAATAATTAATCGGATATTCCGTTTTGACAGTGAGTCGAAGGCCTTCGAAAGGTCTATCCAGAGCATGTGCAACTCTTTCTTATGCCTCAAAGCGTCTTTTATGACACTTTGGTCTAGTATATGGGCATGCGTGCATCCCCATACAAGAAGTTGTAATCTTACTCGGTAGCCAGCAAAAATTTAAAAATTAATCTTTGGTGAATACCAAGATGGAGTATATGAAACGACAGAAAAAATCCAAATTTTCCATCTATTCTGACGTTATTTACTACCAAAAATTTCACCGCTTGTCATCCACGGGCACCCCATCTAAGATTATAATTCTCCTCTCAAGTGAGGCTCGAGGCAGCAGTTGCGCACCCACCAGCAAGAAACCCTTACTGGATGTTATCGGGTAATAAAGATCTACTACTAGCGAGATAGTCGACGACATAACGCCAAGCATCGTTAGATTTGCCATTTCCAAGCGGCATCCCTCTTCATCAAGTAGGCTTCGAAGGATTCTCAGAGGTGGAGGGCGGTAAGAGGGCACACTGCCGCGCTTAAATTGCGAAATGGCTTGAGCGCTGTCGTTTCAATAGGTATCGCTCCTTCGACAATGAGTCGAACTACACTTCTGTGCACTGCCATTTGAGGATCACCAAAAGCAGGGTTGTCGTAAATTCCAGCCTCAAAGCCTCGCTTTCTGATAATGTTGCCCAGTTCGTCACCATGGCTTGTCCTCAAGTAACCCAACAAATTAGTTGTGGCCTTGGATTTGGGAATCTTGACTGAGCGTTGACACAATATACATATGCCGAGAAGATTTCCAAATCCATCGTTTGTTCTGCGAAAATAATTCCAGACGGCCCTCATTTTTAGAACCCAAGCCTAAAACAATGAAAACTGTGACTTCAAAAATCAGGATAGCTGATACGAACGCGTCTTAGACGATTATGCAAACGGGATCACGTAGGACGGACACAGATAGAAATTAGATCCTCATGGATGGCACATGGGCACGCGATGATATCGTATTGGGAGCAAAAAGCAAACGGGAATCACCGTGCCAAGTGAGGATTACGGCAGCATTGCATGTATCGTCGTCTCTCCGGCGTACGTTGGGCGGAGCCTAGGCGCTTTGCGGAATCTGAAAAACGATAGAGAAAACACAAAAAAAGCTCTTGGACGCCGTCGCATACGAAAAATTAGCTGATCGGCGAAATCGATCGGCAGCGCTGCGCTGCGCGGCCGATCGATTTTGCAGATCAGCTGATTATTTTTCGGCGACGGCGTGCAAGAGCTTTTTCTGTGTTTTCTCTATCGTTTTTCCTTCAGATTCGAGGGGATTTGCCGGCAATAGATGGGAATGGGTCACTAGTACTGTTTTGGTGCAAAATTGTTCAGTCGTGTTGCAATTTGTGTCGTTCACATGGTTTGTTCCCTGCCGACTTCTTGCTACTGAAAATTATTTTGTTTCAAACATTGTTCCAAGAAACCGTCTATAGGTGTGCACTTCAAACTATTTTTGTTTTGCGTCGTACTTTCTAAATGAACTTTATGTTGTAATTATGAATTGCTTGATCTATACATTGCGGTGTTTTCCTTCTACTCAGATAATCGCCGGGGGCAGGCGGCCATGCGAATTTTGAGCAAGCGGGTACCGGAAAAATAGTTCGCTGATTTCTTGCGGTCCGGCAGAAATTTGAAATAATTTTGGCCGATTTTTAGATGAACGCTCGGAGAACTAGCGCGGTCTTTCTATGGATAAGTTGCGGCCTAGTGGCCGCATTCTCGCAGACTTTCCGCGAGAATATGCAAGGTGTTGGGGGCCGCACGGTCCTTTGTGAAGGACTGCACTGCCCAGGGTACCTTCCGCGTAAAGAAGGACCCTGGATCCCAAACTTGGGTAATGAGACCATCGATGACACCTCTGCCACTTAGCGTCTCATCTTTTCTAGGACTCTTTTTACGCCCGAAACAGCGTAAAAAGAGTCCGAACGCTCGCTGAAAGAAGGTATTTGTCGAGCCCTTGCAAAAAATGCTGTATCCTGCCCGCAGGCAGAATATGCGACCATAAAGGAAGTGCCGCCCGCTGAAGGTTTGGCCACGCCACGAAATTCTGCTGACCGCCTGCAGAAAAGCGCGAGTTTGCGGACCGCCTGCCCACGGCGATTATCTGAGTATTTGTGATAGTAAAAGCCGCAATCCGGACCATCCGTTCATTGATTAACGAGATGCACCGTAATATGCAGTCTTGCCTGTTGATGATCTGCTGTATAAATCATACAATCTCAGCGATTTCGGTGGCAGTTTTTTTTGCTATCCACATAAGCAAGATGTATGCTGTACAGCATCATCGACGCTGAAATTGCTTCAACTTCTAGTTCTTTTGGTCAAAGGCTGTTTATGCAATAATGCCTTCGAAATACTAACTCTCACTTCGTCGTACTCTATTAGGACTTGAAATTGATGTTTGCATCGTGTGGTCTTGAACTTTTTCATTACTATTTTTATCTCTTTCAAACTGGCGTCTTCCATGAAAACAGAGTTTTGACATAGAATGCATGATTCTGGACCGATGGGGGAGATAAGTGAACGAATTTGGTTGTGGCAGATAAGGAATCGGCGGCATATCGCAATTTTTCTTGACCAGTCGGCTCATTATTTACAATTTAGCGTTTGTCGTGCTTTCAATACTTTGGTAGGTTAATGCTTTCTTACCTGATTGGGATTCTTGAATTTTATTGTTGGTAGTTGTTAGGCGAAGGTGAAAATTCGTCGTTATCCCCAATTTGTCGCTCATTACAGGTAAGACAGGAAACTTAAGAAATGCTCATAGTTTTTCTAAACATAATCTGTAACTCACCCCTGTGTCTTTGTTAAGCAATTTTTTGGAACTAAAAGAAGATTTGATGTGGTGGTGCATTTTTGCACAATATATACAGGGCTTATCAAACGCAGTGTTGCTTGCATCAGCATCTCCACTCCCGCGCTGGACTCTGCGTCTCTTCCGCGAACATGCACTCTAATCACTTTCAGTCGATTAAGGTTCCGGTTCTCCCACGCTCGTCCTGGGAAAGTACCAGAGAGCATGTTCGCGGAAGCGACGCAGAGTCTTACGCGGGATGGAGATGCTGATGCAAGCGACACTGCGTTTGATAATCCCTGTAGGTCTGGATGACACTGTCTGAAGAATTCACATATTCTTTATTTTCAGACGACCGATAAGGAACAAGCTATGAATGGCTTGCTGAGAGAGACAAATATTGATACAGTCTTATATATAAAGCTGAATGTCTGTTTGTATGTCTGTATGTCTGTCTGTATGTAGGTATGATACAAATAGAAAATTTTATTTTTAAATCGATCCTGACCAAACTTGGCACACATACACTTCGAGACGTAGGCCACTTTTCAGGTGTCACTTTTCGTCATTGTTCTTGATATCGATTTTATCAGTTTTTATCGATTTTTCGTGAAGTTCGATCTACGGGGCTGGGAGTTGGCACAGCGAGGTAATCAAGCGTGCTGATTACGAATACTATATTAGTTTTCAGAATTATCCGCTTCTTTTATCGATTTTATCGATTTTTTGCAAAGTTCGGGCTTCGGTGCTGGATGTAGGCATAGAGGGGTAAGTGAGCATGCTGATTACTAATACAGCGGAAATAGGGAATTGGCATGTAGAATTGGACACAGGGAAAGGTCAGGGATAGGGATAAGATCTTTGTCATAGTGTTTTGACAGGGCCGGGCGGAGCCGGATAAGCCAGCTAATAATCTTATATTTGTAACGCCTCTTCAAGATTGGACATTCGAGAATGCTATGTGAAGCCACGCTACGCTATATCCCAGAAATCAAAGATCTGATTGTGGATGTGCCACTATATTGAATGGAAAGGAAAACGAATTGAAACATGAAAATCTGCCTTGCGTTGTTCAAAAGTGGCAGAGTGATCCTGTCTTACATCGCAATACTTCAGACCGACATGACTTAACTGCACCTAGTTTGGCAAAGCAGATTGATTGACATAAACATGCAGCTATGCTCAAATTCCAGGAGAAGAGCGTACAAAATGGTTGTGCATGAGATATCCTCACGCTCAACTTTTCAGACGTCTAAGAGTAGCTTTACCAGATCATTGAGAAATTTACGTATACATGTGCATAATCTAACTGGAATTACAAGTCCGTTTGCCTGTCTGTTTGTATGTACGCCCGCGTATTAAAATCCCATTTTTGACCGATCCGGACCACTTTGCCCAGATTGCCCAGACTTTAAGGCGGGGTTGGTGTCATAACTTGTTAACGATCGTTGTCGATTTTATTAGTTGTTTGCAAACTTTAAAGGCAGTGGGTCGGCAAAATCCAACAACTCGGGATTTTAACGCGATAGGTTCCTTATCGCCCAACTATGAAAACAGTGCAATCCCGGTTGCACAGCATGCTTTCCCTGCCGAGAAAATCGCTCTCGAACTTACACGCGCAGGCCAATCTTACACGCATCTGGACGAGTTGGCAATTTCCTTCTCACCATTGGAGGCTGCCCGCCGCAACGCTATAACCATTGGGTCCTGCCACGATTTAGCGTCATGGGCCTTGCTCCACTCGTCCAATATCGAAGGGAAGGGCATTAAAAAACGCTCATTTTCGCCGTTTTCAAACTTCCAAAAGTGGATTTTCGGGATCAGCGTATTGAAAAACCCCAGGTAAGCGCAAATTTGACTACGTTGAGATTTGCCGAGCCACTGCCTTTAAGCTGCTGCCGGGCTGGGGGCTGCCCCACGGAGTAAGTGAGCATGCTGATTACGAACACAGACTAGTTTTGAGCACTATTCAATTTCTCGTCGTATTACGGGGTGGAAATGCACAGAGGAGAAATCGAGAGTGCTGATCCGAAAAGATAGCTGGGCAGAGAAGTTGTTACACGGAGTTGGACAGGGACAGGGGAATGTTGTACAAAAAGCAATGGGAACTTCTTATCACAGTGTGTTGACAAAGCCCTGTGGAGCCGAACGGCCATTTATTGGGTTAAATGAGACACGCAAATTTTGTTTATTGTTGACCAAGCAAGTTTAATTCTATTGCAATTCATATGCGCCTTCATGTGTTTACCATTTCCCATGTATTAGGTCGGTGCAAAAGTTTTGTCAGTTTTTTCATTCCATCGTCAATCACGTCGGAATGAAGATAAACTAGTAATTCGAAATGTATCCGATGCAGAATTTCTTCCTCTTTCCAGGTGCTAAACTCCCACTGTGTTTCGTTGCGAGAGTGACGAGATATATGCTGAAAATTACAACCGCTCGTTTTTACCATGTCCAACTTTCACTAATTTTCAAAATTTTTATGTGAGACTTTTGGAGGAGCCCTAATAACCACTAGATTGGGCAAACCTTTTGCCAACTTATGCAATTTTTCCCTTTCTTTCATCTGCTTTTTCAGATTTTTGCTAAATAATTTTCTAAAACTCTTGTGTTTTGGAAAAATCGCATAACCTGTTTTTGCATCAAACACTGCAAAAATCACAGAATACCAGTTTTCAACACTCGACTATTACTACCGCTACCATTACAAAGTAAATGAGCGATTGCTGCAAATTATGACGATTCTGCAACATTAGTTACGTCAGTGCGCACTCCTGAAATTAAGAAATATTGCTATTTTCCCCACAGATTTCGTCTGTCTCTGCAAAAAAAAGACAAGCGTTAGAAGGAGGAAAAAAGTTGAAACGAATAGTGACCGAAGTGTTCAACATTTCATGTTCTACGAGTTTAAAACAGGCTGAATGTAAAATTTAGTCGCTTCAAAAAATAAATCGTAGAAATTCTGAAAGATAAGCCGTAGGGCTACAAAAAACTGATTTTGTCGGGAAAAGGTTTGCCCTATCTGCTGGTTATTGAAGCTCCTCCGAAAGTCACATACAGAAATATTGATAGCGAAACTTGGACATGATAACAACGAGTGGTTGCAGTTTCCAGCTAATATCTCATCACTCTTGCAACGAAACACAATGTTAGTTTTGCAGCTGGAAAGAGAAAGAAATTCTGCATCGGATACATTTTGAAGTGTTTGTTTATCTTCATTCTAGCGTGTTTGACGATAGATTGAAAAAACTGACAAGATTTTTGCACCGACCTAATATATTGCTATGCTGAAAAAAGAGTTTTATTTCATTCATGATTATTACGCTACATGCAGCACTTAAGCTGGTATGACATGGATTTCATAATCATCCTAATCAAAAGTTCACATATTTTTCGCAAGCAGGATCTACATCATCGCGATAAAGATTGGAGCAGATGCCGCTAGAGCACTTAAAGGCAGCGGCTCGGCAGAATGACAATTTTGGAATATTCATCGTTTTCGGTCCTTCTGGGTGAGTTGCGTCTAAGACTGTACTTTGCAGCTTAAAAAGATAGTAACAACCCGCTTTTTTAGACGTGAAAAGCGCTATTTGAAGGCGGACCGCGTAAGCCTGTCCTCGAGCGCGATTGGCCCGTGAGTACTGTAGGTATGGTATTTCCACTTATGAGCCAATCGCGCTCGAGGACAGGCTTACGCGGTCCGCCCTCAAATGGCGCTTTTTACATCTGGGAAAGCAGGTTATTGATATCTTTTTAAGCTGCAAAGTACAGTCTTAGACGCAACTCACCCAGAAGGACCGAAAACGATGAATATTCCAAAGTTGTCATTCTGCCGAGCCGCTGCCTTTAACTTCGCCCACCACGGTGCAGCATGCATTGTAAGCTCTGTAATACATTGTCATAAATTACGCTCGTAGAGTACAAAGGTGAATACACGTAGAACGTACAGAGGAAATCAATGTTTGAGAAGAAAATGACAAGGCAACTTTTTTGCGAGCTAACGCACTTAAAATTTCATCTTTTGCTCATCTCAATAACTGTGAGATTTCACGCAGTTATAAAGATAGGTGAAGACTGACATGCTCGCTTCGCGCTACGAAGTGCTGCATGAAAGAATTGTACGCTTCAAAGGCAGCGTCTCACCAAAATTTGGTTGTCGAGATTTTTGCAAGCCTTTTCGTCCCTGCCTAACTCACAAGGGAAGTCACTTAACTTAGGGCGTCCTTTCAAAATCAGACACATACTGTTGGGATCAGCTTGAAACGCTGATTTCAAATCTGCTTTCCTTAGCTGCGAAGCGTTCCTCTGAAGCGAGTTATGAGCTTTTTCCTGAGCAAGTTTTGCGTGTTGACCGACTTAGGCATGCTACGGTATCATCATCTAGGTGGTGGTTCAAATGCAGATTATACCCTATCAAAGCCAAATGACTCAGTTTGGTGTTATTTTGATTTTCCACCACTTTTTGGGCAGATTTTCATCTAAAGACGTTCTTTCCATATTTTCAGTTGTATGTCAATGACACATACTAAAAAAGCCCATAACTCGCTTCAGAGGAATGCTTCGCAGCTAAGGATAGCATATTTGAAATCAGCGTTCCGAGCTGATTTTAAATAAATATATGTGTCTCATTTCAAAAGCCCGACTTAAGTTAAGTGACTTCCCTTGTAAGTGAAGTCCAAAATCGCATAAAATCTACGAAAACCCCTTTTTTCCAACGCCCCGTTTGAGCACGCGGGCAAGTTGTATAAGCTCCTGCAAGACGAAGGCGGTTGGTTCGAGGAGCGACGTGGCTGTGACGCGGCTGTGACGCTGCTGTGACGCAGCCATGTCGCAGCCGCGTTGCACATTGAACCGACCGCCTTCGTCTTGCAGGAGCTTATACCTGCTCAGCCTAGCCTTCGCCACAGTGGAGCAACACAATGGAGGTGGATGTGCCAAATGGAGGGACATGCTGGAACGCGTAAAGGGGAAAGAAACCTATAGCGTCAGCCGTGCGGACCAAGTCGCGCCTTGCCTGCCACTTTGAGAGCAAACTTCTTAGGTTTAGAGGACCCGGATCGAGTCGGACCTGGGGCGCCTTCTGTTCAGGGGGTCCTCTAACAAAGTATGTAGAGACCCGCACCATCCCAATTTTGGTGAGACACTGCCTTCAAGATGTCAAAGCCAAAGTGAATTCAATAGCTAAAAGTTAACGGGTTTTATGCGCCGTTGTTTTCGTACAATCGTTGATCAAAGCTTGCCCAATGAAATATGTATTACGTTGTCAAGAAAATAATGTCGTTTTTCATAGCAAAGCCATAGGACAAATCCAAAAAACATTGTGAGGGGTACCAATCGATAGAGCAAAGGAATCTCTTCAAGATGATATCCGAACGTTGGCAGAACTTGTTGTTTACGAAAAGATCAGAGCCAAAACATACGAGCAACTTGTAGTGCAAAAAATTGGATTTTCGCCCTAAAAAATTCTACGGACCTCTCACTTGCTCCTGCTTGTAAAGAACACATGCACTTATCCATAGGTACACTTGCTATATTTTTCCATGCTTAGGAACCAAGAAAAAATTGAAAAATTGAAAATGGCAAACTCCGCCCCCAGTAGTACTGGGCCCCTCCCACATATGTCTTTGTATACTACAAACCTTCGTAAATTCAACCATTAAATTTCGGCTGTGGATATGCTTTACTTCTCAAGTAATATCAATTTTACACCAAAAAACCCGAAAAAAACGACATTATTTTCTTGACAACCTAATACAACAGGATTGTAGAAGAAATATTTTACAAAATTGGGTTATGCATTGTCTATGGAATACGTCTAAGCTGAGGCAAGGCCCGCTATGGTTGGTTTCAGACATATTTAAAACGAAGACCTTTATGACATCGCATTGAAGTCGTTTGATATGAATTGCGATATGGGCTTCAAAAAACAAGCACAAGGAATTAATCATCTGCGGCTGAGTTGGGCTCAACGACAACAGTTCCAGTAAGCAAAATAAAGCATTACTCTAACTTAAAGTCACAAAAACCTATATGACAAGGACAATCTTCGTTCTGTGCCACTATCTGTAACGAGAAGTGCATAGAAAAAAGTATTAGGGTGAACGGTAAAAAAATGGGACAGCTTGATTTTTATTATGAGATTTTTTGTTCTCACCAACAACAAGCCGGCCGCAACTCAAACGTCGCTTACATTAACGACCTTCGCCTATTATTCTGGCAACGCGTGGCCGCTCCTCTCTCATAGCCGTACGCATGGTGCCGTGAAGAATTCCGGCAGGGTTTTTTGTACAATTCCCAATCTTGCGCTGCAATACCGTAAAGTCGTGAAGCAAATGACATATCATTCAAAAGAGCTCTTCGTGCTCTTTTAAAGGATATGTCAAATGCATAAAATTTCTTTTCAATTTCAGAAAAAAAAGCGAAAAATCCTGAAAAATAGCTATTTTTGGCGCAATAGAAAACCGAAAAATCATGTTTTGCCCTATATTTTTTGAAAATTGATAAAATCTGAGGTTGCATATGGATGGATAAAGCGTAAAAAGCTCTATCAGATGGTACCTAGAAAACATGCGTTCACCTGCAAAGAATTGAATAACGCCTATCTTCGTTCTCGAAGCTGCTAATGGCCATATCTCCTGACTTTGACAGTTGAGGCCACCAAGCCATCATGGGTTTGGTGACTGTCCCACCACTCACTCCAGCAGTGGTACTTTGGGTGGTCTCACATGTTTCACTGCGCAGATACTGCTCAAAGTTCATAATTTGTCGAAGTGATTAACTTTGCATTTCAGCAAGTATTGGGTTGGCTCGAAATTCTGTCGTTTCATTTTCAAAAATTTGTAACTTTGCGCAGTTTTGACGGATTTGCTTGTTTGTAACTTTATTAGAAAGAATAAGTCTTTCGCTTTCAGATGCTTTTTGTTGAGATCCTGTTTCACATTGGGTGCGGAGATAAAAATGGAAAACTAAGACTATAGTTTTGACCATTCTAAGTTGGGTCAACAAAAATCTGGAACGCCGCAAAAAAATCGAAATCGTCAGTACATATGTTTCTTAGCCTACTCTTTGCAACTGTGAAGAGTTTGTGCTTTTGGACGTCTCTGTGAGAAGTTATGATTTTCGCAAAAATTGACAAATTAATTAATTTTGGCTTTTCCATAGTAAACTCGATATTTATAACTTCTCACAGAGACGTCCAAATAGCACAAGCTTTTCAGAGCTGCAAAGGGTAGGATAAAAAACATATGTGCTGACGATTTCAGATTTTTTTTGCAGCGTTCCAGATTTTTGGTGACATAACTTAAAACGGTCAAAGCTTATATGGTCTTACTTTTTCATTTTTATCTCAATGTGAAACAGAGGCTCCACGGAACAGCATTTGTAAGCGAAAGACTTATTCTTTCTACTAAAATTACAAGCAAGCAAATCCGTTGAAATTTGGCGGAGTTACAAATTTTTGAAAATGAAACGACAGAACTTTCGGGCCAACCTAACATAAAAATTATTAATTATGTAAATCATATAGGTATTATCTGAAAGAGAATAACGTATTTTAACATCTATCAAAATAGGAAAGTCTGATCACTTCTCTTTCTTGAGAAACCTCCAGTTATTTCGTAAGAGTCCCATTTCTTACTGTTCACCCTAATAGAATCTAGAAGTCTTACCTTACTTCTAGCATGACTAAACATTAGCTCAGTCGTAAGTTGAAGCTTTTGAAATCTTATCGAAGCTTATTCTTCTAGGTCTACATGGCCCAAAAAATGAGGAGCGGCAATGGACTAATTCTTTCCCTTTACTAAAAGATGAGCTTTTGAACGTCAATAGTGCAAACCAATAAGAAACAAAACTTATGTGAACACTCCAATTATGCTTCTAACCAACCCATCCAATTTAGTGATGGCCTAGAAATAATTACATCCGAGAAAGATATCACGGCACACGTACGTCTTCGGAGCTTTTTACATAATACTAGCTTGCTTACCCAGCTCCGCTCGGCCCTGTCAAGAGAATGTAATAAAGGTCCCATCCCTATCTCTGTACTGCCTTTCTCTGTGCCTTTTACACTTCATATCCCGTTTCCTCTGTTCTTTTCGAAATCAGCATGCCCACTTACCCCCCCCCCCCGTGTCAACTCCCAGGGGAAACGACCCTTTTGAACCGCTCGCTATCACAGCGCGCCTCTGATTGGTCAACATGTCCACTGCCATAACGAGTTAAAACTCGTTCATTTTCGTACATCTTTCGTGTCCAACATGATGATAGGTTTTGGCACAGATATATTACATACTTCCGACTAAGAATTTTTCCTTTGACTGTAAATGCGATTTGTTACTTTGCCAGCGGCGCCGCACGCGGCGAGACAAGCGTCGCGCACGAAGGGTTCAAAAGGGCCTACACCCACTCCCAGTCCTTCAGCTCAAATTTTCAAAAAAACGATAAAACCGATAAAAGTAATAGGTAATACCAAAAACTAACTGTATTCGTAGTCAGCACGCTCGATTACCACCTTGTGCCAATTCCCATCCTGTAGCTCAAACTTTGCAAAAAATCGATAAAATCGATAGAAGTAATTGATAATTTTGAAAACTAATATTGTATTCGGAATCGCCATGCCCATTTACCCCCCCCCCCCCCCTGTGCCAACTCCCAGCCAGGGCCCGGCACGAGTCCGTTTCTAGGGTTGATAAAAACGAAGTCCCCTTTGCTTTTCGCTCCAAAAACGAAGTCCAGTCTGCTTCTAGACGATCTGTGCCGGGCCCTGCTCCCAGCCCTGTGGCTCAAACCTTGCAAAAAATCAATTAAATCGATAAAGTAATCGATAATTCCAGAAACTAATGTTGTATCCGTAATCAGCACGCTTGGTTACCTCCCTGTGCCAACTCCCAGCCCCGTAGCTCGAACTTTGCAAATCGATAAAATCGATAAAATCGATATTGTAGCTTAGTTAGGCCTTGTTTACTCAGGTTAGGTTTAGGTTAGGTTGAATTAGTTACATATTTTAGTTTTTCTAGCAGTCTAGTTTTTTTTGAGTGTATAAGACCATAGAGCGTAGCTGTGAGGCATACGCTGCACCATATCTCAGGTTGCCGGCCTCAGGTTGTTGATTCGTTCGATTGTGATCTGATCTTTGTTTTTGTTTTGCTCATCCTTTCCAGCCTTTCATTTTCTCTTGTTATTGTTCTCATATTTTTGTTGTATTCAGCTTCTCCGGTTTGTCAATTTTGATAAACCATTTTTGTTTTGAACGGTTGTGCTGGATCAGTGGAACCTGCGGATCTGTCCGCCCGTTACTATATCGATCGTTGACGAAAGTAGCCTATGACACCCGCCCGGCCCCGAAGTGTGTGTGTGCCAAGTTTGGTCCAAATCGGTTCAGAAATAAAAATTTCCATTCCGCACATATGTGAATACATACAGACATACAGACAAACACACATTCAGCTTTATATATATAAGACTAGCATAAGATAGATAGGAGTTGTAATTTATACATACGACCTAAATTTGGTGTCCTATGACCAGCTGTGCGCCGTAGGTCACCAATCATTTTAGTTTCGTTTTATTTATCGCGGGCTTGTGAAAAGAGAGTGTTGATGCATTTCAGTCATGTAGCAACTTGATGGTGGAGATGATGTCAGCATGATGTCAGATGTATACTACCTACTACACCTTTTCCGCTATCTGCCCCAATAAAAGAACTAGTTCAACTTCAGTACATCTGTGCTGAGCCGTAGTTGCAGATATCAAAAAGGATTACCCAGTGGTATACGCCTGCAGTTGAGATGGTAATGCAATAGAATATCTCTCAATATTGTTGGTATATTGTTCTGACTCCTCCTCTGCGCTATAAAAATTTGCTGACCGGTATCTGTTTTCTGATAAGTTATGGTCCGGATACTGACCTTTGTGTACGAGATTGCAGAGCAGAAGCAAAGCATACATTCTCGCTCGTTACAGATGAGTACTCATCAGTACCTACCACAAAGTTCCTCCACTTTGTCAAAAATGCAGGTTGAAATTTTTCTTATTTTAAAAAAAAATTGGTTTGAGGCTGTGACACGCGAAACTTTACCCGAATGATAAGTAGAGAGAAGGCCATCCGCTTCGTGCTTATTTAGGACTACTTCACAATAACAAAAGCCCCTCGAAAATGTCTACCTCAATCAAAGACTTGATGATTTTACTTACTTACTTACTTACTTACTTAGATGACCTGTCCTCACGTGACGTGCGGGCCCAGTACAGAAGTTTTCACTGATCCCTGTCCCTCGTATCACATCCACGATTTGGTTGTGGTCGGCGGCTGGTCCACGACTTTCACGGAGAAAATCGTATCCAGCTGATTTATCAGCTGCTCCATCCGTTTCACGAACACTGATCATCTCGTTGGAGGTCTTCCTAGGGCACGTTTTGCTTCGCGAAGATTCCACTCCAATATCCTTAGTATCCATCTGTCGTCTGTTCTTCTCATGGCTCATCGATGCTTCGCTTTCGCAACTTATTCCGTGGGGTTACGAAGACGGGAACATTCTTTCAAATCCGTACTGCGAAGTCCGACGAGATGTTGTTTGTGTCGGGTCATCTTCAGAAGACTACGCTCTAGCGCTCTGTGGGTAGTCCTTAGAGCTTTCGAAGTGGCGACGGTGTCAGCCCAAGTCTCAGCTGCGTAACAGGGCGTCGGGAGAATGGTTGAGTTGAACAAGTGGGCGCGAAGCTCCGGGTCCGTCAGTTGGTCCTTGGCTTCCTTCAGAGGCCCGAAGGCGGTGACACAGTTACTCTACTGAGTCTTCGTCCGATTGATTCGCAATCCGATCTTCTTCCTTACTTCGTTTGGTTCCTTCAGCATCGTCTCCTTCAGTGATACCGCTCGACAGAACGATGTCGTCCGCAAAACAAAGGTTCAACAGTAATTTCCCATCAACTCGTATGGCTCTCTCGTCCCAGTCCAGTGACTTCATCCTCCCACTGCAGGCCGCGGTGAACAGCTTTGGCAAGAATGTGTCGCCTTGTCGAATTTTCTCCCCAGTTGGGATGGTCAGGGGCGATGGAATAGCTGCATCGTCGTTGTACAATCCTTATGTAGCAGTCGGCTAAAATCATCACGTAAGCTGAGTTCACTCCTTAGTCAGGATGGTGTTGGTTTCGACGCTGTCAAAGGCTTTCTCGTAGTCGACCAAGATTAGGACGAGAGGCAGTCAGTACTTCCGGCAGACTTCTATGACCTCGAAACCGCCTGGATGTGATTCATGCAGCTGAATCCTTTGCGAAATCCAGCTTATTCTTGGGGTGGGCTTTATCCGGTGTCCTAGATATGCGAGCGAGGATAATCTTCGTGAAAAGCTTGTACACCATACTCAACAGGCATATTGCACGATAGCTCCAGAGGCCTCTAATTCGCCCTTTTTGAAGAAAAGGACTGTTCTTGAACTTTCTCCATTGGTCCGGAATCCTTTCCTTTTGAAGGTAAGATGTTAGATGCGACGCGAGAATCTCGTGTAGACCTTGTTCTCCGGTTCGCAGTGCGACGGAAAGATGGCCTGGTCCTGAAGCCATGGGCGTCATCATGGTCTGAATCGCCGTGCGCCCTTCAGCAGGTAGAATTCTTTGTCATACTTTTCCAGTGGGAACAACGGGCATCGGCACGGGTTTGATGAGCGGAAGAGGTTAGTGTGGAATTTCTTCGCGATAGATTCCATCTCATATCAGGAATAAGTTGAAGTTCCGTCTTCGTTCTAGTGCTGATGGATTTCGCTCACAAAAAGGAGAGCGTTCGTTCCCAGGATATCAAAATATACCATTTCCTATATGTTTGGACTTTGATTTAAGACTAGCTGACTTTCCCGGTCCAGCCCGGGCCATTGGTTACCTGCAATGCGAGCCCCCCCCCCCCTTTGCACATATGTGTGCAAAGTTTCAGCTGAATCGGTTTAGCGGCGCGCGTTTATCTGTAACGCACATACCCTCCAAACTGACAATTTTTGAGTTTTATATATAGATATACTGTCGTCAAATCACCTTAAACACTGTATAGATACAGTGTTTAAGGTGATTTGACGACATGTACAGATCTAGAGATCTGGATATATTCTAATGGTTAAGAATAAGAGGTGAACGTATGCACAATGTTATGCTTTACCATTCGAAAATCTCACCACAAACGGAAAGCCAAGAGACATCTTCAAATTTTTCAAACATCTCAAAACTTTGATTCTTGATCAGCACTAGTATGTCGTATCTATACCTCCTATAAGCGACATTCCGTATCGTATCCAAATCTTTGTACTGCTGAAGATTGAAAAGCCTTACTGAGTGACAACAGGAAAAGATGAGCTTTCTTGCCGGCTTCGCTGAGAGAGTAAAATCACCTGTCCCGTACTCAGTTATATAACCGTCTAAGCCGTGGTGCTACCGAGCTCGCAAATTTCATGAATGTCCTGCCATCTTTTGCATGTGTTCTACCGCAGTGCCAAAGAAGTGATTGCGAGGACCTTAAAGATACTTTGTCATTGGGATAGCCTATATGTCAACAGGCACAATTCTCAGTTACCTTTATACGCTGAACAGAAATTGATTCGTGTTATGGGTTGAAAACCGTGGAAATGATTATGAAAAAGTAACGTTTAATCAACGTTTTTTATATAACTCTAATATTGAGATGACCTTGAATAGAGAAAGGGGAGAACCATCCGAATTACCAATTTGTAAAACTGTGACCATTTACAGCAAGAGCTCAAAACCCAGCGCAAGTGGTGACTTCAAACAAGTATTAGGTTGTTGCAAAAATAATGTCCGTTTTGCAAAGTTCTATTTTAAAAAGCCTTAGCATTGTCTAGTCTCCATATTTTTCCATGCAATCAAGACCATTGGAAGCAGGTAACCTTCCGTAACCTAGCGCGCACCTGCTTACACTGATCGCAAACGGGAAGAAAAATGCGGAAAAAAACCGTGAGTTTTTCTCTCGAAAACATTTAGGAGAGATTACAACTCCCTTCAAGTTTTGTTCCTATGGCTGCTAATCAGCTTATTCTGTAGATGCAGGCCAGTAGTATGCCTCTTTATAAAGAAGACTTCAACGAAGAAGTTTTGCCTAAAAGAAAAGAAAAAATCCAAACTTGTTTACTTTTTTGAGCCTAATTGTGGTCGGCCAGAAAATCCCAAGCTATGAAAACTTGAATTCTTCATGCACTGATTAGCTAAGTGTCCTGACCTAGCGTATAGAAATGAGCGGACCTTCGGTGATTGCCTCAGTCAGAAAAAAATTTTAACCCTGAGAAGGCCAGGCAGGGACTATTCATTTTGAGGCATCGCTTACTCAGTCTAGATAAATCCAAAAAATTTATTTGAACATGCAGTATATAAACAATAGTCATCCCATACGGTAGCTATATTTTCATAAGAATTCGTTCATTTGCGTCTAAATCGTGGCTAAGAAAGTTGAAGCAATAAAATCCCGATTTTAAAGGCAGCGTACACCCAAAATCTAAGTTACCGAATTTCCTAGATCTTTCTATACCATGTATATACTGGGCCCAGATGAAGACCAACTGCGTTGGTCCGGTCTCCCAATGTTGCTTCTGAGCGGAGAAAAACCCCCTCAATTTTCTTTCACTACGCCCCTTTTCTTTCGCTCCGCCTCCTCCGGACGAATCCACGACAGCGTAAGCTTCAGTTGCCGTTGCAGTTGCTGTTGCAATGCTGTTGCATCTGCAACTGCAGTTGCAACAGTGCAGTTGCTTTTTGCGGTGCGCCTCCTTCGGGCGACGAACCACGACAGCATATGCAGCAGTTGCAGTTGCAACTGCAGGCTGTCATGCTGTTGCAGCTGCTGGCATGCCGACAAGGACGAGCAGTTCGAAACTTGTCCGTCCCTGAAGAGAAGGTCCCCAGAAATCGGGGTTTTTTGGGACTTTTGGAGGATTTCAATGACATAACTGTAATCAGCGGCACGGAAAGGCCCCAGAATGACAAAAACATCGAAGGTGAAATTTTGAGTGTACGCTGCCTTTAAGTGCAGATGTGCCAAATGTTGCTAAAAATCTTACACATGGGATAAAACTAGTTCTACCAGTGTTTGCAGAATCTCTATCCAAAAAGAAAGTTTGATAGAAAAAAGTTGTTTGAAAAATAGGCTTAGAAAAACGGACGTTATTTTTGCAACAGCCTAATAATTACACAAAGCTTTATCTGCTAAATTTTGAAGCGCTTTACCAGACTGGATTTCCGAATTGGTGAAGAGCACCCGTGCCCTTCACCACCCCACTTCGGGACTGCTGCCGGCAAATTTTTGGCAACGTACTGGCACCAGGGAGTCAACATGAATGCTTTCATATCTCCTAAATTGTTAGCTGTAGCTTATTCTCCTTTTTTAGAAGTACAGTGTAGCTGATTGGGTACTGCAAAGATAGCTTATGTAATTCTATAACTGAAGTTGGATCTGGTTATCATTGCACTTATTCAACGTTCGCATTATTGATCCTACAAATATAGTTATTTGCACTCCTAATCGTAAATAAAGTGTAACTACTAACTCCTGTACAGAAAACTGCAATAGAGAAAATACCCGACTGAGCTTGAATCATTGAATTAGTTGACAGAATAGTCGAAAGTACGATAATACAAAAATCCGATTATTCGACGAAGCCTATTCTTTCGTTTTTTCGAATAGTTGAATATTAATAATAGTTCAAGTCCAGTCAAACACTATACGAAATCCTAAATTTCCAAGGTATCAGTATTTGATTCCAAAGTCGAGAATTCAAAAATATGAGAATAATACGTAATACCTAATATTCTCACACTGTAAAACCGTCAAATGAACAACAAATGAAACTACTTGAAGTATGTAAACAATTAGAATCAAAGCAGGAATGGGGAAGACGGGTTGAAGACTTTATATTGAAGTCTCCGATGTACAAATCTGCTTTTTTATTTGCGAAGCGCTTCTGAGAGAGAGTTCTGGGAATCAGCTGAGGTAAAAATTCGAAGATTGGGCTAATTGTAAGGTGAAAACAGATGTTGAGCTCTTTCCTGTGCTTGAAAGAAGTAATGAGTAACATGAGTTTATTAGATTGAAGGTATTCATTGCATAAAACGTCCCCGTTAGTAATCATGGCCCCATTTGAGCTCATGGACCAAGGTTTTGACTAATTTTATTGTAATTTTTTTCAAATTTTCGAATTGAAAAGTTCCTATAATCTCCCTGCCAGAACCGCCTTGCAAAAGATACAAAAGCAGGTTTGAGATCGTGTTCCATGTTCCATAAGAAGTACATTTTGTATGGAAATGCCACTTCAACCAAGTATCCTCGTTGTTAGAGTAGTTGAGATTTTTGAAACAACTGTCAAGCAATAATTTCCATGTTCCGTTTTCTTTAAACCTGGGCATAGCTTATAATAATAATAATAATAATAATAATAATAATAATAATAATAATAATAATAATAATAATAATAATAATAATAATAATAATAATAATAATAATAATAATAATAATAATAATAATAATAATAATAATAATAATAATAATAATAATAATAATAATAATAATAATAATAATATAATCTGCCACCATAACAAACCTGTACGGCACAACAGAGTTGAAGATTGTCAAGCAATAATTAAAAAATTGAAATTTTAGTTACATGACTTTCGAATATTATTCGAGATCTAGATACTCGGCTTTCCGAAAACTCGCATTCGACTGTTATTTGACTCGAATAGATCGATTCGGTCCAAAGTATACAGTCAGGGCCGCACTTCTTTATGACGAGAGTGGAGTCAAAAGCGATGTGGTTGCTTGCATACTTGATGCTCATCACGTTTTTAGCCTATAAAACGGCAATGTTCAAATAATTGGGGATTATCAGCCATGACTGAGGATCAAGCGATGAATAGCCGTCATCTATCCCATGTGAAATCGAATGATTCCGCTGTTATATTCAGCTCCAGTTCAGTGTGCGCATCGATGGCTCCCAGTGAACCCTTCACTCGTTGTGGTTAGCGTTTCCGAATGAGGTAATTACCACGTCGTGTCACCTTGAAACTCGACATTGCGCACATGGCTATCGTTCCTCGATTTATGACATGATTACACCATGACAGTATAGCACATAACCTTGTTTCTGGCTCTAAAGTCCTATGTCTCAGATCGTTGTCTCTTGCCATTACGTTACGCAAATTTGCTAGAACTTCGAACTTTGAACGATGTAGAAATAATATAGTGTAAGCCTGCCAGGCTGTTCGATATAACTTGAATTTTTTCAAAATCACCGTTCAAAAGCCTTCAAAAGGTGGTTGCAGATGTATATATAATATATGCCAAGTTTCTTGATCATGTTAGAGTTTATTTTTAAGATATTCTAATGTTCTGACAGAGGCTTACCACACCGACGTATAAGAAATCAAAAGTTTATTTTACATCATTTTATTTTGGTATGACAGTTCTGCATAATACTAACAAAAATAGCTTTTCACAACTATAATTTGCGCTCCAAAATCAAAATGGCTGTCGAGCGCAGTTTTTATGAGCTAGGCACCGAGAGCGAAGCATAAAAATGGCTTTTCAAAATTCAAATATTTAGACATTCATGGAGATCTCTATAAGTTTTTGAAATTTGCTGATAAACTTGGTTCCTAGACCTCAGATTTATTGTGCTTTATTGTATGTTGTTCTAGCGTAAGAACTTTCGTCCCAAAATAACGTTGTATTCACGTCGACAACAAAAGGTATCAGACGACCCTTTCGCGTAATTAAACATCTAAAAAAATCAAACCTGTTCGCCAACAAATCACTTCTATTATGCTCTATGATGTTTGAAAGGCGGAAATACAGTCTGAATTATATACGACCCACTCTCTCTCTTCCCATCCGACTACTTCACGTGCTGAAATCTAAACGATGTTTAACCAAAGGGTTTTCTTTGTTAAATGATTTCAAGTCAGTATTTCAAATACTTCGGATAAGCTTGCAAATTGCTGGTCATTTTTTGCATTTCCAAAATTCAACAATAATTCCCATTCACGGCATACAGACAGTAAGCAGATGTTTACACTGCAGACGAGACTTGTTGCGATTCTGATTCTACATTTAAAAAAAAGTCGATTGCATTGCAGGGACTGAAGCTAGGGACTAGCCCTTGTACCCCTCCTCTAAAGAACAATCAAGGCCTTCACGCAAATTCTTTGAACGTTTCCTTCAAGTCAGAAAGTGTGCGAAGATCCTACAAAGTTTCCGTAGATCTCAGATAAACTATTACTTACTTGACACTTCGGAAATGCTTCGATAGTTTGTCTCAACAGCAGAGGTGAAGAGGAAAGAGATCTGAGAGCTGAGAAGATCTTACGGTATTCTGCACTTTATGAAAGCCTTTTTGCATATTTTTAAAGGCATCGTCACTACAAGTACCAGTGCATAATTTGCACTAAATGACGCGCTGCTAACTCTTTTAGTGACAATTGTCTGTGGGGCAATTTTTTTGAAAGCGCACTTTCTACTAAACCTGCGTATCATGCTGACTATATAGAACTGCACAAAAAGTTTGCCGAAAATTCGAGATATAGTAATTTTTGCATATTTCAAACAACAACTTGCTGCATGACCCCTCCCATTCTCAAAAGTTTGGAAAGTAGATAAAAACAGAAGTATTCATGCTTGTGCGTTTCTGTGTAATCCATATTACTCGAATTGACCGGGTTACAGACACAAGTTTTGCCCCAATTTTCAAAAATTCCATCTCTCTTCTGGAAAAATTTGTTCACTCTAGTAAATGCTCGGGAGAGAATATCTTGTTCTTTCTGGAGGTGCCTAAATTAACATCATATAAGCTGTTCAAGAGAAACAAATGTGATTCCTAAATATAAATCGTTTAAATTGCTACGCCTACGCAATCTAGATTTAGTTTTGATTTTGTTCCATTACTTGTTTTTTATCTACTATCACTTTGCGCTAATCGGACGCCTCTACGAATAGATTTGATCTTCAAGTTTATCCACCTTTTTGATTCTGTCGATAAAAATTTCTAATTTATAAGATGCGGTACAACATCTATTATAAAATTATATAAAGTATAAGAGATAGTTAGAAGTTTTTTATGGATATTTTCTAGAAAAATTCTGTATAAGTTGTAAAAGTTTTCTATAGACATGTTCTAGAAAAATTCTGTATATATTGGTGCAAGACTTATGCATCAACTTAATACAAAGTTACATTTATCCAAATACGGATGGTGTAAACGCACAATTTGCACTTGATTTTCGTATTATGGGCCATTATTTGGATAAGAGTCTAATCAAACTTTGAGTGCAGGATCTGTGTAAGTGTACCTATTTTCCGGCGTTTATTATGTCCCTCTCCTATCTTACTTATTTATTTTATGAGCAAAGCCACTGAAAAAATTAACATGCAAACTTTCATTGCTGTGAACCAGATTATAACGAGAAGCTTTGCAGATACTTTCAGCAAGCAGAAATTTTCGAAGAGTAAATGCACTCTGAGGATCACTTAGGCTCTTGAGAAGCATACTTGTGACTAGCTGCTTGATGCATCCACTTTTGCAGTGATTTTTTTGCGAAGCAGTTAGCAACTTGCGCTATATTCGCCGTTGCAAATCATGCTCAGACTTGTGCAAATAAAAATTTTTTCAGGTCCAAGAAGAAGGAAAAGGAGGAAAGGATCCTGCTTTTCAGCTGTATTTTATATTTACCGTCCAAAAATTTGGCGTAATTATAAGCCTTGTGAGCATTGCGCTCTCTTGCCGCCTTTTGTGACCGGGTGCGTTCTCGAAACGGACTCAATATTCGAAGTTTCTATTCTATGGATCAATCTAAAAAAGGCAAATTTCAAGTTATTCTGAAACACTGAGGTTTGCCGATCTTAGTTCATACATGGCTTTCTTCACATTCCTACTGCAATCCTTCAACACAGCATTGCTAGACCCTGTCCTCGCTAACGCTAAGCCAGATCCCAAAGAAATGATTGAATAATTGTATCCCTGCTATATCTTACTTAGCTTTACGAAAAGTCAGATAAGCGGAAACGGAAACGTTTAGCATGCTTCACACAGGCAGACATTTCCTGATTCAGCTTAAGCTTGGCTGACATACCAACTTTTCTTCTTCTTATTCTTCTTCAGGACTTGGAGCCAATCGGCAGACGCTTTGAATTTCAGGGAAAAAGAAATTTTTATAGCTGTCATTACTTAAAGACATAGTAAAAGCTAAAACTTCTGCTTATGCTAGAGTAGAATAAGAAAATTTTTGGAAAAAAAAACATTACGCAAACATTGCACATTACACGAATGTAGCACTAGTAAGGGTTCAAGCCAGCTAATTCTGGACTGCAAGTGATATCAAGTAGTGAAAAGAGTCAGAATTTTTTTGGTATTGAACGTCGCTTTTAAAATCTGCATTCAGCCTCCAGTGAAGGTTTCTACTTTGGTATTTCTTGAAGGAATATCTCTGCATACCACACTGCTCACCAAATAATGTCAAAAATTATGAATTTTTTGTAAAGCATAACTCGTTTGAAGATCATTGGAATGCGTGTAAATTTTTGCAGGATCGAGGAGAGTTGGTGAGCAAGATCATCATTTTCAATCTATTATATAAAGCACCTTCTTTGCAGGGTTCCTGATAGGCCACCAAAGCTGACCAGCTTGATGCAGCTCAGAATTATTGCGTAGTAAATTGCGGGGAATTTATGTAATGCAAGGGGATGCCTCTCATCTCCTCAGTTGCATTCCCTGATCAATTTCTAAAAGTAATAAATGTTACAAAAATTTAGGCATGGAGTTTTCAAAAGAGATATATCTGCTTCACTCAAGTCACTGCTGCTTGCTACCATAGAAAGTTTCGATAATTCTTACGTTTCGCCTTCAGTATGATTTACTGGCTCGATTCATGGCAGTCACAATTATCTGAAGTGTCGATGAGAGTTCAGCATAATACCGACGTTTTTGCTTTTTGCTGAGTAATCGGGCAATGAGGTAACCAGCAGAACCGGTCGCGCTTGTCGCGCAACGAATGGTTATTAGCCGGACCGGATAAATAGTAATCGCCACGTAGTAATCATCCACAAAATCTGAACGTTGTGTATTGCTTGGTTCCATGGGTAATAGCTCTTCCGCAGATCACATCTTGGCATCTGGCCAGCTACGTAGAAAGGCCTTCACCCTCCCTGAGAAACTCCAGCTAAATTCTTATATTTCAGTCTCAGGAGCTGTAAAGTCCTTATTCGCACATACAGCTACCGACCTCAATCCGTTCGCAACGGCAATTTGTGCCCTTTAATGCGCTCGCCCTCTCTCATTTAGCGCACTGTCTTCCGGTGTTCCGGTTCTAAATGCCAGTCTAATCTCACTCCATTATGACGCGAATATCGCACATCGTCAACCTCAGCGCAAAGCGACAACAAAGTGTCAATTGTGGTGGTCCCTAAGCAAATGCCCGCACACAGACTTTGCACTGCTGCACTTTGGCTAGCACTGCAGCCGATATTCGAAACTCTCCTTCAATAGTTCCGGCATTCAAAAGATTATGCTTTTTGTTGCGTCCCTTAATAGGACGCTGCTGTTTCACTGCGTTCATTCTAAAACGTCAACTAACAAATAAGCAAGTGATCCATGAGCATTCTTGTGCGGGGGGCAGCCAACATGAACGATAGGTTGTGCCAGCCATATGCGTTGCGTAGGTCAAATATTCTTCAGATTCTATATTTACGTTATGACGGCATTTAGAAATTTGGAAAAAACGCTGGGAGCTTAACGGGCCTTAATCTTTACTTTTCGACACCATTTTCAATCCAATAAAGAGCATATCGCTTTAAAAAATAAGACTTTATGCACGGTATATTGACAGCCGCAGGATTACAGTATGCTTATTTCCAGCTATCGTTCATCTTGGCACACACCCTTCTTGTGCAAGGAGTTCCTTTATGACAACGGTCTACCAGCGGCGGTCATAGGATTTCCGTGTGGAGAGGGGAGGGAGCAAAAAACTTTTCCGATTGAAGCTGCGTATCGTTAAGCGCTCGAAAAAATTTTGGGGTTTTTCCAAAGTTATTTTTTGCCTATATCCCCGAAAATTTTTCAGTAATAATTTGATTTCTAAAAGATTTCAAATCATTTCGATTTTACAAGTATGAACAAGTCTCTAACACATTTCTATAAGTCATGAAAGTAATTTCAAAAATTTTTCGACCAGAAAAATTTTTGAAATTACTTTCAAATTATTAATTTTATTCAAATTATTCATTTTACTTTCAAATTATTAATTTTATTCTTGGAGACGGGCGGGCATCTTCCTCTCGATCCGCCATTGCGCATCTTGTATGAACTAGCACTTGAATTTAGGAACACTTCTACTCGACTTTGGCTGCTCTAAAATCTTGCAGATGAATCAGCTCGAAGACTTGGATTTCTAAAACTGCGCTCATCAAAAAAAACTCGGTTTTCTGACTTTAATATTAAGCGAACTCAGAAAATCGCAAGGATTGGAGTTGCCGTATCTTTTCTCCGAATGCGTAGTAAGCCTGGGTTTGAAGTTGATCTCAGAGGTGATTAAGAGGGCTCCTACTCATTCAAGATGAAAAATTATTGAGTATCTCATTATCTATATATATATTATATAAAACTCAAAAATTGTCAGTTTGGAGGGTATGTGCGTTATAGAAACGCGCGCCACTCAACCGATTCAGCTGAAACTTTGCACACATATGTTTTCGACCCTTGCGCAGATGATAGGCTACTTTTTGCGGCGATTCGTTGGGTCCTTCTATCGATTTATTGATTTGTTTACATTTTCCTAAGGAATTAAAGGGTTATCATCTTCAATAAAGCATTTTCCATACTCATGTAAAAAAGGGCGGTGAAGCTCATTTTCACCTCAGGATCACGAGGATGCGGTTTCCAAGCGGATGTCCCAGGGTAAGTCATCCTACCATATAGGGCGGGGGGGGGAGGCTCGCAGTGCGGTGAAACCATGGCCCGGGCTGGACCGGGAAAGCCAACTAGTTGTTTTATAAACCACAGACTGCTTTGAATAAGCACAAATCTTGTATGGTCACGTTCATTCCATTTCCTCATGGAATGTAACCATATGATTTCTACCACGTGAAAGATATTTTCTTATATTTAGCAGAATTTTGTCATAACTAATGCGATTTTGAGATGCTCAGGGAATGAATCAAATGCACCTATGCATGCCCTCTTGATTGTGCCTCACAACATGTTGGAGAAACATATGTAGACGTATCATTCATTTTTTATGGATTAGCGAAAATAACATAGAAAAATCAATGAATGTTGACTCTGTCATAAGATACTCCTCCCAACTACTTACACATGCCAAGGCACAATGTCTTCAGCAAATTACGAAGGTTGCACCAGTTTTTCCAAATCTAATGATGGGAAGGTCATTGCTTGCGAATGTGAGGCGAACACAAGGGTACTTGTTTCTCAAGGCAGACGTTGTAATGTAGAGACACAGCTTCTTCTTTACCTCCGGGATTGTAATGACTAGAAAACTTCTTTATATGAAAGTCTAGCAAAAACTTCCTGTTTCTGTCTTTAACTTGTTATGGAATCACTTAACTGTACATATAAAGAAGTGGAGAGGCAAGGTGAAAAACTTGCTAATCACATCGTCGATAAGTGCCTATCTCTACTAAGTTGTGTCAAGAGCTCTGCTCGTTTTTCAACTATTATTCGCCATAACTCTTTTCAAAATCAGTCATTGCGAGCATAAATATTACCTCTACAAATCCTTAGCAACTCTAGGCATGTTCAAGATTTTTCCACAACTACGGAAGGTTTTCTGTTTTGAGATCGTCAGTAGATGTCGCTTGCAAAACTTAAAGAGTGTAAAGTTTACTAGGGCCAGTCTCGTTTGTATGACGGAACATTCATAATCGCATTTTTACAATTTTTATGTGACTTATGAGAACTCAAGTTGAAGTAAGCCATGTTTCTTTTGGGAATTTCTAGCACAAATTTTGAAAATTTCATTTCGATATTATGTAGCACGTACTCAGCAAACAATACACAAGTTTTTGAAGTTTTTTCGTTTTCTGCCTGTGGTTGTAATGGAAATAGAGCAAGAAAAGATTCAAACCTGCTTTGTTGTCTTCACCGATTGCACATGGAACAAAAAATCGAGAGCTTACATGGAAAGCTAGAAAAAATAGCAATGATTCAAGCATTGTTCATTGAAAAAGTACTTCCTCTTCTGGAATCAGTACTTCAGTACTCAGTAATTTACTTTTGACAAGCTGGTTGTTCTGTTGCAAGTAGAGAACAGTGCTAAAACATCTGAACAATCTATAATGATTTTGCTCTTTTGTTGGTGTAGAGGGTCTCAAAGATGTGGTCAAGCTTGTGTCATCCCAACGTTTTTTATACACGAAAAGTGCAGAGCGCACAAACATTTGCAAACTTTTTCTTTTGTTTGATGATTGCTCATTTCCAACAAGATGAAGAACTCGATGTGTGAATTTCTGTCCTGCTTCGCTTCGTGATTTTCATCGTCTTGTTTGTTAATCCATTTTGTTGCTTCAACACTCACTCATTTCTCGTTATTAAAGCCTGGTTTCAAGACATAGCATCAGTATTTAAAAAATGGGTTGTACATCTTCAAACCCGTGTATTTGTTCTTGTGCGCTAGAGTTCTAGGAAAATATACACAGAGTAGAACACGCAGAAAGGGCAAGTCCGTCCTAATACGTAATCTACACTAGTATTTTATTCCATCTCAGGGCAGGAACCAAACGGGGTTTTGCGGTTATTTACCAGCAAAATTTCCGTCATTTCTTATATGTTGCAAAAAAGTGCTTTGAGCAATGTGGTCCCTCATTTTTGATAGCTTCAACATACTTAATTGCCATTTTAGTCTGCAATATGAGCATTTTTACATATAATTTTACAAATAAAAAGTACAGCCAACTTCAGCTTTTTCATCAGCGATTTCCATTCAATAATATCAACAAAAAATTGCTAAAAAACTATTCAAACCACATTCTTGTGATGAGGTCGTCACGACTGGTGCATTTCCTGCCTGTCACTTGAGGAGGTTTTCGACCACGGTGAATTAAGCAATGCAATTTCTTGCGGTCAGCGAGCACGAACTACGTCGGAACTTCTTAAAAAGTGTGCTAAGCAAATGGCTCGGCAACTATTTCGTTAATTTTCTAAGACTTTTTGAAAACTAGCGAAATTGGTTGTGGAAATTAGCGAGTGGCACGAAATGGCACATGCACTTTTGAAAAGCAATTTTGCTTTTGATCCTCGTAAAAGTCTGCGGCTTTTTCTTTGAGATCTTGCTGGAAGTCAGGAAATGTACAAAATTTATTGAAAGGGTCGAATTGTACATGTGACTGAATGCGCTCCCTCATTTTTTCGGGGAAGGAAGGAGGTGAGCAAAGTTCTAAAGGGAGTCTGCCAAATTTGGAGCAAACTACACTCTTGGTCTTGTAGGATGCTCCTTGAATTATAAGATTGGACCTCTGAAATGAAAAGGAAGGCATGGCTTTGATTTAAAATCTTTTTAACCAAGTTTATACAGTTTTCTAGAATTCACGAAATTATCTTGAATGCTTACAATCAAAAGGTAAGGCTGTACATTTTTATAGGAAATATGACCCTGTTTTAAGAATTTTTGCGAACCTTTCTCGAGGAAAAGAGATGCTTCTTACCCCTCTGTCCGCTGAATTGTCATGGCAGAAAACATCTGCATATTTTTTTATCAAACGTGATCGCTTAAAAATCATTTTCCATAGGCAGATCGGCATTTGTGTGTTCGTTCCGTAACATTATGCAGTGTAACCCTACATTTTTGTGAACTTTCATACAATTCTTGAGCTCTACAAAGAGCCTTAAAAGTTTCTATTTATTCGTAACTAGCTGGCTTACCCGGCTCCGCCGTATCCGGACCAAACTTGGCACACATACACTTCGGGCCCCGGCGGGTGTCATAGTCCACTTCTCGTTATCGATCGATGTCGATTTTACCGATTTTTATCGATTTTTTTGCAGAGTTCACCTACAGGGCTAGGAGTTGGCACAGGGGGGAAGTGAGCATGGGGATTCCGAATACAATATTAGTTTTCAGAATTATCGATTACTTTTATTGATTTTATCGATTTTTTGTAAATTTTGACATGCGAGGCTGGGATTTTGCACAGGGGGTAATCGAGCATGCTGATTACGAACACAATATTAGTTTTCAGGATCGTCCATTACTTTTATCGATTTATCGATTTTTTTGTAAAGTTTGACCTGCGGGGCTGGAAGTTTGCACAGGGGGTAATCGAGCGTGCAGATTACGAATACAATATTAGTTTTCAAGATCGTCCATTACTTTTATCGATTTTATCGATTTTTTGAAAATTTGAGCTAGGGGGCTGGAATTTGGCACAGGGGTGTAATCGAGCATGCTGATCACCCCCCCTTGGGCATGATCAGCATGCTCGATTACCCCCTGTGCCAACTCCCAGCCTCCTAGCTCAAACTTTGCAAAAAAATCGATAAAATCGATAAAAGTAATCGATAATCCCGAAAACCAATATTGTATTCGGAATCCCCATGCTCGATTACCCCCCTGTGCGAACTCCCAGCCCCGTAGCTCAAACTTTGCAAAAAAATCGATGAATCGATAAAAGTAATCGATAATCCTGAAAACCAATATTGTATTCGGAATCCCCATGCTCGATTACCCCCCTGTGCCAACTCCCAGCCCCGTAGCTCAAACTTTGCAAAAAAATCGATAAAATCGATAAAAGTAATCGATAATCCTGAAAACCAATATTGTGTTCGTAATCAGCATGCTCGATTACCCCCCTGTGCAAACTCCCAGCCCCGCAGGTCAAACTTTACAAAAAAAAATCGATAAAATCGATAAAAGTAATGGACGATCCTGAAAACTAATGTTGTATTCGGAATCCCCATGCTCACTTCCCCCCCTGTGCCAACTCCCAGCCCCGTAGGTGAACTCAGCAAAGAAATCGATAAAAATCGATAAAATCGATATCGATCGATGACGAAAAGTAGCCCATGACACCCGCCGGGGCCCGAAATGTATGTGTGCCAATGGTCCGGATCGGTTCAGAAATAAAAATTTCTATTCGGAACATACGTACATACATACATACAGACAGACATACATACATACAAACAGACATTCAGCTTTATATATAAGATACAACTGCTGTTTGAAGATTTAGCCAGCTGAGCACTTTTATGGGCCATTTCAAACATGGAATTTTTATGTAGTTTAGTAGAAAAATTCGCAAGTTTTACAATAAACTGTGCTGGAGTACAATAGTTCTACCCCTCAAATAACCCATCCACAAAAACAACCCTGGGTGTCAGTGTACTTTCCGCCGATTTCATGGCATTGGTTCCGCCACCTGCGGCGGGTTGTTCAATGTCAATAATTGGTTCAAGTAGGTATCCGCGACATCGTGTGAGTACCGTGTCTAATCGCCCTCGTCTCTATTCAATCGCATCGCGCGCTCCGCCCCCAATCGTCGTCCGGGAAGAGATTGCGACGCGCTTTGAACGCATAACAATCGCGTTCGTTGTCAAAGTTGACTGGATTTCCACTCACTTGCGCGCGAGCAGAGATCGAAATTACGAATTTTGTTTTCCATTCTCTCCTTGTTCACTTTCCTTTGACCCGCCTGAACCTTGCGTTTCCTTGCCCTTGGCGCTTGGGGCTCAAACTAAGAAAAAATTTCTTTTCTTTCATAAAATCATCCTCATCGGGCTCTTCTTTAGAAAAATTTCTCTCAGTGCCACCTGTGAGCATTATAACATTCTCAGTTGGATTCTCACTCTGCCGTAATGATTGAAGCTTC
The DNA here is from genome assembly GCA_958299035.1 of Cylicocyclus nassatus. NCBI lineage: Eukaryota > Metazoa > Nematoda > Chromadorea > Rhabditida > Strongylidae > Cylicocyclus > Cylicocyclus nassatus. The sequence continues at coordinate 52,107,254 of CATQJL010000001.1, forward strand.
ATTCGACTAGTGGTTTGACTAAAAACTATCTCTACCAAAAAATAACATCATTTCCTGTTGCCTAAGTAAATTCAAAATTTCTCCATCTCGGTAAAACCTCCCATATCTCTGAAACTTTTACTGTCGCTGAGTCCCCATTTTTTTTTGACTTCCCGCACATCTAGCCACTCCTTCTTATGTTAGAAGAACTCCTCATGCTCTCATATGCTTGCCCATTTGCACTACTTCTGCAAGATAATCTCACGAAGCGTAATGAATTTCACGTCACAAGCATAGACGATCCAAGCAATAGTGCAAGTAGTGTTCTCATTTTTTGATAAGCTTCATTTTGTGAAGACTAGAGCGCGTCGGTCTTTTAGGGGAAACAGCAAGTTCAGACTTCTATGACAACACAAAATACCCGACGATTAACTGTTAAATAAACGTCCTTATAGTGAAAACTACAAACCCTGTGCAAAATTACCATAACCAAAAGTCATTTCATAACTCATGTTGATGTCCTTGTGTCAAAAAAATGACTGTACGCGCTTGTGGTCGAAATTCTCATGCATTTTTGTGATCTTCAAAATTTTCTCAATCTGCACGCTAGGGTCTTTGCCAGATTATTAAAATAAGTTTTTTTTCGTGATATTAGCGTAGATAACTGCATTTTTGAATCCGGCACTTAGCACCACCTTTTTGCAACTTTCTTATTTTACATTTTCATTTGCTTACGAACTGGCTTTTTTCTAACTGAAACTCTTCCAGCGGCGATTTCGAGTGGTTGCCAAGTTTAGAAGACTCCACCAAAAAGTGGCTCCTCTCCCCTACTCAGCCGTGCATGCTTCATCAACTCGGCCTGCTTAGCATAATGCGATAATTCCGTGCGTACGACCCAACTTTACGGGATCAATTTCTTTCTTTGCGACGCGAGTTTATTGTGTTTTGTGGGTGTGTCGCGTGCTCCTGCCGCGTCTCATCCGCCAATTCGTCGCACCGTCTTGATCGCGCACTCGTCGTTGTCGCTTAATTTCGCAGCGATGTCGCACTACTCGACTTCTGTTCTCCATTATTCCGCTCCACTCCGTCCATGCACATCATTAGTACTCCATGCGCTGCGCAATCAAACGCGCTATGAAGTACGGCCATGAATTCTGGATTCTTCCCCTGCGGGAGAATTGGGAAAGAAACAATACCAGCTATAGAATACGTTAAAGACTGCGCGTCAAACTCTGTCGAGATGATATGTAGGCCTTAACCTAGACCGTAGGATTCGATATTCTGTAGCTGATTCCATCTTTGGTTCATGGTTTTGTCTACTTTCATACTTTCATGGTTCATACAAGCAAACTTTCATCGTGTTTTTTTACATTCCTATGGGTGCAAAAACAGTTTTTCGCAAGAGTAGTATTCAAGAAAAACATATCAAATTAATATTTGCTGCCATATTGCCTTCGATACGACTCGAATCACAATAATGAATTTATGTAATTTGCTAGTTCTCTTTTTGTGGATTGAATAAGAAAATAGCCATTGGCTCTCTTGAGCCCTGCACAGCCCAGTTTTCACCACTATAAATCTTCTCCACATTACTCGTGCCCACCTCTCATCAACAGCTTCTATACTCCAGTCTCTGGATATGCACAATGTCCCAAAGTAAGTACAAATTTTTGATAGTTAATAACTCCCTTCCCACAAGGTCTTTGGCTTAGCTTCAAATACCGTTCGGTAGAGCTTACTTCAACTTAGATTTGCAGTATGGAGCGAATCACTCATTTTTCTTCATTACCGTAATATTAGGTAGGTAATTTCAGCATGCAGCACCATTATGAAATAAATTTTTCAAAAAAGGTTTCAAAAATTTTCAAAACTTGTGCGGAGATGCTTTCAGACTGCTGAATTCATTAAGTTACTTCTTAAAAGTTTTTGGGCGTTTCAAAGGGTCCATTTTTGGAAACACTGCAAAAACGGTTTACCTGGCATAACTTATGAAAGAAAGTTTCGCGGTATGTGCAAATTTCATTCATAGTCATAAATTTTCAGCTCGTTGAGTATCCATTCTGGCTCGAAAAGCCATTAATGGCCCAAAATCCTTTTTAAATTTCCTAATACAGCGAGTTGAGTATTTGGTTTACACTCAAAATTTAAGATGAAGCCTGCTCCACTGAATGGCGCTTGGAGCTAAAGAAAAGACTTTGTGGGAAGGGAATTATTACCGATTGAAAAGTGTTTACTTACTTTTGGGGACACTGTACATGCTTACAAAAGAAAATTTTGATTTGTCATTGAAGGGAAGCCGTGATAGTGAGCATATTTCATTGCTTACTGCTTGTACTCAAAATTGCCACCACATCTTTTCCTTGGTAGCCAGAGCCACCAATGCACCTCTAGTAGGTCAAAAATGATTAGCCGGAATTTTTCTACACTTTGAGCAAACACTGACCTGATTTCTGCTTTAATGTTTACAATGCTGTTTACAATGTAAACGTAGAGTCAATACGTCAACAGACGTAATATACCACTTTCTTCTTAACTCAATCATAAAGCACTGTCCCATATTGATCAATAATACCCTATTTTCACTCGGAAAATCATTTTTATTCTTCCTCGCTTTACTCATATATAACTCTTTTACTATTAAAATACTGACAGCTCCCGCGTTTTTTTGACGGATCTGTAGTTGGCGCTATAAAGGTGCAAAACGTACTGTAAAAACATGAGTCCCGAACAAGTCGTGATTATGGCTTTTTAAGTTTTATAAAGCATTTGCTACCATTTAATACGCGGAGCTACTGAGCTTTTTCTGAGCATGTCCAAAGTCTGTCATACACTTTGCAGTAGATACGAATCGTATTGTGTTTTTTGAAGGTTTTTCTGTTCAACATCGTTGACTTGACTAAATGTGCTGCTCTAAATTGCTCTGTGCAAATTGTTTCCCACTTTCAGAATGTGGCTACGACTTTTAACGTTCTTATCGTCACTACTACTGGGCTCAGCGATACAGTGTTACTCTGGCAGTCAGCTACAAGTGATAGAGTGTCCTGCTCTGAGCTGCATCAAACAGACACTGGGTTTCGACACGGTGAGTGGAGTTTTACGATATCGATATGAGCGATATGATTTGAGTCAAGTGCGAGCACTTGACTCGAATGCTCGACAACGCGTCTCGCGAATATCTGCACTTGTCCCAGTCGCACTGACAGCTTATTTGCTAAGACACTGAGCTCTTGACCAACACTCGTTTGTTTAGCTACAAGAGGAGCTGATTTGATGCACCTCCTTGGATTTAAACTTGCTTTTACTCGTTGTCGATCGCATGATAGGAATAAAAACTGAAAAAATCTAGGCGGTAGGAGCTCAGTTTTGAACACTTGCTCTATTCTCACCATCCCTCTTTATCGGTTTCTTTAAAGGTTGGAAAAAATGTTCTGTTGAAGCCCACCCGTTTGTATTTCACTGAAGTATGGTTGGTTGGTATAGTTTATCTGTACACTAGTTTGACACCCAGGGTGTATGAGTTAAAAGTTGAGAAAAGATAAACAGAATACTCGTTCTAGCTTCGCCTGTAAACTCCATACGATCTATTTTTCATGCTACTAAAGCCTCTTTATATCGTATACCCTTCTTTCATCCATTTATCCTTTCCGCCCACTCCCTAGACTCAATCTGAAATACGGTAGCTTTAGTGCCACTATGTCCAATACAGTTGGTTACCTTGATTGTTGAGTACTTTTTGGAAAACAGTCTTCGATGAAGTTTCTTGTCTTCGCCGGTGCTGATGCTCTTGTAAGACTTTCGCTGTAGCATTGTTTATTGTGACGCTGCTGATGATTTGGAGCAAGAAAAAGCATAGAGCGCAGCGAAGAAAACATTAGTCATTGACCGGCTGCTAAAAATTGCAGTGCGGATTTTGTGGAAACAATTATTACAAAGGGAACTATAGGTAAATGTTGATGTATTCTGTAATTCCTCTATACAGAGTGAAAAGTCATGAGCGACTGCTAGGTCTCAGCACGAGGTGACTCCGAAAATGCTAAAAAACGAAGTCCCTTCTTGACTTCCGCAAAATTTTACGAAGTCCGCTTTGACCCTTATCTGAGTTATTTTAATCGATCAAAAAAACAAAATGTCGACTAAAAAAAGAGAAAACGTAATTTCGGACACAAAAACGATATCCCTTTGCTTTTTGTCCCAAAAAAAGATATTCAGCTTGCTTATGAGCCATGCCGGGCCCTGGCGACTTCAACTGATGCCTCGATCTATACGTTAACCTTGTTTGTACTCAATTATTCATGCAAGACCAGCTCAATTATTTCTTGTATCTGTTGGTTGCAAGTAAATGAAAGAATGTAAAATGGAAATTGGCATGTACCACTTTCTAGCTTGTGTCTGTCACCTTGATAGGAGAAACTGAAATGCGAAGAAAAATCGTACTTATGTAAATAGCTGCAGGTTTCAGAGAAGCCTTTTTTCAATAGAGCTTTACTGTCATTGGATTAGGATTCCTACAAAAAATAGTATAACCAAATTAACCTCCACATTCTGCACTATATTTCACACATTGTCAGAAGGCGACCTTTGAGAGGAATATGATCGCGCGCGTATCGTCACCTCGGTCTTGTTTGATTTGCTCCATCGTGGAGTATCTCCTTACGCGAGGACAATAAAGAGGTCGTATTGCTATTATGCGCATGGAGAATATGCCACAATGCTTCTTTTTTTTCGCGCTAAGCAATAACAGTCTGGGGCTTTCTGGATAATCTCTAAAACCATCAAATCTTTGTTCATGTATGAACAAACGACTAGTGTCAGGTCTAGCAAGCGCTTGAAATTATTGATTTTCTATGATGTCTCTTAGGACCTTCTAAACTGGATCATACTAGATTATCCATTCAAGGAATCTTCTTATCTCATATATGTGGCTGAAATAGACTAGGGTTGATTTTGAGTCCAAAAACGCTCAGGCAGAATTTGGATAGCCCATTATGCGACCACTCTTGTTTGTGATGTTAGCATCTAAACTTTTCTATATCGCCTATTATTCTCCACTATTCATTGGTGGAAGATTTTGAAATTTGTAAAAAAAATTTGGCTTGCTGATCTATGCGCAGTGTATGAATCTTACGCCTAACGCACAAGTACTAGGTTGCCTAAAAAAAATTTCGTCTTGGCATGCAAATCACAATAAAAACTATTCTTGTTGTTTTTTTCACGATGGTTCATTGAGGGAAAGTAGTTCAAAACTTCTGCTATCACGTATCTGTACCAACCACTATTTTTCCACCACTATAAAAATAGTTATGCCACGAATGAATAAATTTCCAAAAGCTCAGTTTGTTGATTTTTCAGCTTCGTTTTTGTGCTGGTGCAGATGTAGAGGTGGATAGCTATTCGAATACACACAAACTTTCCCTATTTAGCGAATAACATCAAATTGAAGGTCTGGTACCTGACCTCTTCTCCCTTTCCTTCATAAACAAATTTCACTCAAACGGGATTCATATTATAATATTAGAGTGCTCTTTCCGGAATGCCAAACTCTGGAAGACTTGTCTGCAGCTGCAGCCGCAAAAGCGACCGCACTTATTTTAAGTATAGTATAGTCTATCTAATATAAAAAGAATCGCAACGCCAGTTCAAAAAACATCCGATAGCGGGAACCGCAACGCGGTCCCGAAGCTCACGGATGGAAATCTAGCACCTTTAAAATTACTTGTTCACTAGTCTGGTGTAGAAAATCACTTTTTTTGAAATATCATCAAGCAGAGATTCATCCAAGATGCCAGTGTCCAAGAAAATGAGGCTGTATTCGCTGTGAAGAACACCCTCGATTATTTACGCTGTCAACCTGCGAGCGGAAGCTGTCCGGGATGTGAGGTGACTTCGGGGTCGAAATTGGTGACGATGCCCGGGCGCACCCATTCATTGCCATGCAAATCTCCTTACTGTGAGCGACGTCAAGGGTGCGTTCGAGTTGACATTCGTACACGCTGCGCATCGCCTTGTCAGACAGAACTCAGTGAATCCTTAATATGTTGATGGCAGCGAAGATGATTAGGGTTACTATAAACTTCACAATAATGAGTGGATTCTCATCTATTTTTGCATTACTCATTATAAACGAAAGATGGCAACATCAGGCAGCCTTTCAAATTTTTGCATTTTTTGGTCAACATTGTGCGAATGACTCGGTGTAGATCTCCTCATTATTAAGCAAATTACCTGAGCTTACTTTTGCATACTCTGGCGTCAGAATATTTTGAGAGGGACTTTGCATTCTATGTGATAAAATTCTGTTTCCTCGGTAATTCTACAAAAGGTCAGTTTTGAAAAACCAGACAAAGTGCTGGATTGCTAGCCAGAGAAAGAAAGCCAGAGAACTTTTACGAAAGAAAAGAGAAACATATCTCGCATTCCAAGAGAAAGTCGCAAACCAGTTCAAATTTAGATTTTCGTTAAATGTATCAAAATGCTGCACTATCCTTCCATCATTTTGTGTATATTTGCAAACAAATCGTAACTATCAAACTTGACTCAGATCGTCAAGACGTAAGTTATAAAAATGATGTCTTTCCCTAGCTCGCATGTAGTGAATTAAAGACTTTATTATGCACTCGTTAAAAGAGAAGTTGTTTTCTTATAGAATGTTCAGATCGTTCGGACTTATATTGGTAATGACGCAACAATAAGCCTTTCATTCTTGGCGCGCAAAAATTGTGGTATTGTTACTTATATCAAAATGAAAAAGACTTTAAAATGCTGTAAAACACTGCCTATAGATAACTTATATGTCTTTCAACTTTAGCTTTATGTTTTTTTACAAAGAACATAGACTAACTGTACGTCATTCGAAAGCTCTTGAAGAACTCTTTCGAAGGATCTTTAGAAAGTTGACGATGCACAAACCTCACCAACGAAAAGGTCTGATGGAGCGGCAACCTCTTCCAAGATTATAATGCGCTATAGCAAATATAAAATGCAAAAAATTATCTATGTGGAACTTGGCCGTTGGAAAGGGTTTTTTAGGACTCCTGGCTAAGGTCTCTCCTTTAACCTCACCATCATTAGCGTTAGAAAAAGCATTTTTTCATCAATTGTTGTTTCAGGTTAGATACTGCGATGGCACTGGTGTTTCCTCCATTTGTCAAACCTATCGTGTCTTTGAAGCCTGCGAATCCATACCAAACCTCGGATTCATCTGTTGCTGCTCTGGAAATCTCTGTAATTCGTCGACTTTATCACCCTATTTAGCAACGTTGATAGTCACATTTTTGTTTTTACTTTATCGATATGTTTGATGCAAGGCACGATGCTAAAGCTTAACTTGCAATTCTGGTAGAACTGCTACTCACAACGAGTGCCGTCGATTTGACCCTGTGATCAGTTTGTTTAGTCTTCCAAATTGTCCTTTATAACTTTACATTTTTTGTCAGCATTTCCAAAAGCTTTTGGTTCTTGACAGCTTTATCGTCAGCATCTCAACTTTCCTTATCGTTGTTGTACATACAGGTGTGAGAGATAAATCATTGTTCGTGAAATGTCACTGTTGTTGTTGCGTTTCACTCGGAAACTGGTAGAATGACGTTTTTGCGCAGTAGCCATGCACAAATCGCATGAGAATTTAAGCGGTCCGGTCGTGGCGAGGTGGCTGCGGATATACCGATTCCGTTGAAAAACTTCGACTGCGCTAAAGTCTGCGGCATTAGCGAAACTCGTGGGATTAGCTGTGAATATTCACTGTTTCGCTTTGACTAGATTTTTCAAGGTGCTTCCAGTTCTCGTGATCATTGTTTAATCATTAAATGATCATTGTTTAGGTTACAGCAAGTTTTGATTGTATGAAACTGGGACATCTAGCAAAAAAATCTGCTGAACTTGAGCAAGACGCTCACGACCACACATATTTGCAAAAATGTCAGTTAGTTCAATGTGAGTCACACCATGGTCCAACTTCGGCTGTTTAGTAATCTTCGCACTGTAATATACAATACCGCTCACATTTTTTGAAAATTAGACGCGAATGTATGGACATGCATGGACATGTGCGGACATGTCCATACATGTATGGACATGTCCGTACATGTATGGACATGTCCGTACATGTCCGTACATGTCCATACATGTATGGACATGTCCATACATCAGCGTCGCGCGGCCATATCTCGCTTCAGAGTGGACGAATTCTGAATCCAAAGCCACAATTCGATTCAGCTCGGCGCGGAGAATCTTCTGATATATTGGAAGTGGGGGTACGATGTCTTCGATATTCCGTTTCCAGTTTTTTCAATTTGTTCTGCGGAGGTCCTTTCGCGAATATGTGAAGCAACGCTTACCCAACATAGAAGACTTTACTGAGTGCTATTCGATAATACTGTTCCTGTAGATTATTGTGCGCTAAAAAATAAGTTCAGACTTCTTTCCAAAGGAGATAGAAGCATTGGTGAATTGTGGAAAAATCACGCGTTTTTAAATTCTACTCGCCATAACTTCCTTCGGAATAAGTATATTTTGAATCCGAAAGCAGCGCCTTGCTCAGCTCATCAAGGCGAATCTTCATATATACAGCATGTCCTTGATATTTCGATTTCAGTATCCTTGAATCTTTCTGAGGACGTCTTTTCGCGAAGGTGTAAAGCAGCGAGCATTGTCCCGAGTACATTCCAGCAAGGATATTTCGATAGCACTTTTTCTGTAGATTGTGATGTGCTAAATAGTAGCCGCAGGTTTCTTTCCAAAAGAAATAGAACGGCTGGTGAATTGTGGAAAAATCTTGTCGTCTCAAATTCTACTCGCCATAGCCCCAGGATACGAAGCTATTTTGCTAAGCAGATGTGAGTTTCGAAATCAGGAGGTCGGATAACCTCTGTGAGCAAGTTTTCCGATATATTCGGGTTATTCCATTTTTTCTCTTTTTACGCTCCAGAAGCTCGCCGATGGATTTTGGTCAAATTGTTGATGCTCCTGAATTGTAAGGAAACTTTGCTTATAGAGGTTTTCGAACACGCTCTTTACAAAAATCGTGGTCTTTGAGGATTACAGGGTCTTTTTGGAGAGATACGGTGAGGTAACTGTAACTGCATCACGAAAGTGCGTAACTTTGGCCGCACTTCTCGCGTATCTGTCAGAAACCTTGCCTGCTTGCTTTTCTCAGCCAAAGTTACTAGGAACTGTGCTATCGAAAGGTGCATTACTCAGGCTCCAGTCTGTGAAATTCGCCGAGTTACGAGCCTACGAAAACACGTCCTCATGAATTTTGCCCAAAATGTAAAGATCGCATATCTCGTCGAAATTCCTTCGTGAGCGCTTGTATGACGCTCGTTGCGGATATTATGTTCGCTTCGTCGAACGACTCCCACTGTACTGAATATGGTGCTTGCGTCTGCTTCAGCTGCTCAGTTGAATATCAAAGCTATTTCGTGGCTAGTATAATTGGGTCCGAATCGAATAGAAATTTGATCATTCGAATAAAACATTCGAATATATTCGTATTCAAAATTCGATATTCGGAGTTCTTCCATTTTCGAATAATATTCGAAACTCGAATAATTGAGAAAACGCGGTTTCGAATAAAATTCGAAACTGGAATAATCAAAAAAAAATTAAAAAAACAGGGTTTCGAATAAAATTCGAAAACTTGAATAATCAAAAAACGAAGATTCGAATATTATTCGAAAATTCGAATAATCAAAAAGCGAGGTTTCGAATAGATTTTATTCGAATGTTTATTTCGAATGTTTATTCGAATTCGTATTCGAATGAACTTCGTATTCAAATTATTCGACTTTGTTGCAGAGCCAACTGCTGAGTATCAAGCTCACTTCGTCGGCGTTTATTTTCGCAAAACTCGGTAATGCATCTTTTGCAACCGTTATGACCTTTAAACTGCATGGAGGGTCGCATTTTTCCGACTGCTTGACAGTAAAAAATCATATGTGGATTTTAATTGATGCTTTTTCGATCAATGAGATTGTTCGCACTGCTATTGGCACCCAATCAGTAAAGAAGCTATCAAATTCAAGCTCATGTTCCGAGGTCATATATTGAAAGTATTTTGAAATGCCTGTTTTTGTTTCTTTGCATTGCTCATGCTTGTGGTACGCAAAGCCCACACTAGTGAGCACCCTTGCTCGCATAAGTTATATTGCACAACTGCCTCTATTCGCTACCTAGAGATTTTTTGTGAATTGATGTATGTTGAGTAAAGGGCATCGCAGTTGTAGTGGAGAATCAGACGGTTTAGATCGCCGTACGCGATTTGCCAGTGACGAGACGTCTTCAAATGTAACGCCAGCTTACCACAAATGTTTAGCGTGTACAACTTACTAAAAGATAAATGCCCTGCATTCTACTTCTAGATTAAGTTTTGGACAATTTGACTATTGCCAAACCACGTCGCCAGTGAAATGCCTGCGGTGTGCCCGGGACTATAGGGGATTCGTGCTCGCTTCGTGGAATGTTCGAATTCGATTTTTGGAGAAGTTTGAGTTGCGGGACTGGGAGTCGGTACAGGGGGTAAGTGAGGGTGCTGATTATAAATAAAAATTTACTTTAGATTTTATCGATTTTTGGAAAATCTTGAGCTACGAGGTTGGGAGTTGGTACGGGGGGGGGGGGTAAATAAGGATGCTGATAAAAACCGAAATCTATTTTATAGATTTCAGCAATTTTTGGAAAATTTTGAGCTAGGAGTTGGTATAGGGGATACGAGGGTGCTGATTATGAATGGATCGGCTTTAGCCAGATATGTCGGTAAGTTTGAGATTTGGTTGCTCTAGTTATTCGATAAATCATTCGAATATTTATTCGAAATTCGACTTCCAATGTTCGAATATATTCAAAGTTCATTCATTCGATATTTTTGATTTTCCAAATTTATTAGGAATTCATTCATTCGAGAATTTTTGAACCTCGAATTTATTCGATATTCGTTCATTCGAAATTTTTCCTTTTCGAATTTATTCGATATTCATTCATTCGATGAAAAATTTTCGAATTACCCAAGTATAGTGGCTAGAGCTCAAAGCACCGAATCTAACACAATAAGATCCATAAAAAATGTGGAAGGATTTGATCAGCGCGTTGTACAAGTGCTCACGGAGGAATTTCGACGAAATATGCGATCTTTACATTTTGGGCAAAATTCATGAGGACGTGTTTTCGTAGGCTCGTAACTCGGCGAATTTCACAGACTGGAGCCTGAGTAATGCACCTTTCGATAGCACAGTTCCTAGTAACTTTGGCTGAGAAAAGCAAGCAGGCAAGGTTTCTGACAGATACGCGAGAAGTGCGGCCAAAGTTACGCACTTTCGTGATGCAGTTACAGTCACCTCACCGTATCTCTCCAAAAAGACCCTGTAATCCTCAAAGACCACGATTTTTGTAAAGAGCGTGTTCGAAAACCTCTATAAGCAAAGTTTCCTTACAATTCAGGAGCATCAACAATTTGACCAAAATCCATCGGCGAGCTTCTGGAGCGTAAAAAGAGAAAAAATGGAATAACCCGAATATATCGGAAAACTTGCTCACAGAGGTTATCCGACCTCCTGATTTCGAAACTCACATCTGCTTAGCAAAATAGCTTCGTATCCTGGGGCTATGGCGAGTAGAATTTGAGACGACAAGATTTTTCCACAATTCACCAGCCGTTCTATTTCTTTTGGAAAGAAACCTGCGGCTACTATTTAGCACATCACAATCTACAGAAAAAGTGCTATCGAAATATCCTTGCTGGAATGTACTCGGACAATGCTCGCTGCTTTACACCTTCGCGAAAAGACGTCCTCAGAAAGATTCAAGGATACTGAAATCGAAATATCAAGGACATGCTGTATATATGAAGATTCGCCTTGATGAGCTGAGCAAGGCGCTGCTTTCGGATTCAAAATATACTTATTCCGAAGGAAGTTATGGCGAGTAGAATTTAAAAACGCGTGATTTTTCCACAATTCACCAATGCTTCTATCTCCTTTGGAAAGAAGTCTGAACTTATTTTTTAGCGCACAATAATCTACAGGAACAGTATTATCGAATAGCACTCAGTAAAGTCTTCTATGTTGGGTAAGCGTTGCTTCACATATTCGCGAAAGGACCTCCGCAGAACAAATTGAAAAAACTGGAAACGGAATATCGAAGACATCGTACCCCCACTTCCAATATATCAGAAGATTCTCCGCGCCGAGCTGAATCGAATTGTGGCTTTGGATTCAGAATTCGTCCACTCTGAAGCGAGATATGGCCGCGCGACGCTGATGTATGGACATGTCCATACATGTATGGACATGTACGGACATGTACGGACATGTCCATACATGTACGGACATGTCCATACATGTATGAACATGTCCGCACATGTCCATGCATGTCCATATATTCGCGTCTAATTTTCAAAAAATGTGAGCGGTATTGTATATTGCTATGTCGTCTCTTTGAGCTTGATCACCGATGTGGGATATGCCCGAGAATGGGTCGCGAAATTTTTGAAACTTACTTATATGGGTTACAAAAATGTGAAAGAAAAGTTCAAGGATTGGGGACCAGCAAAAATTCCAAGAAGCACCCCCAAAATTTTTTCTGAGTGCGGAGTGCGTGGCTGACGCCACGCACCTTCGACCGATAAAATTTTTTGTCGCTCCCCCCCCCCCTCCCCCCGAGCCGAAATCCTGGGTACGCCACTGCTAAAAGGGATTGATATGGCGCGAGTTCGTTAATTACAGCAAAGCATTCTTCCTTCCGGTTCATTTTTGAACTCTTGGCGTTTATCCAGAAAGCCTCCAAACGTTGACCGGTTGAATGAAGAGTCAACATCTTGGTTGCTGCTCAAAGGGACGACACAGTGAACCACATCAGTTACAATGCAGTAATACTCGGTACATTGGCGCGGAGACTTGTCAGTGACCGTTAATCAAACACTGAACTTTTATGTATCGTCATTCGATCATTGTCAATCATCAGCCATTTGTTCAACCATATCGACAACACAGAATTAGAGCAGCGATTCTAGGATTGGGAAGTTCTACAACTTGAATTACATATTAGATAGTTCGGTGAAAGCTTTTCTGACTTCAGCACATTTCTTTATTAATTTTCCTGTTTTCCTGCAGAATGTTGCTAATATACTGATCTCCTAGGGGAGATAGTGTCCAGATTCAAGATACAAAAAGTGTGAGTTCATGTAGAAAGAATAGAAAATGCTAGAATTTGAATGCCTTCGCACCAATGCATTAAACTTAGCCATCTGTAATCACCGTGTTGTTACTTAAAACCAAAGTGTCGGCATGATACCTTCTCCTCAGTTGCATTAAGCAAGGAAAAGGGATACGTAGCTCTTTTAAATTGCTCAAAAAACCTCTCAAAGTTATTCGTAAAGGTATAAAGTGGTCTTGCAATTGCACTTTTCTCTTTTAGAAAGACACCTAGCATCTTTTTTGAATATTAATTCATGCGCTTGCTTCAATTTTTTTTCATTATTTTGAAGTCACATGAGCAATCGCTATTTAATCATTTGAAAAAAAATCCCCAAAGGTGCTACTCTGCGACAAAATGTTTGTATTACTCGTCTTTTCTTGCAAAACCTTGCTGGCTGAACCCTTCGTTCAAGAAAAACTTTTTTCCAGCTACAAATTGAAGCTTCTCAGACAGTAGAAGGGATACCTTCGGCGGGCAAATGGCGCGAGTCTGCCACTTCGCGCTCTGGAGCACTCCGGAGCCCTGCCATTTCACCGATTTTGGTGCTCCGGGGCTCTCCCAAAAGTGGCGCACCTCCGGAGCAGAGATTTTGCGCGTCCCGGAGAGGAGTCCCATTCGCCTGCTTGTGACGTCACGGCGACGTCACGGTGAACGATTTTGAATGCTTGAAAGCCCATTTCACTCCCAGCACCAAGGTGAGTTGGGACTAAGCCCATTTCTGACCTTTTTGCACATTTTGCTGGCGATTTTTTGGAATATGTTCCCTAGCCCATTCTAAGGTAGCAAGTGAGTGTAAAAAGTTCATGTTTTTTATGAAGTCTGAAATAAGTGTTTCCTTCTAAACTTATACAAACGCTCTAAAAATCATGGAAGAAGGTTAATTCACCGAATATTCGCTAACAAACCTAAATGCTTCCAATATCAGATCGATGCGAAAATTCCTATGTAAATCAAATAAAGTTTGTTAACTCTTCAAATCATCAACCAAAACTAAATTCATGATACGTATTCAAAAATGAAAAAGATTTGCGTTCCCATATAATTACTCAGAAGCTATCTTTGGCTAATCTCGCAGAACAGAAGCTCGAAGATGGCATTCCAAAAGCGACTTTGAGTTTGCGCAAGAATTACTGTTATTAATTTTTGTGTATCAGCACGTCGGGATAACCTGTCATATTTTTAGAGCGTTTGTATAAGTTTAGAAGGAAACACTTATTTCAGACTTCATAAAAAACATGAAAACTTTTTACACTCACTTGCTACCTTAGAATGGCTAGGGAACATATTCCAAAAAATCGCCAGCAAAAATGTGCAAAAAGGTCAGAAATGGGCTTAGTCCCAACTCACCTTGGTGCTGGGAGTGAAATGGGCTTTCAAGCATTCAAATCGTTCACCGTGACGTCGCCGTGACGTCACAAGCAGGCGAATGGGACTCCTCTCCGGGACGCGCAAATCTCTGCTCCGGAGGTGCGCCACTTTTGGGAGAGCCCCGGAGCACCAAAATCGGTGAAATGCAGGGCTCCGGAGTGCTCCAGAGCGCGAAGTGGCAGACTCGCGCCATTTGCCCGCCGAAGGTATCCCTTCTACTGTCTGAGAAGCTTCAATTTGTAGCTGGAAAAAAGTTTTTCTTGAACGAAGGGTTCAGCCAGCAAGGTTTTGCAAGAAAAGACGAGTAATACAAACATTTTGTCGCAGAGTAGCACCTTTGGGGATTTTTTTTCAAATGATTAAATAGCGATTGCTCATGTGACTTCAAAATAATGAAAAAAAATTGAAGCAAGCGCATGAATTAATATTCAAAAAAGATGCTAGGTGTCTTTCTAAAAGAGAAAAGTGCAATTGCAAGACCACTTTATACCTTTACGAATAACTTTGAGAGGTTTTTTGAGCAATTTAAAAGAGCTACGTATCCCTTTTCCTTGCTTAATGCAACTGAGGAGAAGGTATCATGCCGACACTTTGGTTTTAAGTAACAACACGGTGATTACAGATGGCTAAGTTTAATGCATTGGTGCGAAGGCATTCAAATTCTAGCATTTTCTATTCTTTCCTACATGAACTCACACTTTTTGTATCTTGAATCTGGACACTATCTCCCCTAGGAGATCAGTATATTAGCAACATTCTGCAGGAAAACAGGAAAATTAATAAAGAAATGTGCTGAAGTCAGAAAAGCTTTCACCGAACTATCTAATATGTAATTCAAGTTGTAGAACTTCCCAATCCTAGAATCGCTGCTCTAATTCTGTGTTGTCGATATGGTTGAACAAATGGCTGATTTGACAATGATCGAATGACGATACATAAAAGTTCAGTGTTTGATTAACGGTCACTGACAAGTCTCCGCGCCAATGTACCGAGTATTACTGCATTGTAACTGATGTGGTTCACTGTGTCGTCCCTTTGAGCAGCAACCAAGATGTTGACTCTTCATTCAACCGGTCAACGTTTGGAGGCTTTCTGGGATAAACGCCAAGAGTTCAAAAATGAACCGGAAGGAAGAATGCTTTGCTGTAATTAACGAACTCGCGCCATATCAATCCCTTTTAGCAGTGGCGTACCCAGGATTTCGGCTCGGGGGAGGGGGAGCGACAAAAAATTTTATCGGTCGAAGGTGCGTGCGTCAGCCACGCACTCCGCACTCAGAAAAAATTTTGGGGTGCTTCTTGGAATTTTTGCTGGTCCCCAATCCTTGAACTTTCTTTCACATTTTTGTAACCATATAAGTAAGTTTCAAAAATTTCGCGACCCATTCTCGGGCATATCCCACATCGGTGATCAAGCTCAAAGAGACGACATAGCAATATACAATACCGCTCACATTTTTTGAAAATTAGACGCGAATATATGGACATGCATGGACATGTGCGGACATGTTCATACATGTATGGACATGTCCGTACATGTATGGACATGTCCGTACATGTCCGTACATGTCCATACATGTATGGACATGTCCATACATCAGCGTCGCGCGGCCATATCTCGCTTCAGAGTGGACGAATTCTGAATCCAAAGCCACAATTCGATTCAGCTCGGCGCGGAGAATCTTCTGATATATTGGAAGTGGGGGTACGATGTCTTCGATATTCCGTTTCCAGTTTTTTCAATTTGTTCTGCGGAGGTCCTTTCGCGAATATGTGAAGCAACGCTTACCCAACATAGAAGACTTTACTGAGTGCTATTCGATAATACTGTTCCTGTAGATTATTGTGCGCTAAAAAATAAGTTCAGACTTCTTTCCAAAGGAGATAGAAGCATTGGTGAATTGTGGAAAAATCACGCGTTTTTAAATTCTACTCGCCATAACTTCCTTCGGAATAAGTTATTTTGAATCCGAAAGCAGCGCCTTGCTCAGCTCATCAAGGCGAATCTTCATATATACAGCATGTCCTTGATATTTCGATTTCAGTATCCTTGAATCTTTCTGAGGACGTCTTTTCGCGAAGGTGTAAAGCAGCGAGCATTGTCCCGAGTACATTCCAGCAAGGATATTTCGATAGCACTTTTTCTGTAGATTGTGATGTGCTAAATAGTAGCCGCAGGTTTCTTTCCAAAAGAAATAGAACGGCTGGTGAATTGTGGAAAAATCTTGTCGTCTCAAATTCTACTCGCCATAGCCCCAGGATACGAAGCTATTTTGCTAAGCAGATGTGAGTTTCGAAATCAGGAGGTCGGATAACCTCTGTGAGCAAGTTTTCCGATATATTCGGGTTATTCCATTTTTCTCTTTTTACGCTCCAGAAGCTCGCCGATGGATTTTGGTCAAATTGTTGATGCTCCTGAATTGTAAGGAAACTTTGCTTATAGAGGTTTCGAACACGCTCTTTACAAAAATCGTGGTCTTTGAGGATTACAGGGTCTTTTTGGAGAGATACGGTGAGGTAACTGTAACTGCATCACGAAAGTGCGTAACTTTGGCCGCACTTCTCGCGTATCTGTCAGAACCTTGCCTGCTTGCTTTTCTCAGCCAAAGTTACTAGGAACTGTGCTATCGAAAGGTGCATTACTCAGGCTCCAGTCTGTGAAATTCGCCGAGTTACGAGCCTACGAAAACACGTCCTCATGAATTTTGCCCAAAATGTAAAGATCGCATATCTCGTCGAAATTCCTTCGTGAGCGCTTGTATGACGCTCGTTGCGGATATTATGTTCGCTTCGTCGAACGACTCCCACTGTACTGAATATGGTGCTTGCGTCTGCTTCAGCTGCTCAGTTGAATATCAAAGCTATTTCGTGGCTAGTATAATTGGGTCCGAATCGAATAGAAATTTGATCATTCGAATAAAACATTCGAATATATTCGTATTCAAAATTCGATATTCGGAGTTCTTCCATTTTCGAATAATATTCGAAACTCGAATAATTGAGTAAACGCGGTTTCGAATAAAATTCGAAACTGGAATAATCAAAAAA